>CM042685.1:135508212-136108212 GCA_023614405.1 Avena insularis | reverse complement strand
GAAGCACAGTAATGTGTTGATCTCAAACTTGTCTATGTAGTCAGTAAAATTCTGGAGTTGTGTTCGTGGGAATTTTCGGGCGAAACAAGTGTGTAGTGGTGTCTAAGACAATATGAGTTATTTCATGTTCTCGTACTTCTTCGTTAATTGACTATGTCATCCCGTTCTCGTAGCGACTTGAAATTTGGTTATGGCTAAAGACACTTGTTGAAGCCGAAATTGTGAATGTGCCACAACTATCTATACAATCGCAGCATCGGAGCCGAGGGGTATTGCTTCTGCAGTTCGATGGATGGTAGTGGCACAAACATAATTTACGCCAGCGCTTATTGGTTGTGCTAGTAGGATTAAATCCCTGTTTTTAGCATTACACTTATTAAAAGGTGAAAAGTCTAGAAAAAGGGCGCGCTCCTAGGAGGTCACGCGTGCGTCGCTTCTGCTGGTTGCACGTGGCGGGCACGGATTGTCTCATGCACTCTCCCGGCCTTCTCCGTGTGACACGTGGTGGATGCGGAGAGGGTCGCGTGTATTTTTTCCTTTTTCTTTTTGTAGATTTGAACACGAAAACTGCGATACCTTTCAAACAGAGAGTCCAAATCGATTTCCATTTTCACGGCCTTGCTAGTCTCGTCCAGATCTTCAAAACTAGATCCATTGTAGATATGTTTCAACGAACTTTTTTCTCGTACTGCCTTTGATGCATAGGTTGCACTGCCTTTTGGTCCAGTGCACATTGTCTTTGGTTACAATGCGCGGCACATTGTTGTGGCAGTGCATCGCCCGTGCACTCCACGATGTCCTGGCAGTGCACTGCCCGTGCAGGCTTTGTACTACCCTGTTGTACTACTTTGCACTGCCTAAGGCCTCAGTGCACTGCTCGATGTCCGGGTAGTGCACTGCCCGTGCAGACTATGTACTGCGCCATTGTACTACTTTGTACTGTCTTAGGTCGCAGCAGCATGCGGTGTCTGGCGGCATCGCTTATGCGCATGCGACGATCGCTCGTTGTACTGTGTTGCACTGCCTTAGTTCACAGTGCACTACGCAGTGCCCTGGCAGTATAATACCCGTGTAGGCGGTGTACTGCCTCATTGTATTTTTCTCCTTTTTTCCGCTAGCCGCGCTCGAAAAAGATTGAAAAAAAGAACACGTGAGCGAGAAACTTGCCAGCGCGGGTGAACTTCCACACGCCACGTGTCGGGCTGCTGTGCGGCCGGGAATACATGCGCTGTCGACCTACCGGAAACACACGTGCTGCGGCCGAAACCCGCGCTTCCTCAAGAGCGCACTCGTGCTAGTCGTCCGCATTAAAAGGTTCTGAGCTGAAAAACAAGTCCTAAGCTCCTACAATCCCACGAAGCAACAATTTATTTCAGATTTTAGAAAACGCCATGGCAACATAAACAGCAAAGGAAACAGATAATGCCCAGATAATAACGAAATTGTTTCCACTTTTCGGCCTAATCTTTAGCTCGTCTATCTCACCAGTTTACATCCGCAACTTTGCCTACACGCCTCCTCCCTTCTCCTGCCTCCCCTTCATTTGGCGAAGCTCCCGGATCTCTCGCTCCAACGCATGAATCTCCTCTTTCTTGTCCCACACAGCATCACGAAGATCTTGAAGAAGCTCCCTGTGAAAACCTGTAAGGGGCTTTTCGATCCACACAAACTTGTCACATCCCGGTCCCCTCCCTTCTTGCGAACAATCGAAGCAAACAAACAAAAAATTACATAACATTTCCCAGATCGGGGTTACCAACTGCGCATAGCATACGAGGTTACCGCTCTGATGTCGCAGTTGCAGAATTTTCATGCAGTATTTTCGTCGGTCCAAGAAATCCATCTCGGCATCTTCTCACTACCCAAACACAACATCTCGGGGTAGTAATCGTAGGGCATCTTTCGGTACCTAATGGGGGAACCCACCTGGCGGTGTTGAGCCGACCCTGATTCCACCCCAGACGAACTGCATGAGCTATGAGCCATGGGCTAGGGGACCGAGGGCATAGGAAAGAGGGGACGGCGGAGGATCCTTGGATGTTAGAGAAGGGGAACGATGAAGCGTGATTTATCCCACCCAGTAACTCGAGGAGAATCCTACCGCCCACTTTGGGTTGACAGGTGGGGCTCCTCCAAAGCTCACGCCTTCATTGTTCAAAGGCCCTTTTGGGCTCATTGACCGAAAATTTTTGGCCTCATGCCTGCCTACATATCGTTGGGAGGCCTTGCCGAGTAGCCATCACACGCCTGGTCCAACAATTTTCCACCCTCCTCATAGACCCTATATCAAGAAAAATCTTCTTGCATGGCTCACGGTGGCAGATCCATCCACTCTAACGCTTGATGTCGGGCTCCCACGGCGGATCCACCCCTAGATCCTATCGTCGCAGTATAAAATGCCCATGGTTTCTTGACCCGAACGGCTGCGTTGCGTCCCCAAGCTCGACCCCTTCTATCTGTAGATGCACTGTTGCAGCGTCGAGCTCGAGTAGGATCCGCCAGGAGCGAAGGGGCTCGATCTTGTGACCCCCGTGTCCCCTTAATCATTGTTTATTTTGACAAGTAGGAGGACAGCGACGAAGCAATACAGAATGCCATTGAATCCTCTTTCGCAAAGGGCAAGCCACGAGCGGGAGTGGATGAATGTCGCTGGGAAGGGCGTGGAGGGTTCACCAATAGAGGTGGACTCCGACGATAGTGGCGTGATCTGGGTCTATATGTTCTTTCAGTTCTGTTTAATGCGACTACAATTATTGTAACAGGTTTGGCAGGCTGCAATGGGAATTATGGATATCTGCGTTCAGCGCAATAACAGGTGCTTGTCCTTCCACAATAGAAATTGTGTGTGTGCCCTTTGCATGCGGCAGAATCCACGTAGATTCCTCTTAAAAAACCCAGCAAATTCAGATTACCACCATCGGACAAAATAAAGAAAGAAAGGCATAAGATAGACAAAAAGATGCCCAATTTGTTCCGAGCAGACCCTACTAGTCCAGACTTCAGACCACTTGGTCGACAAATACTATTATATTTTGTTCCGAGCAATCCCACACACAACTGAAAATCCACGGACATGCTTCAGCTTGGGCTCTTACTAGTTCAGACTTCAGACCACTTGGTCGAGAAATACTATTACAATTAACAGTAGGGAGCTCAATATGAACAAACCTAGTTTTCACACACATCCATTATCTTCCTAACCTTACCCCGATGCCCTTAATTCTGCTACTCTAGGGTTTGAATTGTCCGCGCCATCTTTTTGGCATCCTCCTTGCACATGGTCAGTTCTTTCTCTGCCTTGATCCTTAGGAACCTGTGCATATTGGTAGTTGTGACATCATGGACTTTCTTCTTGTGTAGTTCAATCCTTGATGTAGTCAGGTCTTTCTCTACATTAGCCTTGAGGGCCATCGCCACGTCCCTCTCCATCCTGACTTTGCTAACCTTGGCTTCACGGCGAAGGATTGGTGCATCATCAAGGTACATTAACTTCATCTCATCACTCTCAAGATGTGATCTGACTAATGCTTCTTTCATCTCAACATTCTTCTCCCATAGTTTTTCTAGCGATTTCTGCATAGACAGTGGCCACTCCGAATCTACCCATTCGACAATGCCGCAACTTTTGGTTGGCCACGCTTCACCATGCCCACACCCTAAAAACCTACTGTCTGTGTTGCGTCCGCGAATGCTACAAATTTAGCGGCCACAACAGGGAGGACTCTCTCCCTCCGCTAAACTATGATAATCGGGTTCATACAAAGTCACGACGGCCTAGAACACCAGACGTACATGAGTAATCAGAGTAGATCTAGCTCAAAATAAAGAAATCCCCATAGAATATAAGGTATGAGACGACTCATGTCGCTTTCACCATCTTTATGATCTTCACGCATTTCCATTTCCTGGTCGTCTCCCCGTGAAGCCATGACGAGAAGGAGGTGGAGGAGCGGTGTGGTGGAGGGAGAGGTCGCTGGTGGGGTGGCTCGCCGCCTGCTAGCGGCTAAGGGAGTATAGTGGAGTGGAGTGAGGACAGTGGCTTCAAGGGGAAGGAAGAGAATTAAAGAACGCCAACCCTACCAACAAAATCCAACGGCTATTATAACACGAACACATCTAATGTCTTCTATACGAGGGATTTCAACTCGCGGGGTCCGACTGCCGGTGTGAGTGCAACGCGGGGTCCAAGTTCCGTGTAATCACTGGATTTCGCAAACTTGGGCTGCCAATCACTCAGAAGGCCCATTTCGAGCCAAATTCGTCCCACCCCTACCAAATACAAACTTTCCGTCAACTGCCCCATGAAGAGACGTTCGGGACCTCCATGTCACTACTTTGTCCGTGACGCGAGCGCCAAGTCGGCAACCACTTAGGAACGAGGAACTAGACCCCACGCAGCATTGAAAAAATTCACAAATTCACTCACTCCTTCGCATGAACCCTAGCACCACCGGCAGCAAAATCAACCCTCCACCCAGAACGATCCCTTGGGACATTTTCCTTCCGGTGCCAAGTTACTGCGCACTCTCGCTGATCCCGAGCTCTAATGCCGCATGCTATGCCCATCGCTCGAGGATTTAGCCGCCTCGCCTCGGACGAAATGCCGAAAGACGTAAGGATGGAAGATCATCGTACCCTGAAAGAAGTGTTGGATACATGCAGGTGAGCTAGTCTTCTCTTTGATTTTCGCACTAACTATAACTGCAATCTGTCTATTGACCTGAAAGAGATATATCAAACCTAGAATTCTTTGATGGCCGAACACTAACAGACAAGTTCTTATTTTTTTCCCAAATTTCTATCAACTAGGGCCCCCAGAGGCCCCTTACGTGGTTTCGGTACGTGTCAATGGATACCAACCGCAAATACCAAATGTGAAGGCCAAGTGGAATTATGGGACTTATGTCGCGATTAAAGAAGCACCAATGCAGATTTGCACTATCCCTGGAATGGTTGCTACTCTGTGTAAACATATTGAAATGGGTATGACGCAGACTACACGGTTCAACTTCATGGATGAAAAACGTAGAAAGGTTACTATAAAGCGTGACAGTCAGATGTCTGAGTTGCTGAAACGGTTTCCGCACATTTGAATGTTTCTCCTGAAATGTAGAATAGTGGATGTGGAAGCTGCTTTCACAACTAGTGGCCCTGCTATTCAAGCTTAGGGTGGTCTGACTCGAAGCCCCGCTGATGTTAATAAAAATGTGGTTCGTCGTCTGCGCCATGCTTCTGCAGCGCAACCTCCTCGAAGGAGTGCCCATTTTGCCATGGTGCAAGACCATTGTTAGGATGCAGTCGTGCTTCCGTTGCCGAATCGCTGTTGTGCAAACTAAGGCTTCGGGAGGCCGCCCCGCTGTTGTGGAATCTGCTAGTGTTGTTGCTCAGCCTGGTACTAAACCAATCCCTGTTTCTGTTGTGCAAACTAAGGCTTCGGGAGGCCGCCGCGCTGTTGTGGAATCTACTGGTGTTGTTGTTCATCCTGCTACAGAACCAATCCCTCTTCTTTGTCATGCAAACTAAGGCTTCATGAGGCGCCATTGCTGCTGTAATCGCTGGTGTTGTTGCTCAGCCTGCTACTGACCCAATCCCTGCTGCTGTTGTGCAAAATAAGGCTTTGGGAGGCCGCCCCTCTATTGTGGAATCTGTTGGTGTTGTTGCTCAGCCTGGTACTGAAACAATCCCTGCTTCTGTTGTGCAAACTAAGGCTTCGGGAGGCTGCCTTGCTGTTGCCATAATAGCTGGTGTGTTTTCTTAACCTGCTACCGACCCAATCCCTGCTGCTGTTTCCAGAACTGCTATCTTGGGCACTGGTCCTCCTCAAACCCATGGTGAAGTTCAGCATGCTGTTGCTGCTGTCGAGGCTAATCGAAGACCATTTGTTGAGGAACCATCCCATGGTCTGGACTCTGATACTTTTATCTAACCTATCGGTGGTATCGATCCTGAGGAAACTGGTGATGGCAAGGTACACTTTCGTATCGGTGTTGAGAAGTTCACTTCAAAATTATATGATGGCACAGAAAAAATCATCGACGACATTGATGTATCCGTTGGCACATATGATCCTGAAGTGGTATA
The DNA here is from genome assembly GCA_023614405.1 of Avena insularis. Taxonomy (NCBI): domain Eukaryota; kingdom Viridiplantae; phylum Streptophyta; class Magnoliopsida; order Poales; family Poaceae; genus Avena; species Avena insularis. The sequence continues at coordinate 136,102,131 of CM042685.1, read as the reverse complement.
GATATCTGAAATGATAGTAGCGTTACATGAGAAGGTGGTGTGGGGGTCCTCCCAGGAAGCACATTTGGCTACAGAATTAAAAGTTGATAGTGATTTATCCGTACCGATAAGTAGGATGAGTCGAACTAGACAGGAAGTGTACCTGTTCGCGCGCCTGCTAACGGTTGGACATGAATTTGAGGTTGGCAATGATAAAGACGAACTTGTAGAAAACATGATTGGTCTGATGGAGGACCTCACTCGACTTGGTTCGAGTGATAGTAGCTTCTGTAGCGGACCGAACAAAGGTCATATTACATCGCATATCCAGGAATAAAAATAGTTCGTGGCTATCTTATTACAAAGCAGTAGATATAACTATAAAGCATGGAGTCCTTCATCTTCAAGTGCCACAGGCAAACATGTTGGTTGCAGACTCGTAATCCCCACTCATCAAACTTCACTATCATTAAGTAATCCTGCATCATGATAAGTTATAGCCACAAGGGTCAATACATTTGAATTTTATTGGCAAGTGATACCATATTGATATAGAAAACCTAACATCTACATGAATATATGGCTGAGTGGAGTTTTGGGGCCTTTGCACAAAGTAAGTTTTCCCTATCCTTTGTAAAATAGATTTTCTCTTTTTCATCAACACTTCATCAAACTTGGCACTTTGGACACCCTCCATGTGCTTCCCTTGTTCACCCAACAAATTTTAACTTACAGAAATTAGAATGATGATATTCTTAATTCTGCTTCATTGTCTTGATGCTCAAAAGTTGTCCATAATCGGGGACACGACTAAGTACTTAGTTTTTACCCTCTCGAGAGGTGGTGCACTTTCCCCACAAGACTCGGCATGCATCGAGACAAGACTTTTTATAAGCAATCCCTCAGACCACCACGGACGCGTACCATCATATCATCACTACCACCCTCTGTCCGTCTGGCTGAGTTCTCGCAACTTAATCGGTCAAGGCAGAGCCCATATGCCATGTGGCTGCACTGGAAGCTTCGCGACAAGAACGTCTCCAATCTCTTTGTTCCCGGGTGTCAACACCCAGATTTTTAATCCCAGATGCCTATTATGTCATACATCACAATCCCAGGATTACCATTTTTGCGAGACATACCAGATTGGTACGATAGTTCATCATCCATTACAAACCATAATAAAGGTCTTACAAATAAAGGATCTCATGATCCAGTCTTAATACAATCAACACAGCGGAATAATAATAAGGGTAGCATGGTCAAAGCTCCATCTTTAGGGTCACAGGCAATGCTGACGATGGGAGATCATATTAGATGTCATATACTTCCTGCTGTCCATCATCCTGGTAGTCCTCCTCATAGTTTGGCCATAGGAATAGCCAGGGACAAAGCCATGAGTACTCTTTAAGTACTCGCAAACCAATACTAACACAAAGATAGTTCGACTAGGAATCCTAAGCTCTAGGTTGTTTTGAAAAAAGCCAGGTTTATCTCTAACTGAGTTTAGAAGTAAAGAAAACTAATTTAATGTTTTACAGCACCTAAGTGGGAACTTAGTTTTCATGTTCACAACCCTGTTGTGGTAAAGTCAAAGTCACAGTTCATTTCACAAGTCATTTTGAAAACATCTAATGATGGAACAGTATGGCCACTCCAACTATCCATAACCACGGACGCGGCTATTTGTGACACCCCCGGGATCAGGGCTAAACAAATCCCAGACCTCCGTCTGACATAAGCTTAACCTTGAGCTCGAGAATATCCAGTGAAGAATCGGTAACACAACAGTGACCCTACGACACACAATTTATTACAGCAAGCTCATAACTGAGCAGAGAACCAAATTATTACAAGCAAAGGTCACTAACCACAAACATCAAACAACGGAAGGAAAATTATGCTATTAAGTATAGCAAACTTAACAAATGTCCTAAGAGGCCTGAAGCATTACGATGACGTCCCAGCCCATAGATTCCAGGCTGCCGGCTGGGAACCCCAAGCTACTCGTCGATGTCGATGTAGTACGGAACTCGTCTTCAGGTGAACACTTACTCTGCCAAAAGTATCAACAAAGTAAGGGTGAGTATAGGGTGTACTCCGCAAGACTAATGGCTGGTGGAGTTGTTTTGCATAAAGCCACTTTGTTTATAAAACGAGAGGGAGGAGAAGAAGCTCGTCTAGTCAGACTATTTTAAAAGGGGACAAAAGAGCGACATCTTCAAAAATATTGATCATCATCTTTTGATATCCACCAAGTCATCATCATCTCAACCCTAACTAGGATCACCCCCTTGTACCCATGAGGAAGCATCCTTAAGCACACGTTGATCTAAAAGTTTTACAGTGGTTAAAGTTATCTATGATCTTGAGTCCGGTCGTCAAGTCGTTCATAGCCGTGAACACGGCTTTTCAAAAAGATTATTACCCTGCTGGGGTGTACAACTTTACCCACAAGTACTAACCTTCTCTTAATGCCAACATCATTAGCCCTCTTCCGTGGAAGGCCGACAGAGGGTGGTTAGACACAACCTTTACCGTGCTTTCGCCGAGACCATGAGTCACACAATAAGTATGGTTCCGCCGTAACGGGTCAAATCCCGAAGCCGGTACTTAAAGATGTGAGGCGAGGTTGGTTTACCAGGGGCGCTATCTACCCCAAGCAACCTCGGCCACGCTTACCTACCTGTTATGAATGCACCAACTTCACCCGGCAAATCTTTCAAAAGATTTTCTATGCATATGTCAAATGGAATGCCAGAACTATGTGACTCATGGAATCAACTAGGCAAGTTAGTCAGTCATGAGGTTGTCCAGGCCCCGTGTGGTTGCACGCTCGCCTTGGTTCCAAAGGCAAGAACTCAGGTCCTAGTGATGGCGAGCATGGGACTAGAAAAACCACATCCCACCGTGGCCTCCCATACAAGCCTTATCAAGTTTAATCTCATATTACTGATCTCATCTCATCAAGTTCTCCTGTCATACTAGATTCTCTGCATCTGATACATCATCTGGATGGACCAGACTCAATAGCTATGCATGGCTAAGCAAACACATATAATAGCTCTAGCAGTGCACACAAGCTAAACCTAGTTATGCTAGGAGTAGTGGATCAGGTAATATAAGATCAAAGGGAGTAATACAATAGATAGGATACTCTATCTATCGATAAAAGACCACAGTAGAATCATATGCATCATGGCAGAATTGAAATGCTTTCGAAATCATAGGATTATATCATGGTGCGGCTATGCTTGCCTTTGCCAGTTGATAGCAGATAAATAGTTCTCCGGAAGCCTTGAACTTGACTTGGTTAGAGTTGGTCAAGCATTGTTCGTCGATCTTCGATGGTGTTATCCTCGGGCTTCGATCTTGATCTCGATATCGTATTCCACCGGGAAGAACCAAACACCGGAAAGAGATGGAAACAATCAACACATGGCATCAATGCAATGCTTAAACACGAATGATGATATGACAAGTTGAATTGCATTGAATTGAAACCCTAAATCATGCTCGACAACTTAATCGGGGTTCTGAGGGGTGAAAACCCTAATTCGGAGAAACCCTGGAATCACCTATTAGGGTTACTAGGTTGTTCTAATTAAACTTTCTATGAAAGTTGTTGAACAATGCATGATTACAGCTTAAAGAGATAGCTCTCATTTTTCTGAACATTTTGATATATTATACATATTTTTCTGACTTATAAATCATTAGATATGAATTTTACAAACTTTACTCAATTTTTGGATTTATTTAAACAAGTTAAATGAATTATTGCGCAAGGCTGACATCAGCACATGCACCGGATACCTTTCTCACCCGAGCCTGATCTAGCCACTAACGCTGACTGCTGGGCCCGGGGCCATGTATGTAGCCACGCGAGCAAAGTGGGACCGAAGGCCGGTTGACCGGGCTGACCCGCGTGCGGCTGACGCACAGGTGGTGTCAGCATGACATCACACCGGCAGGGCTCACAGCATGGCGATGGGGCGGCGACTATGGCGCGCGCGGGGCTGCGTAACTGGCATAGCTCGAACCGGGTGAGCAAGGGAAACCCATTGGTGGCGGCACCGCCTCAAGATGGTCACCGAAGCACCGGGAAAGGCAAGCTCTAGCAATGGCCAACATCAGCGCACGGCGACAGAGCACCCTAGGGAGAGAGGGGAAACACGAGATGGTGCTGGAGGACCGGCGGATTACCCTTGACGCGTGTCTAACCTCGGGGAAGGCTGAAGAGGATGGTGGCAGCGTCAATGGCGTCGTCGGCTGGCATCGGTGTTGAAGAAGATGGGCTCGATTCCGGCAACTGGGACTTCTACGGCGGTCGTTGATTGGGGCCAACGAAAAAGCCGAGCGAGGCGGTCACCGTGGTATGGCCGGATGCGCTCGGGGTGGTCCAGAACGATGGCGCCCCAAAGCTCCGGCGATCTAGGGTTCGGGTTCGCCACAGAGAGCGAGAGAGAGAGGGCGCGGGGAGGGGATAAGACCAAGGGGAGGAAGAGAGGCGTGCGGGGCTCGTTCTTATCCTCGTGCAGAGAGTAGCGCGACAGCGGCGAGCATCTCAACGGCCGACGATGATCGACGGCGGCGGTGCAGACACGGAGCAGCTTCCAGCTAGAAGACGATGGCGACTTTGCAGAAACCCCCTGGGTAAATTTGAGAAACAACCCGCGGTCTAGAGTGGGCCGTTGCTGGGCCTTAGCTGCTACGCGCTGGCGACAGGGAGGAGAAGAGGGTGAGCTGGGCTGCTGGGCTGCGGCCTGGGCTGCTGCTGCACTGTATTTTATTTATTTCCTGAAGTTTTTCTTTTTTTGTTTTCAAATCTGTTTTGTATTTTCAATTCAAATCTGTTTTGGGTAATTTCAAAATTACCAAAAGATTTATAAAACATATAAAATACTCAGGGGCCCTTCTATACAAGTTGGGCTCCAATAATTTGGTAGTTTTCAAAATTCAAAATATTTGAATTGTTTCAAGGAGAGGGGAGAAAACTAGGATTTAGAGTTTTGATTTGTTTTCTCCAATGCACAATTAAAATGATGATGCTCATGATGCACAGAATTAACCCAAATATTAATTAAGTAAAACTGGGGTGTTACACTATTCGAATAGTTTGACACTCTGTAGAGGTGGTACACTTTCACCACAACATTCGATACATCCGTCAAGAACAATCCTGAATCATCATACTTAGTATGCGGATAATCAATCCTAACCTTTCAATTATACACCCTAGTATAGGCACCTCCCCTATGATTTTGGCCTCCCAACCATGACCATCTGTCATCTTGGGAACTGCACAGGTGGACAATCATCATGAGGTAGCCTCAGCTCAAACCTCTTCCGCAAGGGAACCCATACTAAGACATATAAACTTTTAGTTAAGCCTTACCCAAATCAGGTATTATGGTTGTACGGTAAAATTGGAATGGTATCGCATCCGAACCCAACCATTAGTTTTATAAAGGGCTAAGGCTCATTCCTCAACATTTTCATCATCAAATCATCTGGTTTTCATAATCATTTTCACCAAGTATTCCCATCTAAAGTGATCAACTTTTATGCTTAGCACTAGCCACTAAAATTGAGGGTAATCACTAATGAGGGGTGGTAATCAAGGGTGACTTAACCAAAATCTAGATCTCATGCCTTAGTATGACATCTAGTTCTAACTAACTTAGGCCAAGTTTTATGCTCTTTATGATACCTATAATATCCTTCCAAAACTCACAAAACACTAACTAAAAGTAATAAAGAGCTTTTATAAAGAAATAACAGAATAAAGCTTGCATGGTTTAGCTTAGCTTGCCTTGAGTAGTGTAGTGGTTGAAGTTTTCTTCTTCTTCTCCGTAGTACTCCTCCTCCTCCTCGTAGCCTTGGTCGGTACTAGCGTCTATATAAATACGAGGTACACAATCATCAAACAATACTTAACTACTTCTATTTAGCACACAAAGGTTCACACTAGATGATCTAGTATCATCACATTAATTAAAGACCTAGTCTTATTTATTTTTGTTTAGAAAAGTAATTTGTACTCATTGAAAACTACTTAAGATTTAATATTCTCCAATTAAAATATGAGATCATGTTGACACATGTCATCACCACATATTTTAATACTTGGGAATATGATTTAAAGTGGTGTCACAAATTAAAAGTTTTAAAGTGACTAGAAATGCCTAATGTAGCATTCCTTTCATACCTTTCCAAGATCACTACATGTAAAACTAAATATTTTTACATATTCAGAAAGATCTTGTCAAATTTTATTTTTTAGAGTTGGTATCAACTCAAAAGCATTTATGGTTGATTTTTAAAAAATGTTTGAATGTGTAAAAGTCTCTGTCTTGTTATTTTTACTATAGGTGATGTATAATTTCAAATGGTTTGAATCCAACGGGCTTGGATTAATAATTTGAATACCTTTTTAACAAAATTAGTTTCATGCAATTTGGTTGAGTACAACTCTTTGAATTTATTTTTAAATTTACTGACTGAACTAGAGTTTGAATAAATTGGAAAATGAATCTCTGGGCTACGCGCGGGAGACTTATTGGGTCGGCGCAGCTGCACAGCGCGCGCACAGCAGGATGCTGACAGGGGTGGTCCAGGCGTCAGCGGCTCAGCCTAAGCGAAGAGGTATGTTTCAATCTGGGACCTACGATTAGAACAAAATCTATGGCTCACGTTCGTCGTCTCTGTCGAACAGCTCCGACGAGAACGAACCCTAACGGCAACGGTGGTGGCACGCAGCGGCTTACCAGGGCTCCAGCTAGGGTCAGCGATGGGGGCGAACAACGTTATCGACGACGGCGGTTCGAAAGATGGTCGCGGCAGCTCCTGGGGTGGATCCAATCAACGCTCTGCTCCTCCACTGTAGCGGAGCACTCCGGTGAAATTCTGGCGGTCTGGTGCTCGCCTTGCTTCAGGAAAGGGTCAGGGGTGGTTCTAAGAGAGAGGGGAGTGAGATGGTGTGGAGAATGAGGGCTGGGGTGGCCTCTATTTATACACCGGCGAGAGAGGCAGTGCGGGATGGTCAGGGCTCGTTGGTGACGACGTGCAGTGAGCTAACGACATGGAGAAGGGCGTAGGCTGGTGCAGTGTCTCCTAGCGATCGTCACTGTCTTAATGGCGCGGCACGGGGCGGTCAAGAATGGTTGGAACGGGTCGACGCTCTATGTGGCACCGACGGTGTTTTAGATGACGTACAGGGGCTACTGGTCGCGCGGCGGCAAACATGCATGTTTGGGGGTAGCTAGGGTCATGGCGCGTGTAGTGATGCGTGGGGAGGGAGAGGTGCGGCGTATGTGAGCGTGTCAGTTGCGGCACTCTGGCGCGCTCTCGGCATGGCAGAGAGAAAATGGGCGCGGCTGTTCTCAGTGGTCCAGGGCGTGGTTGCGCTCGCGGGTTGTACATGGGTGGAGGTGGACGGTGGCCTGCCTCCTGGACATCGTGAACGGGCGATCTTTGCCTCCTGCGTCTGGCCAGCCATGGTGCAATGGTGGCATGGCACTGGTGCAAGGGTAGGGTTAGTAGCTTGTTCAATACACTAGTGGTCACTGGGGGAGACAAGGGGAGAGAATTGGCTGCACTGGGGGAACAAGGCATTGATCAAGAATAGTGAAAGTTAGGCAGTTTGGTATGTGCTCACCATGTGTGTGCTCTGTTACATGCTTGGTAGTCTGATGTTGCTTGGGTTTGTCAAGGTGAACTGGTTTGGTTGGGTTTTGAGAAATGTTGTTCTTAATACCTATTAAGGATTCAAATTTGAATTATCATTTGAATAGATTTGGAATTTGTTTCTGTTGGTTTCTAGACTAGGATTGGGTTCACTTTTACTTGGTCTAGCAAGGGGTTAAAAGAATTGGATTTGTTTCCGTTAGAAACCTTGGACTAGGAACACTCAAAGTGGTGTAGTGGTTAACTTTGGTCAAAATGACCATTTGCTTATATATCTTATTTTTGATTTTCTCTTCATTTGATTATGGTTGGAAATGATTTAGATGTTGGTGTTTTCATCTTTAAACCAATCCTTAGCATTCATAGAAATCAAACATGGCATTGCAAGCATTCATGCATTCATCACACACACACATGCATTCATATTCATTTTAGTAATAAAAGTTTTTGTTAACCCTAAACTTGGGCGATTGGAACTTGATAATCTTGATTAATATTTTTGGGATGTTACACTGGGTGGCCATCCAAAAGTGCGATACACCAGAAGAAACCATAGACATGGCCCTGAGTAACCACTCAACATAATCCATACAAGTTCCATTTCCACCCATGTGTTTCATTAACATCAGTTGTTTTCATTAGTCTAAAAATACTTATATTTCCATAAGACATCATATCTTGATTTCCACCCACGAATCTATATAGCAAGACTAAGCATTCTAATCTTACGATGTCTCCTATCTTTAGGAAATACTACCAATGTAGATACTATAGGAATAGCATAGCATAGTAATATATATAATAGTCCTATCATGCACACTAACAAAAAACATCACAAATGCAATATAGAAAAGATAGGACTTTTCATGACCAAAGTATCACTTGCCTTGATAGTAGAATATTTAGGTACTCTCTTTGATCTTGAAACATCACACTCTTCAAAGTCTACAACAATACAATCAAGCAAAAAGCACACACTCAAAACTACAACACAAAACAATCACAAGAATACAATGAAGTGCATGCAAGAATGCAACAAGATGATTTTATTTGAGAAGTTTTTATAGCAAGGTTTTGAACACTAAAAATGCCTACTGTTCCTTCTATACAAGTTGAATGCCAATGGTAATTATTTTTAGTGCAAATAGATTATTTAAAAGAATTTTCTTTTATTAGAAAAAGCCTTATTCAATAGGACATTTGCTACTTCCATAAAAATATAAATTTAATTTTTTGTGTTGATATTTCTCATTTGAGGGTTCAATATACAACCATTTGAAAAGGATTCACTCTTAAATAATTTACACAATAATTTTTATACTCAAAATACTCCACAAATGGTTCTGTATAAAACGTGATTTTGACCGACTCAAAAATACGAAATTATGGCTTAATGGTGTTCTACGCATTTTTATGAATCCGTGGATATATTATTTGTTAATTTTATATATACAGAACAAAAGGTATGAATTTTAGAAGATTGAAGCATTTCATGTCTAAAAATCCGAAAATAGAAACAAACTTGACACTTGGAAGAATCTGATAAGCCGATACCCTTTTGTTTAAGTGACTTATTCTGAACCTTTAGATAATGACCAAACAGACACGGAAAGCTCACCGGAATAGTATTCCGAATAGCGGGTGCGGGTTCGGCATAGACGTTCCCGTCGCTAGAAATATCACCGGAGTTAAGGGATACTTGTACGGTGTAGAAGATGTCGAGGCGGTACTCCTAGACATAATTGAGTGTTGGTTTGTCTCCTACATCAGCAGTTATTCGCGGCTGGAGCATCGACGAGCGTCTGGTGGCGTGTCCAACAGCGACGATACGGTGAACCACCATGTCCTGGAGGTAGGCTATGGTGAGAATAGACTACTGGTAAAAGGAATCGAGAAACTAAACATTGTATGTGACGTAATCGTCTGATGAACTCACCAAAAACTCACGCAAGACGTCGATACTGCGGGCACTAGAAAGCTCCTCTAGAAAAACTTTATGAATAACAATGGAGGAGGAGGAAAGGAGGCACACGGGGCTATCCTCGGTTTTTGTTGATATGTACTGAGGAGGGAGATCGGGATGGCATGCCGATAAATGACATCCGGAGCACCGGTTTGATTTGGATAATTAACACCATAAATTTAAAAAATAATACCTTGAATGAAACGTTCAACTATTTTAGAGCATATTTTGTCTATGTCGAGAAGAAACGGTTGCTAGAATTGATAGGGAGAAGATGAAAGGATACTGACATGAACATGTAACGCTTGAGCTCTCCTGGAGGTGAACGAGGAGGAAAAAGACCACTCGATGGATTGGTTGGCTAAGTGGACCATGTATTTCCCCCCAACAAGGAAATAAATAAAAAACATAGAAAGAGTGAGAGGCGACGGCTGGGCTGGATTTGGGCCTGCGTGGCTTCTCTTTTTTTAAAACATTTTGTTTTTTTCTTTTTCTGTTTTTTTTCTAACTTTTAATTTGTCTCTTCAATTTGATTCAAAATTTTACCAAATATTTTTAGAAAATATTATATAAAATATAAGTTGATATTTTACTCCAATTAAAATATTTGTAATTTTTTTAATGTATAATTTATTTAGAAATTGAGTATGACACGTAGGCCTATACAGTATATTTTTTAAATTCTTGTTTATTTCATATCTTTTGATTTATTGCTCTAAAAAGGTTCAAACAAATTTCTACAGTTTTACTTAATAATAACATATCATTATATATTATTTAAGTGTAATTTTATTCCATGTAAATATGGATTTCATCTATGGGTTTATATTGACTTTGCAGTATTTCTTATTTCTTTATCTATCTTAGGTAAACCATATGTCTTGATTTATAGTTCCAAAAAGGGTGATTCCAATTTGTATAGATTTATTTAATAATTATTTATCTTTATATATCCTTTAGAATTAATTTGTTCGCAATTAAGTATTGATTTTAGTTATGATCTTTATTAGCCTTGAAATACTTTCTTTTATCTTATATAAATCAAAAGTTTTTATCCGTGGATCCAAATAGAGTGAAAACAATTCCCATGGTTTTCTAATATTTTTGTTCACCAATATAGATTATATAGAAATGATTTTGCTAAATTTTTATATGGAACATAGCCATAGTCCTCCATTGAACTTGATGGTGATTTCTCTTATTAGTGTTTAGGTTTATCAATTTTTTTCCATAGGTAAAATGCAAGTGCTTAAAGATGATGATGCATGACATGCATTTGAATTTTTGAAAATTTTGTTTGTCACATTCTCATTCAAAATTGTTTTAAGTAAGGTTTTGATGTTTCCATTTAGAAGAAAAAATGTTTCTTCTCCCCCTAAATTTGATCCCTTATTTATTTTGTTTGTTTATTTTTCACATTTAAAAATTTAGAAAATTTTGTGATGTGACAGGCTACCACCCTTAAAAGGAATCTCGTCCCGAGATTCAGGAAGGTTAGGAAAAAATAGATTGGGTTTTAAGATAACTAGGGTACTACCATCCTTAAAAGGATTTGACTAGATTGAATCTTGACAATTTACTCTGGCTTTAGTCTTGGTGGTAATTGTACCTTCGGGGATATCATTGGGAGACTGAAAAATTCCATCCTTGACTTTTCATATGTTAAACTACAAGATAGATGTGGCATTGGACAGGGACATGATAAGTTTCTTCACATATGAAACAAGTATCTTAAGATGTGGGGTATTCACTAGATGGATGGCTTCGGGCACTGACCAGTATGCTATTTTTAAGTATCCTATGTATCCATAGATTTTCAGGCTTATCGTCTTGCCAAAATTTTATCCTTGGATTCATTGTTTGTCATGGTATCTCTAGGGAGGGTTATTGATAATGTTGACCATATGATTGGTCATCCTTCGAAACAATTGGGATTGGGATCCCAAGAACTTTAGCATGGTTGGGTATAACTCAGTGTTGTTGCGGTTGTTGGCTAAAAATTGGGTTGTCATTTGATTCAAATTAGTTTGGGTTGCTAGCAGTTGCACTGTCATGTGCATCTCGAGGTTGTTGTTGTCACCATCGTTGATATTGGAGTTGAGGTCTCTTGGAGAAGTCATTCTACTTGGGTTGGGTTGGAATTAGAATAGACAAAAGATTTTTAGGGAAAGAATTCTACTCATCCACAACAATTCACACAAAACAATATACAAGCAATAACAATCATGCATTCCACTCAAACAACAAGGTTCAAGCATATCTTAGGCAAACAAATAATCACACTACATAGGTTGGTATGATCAATAAACGATCAGGAAGTTGATTATTTGAACGAAATAATAAGTATGGTGGTCCAAATATAGGGTATCGCTTGAAATCATTCTATCCTTCTACATAGATACTACATCAGGAATGAGATCAAGGCGGCCTTGGAAGAAATTATGGCATCTTGGTCACATATTTGTAAAGTCATGTACTCAATGTTTTATCCTAAGTTGAGTTTCCTTAGTCTTATATTCCTTGAAGTCCTTCCAAAAGTTGTGAAGTCTATGCCTAAGTCTCTCTCCAAGTTCTTCAATGGATATCCATGAGGCACTTCTTGTTGAGTCGAAGAATGACATATGATGTTTTGAGTTCGTGAACATCCAAAGTCCCATTGTCTTGTTATTGTCTTCCTTGATAGATTGGTTGATGATATCCAAATGAATCAAGGTAGTTATATGGAAATAAAAAGGCTAATATAACATAGTAAACCATAATGGATAAGTTTCTCATCCTAAGATCTTTCCTAACTTCTCTCTCAACTTCTTTTATAATAAACATGAAATTCTCCATTGATCTTGACTTCTCTTCTTGATCCTGGAATGCCTTGTCATTCGCCTTGAATTGTGCGTGTAGCTCACAATTTCCTAAGTTGGTTGCTCCTATCATTAAAAATATCCTAAATAAAATTTCTAATCCTAGAACTATTGAAGCACAAGTTTTCCTTCTAAGACTTCTTCACTTGGCTTAATTTGGTAATGGAGATATGTAGATCCAGCATGTTGATGATGCTGAGAAGTCCAATTCCAAGAAGGTGGTCTTGAAGTCCTTAGTGATGTCGAAGTTGAAGTCCTTTTTTGATGTTGATTCCCTTTAGTGAAACTGAAGTTGAAGTCCTTTGTGATGTTGAAGCTGAATTCCTTAGCGAGGATGAAGCCGAAGTCCTTGGTGATGTTGAAATTAAGTCCTTAGCCATCAAGTTAAAAAGGGAGAGATGTAGAAATAAAACAGAATACTAAGGAAAGAATTTACAAGATAGTATAAATAACTTAGAACCAATGCAAATCCTATTTTCTAAGGGTTTTGTCCAATCCTAGGGTTACAAACCTAAAGGCAACATAATGCTCTAATACCATCTATAGCGTACCGAACCTGATAAGGCTCGAATCCCTATGTTTATAGTGCTAGTCCCTGGATCAAAACCTAGCATCCCCAGTTAAGTTGTAATATCAAGAAACAAAGGTCACATTACATCGCATATCCAGGAATAAAAATAGTTCATTACAACTTACATATCTCATATGGCTATCTTATTACAAAGATGCATATATAACTATATAGCATGGAGTCCTTCATCTTCATGTGCCACAGGCAAACATGTTAGTTGCAAACTCGTAATCCCTACTCATCAAACTTCACTATCATCAAGTAATCCTGCAACATGATAAGTTACAACCACAAGGGTCAGTATATTTGAATTGTATTGGCAAGTGATACCATATTGATATATAAAAACTAACATCTACATGAATATATGGCTGAGTGGAGTTTTGGTTGGCCTTTGCATAAAGTCAGTTTTCCCTATCCTTTGTAAAATAGTTTTTCTCTTTTTGATCAACACTTCATCAAAATTGGCACTCTGGATACCCTCCAGGTGATTCCCTTGTTCACCCAACAAGTTTTAACTTAGAGAAATTAGAATGATGAGATTCTTAATTCTGCTTCATTGTCTTGATGCTCAAAAGTTCTCCATAACCGGGGACACGGCTAAGTACTTAGTTTTTTCCCTCTCGAGAGGTGGTGCACTTTGCCCACAAGACTCGACATGCATCGAGACGAGACTTTTCAGAAGCAATCCCTCAGACCACCATAGACGTGTTCCATCCTATCATCACTACCACCCTCTGTCCATTTGGCTGAGTTCTCGCAACTTAATCGGTCAAGGCAGAGCCCATATGCCATGTGGCTGCACTAGAAGCTTCACGACAAGAACGTCTCCAATCTCTTTGTTCCCGGATGGCCATCCACAAGTGCGATACACCAGGGTAAACCATAGACATGGGCCCTGAGTAACCACTCAACATAATCCATACAAGTCCTATTTCCACCCAGGTGTTTCATTAACATCAGTTGTTTTCATTAGTCTAAAAATACTTATATTTCCATAAGACATCATATCTTGATTTCCACCCACGAATCTATATAGCAAGACTAAGCATTCTAATCTTACGATGTCTCCTATCTTTAGGAAATACTACCAATGTAGATACTATAGGAATAGCATAGCATAGTAATATATATAATAGTCCTATCATGCACACTACCAAAAAACATCACAAATGCAATATAGAAAAGATAGGACTTTTCATGACCAAAGTATCACTTGCCTTGATAGTAGAATATTTAGGTACTCTCTTTGATCTTGAAACATCACACTCTTCAAAGTCTACAACAATACAATCAAGCAAAAAGCACACACTCAAAACTACAACACAAAACAATCACAAGAATACAATGAAGTGCATGCAAGAATGCAACAAGATGATTTTATTTGAGAAGTTTTTATAGCAAGGTTCTGAACACTAAAAACGCCTAGTGGTCCTTCTATACAAGTTGAATTCCAATGGTAATTATTTTTAGTGCAAATAGATTATTTAAAAGCATTTCCTTTTATTAGAAAAAGCCTTATTCAATAGGACATTTGCTACCGCCATAAAAGTATAAATTTAATTTTTGGTGAAGATGTTTCTCATCAGAGGGTTCAATATACAACCATTTGCAACAGGATTCACTCAAAAATAATTTACTCAACAATTTTTATATTTAAAATACTCCACAAATGGTTCTATATAAAATGTGATTTTAACCGACTCAAAAATACGAAATTATGGCTTAATGGTGTTCTACTCATTATTATGAATCCGTGTATATATTATTTGTTAATTTTGGATCTACAGAACAAAAGATATGAATTTTAGAAGATTGAAGCATTTCATGTCTAAAAATCCAAAAATAGAAACATACTTGACACTTGGCAGAATCTGATAAGCCAATACCCTTTCATTTAAGTGACTTATTATGAACCTTTAGATAAAGATCAAGCAAATACGGAAAGCTCACCGGAAGAGCTTGCCGGAATAGGGGACGCGGGTTCGGCATAGACGTTTCCGTTGCTAGGAAAGTCACCGGAGTTGAGGGATACTTGTACGGTGTAGAAGATGTCGAGGCGGTACTCCTAGACATGATTGAGTGCTGGTTTGTCTCCTACATCAGCAGTTATTCACGGCTAGAGCATCGACGAGCGTCCGGTGGTGTGTTCAACAGCGAAGATACGGTGAACCACCATGTGCTGGAGGTAGGCTATGGTGAGAATAGACTACTGGTAAAAGGAATCGAGAAACTAAACACCAAATACGACGTAATCGTCTGATAAACTCATCAAAAACTCACGCAAGACATCGATACTGCGGGCAGTAGAGAGCTCCTCTAGAAAAACTTTATGAATAACAATGGAGGAGGAAAGGAGGTACATGGGGCTATCCTCGGTTTTTGTTGGTATGTACTGAGGAGGGAGATCAGGATGGCATGCCGATGGATGACATCCGGAGCACCGGTTTGATTTGGGCAATTAACACCATAAATCGAGAAATAATACCCTGAATAAAACGTCCAACTAATTTAGAGCATATTTTATATCTATGTCAAGAAAAAACGGTGGCTAGAATTGATAAGGGAAGGAGATGAAAAGATACTGACATGAACGTGTAACGCTCGAGCTCTCCTGAAGGTGAACGATAAGAAAGAAGACCACTTGATCAATTGGTTGGCTAAGTGGACCATGTATTTTGGCCCAACAAGAAAATAAAAAAACATAGGAAGTGTGAGAGGCGACGGCTGGGCTGGATTTGGCCCTGTGTGGCTTATCTTTTTTTGAACATTTTGTTTTTTCTTTTCTAATTTTTAATTTGACTCTTTAATTTGATTCAAAATTTTATCAAATCTTTTTAGAAAATTTTATATAAAATATAAATTGATATTTTACTCCAATTAGAGTATTTGTAATTTATTTTATAAAGTATAATTCATTTAAAAATTAAGCATGGCACGTAGGCTTATACAGTATATTTTCTTAAATCTTATTTATTTCATATCTTTTGATTTATAGCTCTAAAAATGTTCAAACCAATTTCTATAGTTTTACTTAATAATAACGTATCATTATATATTATTTAAGTGTAATTTTGTTCCTTGTAAATATAGATTTTATCTATTGGCTTAAATTGACTTTGTATTATTTTTTATTTCTTTATCTATCTTAGGTAAATCATATGTTTTAATTTATAATTCCAAAAAGGACGATTCCAATTTGTATAGTTTTATTTAATAATTATTTATCTTTATATATCCTTTAGAATTAATTTTTTCGGAATTAAGTATTTATTTTAGTTATGAGCTTTATTAGCCTTGGAATACTTTCTTTTATCTTATATAAATCAAAAGTTTTTATCCATGGCTCCAAATAGAGTGAAAACAATTCTCATGGTTTTGTAATATGTTTACCAAAATAGATTATGTAGAAATGATTTTGCTAAATTTTTATATGGAACATATCCATAGTCCTGTATTGAACTTGATGGTGATTTCTCTTATTAGTGTTTAGGTTTATTAATTTTGTTCCATAGGTAAAATGAAAGTTCTTAAAGATGATGATGCGTGACATGCATTTGAATTTTTGTAATCTTGTTTGTCACTTTCTCATTCAAAATTGTTTTAAGTAAGGTTTTGATGTTTCCAATTAGAAGCAAAAAGTTTCTTTCCCCCTAAATTTCATCCCTTATTTATTTTGTTTGTTTATTTTTTACATTTCAAAATTTAGAAAATTTTGGGATGTGACAGCTTCAAACAGAGGAGAGACTTACAGAGGAGCAACATAAAAAGGAGCAGGAAGAGAATCCCCAGAAAGAACACCCCGAAGAAGGGCATCACCAAGAATACCACGCCAGAGGAGAGGACATCCAAGAGTTGCATAAAAAAGGCACCACGCCGCAGAGTACACCCCTACTTCAATCGGGTGATCCCTTGCAAGGTGGACGACAAGCTTTGCTGGCGGGCCGGTGTAGTTGCAGCCAGGATCCATGCAGCCGCACGCGCCATGCCGGCAGGCGAGCTCGTGCCCTGGGAGCACGTAGTAGGGGTAATGGCGAGAGCATCCATGGTGGGAGCACTCGATCCTGTACGTCGCCTAGATGTTAGTGTGAGGATGTCCTCCAGATTCAAGGGATGGCGATCTGAGTACTCCTTGCTGCGCGGCTCCCACATCTGAAGATCGTCAAGAAATCAGAGAATAGATGTGTAGTTAGTTAAGACGACATCAGGAATTTGTAAGATAAATTCAAACGCTAGTCAAATGATTTCCTACCTTAAGGTTCAAGTCAGTTGCTGTCATCGGGGAACGGCGCGCCAAAGCCGGTGGAGTCGTACGACATGGCGAGATGCGGTGGAGAAGGGGTTATGGCTATGAAAGAGACGTGCTCAGTCACGAGCTCCTATTAATATAGGGCAGAGGGAGGTGCATTTAGTAATATATTTGAATATTATAAGAGCGGCGAATCATGTCGCAGAACAACCTACTCGCAAATTGGCCTTACAGAGAAGCATCGGAGCGTCCATGCGGCCCGATCGAACGGTCTGTAACCATGGTCACGCGGAACCAGCGCCCCGGGAAGGGGGAAGGGGGTCGGGTATTCTAGAAGAGATGGTCTAACAGTCTCCTTTGGCCACTAGGGTCACGATCTGACGGTTGTTATTAGTTGTTAGGGTTACATTATGAGAAACTCTAGATTTCTCCATGAAACCCTAGAATCTCTAGTTGGAGAAGTTGCTTAGAATGACGAGAGGGAGCTAGGTGCCGGGTTTGGGCTCAATCCGCACACTGGATCCATGTTCTGGGCAGTAAGGGGGAGGTCTAGGGTTGAAAGCCATGTTAACTCCTACTCGATAGCCATCCGGGGTGCGCCGTGTGCCAAAAGTCCCGATTTGTCTTGCTTATGATTTTATGTTGGTCGTGGGTGAAACGCAGGGGATACCCAATCTGGTTTCGTATTTTTCTTGATTTTTGACGAATTTCCCATTGCCGGGGTTCGGGGGTGGGAAAATCGGCAAACCGGCTGGTGCGCGCAGGCACGCGAGGTCCATTGCAACCATGAACCTAGGAACTTTCCCATCCTAGGTACCACATGGGGCACCCCAAACCATTTTTTCCCGAAAATCAAGTACAATTTCAAGGGTGCCTACAGTTAGAAACCGCCACTACTAGGAAAACGGCTATAGGTAATCAGCACATCCGTGGCTCACATGGTTGAAGTGCCCCACGGCTAAAACAGACGTGGCTCACCAGTGGGCAGTGCCCTACTAGTAACTAGAACAACCGTGGCGCACATGACTATAGTGCGCCACAGATGTCTGTGGGCCAGGGCCCTGTTAGCCGCACGCCAAACATTTGTAGCGCACTACAGTCATGTGCGCGACGGTTGTTAGTGTCAATCATGGCGCACATGGGGGGGGGGTGCGCTACGCCTAAGCGCATGCCCCCCTCTGCTGTGAAACGGCCACAAACATCTATGGCGCACTCGGCCTAGTGCGCCATAGGGAGTAGGAACATCTGTGGCGCACATGGCATAGTGCGCGCCACTTATTCTACTCTACTCACTGTGGGCCGTGTCTTGCCGATGTGTCGATTTTTTTTAGGACAGCACTTTATGTGCACATGTGTGACCACATCCACCACCCCACACTTCACTTTCCCCTTCTTCTTCCTCCTTAGATCTAGTCTGGATCTTCTCCTTCCCACCTTAATTTCTCCACCCATTCACCATTTTTAGCATGTAAAACTTGCTTTGGATGTTACATAAGTAATAGAGGAGGTCTCCGGTCTCTCATCTCCTTCTCCGGTCGACGCGCGCACCTCTCCTTTCCATCTTTCTCGCGATCGGTCTCTCATCTCGGTAAGTTGTCCATGTAAGGATGTGTTCATGTGTATATGGATGATGTGCTCATATGTATGTAGATGATCGATGCTCATGATGTGTGTATGTGGAGAGGATGGTCATATGTGTGTGTATATGGAGAGTATCGATGATGCTCATGCATGTGTGTATGGAGAGGATAATGATATGTTCATGTGTGTATGGATCGGTCTCTCTCTCTCTCTTGTGTTTGTATGTGAACAAGTTGCCATTTGTTTTGCCAAAATGTTGATTCATTTCCATTTTTGCAAGACTTTGGCATTCAAAGGTCCTAATTTTAGGATAGGTCATGCGAAATTTTCTATCGACCATTGCATGCATGCATTCATTATGTGGTTCTAATAGACTTCAAAATTGTACCGTGTACACCGTGCGAGCAAAAATGGTCCATAATGGCGAAGGCATTGTGGCTAGATTTTTGAAATGTGCGACGGCCGACATGATACGAAATAACAAGACAGATATAAGTTGTCCGTGTAGAAGATGCAAACTCAACTGGGTGATCGACCCAGATTCCGGGAATCTGCAGGCGCACCTGCTCCGCCATGGTTTCATGGATGGATACACTCGTTGGATAAGCGATGACGTAGATGATGGATACAGTGAAGGTGGCCAACATGGCGATGATCATCATCATGGCGAGAACAGGCGAGATGATGAAGAGTCTCCTGGAGATGGTGAAGGTGCGGAAGCAGACCAGGATGATGATGATCTAGATGCCGGAGGAGCAGACGACGATGGAACAACGTCGAGCTGGGTCGCGGGACCCTTATGTGCAAGAGCTGCTTCTCAAGCCAGGGCTGCCGCTAGAGAGAAAGCCAAGCTTGCGCAACTTGAGAAAGACGCGGTTACTCCATTGTATGAAGGATGCAGGCCCGATGATACCCGGTTGAATGTAACACTCAAGGCTATGGAGATGAAGGTAAAACACAAATTGAGTGACGCAAGCTTCGACAATATGATGGCATTCTGGCACGATCGTCTCCCGGAGGGGAACACATGTCCAACTAGTATCGAGGATGCCAAGAAAACATCTATCCTCTCGATCTACCGCACGTTAGATATCACGTATGCATCAATGATTGTATCATTTATCGGGGCGAGACGGAGAAAACCACATGTCCGGTGCGGCGTGAGTCGGTACAAGAAAGGGAAAAGCACCTCGAAAAGTGGTATGGTACTTTCCTATCACTCCTCGTCTGCGGCGCTATTTCGCGGACCCTAAGGAAGCTCATGCGATGGCATGCGGAAAGGAAGAAGCCAGGAGATGATGATGACCCCAAAAGGATGAGCTGGGCGCCCTTCGGGATGCTAGCGATTGGAAAGCATTGGACCTCGAATTCCCAGAATTCGGTGGAGATTCGAGGAACATCAGGCTTGGTGCGAGCACCGATGGACTCAATCCGTTCGGTAGCCAGAGCAGCACGCACAACACTTGGCCCGTGTTTGTATGGATGTACAACCTCCCTCCATGGTTGTGCATGAAGAAGAAGTACATACAAATGAGTATGCTAATTCAAGGGCCGAAACAACCTGGTACCGACATCAATCATATCTCGGCTGTTGAAAGAGGAGCTAGCCATGTTATGGGAATCTGGAGCCAATACTTACGACGCCGTCGCACAAGATTATTTCACTATGAGAGCCGCGTTGGTCACTACGGTGCAAGACTATCCAGGTTGCGGGTATATCTCGGGGCAGGTTATCCAAGGATTCCGCGCGTGCGTTAGGTGCATGGATAACACAAGCTATCTCCAACTAGAGAAAGATCCAGGGTCATCGAAAACCGTGTTCATGGCGCACCGGAGGTGGCTCGGCAAAAACGTGGAGACCTGTTCGATGGCAAATCAGAGACCCGAGGAATCCCAGAGCGTAGGAGCAGCAAAGAAGTGGAAGAGTTGCTGAAAAACTAGAAAGATGGGATTGTGAGCCTTGTGATATGCACAAGTCTAGGTCTTGTGCATCCTACTTGGCTCACTGTTCCATCATAGCATATTCCTGTGTCCAACGACCTATGTATATATATGAGGCATTCTTTTCGAGTTATTTTTGTCTTTTTCGAGAATATGCCGATGATTGAAATGTCGTGGAACAATATATATGTGAATGTGCTATGACGGGATAGTTAGCCTTGTGATATGCACAAGTCCAGGAATTGTGCATCCTACTTGGCTAACCGTTCCATCATAGCATATTCCTGTGTCCAACGACCTAGCTAGTTATATATGAGGCATTCTTTTCGAGCTACTTTGGTCTTCTTCGAGAATAGTGCCGATGATTGAAAGGTCGTGGCACACTATATATGTGAATGTGCTACGATGGGATTGTACGCCTTGTGCTATGCACAAGTCCAGGTGTTGTGCATCCTACTTGGCGTACGGTTCCATCATAGCATATTCCTGTGTCCAACGACTTATGTATATATATGAGGCATGATTTTTGAGTTACTTTGGTCTTTTTCGAGAATAATGCCGATGATTGAAATGTCGTGGCACACTATATGTAAATGTGCTGCGATGGGATTGTTCGCCTTGTGCTATGCACAGGTCCAGGTGTTGTGCATCCTACTTGGCGAACAGTTCCATCGTAGCATATTCCTGTGTCGAACAACCTAGTTATATATGAGGCATGCTTTTTAAGTTTAGTATTTTTGATTTAGGAGTACTTTCTATAAGTGTATCTTCATATGCGACTTTAATCATATATGTTTTTTTTCAATCATCGGTTAATTATTATTGTCAACTTATAGATGACGTGGTACGTCGTGTACAAGGGACGGGTTCCCGGAGTCTACGATGATTGGGAAGACTGCCGAAGACAAGTGCACCGTTTCAGCGGCAATAGCTACAAAGGGTACAACACTATGGCGGAGGCGGAAGCTAGATACACGCGCTATCTAGCGGGAGTTAGGACAAGGAACCGGATGAAGACCTACACCTTCGTCGCGGCGGTGATCATGCTTATCTTCTTTGGTTATTTATCCCGCGTTTGTGTCTAGCTAGTTTAGATGTCTAGGCGAGCTTCCGAGATCTAACTTGTTCGATCGACACATGTATTCGCATGTCACCAACTACTACTTTGTAACATGATCGAAACAATGTAACTTAGACTATGTATTCATGTATGAGACTTATCTATATGTATTTGTTTCAATCTTGTTTTTCATATTGAGTATTTATATATATAATTGTATATCTTGTATCTGTGTGTGTATATCTGCTGTAATATTGTATATAATCGGTATTGTATATAATCTGGCTCGGAAATTAAAAAAAAAACAAAAAATACATCTGTGGCGCACATGGTCTACCTTCTGTGGCGCACTACACCTAAAGCGCATTATGGAAGCTTAGTGGCGCACTAGTTAGTGCGCCACAGAAGATCCCAGGGGTAGCGCACCTGCCCAAACATCTGTGGCGCACTAGCAGGTGCGCTACGCCTGTCTCTACACAACCGTGGCGCACTAGGCAGTGCGCCACGGCTGAGAGATAGCCGTAGCGCAAGGCCCGTGGCGCACTTCTAGTGCGCCACGGATGATGTTTCCAGGTGCGCCACTAAATGCCATTTTCCTAGTAGTGCACCATTGTCGGGGCGTGACTCGGGAAATATACAGTATATGCTTGCACCACGAGATGAGCACAACCTCCCAGGGATGGCGGTCCGCCATGATGTAGCATGCGTGTAAATTGCCTCGGGCCCTAGGGAGCGCTTAATTCTCGCACCTCTTTTGCAGAATCGCCTGTTTTCCGGAGTCGGTAAATGGAAACTCTGGATTTCTCCATGGAACACTAGAATCTCTAGTTGGAGAAGTTGCTTACAATGTCGAGAGGGAGCTAGGTGTCGGGTTTGGGATCAATCCGCGCAGTGGATCCACATTCTGGGCAGTGAGGGGGAGGCTTAGGGTTGAAAGCCATGTTAACACCTACTCGATAGCCATCTGGGGGGTGCGCCTTGTGCCCAAAGTCCCGATTTGTCTTGCTTATGATTTTATATTGGTAGTGGGTGACGCGCAGGGGCTACTCGAGTTAGTTTTGTATTTTTTTGATTTTTTGTGAATTTCCCATTGCCGGGGTTCGTAGGGTGGGCAAAATCGACAAACCCGCCGGCGCGCGTAGGCACACAAGGTCCATTGCGACCTTGAACCTAGGCACTTTCCCAGCCTAGGTACCCCATGGGGCACCCCAAAACATTTTTTCCAAAAAATCCACGGCAATTTCTAGGGTACCTACAGTTAGAAACCGCAATTGTCGGGGCGTGACTCGGGAAAAATACAGTATATTCTTGCACCACGATATGAGCACCAAACTCCCAAGGATGGTGGTCCGCCATGATGTAGCATGCGTGTAAATTGCCTTGGGCCCTAGGGCGCGCTCAATTCTCGCACCTTCTTTGCAGAATCGTCGGTTTTCCACAGTCGGTAAATGGAAACTCTGGATTTCTCCATGGAACCCTGGAATATCTAGTTGGAGAAGTTTCTTAGAATGCCGAGAGGGAGGTGCTGGGTTTGGGCTCAATCGGCACAGTGGATCCACATTCTGGGCAGTGAGGGGTAGGTCTAGGGTTGAAAGCCATGTTAACTCCTACTCGATAGCCATCCGTGGGGTGCACCGTGTGCCAAAAGTCCCGGTTTGTCTTGCTTATGATTTTATGTTGGTAGTGGGTGACACCCACGGGCTACAAGAGCTCGTTTCGTATTTTTCTTGATTTTTGATGAATTTCCCATTGCCGGGGTTCGGGAGGTGGGCAAAGTCGGCAAACCGGCCGGCGCGCGCAGGCATGCGAGGTCCATTGCAACCTTGAACCTAGGCACTTGCCTAGCCTAGGTACAACATGGGGCACCCCATAACATTTTTCCACAAAAATCCAGGGCAATTTCTAGGATACCTACAGTTAGAAACCGCAATTGTCAGGGCGTGACTCGGGAAAAATACAGGATATACTTGCACCACGAGATGAGCACCAACCTCCCGGGGATGGCAGTCTGCCACGACGTAGCATGCATGTAAATTGCCTCGGTCCCTAAGGAGCGCTCAATTCTCGCACCTCCTTTGCAAAATTGCACGTTTTCCAGAGTCGGTAAATGGAAACTCTAGATTTCTCCATGGAACCCTGGAATCTCTAGTTGGAGAAGTTGCTTAGAATGCCGAGAGGAAGCTAGGTGCAGGTTTGGGCTCAATCCGTGCAGTGGATCCATGTTCTAGACAGTGAGGGGGAGGTCTAGGGATGAAAGCCATGTTAACTCCTACTTGATAGCCATCCGGGGGTGCGTCGTGTGCCAAAAGTCCCGGTTTGTCTTTGTTTATGATTTTATGTTGGTGGTGGGTGACACACAGGGGCTACTCGAGCTGGTTTCATATTTTTTTTTGATTTTTGATGAATTTTCCATTATGTGTTTGTGTGTGTTGTGTCTAGGGTTGATACGATAATGGTTGTACTCAGTTTTCCCCCTCTCATGATAACTCGTCCTCACTTTGATTGGTATGTCCTGATTGGTCGAGACGGTTGTCATGCGGATCGTGTCCACCCAACGTTGATCCTCTATGATCTAACGGGCAAGCTAGCCCCCCTCTCTCTCTCTCCCTCTCTCTCTCTCTCTATATATATATATATATATACACGGACCTCTCTATCCACGCGAAATAAGGAGTTTGCCACCGATACTTTACTTCCATAATCTAGAAGGAAAGTGTACAAAGGCGTATAATTTTCGTATATGCGTGTCTATGCATTTCCTTTTATTCTCTGAAAATTATAAACTATTTGGATTTATATACACGAGGGTATATAAAAATATAAGAAATGTGTGTATTTTGTAGTGAAGTGAGGGGGAAACGCGGCGGCACGCTCGTCTAACCGATAGCAACGCGTCCACCATGTCGTGTCGTAAGAGGGGAACGATCCATCCTCTGCACGCGTCGTACGCTTCACATTAGAGCGTGACAACGCACGTGGTCTGGCTAGCCATGCTTTAACCAAGCGTGATGACCAATTGTGTGAATCAATGGTTCCTCTCATACTAGGTTTTCCGGAGTCGGTAAAAGGAAACTCTAGATTTCTCCATGGAACCCTGGAATCTATAGTTGGAGAAGTTCCTTAGAATATCGAGAGGGAGCTAGGTGCTGGGTTTGGGCTCAATCTGCGCAGTGGATCCACGTTCTAGGCAGTGAGGGGTAGGTCTAGGGTTGAAAGCCATGTTAACTCCTACTCGATAGCCATCCGGGGGGTGCGACGTGTGCCAAAAGTCCCGGTTTCTCTTACTTATGATTTTATGTTGGTAGTGGGTGACACGCAGGGGCTACTCGAGCTGGTTTCGTATTTTTCTTTATTCTTGATAAATTTCCCATTGCCGGGGTTCGGCGGGTGGCAAAATCGGCAAACCCGTCGGCGTGTGCAGGCACGCGAGGTCATTCCAACCATGAACCTAGGCACTTGCCCGGCTTAGGTACCCGATGGGGAATGCCAAAATATTTTTTTCAAAAAATCCAGGAAAATTTCTAGGGTACCTATAGTTAGAAACCGAAATTGCCAGGGCATGGCTCGGGAAAAATACAGTATATGCTTGCACCACGAGATGAGCACCAACTAAAGGGAATATGCCCTGAGAGGCAATAATAAAGTGTTTATTATGTGTATTCCAAGTATATGATAGATGTTTATTTTGCATGCTATAATTGTATTAATACGGAAACGTTAATACATGTGTGTTTAATAAACAAACAGAAAGTTCCTAGTTATGCCTCTCTCATAAACTAGCTCGTTGATTAACAAGATGATCAAGGTTTCATGATCATGGACATTGGATGTTTTTAATAACAGGATCACAACATTAGTGTAATGGTGTGATGAACATTCATCCGAAGTATAGCATTACGATCAAAGTCATTGAGTTTATATTGCTATAACAACTTACGAAGTGATCCTAATCCTTAGACCATGAGATCATGTCAATCACTAACACCGGAAGAGTTTTTTGATAACATCAAACGTCACACCGTATGTGGTGATTATAAAGATGGATTCAGAACTAATAAAGTGTTATGTTGAGGCTCATGGATCGAGTGGAATTTGTTCATCCCGATGACGATAGATATACTCTGGGCCCTCTCGGTGATATCACATTGATTAGCTTGCAAGCAAGTGATTTGATCGTAATATATACACGAGGGTATATAAAAATATAAGAAATGTGTGTATTTTGTAGTGAAGTGAGGGGGAAACGCGGCGGCACGCTCGTCTAACCGATAGCAACGCGTCCACCATGTCGTGTCAGTAGGGGTCGAACGATCCATCCTCTGCACGCGTCGTACGCTTCACATTAGAGCGTGACAACGCACGTGGTCTGGCTAGCCATGCTTTAACCAAGCGTGATGACCAATTGTGTGAATCAATGGTTCCTCTCATACTAGGTTTTCCGGAGTCGGTAAAAGGAAACTCTAGATTTCTCCATGGAACCCTGGAATCTATAGTTGGAGAAGTTCCTTAGAATATCGAGAGGGAGCTAGGTGCTGGGTTTGGGCTCAATCTGCGCAGTGGATCCACGTTCTAGGCAGTGAGGGGTAGGTCTAGGGTTGAAAGCCATGTTAACTCCTACTCGATAGCCATCCGGGGGGTGCGACGTGTGCCAAAAGTCCCGGTTTCTCTTACTTATGATTTTATGTTGGTAGTGGGTGACACGCTGGGGCTACTCGAGCTGGTTTCGTATTTTTCTTTATTCTTGATAAATTTCCCATTGCCGGGGTTCGGCGGGTGGCAAAATCGGCAAACCCGTCGGCGTGTGCAGGCACGCGAGGTCATTCCAACCATGAACCTAGGCACTTGCCCGGCTTAGGTACCCGATGGGGAATGCCAAAATATTTTTTTCAAAAAATCCAGGAAAATTTCTAGGGTACCTATAGTTAGAAACCGAAATTGCCAGGGCATGGCTCGGGAAAAATACAGTATATGCTTGCACCACGAGATGAGCACCAACTGAAGGGAATATGCCCTGAGAGGCAATAATAAAGTGTTTATTATGTGTATTCCAAGTATATGATAGATGTTTATTTTGCATGCTATAATTGTATTAATACGGAAACGTTAATACATGTGTGTTTAATAAACAAACAGAAAGTTCCTAGTTATGCCTCTCTCATAAACTAGCTCGTTGATTAACAAGATGATCAAGGTTTCATGATCATGGACATTGGATGTTTTTAATAACAGGATCACAACATTAGTGTAATGGTGTGATGAACATTCATCCGAAGTATAGCATTACGATCAAAGTCATTGAGTTTATATTGCTATAACAACTTACGAAGTGATCCTAATCCTTAGACCATGAGATCATGTCAATCACTAACACCGGAAGAGTTTTTTGATAACATCAAACGTCACACTGTAACAGGGTGATTATAAAGATGGATTCAGAACTAATAAAGTGTTATGTTGAGGCTCATGGATCGAGAGTGGAATTTGTTCATCCCGATGACGGATAGATATACTCTGGGCCCTCTCGGTGATATCACATTGATTAGCTTGCAAGCAAGTGATTTGATCGTAATATATACACGAGGGTATATAAAAATATAAGAAATGTGTATATTTTGTAGTGAAGTGAGGGGGAAACGCGGCGGCACGCTCGTCTAACTGATAGCAACGCGTCCACCATGTCGTGTCAGCAGGGGTCGAACGATCCATCCTCTGCACGCGTCGTACGCTTCACATTAGAGCGTGACAACGCACGTGGTCTGGCTAGCCATGCTTTAACCAAGCGTGATGACCAATTGTGTGAATCAATGGTTCCTCTCATACTAGGTTTTCCGGAGTCGGTAAAAGGAAACTCTAGATTTCTCCATGGAACCCTGGAATCTATAGTTGGAGAAGTTCCTTAGAATATCGAGAGGGAGCTAGGTGCTGGGTTTGGGCTCAATCTGCGCAGTGGATCCACGTTCTAGGCAGTGAGGGGTAGGTCTAGGGTTGAAAGCCATGTTAACTCCTACTCGATAGCCATCCGGGGGGTGCGACGTGTGCCAAAAGTCCCGGTTTCTCTTACTTATGATTTTATGTTGGTAGTGGGTGACACGCTGGGGCTACTCGAGCTGGTTTCGTATTTTTCTTTATTCTTGATAAATTTCCCATTGCCGGGGTTCGGCGGGTGGCAAAATCGGCAAACCCGTCGGCGTGTGCAGGCACGCGAGGTCATTCCAACCATGAACCTAGGCACTTGCCCGGCTTAGGTACCCGATGGGGAATGCCAAAATATTTTTCAAAAATCCAGGAAAATTTCTAGGGTACCTATAGTTAGAAACCGAAATTGCGTGGCATGGCTCGGGAAAAATACAGTATATGCTTGCACCACGAGATGAGCACCAACTGAAGGGAATATGCCATGAGAGGCAATAATAAAGTGTTTATTATGTGTATTCCAAGTATATGATAGATGTTTATTTTGCATGCTATAATTGTATTAATACGGAAACGTTAATACATGTGTGTTTAATAAACAAACAGAAAGTTCCTAGTTATGCCTCTCTCATAAACTAGCTCGTTGATTAACAAGATGATCAAGGTTTCATGATCATGGACATTGGATGTTTTTAATAACAGGATCACAACATTAGTGTAATGGTGTGATGAACATTCATCCGAAGTATAGCATTACGATCAAAGTCATTGAGTTTATATTGCTATAACAACTTACGAAGTGATCCTAATCCTTAGACCATGAGATCATGTCAATCACTAACACCGAAGAGTTTTTGATAACATCAAATGTCACACCTTTAATATGGTGATTATAAAGATGGATTCAGAACTAATAAAGTGTTATGTTGAGGCTCATGGATCGAGAGTGGAATTTGTTCATCCCGATGACGGATAGATATACTCTGGGCCCTCTCGGTGATATCACATTGATTAGCTTGCAAGCAAGTGATTTGATCACTAGAATGTTATATCACGGGAACGAGAAAAGAGTGCATGTCGGTAACGAGATCAAACTAGGTATGGAGATACCGATGATCGAATCTCGGACATGTAATATATCGTGAAACAAAGGGATTAAGATACTAGTGTAAAAGGTTCCGACGATCACAAGAAAGTCATCGTTGAATGTGTGGGAGTCGATGTCGGTCTCGGATCCGCTTTCGATTATTGATCCGAGAAGGGTCTCGATCATGTCCGCATTATTCACGAACCGTAGGGTGACACACTTAAGAGACACCGACATCCAACTGGAGCAAAAGTTTCATGCCGAAAGAATAAACAAGCGCAGGAATTTATTTCACTAGATACCGAAACAGGTTTTCGGGTGAAATTGCATAAAGTGGTTATGCATGTGAAATGGAATTCTAAGGGTTATTTGTGAATGTTTGTCATTAAAGTAATTGACAAAATTCTGAATAAAATAAAAGAGTTTTATTTAATGAGAGTTTGCATTAAATTTGGTGGAAATTTAATGGGAATTTGAGTGGACTGTTGAGTGGAGGGAATTTAAAGGAGATTTGTGAGTGGAGTGTCCACCCACATGAAGAGGGGAGGGCAAGGGTCAGCCCCCATGCGCCGGCCACCCCCTTGGGGTTCCCCCCCTCCTCCTATAAAAGGAGCTCCCCTCCTCACTTGTCTCTCACACCTCCTCGTGAAGGATCTCTCTCCCCCTCTAGAATTTATCCCCCATGGTCTCGGACTAGTGAGATACATGTTCCCGGTGGCTATTCGGCAAGAAAGAGTTGTGCTTCCGCTGCATCGCTGGAGCGAGGAGGCGGAGGTTGCTCGGTGCCTCGAACGTGTGTGCGAGCACGGATGCGCTGCCAATTTGTGGCGCTAGGACTTCCTCTCGATCTTGAGATCGGCAAGAGATCGTCTACATCAACCACGAGTTGAACTCGTTAAGCTTTGTCGGTCTTCATGGGTATGTTCTCTACGGATATACATCCGCCCGTTGTTTGTATCTAGTAGATAGATCTTGGTACATAGTTCCCATCGTAGGAAATTTTTTGTTTTCTATGCTGCGAACCCTACAGTGGTATCAGAGTCGGATCTATGCGTAGATACTTTACACGGGTAGTACACATATGAGTATGTGGGCGATGATGATCATGTTGTTGCTCCTTTGTTGTAATTTTGGATATTGGTGGCATAGTGGGATGAAGCGGCCCGGACAAACTTTACATGTCCTCGCACATGAGACCTGTTCCACGCTTGACATGCAACTAGTTTGCATAAGTGGCTAGCGGGTGTCTGTCTCTCCTACTATAGTCAATATCTATTTTGC
The DNA here is from genome assembly GCA_023614405.1 of Avena insularis. Classification (NCBI taxonomy): domain Eukaryota; kingdom Viridiplantae; phylum Streptophyta; class Magnoliopsida; order Poales; family Poaceae; genus Avena; species Avena insularis. The sequence continues at coordinate 136,071,959 of CM042685.1, read as the reverse complement.
AAGCGAGTTGTCAACAATTTGATTATCCTCGTTGTGGTTCATGTTCGTAGGTAAGAACGGTTCTATCTCGAAAGCCCTAAGCCACGTAAAACTTGCAATGGATAAATTAGAGGCGTCTAGTTTAGATTGTTGCTGGGCTAGTGCTATGATATGGTAGTGTTGTAAGTATAAGTATGAGATGATACTCTTACAACACACATAGCGTGTAAACTCCATAGACCTTGGATTTACACATATAGGTATGATAGTGATCATACCACGGTGCACATGATAGAGATCATATGCGGGAACCATATTATTTCACTAATAAACATGTGATGTTTGATTGCATCTTATATTGCTTGTTTAGCGCTTTGTTAGCATAATAAGATGATCCATCATTTAGATATCAAGATAAGAATGTGTTCTTCCTTTAGTATGCACCGATTATGTTTTCGCTGCTCCAAGACATCACGTGATGATCGGGTGTTCTTGGATCCACGACCATATTTCGGGTGTAAAACAGTTACACACGCGAATACTAAGGTTCTAACTTGGCGAGCCTAGCATGTATAGACATGACCTCGGAACACGGACCGAAAGGTTAAGCATGAGTCATATAGTTGATATGATGCCCATTTGATGCTCGCCTTTGAAGCTATACCGACTCACGTGATGATCGGACTTGGTATAGTGGATTTGGTTCATGTAATCACCAAAAAGGCACGAGGGATGTCGTGTTTGAGTGGGAGTTCATTCGTAATATGGATTAGTTGAACTCAATCTATCATACACTTAGTCTAAACTTTACAAATTCTGTTGTAGATGGCACCACCTGCTTTTAATTTCAATGTGTTCATGGAGAAAGAGAAACTAGCAACGAACGGTAGCAACTTTACCGAATGGGCCATGAATTTGAGGATTCTCCTCTCTGTTGCACAAAAGCAATACGTGCTAGAAGCGCCGTTAGGCCCCCCACCTTTTGATGATGCCCCTGACGAGGAGAAGAATGTCTATCAGACTCGTCAGGAGGACCACAACTTAGTTCATTGCGGCATATTGTATGGGCTAGAGCCGGAACTTTGAAAGCGTTTCGAAAATGGCAATGCATTTGATACAAGCATCGTACCCTTAAAAATAGAGCGTGACAACGCGCGGGGTCTGGTTAGGCATGCTTTAACCGTTGTCTTTTTAGGCATCCCTCATTTCGACCCTTCTACGAGAAGCCATCGATCGAGGCGTAGATTAAAGAATCCGTCGAGTGTTCATGTCATGCCTATGAAAAGCCTACTCCTGCTCCAGCTGCAAACGGGAACGGGCCTCACAGTACTGCGCCTTCAATATCACTTCTAGCTGGGGCCCATGGCACGAACCGTCCACGCGTCAGCCAGAAGCCCTACCGGGGCACCCAACTGATGAGCCTCGAGGTGGAGGGCCCCAAGAGGAGACTTAACAATGCCCTGTCTTTAAAACCTACTTCTCTGCATCGTCTCCCTCCCACGCATTAACCAATTCTCCCTGATCTAGCAAAACCCACAAACCTCACTGTATAGCTCGAGGCTGAACAACCACCTTCTCCCTTCCGACGCCATGAAGCGATTGCTTGTAGGTGAGTCTTCGGGTGTTGCCGCCGGGCTGCCTGCGCCTGCCACGGGCAATGCGGCGCCTCCCGCCGTATATATGGAGGAGATGCATGCAGCCTAGGGCGAGGAGGATGTCCAGTTCGACCCTTATGAGCACTATGTGCTTGCGGTGCAGAAGACTTCGGATCCCCGGATGAGGGCAAGGAGTTTGTAGAGAACGTTTCTCTTGTGTACCCGAAGGTACTTTTATTTCTCCATCTTTATGGTTGAATGTTCATATTTTCTGGTCGATTGTAGATGTAATAGTACTAAATCCCTTCAAGTGATCTGTATTCTACCGATCATGATCAGATGCACCATACAACCTGCTGCATGCAGAGATTTAGTATGTTCTGAATTACTCCACATTCTAAATTTAGGAGCGAGCTGTGGGGACAGCCATAATAAACCTGTAAAATTGTGCTATGGTTTTCAAAGTAACTTGAAATGGTTGTTCGAATATCTATACATGACCAGTAAATGCACTACTAGTTTGTGCGATTTTATAGAATAAGAAGACTAAGTAAATTTATTTTGCTCATTTCTATTGCATTTTTTGTACATTACAGGATGATTCAAATGAGGTGGGCTCTAACGAGGAGTACAGGGACAACAAGAGCCGCCACGTCTTGAAGAGTATCAAGAGCAGGAAGGTCCCTTTCCGCACTCTAAGTGTGGAGCTCAGTTGCCCCTTCTGTAGAAAAAGAATCAACCCGAGGATTGACAACATGATTCAGCATGCGGTTGGCATCGGTAAAAGCCCCAATGCTCTACTCAAGCCAGCGACCAAGGCTAAGCATGCTGCATATGGCAAATTCCTGAGGGCGTACGTTAGGACCAGCCGTGTCTCCCCATCATTCTGGATTGGCTGGATCCGCCGCTCCAAGCCAGCCAAGAAGTGACCTTGCTGCCTCCTATGTCACCTAATAATTTTAAGTTGTTTCTGTCGTTTATAGAATATGAGACTATATGTGGTGTGTTGGACCGGACACAATGTATTCGTGTGTGTGTGTGTGAGTGTGTTGCATCTGTGTCGCCTCCCTCTCTATCCCCACGCCATCGCCAAGTCGCACGCACACCCTTCCTGCCCGGCACGACCACGCAATTGTAGCCCTGCAATGTCGAAACTGATGGTGCTCGAGCGGTCAAAGTTTCTTCGTGGTAGGTAAAGATCATAGTTATGGTAAATGCAATCTCCCGGGCCCTCGTCCCCCTCCCCTTTTAATGAAGGGACTCCCGGCCCCGCAGCCCTGCGCTGTGCAAATTCTGTCGGTGCCATTTGCATGCGGCAACATCTAGAACTGCCATGCAATGCCTGGGTTTACTTTATGTGGCTTGACTTTTCTAAAAGTTTGGCCAAACTTTCCCTGGCTTGGCCATTCAATAAATATATATAGGCCTTAAGCCTTGGGATGGAAGGAGTACTCCCTCCCTCCTAGTTTAGGATGCGCATAATTTTTTTCAAGATTTCTCAAATTAGGATTCGTATTGTGCATGGAAGCATAGTGCTAACCTAACTCTCTTGCCCCTGATTAAATATTGCATGCAATTAACTTATTATACGTTTCCCTTCCCACAATGATAAATAACCAATACATGCATGAGTTTTAATGGGGAGGATCCACACGGTGGCATGCATGAGTAGTAATGAGTAAATCAGGAAAGGGTGAATTCAGTCCAGGATTTTCCTCCACAACCTTGAATGCAGTCTATTGGTATGCGTGTCAAAAACTATACGCTTCCTAAATTGGGAGAGAGGGAGTATTACTGAATATAGCTAGCTGAGATTGTGGTGGAATCCATAAGATCAGATGCCGCTGTCCATAAACGGGCACAATCTAAGGACACATTCATAATATAAGATGTTAGCAAACTTGGCACATCGTGGTTAGCAGTAGTTGCATAGACACTATTATTGTTATAACGAAGGTTATAGTCATAAACACACCCATATTATAGTTTGAAAAGGTAGTACACAACAGTTCGGAAGTGCCCACACATAGCTATCACACATTGTACTTGTGAAAGAACATGTTTTCGTAAACATAACAAGCCCCATACAAACACAACAATCATGCACTAAAACCGGACATCCCAGCCTATTGGAATGATTGGCAGAGAAGGCGACCGATCCTAGGATGTCTTCGGGCGCTTGCCCCGGCTGTTAGATTCCTCTCCATCATGGTATCTGCGATAAACCACTTGCCTTGGTGGTGGTTGAAGGGCGCGTTGCCTGGAACGAAACACTTTGATCTGGCGGTAGATCTTGTGGCTAACATACCCATCAATAGTAGCGTACTTCAGGTTAGGTTCTAAAAGCGGATTATCCTCCTAGTAATCGTGCCCTAAACGCCTCCACCAACATCTCAGGAGTTTGTCCTTCATGTCAGTGTACCACGGGTTGATGAGATCGACGGCAAGATCTGCCATCCCAATCCTACTGCATCTCATCCCTCGGATCCAGTAAATATCCTGGATGTCCACTCTGTACTCCTATAGGATGAACCGACAGTCGGGCTGGTAAGCAGGCCATTGTCAGACCTGGTGTCAACACTAGTAAATGTTATCTGGTGGTTCACGAGAAATTCACCAAAGAGCGACCTAATTCTTTGGCCCCACCTGCATGAAAATGGATTCAGACAAATAATGTGGCAAAAACTTTTGCAAACAAATGGCTCAGGAACAAAATGACAGCAACATGTACCTCTTCCCATCACCCCCTTCTAGCAAAAGGCTGGTAAACAAGGACATGCTCCTTCATGGAGAGTTGCAGCATGGCGATCATGCGGCGATCTCGGCTGTACTCGAGGTCGAGACCCACGAACCTGAACCTTCTTTCTTCCGAAGGCTGCCAATTCTTGTACTAGGCAATAGTGTGGTTCACCGTCTTAGGGTCGGTGGTGTAGATGACACTGAGCTTTTTCCTACTGTGGACATCTATGTCGAAGTACGTGGTCCCTATTAGGCCGTCGTTTCGGACATACCACCGGTCCCTGACTACAAGCAAGAGGGAAAGGACACGGAGGAAGAGGCTGATGCCGTGGCGGTGGAAATGGATGGGGTCGTGGAGGAGCAAGACGATAAGGCCGTGGAGGAGGAAAGGAGATAGAGAAGAGCGAAACTACTTTATTGCAGGATTGCAACCGCCCTTCCTAGTATCTGGAACGGTGCACGACCGTTCGTAGTGGGGTGGAAGTGGAGGAAAACGGCGATTCTACAAGGCGACGCTAGCGCTGCCTGATATTGGTTCCGCGCCACTAGCATGCAGTGGAATCAAGGTCTTCCATGTACGATCTAAGTCAAACATAGTCACGTTCCGACCTTCACTCTAACATGTGGGACTCTACATTTGGCAGTGACATACCAGCATAGTTTTAAAACCTGTAGCAGTTAGTGAACCAGTGAGGCGACTCAGAGGTGCTGGAAGAAGGCTGACCTACGGCAGCATGCGCCATCAATGGCGACGCGATAGCATGCTGACTGACTGGACGACAAGCTCTCCACCACCGATGCAGGTGCCGCGCGACGCCTGCCCTACTGACTCGACACTTCAATGCCCCTCTTCAGCCATCTTCTCCCACATAGAACACCATCCCTCTCCTCCTTCCCCTTTTCCTTCTCCATTGCTTGCAGCTAGCCATGGCAGGCGGCGCTGGGTCGAGGGAACACCGTGGCGGCCATGGACGGCAAGGGAGGCGTGGAGGAAGCGGTCAACTCACCGCGCCACCATGCTCTCCCTCAACGCCGTCATTGTCCGAAGATTTTGACCCAGGCACCCAGTTCACCATGGCCACCCACCACGGCATGCTGTGTGACAGGCTGCTCCTGCCCTGCGGGTTCGTGACGCTAATCGATGATGAGTCGCCTCGCTCTCCATGCTACGGGCAAATGGCTTCAGGACAGGCAGGTACCCAGTTGACATGCAGTCCGACCACCTCGGCCATATATATCTCGACAACAGTTGGGAGCGCTTCACCCGATCGCACCAGATCGAAGGGGGCAACATTGTCGTCTTCAAGTATGATAGTGAAGGAAAGTTTGGCCTCAGCGTCTTCGACCACACCATGTGCCACCGCTACTACCACTCCGACTCCGACGACTAGGCTAGGCTGTACACGCGCCATGTATGATGTATGAATGTAGGCATTGGCCATTTGAAATGAAAATATTTATTTAAGCCCTAAAACATCGTTACACTCACTCCACCCTAAAACATCATTACAACCTAAGACTAGGCGCATCCGCCGGTGCTAGGGGTGGAGGCTACGGCGGGTCAGATACACCATTCGTCATTCATAGAATTGATGAGTGCTCGTTGCGTCTACACCTCCTCTTCATATTGGTCGAGGCGGGCACACAGGGAAGCATCGTTAGGATTTGCCCACACCGCTTCTCGGAGGTTGCCACGCACCAATCCGAGCTACTACAATCGCCGGTATTCCGCCAGAAAAACACGTTCTGCCACTGCTATCGTGAAAGGCTCGCCGGTGGTCACATGATAGCTGTAGAAAGGGCGAACCGGTAGTGTGCACATCCTGTAAATCCGCGGGTTCCCCGGAATCGGAGGAGGCAGCATGTCCGGTAACTCTGGCCGATTCGGCCACCATGACAGCAGCGGCCGCTCGAGCACCTCTTCTCTGCCAGCATCGGGGTTGCCACGGAGCTCGTCGTGTCGACACCGGCGGCCAGGCATGGTGGTTTTTGTGTTGTGGGTTGCACGGGTATGGTTGAAGGTAGCTCGGCGACCTCCCCCTTTTATGGCCATGCCTAGACGCGGCAGGAAACGCTGAGAGCTCGGGGAAGCGGCAGGAAAGAAAGGCGGGAGCGTTGGATGAAATTGCTTCTGCGCCACCTGCATGTAGTGGAATCGAGGTCCGCCATGCACGATCCAAGTCAAATGTACTCACGTTTGCGCATGCATTCACTCGCTGATAGGTGGGTCCCCACGTTCCCCTCAAAATTAATTTTTCCACTTCCTTGCATGAAATTGGTTCTGCGCCACTTGCATGCAATCAAATGTACTCATGTTAGACAGTCCCCGTGCCCACCCTCACTAATTATGGCTCACCTTATTTGCCTTCCATGCAGACGAGACCTGTGTATGCGCAGTTAAATTGCATGCTAGGATTTGACACATGTTAAGTAGTGATGGAGAGCACATGAGCCATAGGTGACGCAAGTGACAGGACTAAACGACTAATAGCTTGAATTGACGTGATAGCACAAGACACACATATCCTTGTTATTATTCTTTTTAATGAGGGCTCTTTTAAATATTTGTTTCCTCAAAAGATGGAACGGCCGCCACCACGCGTCTCCACAAGTTTATCTGAATCGCATCGACGGTTCCAGCATATCCCCTATTTCGAAGAAAGCCCTCTTCTTCTTCCTCCTATCCTCTGGCTTCTCCTTCCCATTTGGTGTTCTTTCTGTCTTCCCCTTGCCGCCGCCATGCTTCTCCACAAGGACGTATGAATTGCAGCGATGGTTCTAGCCTTCCCTTTGTTTTGCTAAAATCCTTCTTCTTACTCATCTCCTCTATCTTCTACATAACATCTATTGTTCTATCGATCTACTCCTTGCCGCCATGGAAGGTTACACTCGAGAGACAAACTTCACTGCCCATGGCAATACAGATATACATGTCGTCTGCACCAATGAGGAGGATACAGTTGTGCGAGTCCTAAGGATGTACGAGGAATGTCTTGAGAAGGACGAGGACAAGTTTGTCGAATTGGACCTCGAGTACACCAAGGAGGAGGAATACTTCGAAAACGAGGTCACCGTCGTTCAACTGGCAATGTGGCAACACGTCCTCGTCTACCACTACTCCTGGTTTGTAGATCTGATCTCTTTAGTTTACCACTTTCAGGGTTTTCTTACTTTTAAAGGACACTTTTATGATTTTAGTCAGTTGATCTTGCCTTTACTAAATAGTCTTAGTCCTAAATTTTACTCAAATGTAGTTCTCGCAAGTACTGCAATCTTTCCATATGCTCATATTGCATTTACTGAATTCTGTTAGTACCAAATGAATTATGACTATATAACTTTCACAGTGTTGACCTTGGATTTACTAAATTTTTGTAGTTTCAATTTTTATTCAGGATGTGGTATTGCATTGTTTAAATAGTCGTAGTCCCAAATTTTATTATAGTGGGGATCATGCAAGTACTGCATTTTTGTAACTAGAGAATTTTATTGCGTATGGAATCTATCCACTTGGTCATGTTGCAACTACTGAATTTTATTAGGACCAAAAAATTTATGACAAGCCATACTTGAGAGTCTTGATTTTTCATTTACTAAACTTTTGTACCTTCAAAACATATTTAGAGATGATGATCTTGCATGGACAACATTTCTAGTTACTCATTTTTTCATTGTTTTGGTCATGCATTTTATGATGACAAACTACATACTTCTAGGACTGACAAGAAGTGTCCGGCGCTGCGCCAATTCCTTGTGCATAAAGGAATTGTTTTCTGCATTGTCGACAAAACAACTGATTCTGTCAAGTTTTCTCATGCGGGAAACAAAATACCTGAGCACAGGTGGATCAATATTCAAGATCTTGTCAAGATCAAAGGGGGCGGGATGGAATGGCTAGTCTCGTGGCTAGAATCATCGATCCGTCGTACACCAAAATGAAGGAAGATTTCCCTAGAGATAGGCACGATTTTTGGGAGGATACGTCGTTGTCTGATATAAACCTGAAGTATGCAGCCATAGATGCTTACGTGACCTACCGACTATATGCACAGATCCATTTCTTTCAAACTCTCCTCGTGTTTTGCCCCAGTTGTAGACAAGCAAAGGGGAGGACTTTGTCGGAGATGCAGGATAGCTGAGCATGACGCTAAAATTTCAAAGAGAGAGGTTGCAGCTGAAGCCGCAAACAGAGAGGCTGTAGCTGAAGTTGCAAGCAGAGAGGCTATAGCTGATGCCGCAAACACAGAGGCTGCAGCTGAAGATAGAGAAGCCAAGGCCCCTTCCAGGTGGGATGAACTTTCATATCATCAGCGGTGGGAGGCCAATAACACAAGCGATAGATGGAATGATGGCCGTTGGTCTCCTAGGAAAGATGGCAAGCACATCAAGTGTGATGAGGTGTGAATTAAATTTTACTACTTTCAGTTATGTTTCTGTATATGTCTGGTAGCTTGTCAAGAACTTCGGTTGGTCATGTGGAATTATTAGTGTAAGAAACATGTTTAATTTGTATGGAAATCATCGTGACTTATTGTGTAATTATATACCTGTGTTTGTGGCACGGTACGTAATGTTGATAGCATGCATTCTATCTTGCCATGTTGTTTTGAAAAATTTAAAAATTTCACCCTCAAACTCAAAACAGGATTTAATTTGTGAAGCAAGTACATACACTACAATTTGAATCCTTCTAGATGCATGCTTGTGTGGTCGGACATCACATTTGGACCCTATTTTGACCAAACCTTGTAAATTTCATAATAAAATTAGAAATTCTCAAATTCTTGTGAAGCCTTGAAATTTGGTCATTGTGTGGCAAATACTTTGCAAGAAAAATGTTAAACATGGAAAAAATGCCCCCTAGCGGTCCACTATCAAATGTGTGCTAGTTAGGTCAACGAGCATGTTCGATTACTCGATACAACCACTTGTGTACCAAATTTGGCACAAGGGTGTATCACCATGTCCCTAATGATGCTATCATCCTATCTAGCCATTATGGTTTCAAAATTTAAAAAAATCACCCTCAAACTCAAAAACATGGTTTCATTTGTCAAGGAAGTACCAAAATTAAAAAAATTAACCTTCTAGTTGCTTGTGTGGTTGTACATCACATTGGAAACATATAACATCACTTGTACTTTTCAGATGCTTTCACAATCTCTCGCAGGACTCTGGTCAACCCTGGGTTGACCAAGCCTAGTAAATTTCATAATAAATTGAGAAATTCTCCTGGAAACCTTAAAATTTGTTCATTGTGTGGAAAATACATTGAATAAAAATTACAAACTTTTGAAAAAAGGCCACCCTACCATCCACTCTGTAATGTGGGGGTAGTTAGGTCAATGATCATGTCTGACTACTCGAAAGGGCAACTTGTGTACCATGTTTTCATCTACCGTTCTTCAAATGGACTCAAATTTGGAACAAGGGGGTATCACCACATTCCTAATGATGGTAGTATTGTATCTAGCCATTTTGGTTTGAAAATTTCACCCTCAAACTCAAAAAGGGCTTTCATTTGTGAAGCAAGTACCAAAACTACAATTTGAAACCTTTTAGTTGCATGCTTGTGTGGTTTTACATCACATTGGGATCACAGAAAATTAAATGTACTTTTCATATGCTTTTACCAAACCACAATGATCCCCATGACCACACCCACTCAAGTGGATGTTGTGATGCATCTTATGTCCCACTAGTGCATCATTCCAAATGTGGCAGCTGCATCACAGTGGCTTTCTGGGGATTTATGACCATGGTTTGACACATGGAATCCCCAGAGTCATTTGCATATGTTCTTTTTAAACCACAATGATCCACACGACCACACACACTACAATGGATGTGGTGATGCAACTTCTATCACACGATGCATCATTCCATGTGGCAGCTAGATTCGAGTGGCTTTCTAGGGATTTATGACCATGGTTTGACATATGGACTCCATAGATTCATCGCATCTGTTTTTACCAAACCACAATGATCCACATGACCACACACACTCAAGTGGATGTGGTGATGCAACTTCTATCACACTGGTGCACCATTCCATATTTCCATGTCGCAGCTGCATTGCTACTTATGCTCTTTACATGGCGACCCAAGTTGGATGAAATTGGTTCCGTGCCACTTGCATGCAGTGGAATCGAGGTCCGCCATACACGATCCAAGTCAAAGCGTAATCATGTTTGCGCGTGCCGACCTTCGCTCTCCGAGAGGTGGGACCATACATTTCCCCTCACGATTTATTTTTGCACCCCCTTTAGACGGTCCCTGTGCCCACCCTCACTAATTACACCCACCCCACCCCCTCCTTGTATTCCACGCGGAAGAGACCGGTGGCGGCGGTTCCTCACTCCCTACTCGAACAACTGCTCCCCTACCTGAGTCCATCCCCTCACGAATCCATTAGCCTCCGCATCACACCGCCTCCATTAATCTGCCTAATTCCAACCTCCATTTGCCGCCATGGGTAAACCGTGGGGCTGGCACCGCACGCTAAAGAGTACGGCAGGCGACGACGACACGGCTGGCCATGGCGACCGCCACCACGAGGATTGGGGATGGCCGAACCTCAGTGTTGCGAACGTGTACAGGGTCGCCAAGGAGTTGGACATCATCACCACCGGTAGCTTTGGTAGTTGCATCCCTGGCTTCCGCCCGCTGATCTGGGAAATGGAAGAACAACCGTTCGATACGCCAGGCCTTCTTTACCCCAATACCAGCATATGGACAAACTACCGCGATGGATACGTAAGTTCCAGTATCTTACTTGTTGACTCAGTCATACCATTGATTCTTATATGTTGAACTTTTGTTGGAATCCTATGTTCCTTCCGTCGAACGTGTTTTGTGCACGCGTAGTTTGAACAAATTGAACTATTTAAGACTATTCTGTACAGAGGAAGCTCTGTTCGCACTTGATATTCTGGTATTTTCTTAGTGATACAGTCTTAATTGAGATGATAGCTGAGGTGTCAATTTGGATTTGCAATGGAATGCCTACTAGGTGATATTCTGTTTTCTAAAAAAATAAACAAACTAGACGATTTAAGACTATTATGTCCCTAGTTGTTTATGATCACCGTCAGGAGTTTGTTCGGGGAAAGCTCTGCTCCTACTTGATATATTGGGTATTTTCGTAGTGCAGGACACAATTTAGGCGAGAGCTGAGGAGACAGTCATATATAATACTTTAATCTGAGCGCAGTGGTGTCAAATTGTATTTGCAATGGAATCCATGCTAGGTGATTGTACCAACTGACAACAAACTTTTGCAGAATGTTCATGCAATACTTATGCTGCTGGATAAGTGGTCGCAATCACTAGTGGTGAATATCAAGGAGATAAAGGAGGCAGAAATGGATGATGAGCAGAACTAGGTTGGTGGCAATGGCGAGTGGCTGGTTCTTTTATCCCAGGACGGGAGTACTTGGACTCTAAAAAATGTTTATAGATCATTCAGACTTACACCGCCATCTGTAGTGGATGTCGGCATTACTGCATTCAACCATGGGTGGTCGCCGCCAAAATGTGAATTCGCTTATAGGTTCAACATGGCAGAACTTGAGCTCCTAAAGGTATATATCCCACAAAATCCTCTCCTGATGTGGAAGACTTGGCACTACAACCTCTTAGCGGTGTTCGACAAGGCAGTCACATTCATTAGATGCCCAGATGACAATGAATGGACAGTCTTGCACGATGACCATCTACGGCCGGAGAAGTATGTAGATGTCGTCTTCACCTCCAGCGTGTATGACGACACACCACAACGCATTTACGCGGTCACTGAACCTAGCAGCGACGTGCATGTTTGGGAGCCGTTCACCTGGGGTGAGTCATGGTTTCATATAGCATGTAAATTCCCATTCAAAATTCTGCTTACTGACTGAAGGTAACACGTAGGTACACACGTAGCCCCACGCGTCATTCCAGCTCCGGTGATCGAAGATGCAGTAGTATATGCTGATCTTGTATCACGGTGTTGGTTCCTTGCGCCTCTCAGAGGCGATGTCAACCATAGTGCTAAACTCATGTGGATTCATATCAGGGGAGCACTCAACAGCGTTGGTGATACAATAGAACATATGGGGACACAACTTTCTTCATACCCATCGCTGCGGTGTCACGTTTTCTCGAGGTCCGCGTGTCCATCAAAATACCCAGTAGAACAGGTATAGAGCAGAGTCGACAATCTGAAGGCACAATCTTTGTTTCTTGGGATCAACCACCATTTCTTCCTCGGAGCCCCTAAAGCTATTGAACCTGTAATTTCTTAGGCAGCCCCGACTCCTGATGATGCTGCTACTCGTGGTGGTGGAGCTGACGAAGAAGTAGCTGCTGCTGCTCCTGGTGAAGCTGACGAAATACTTGCCAATGCTGCTACTGGTGAATCTAACGAAATACTTGCTGATGCTGCTGCCGGTGAAGCTAACGAGATACCGGATGCTCTACTGCTAGAGTCCAGGGAGAACATGGTGTTGTTGTTGCTAAGGTGCCAGCACTTCCAGTGTTGATAGAAGACTGTGTGTTTGTTGCGCACTCACGCATTTATTATGTTGACACTCCAGATCCGACCTAGATCCGAATCCACGTCGAGGGGAGGGGGCCTGCCATTGGCTCATTAGTGGGGTCGTACAATTTAATATAGAATGAGAGATGGCCAAACGCAACACTTTGGTTCGTTCTGACGATGCCACCAGCTCTAGAGGCCGGTTCGCCGGTTGTCTTGCCGGAAGTTCCAGTGGTGTAAGACTGTTTTGCTTATTTGTATAAGAACAAGTTAAGACTATGTGTGTAAGACTAAGTTATGCCTAACTGCGTAATATTCAGTGAAGCCCAACTTTTCTTTCCCTTCCCACAACAGAAGAATTGCAGCATAGAACATACAAGGTCATGTGTATACCAGACATTTTGCTCGGGATAACAACCACTTCAAGTTAATTGCAGTTTCAAGTTGGCAATATTGCCGACAATATTATTGTTATGAATGTGTACATATTTGAACGCATCACTAGAATGTGCCACCTATTGATGATTGATGACATGGATCTAGCTTCTCTTCGCGTATTTGCATTCAATCGCTCATGGATCAGAATTACTACACGTACATAGAAAACCACTGAAATTGAAAGAGGTACAACACATGATCTTTTTGAAACAAGTTCATCCGTTGTATTACAGGCACACCATACAACTTGCACTTGCATATAATTCACAGACAGAGAATACAACAGGACCAGATCCACATGATCCATCAATCTAATCTGACGGGTAGCCGTCGTAGTAATCGTAGTGGGTGGTGCCATATTCGCCATAAGGCGACACCATCGTCAGCTCAGAAAGCTCTACGGTACTGCAATACACCGCCAACAATCGATCGAGTTCGAAAGGACGGTCATTTTGCCATAATCCTCCTCCTCCATACCCATGGACAACCCTTGGCTCCTCTTCCCATGCAAGAGCCTAAAAGTTGTAAGATCTAATCTGGTATAGGTCCGGATAGTAGATGTTGTCGTCCTGCACCGTGGCTACCCGGGCACTGTCGACGCAGACGCACCGATTGTCAGCAACAAAGAGAGCACGACTTCTGATGCCTCTGACCGGTTGAAGGACACGGTTCTGTGTATCAACCCAGTAAACAACGGGCCTGCCGCCGTAGACCGGTCCACTCACAACGAACAACAACTCCCCGTCGGACTCGACGAGGTAAAACGATTCTCCATGTACCGGCAGCCCGGAACAGGGCCTTCAACGATGGCATACATCTTCAGGGTCCGTGCAGAGCACTGCATCTGGACATCTCCATGAGCAGCACCAGGCATAGTCGAGAGGACACACCCGTATCTGTCTGCGATGAAAACATCACCGGCATAAGAAGTCATGCTCCGGAGTTCTGCGAAGTCATTCGACGTGTACCACCCTTCACCAAAGACCGGGAGACTTCCGTCCTCCATGACCTCATCCGCCCATCGAATGATGGTGTTCTGAAGATTTGATGTAAACACCATCAATGACGGGAACATCATCACAGCGACAGAAGCCACCTTCTCGGTCGGTATCTCCACCCTCAGGCGCTTGATAGCGCCCAAGAAGGAGTTGTACAACTGTGTCTTGTACGGCCACACCATCTATCCAAGCACAAGGAGGCCTCCGGTTGTGCTACCAACATAAAAGTACCTTCCAAAGACACAGAGAGGGAGGGAGAGAGAGAGGAGAAGCAGAGATTCAGTCAAGGTAAACTGATAGTGATTCAATCAAGGTAAACAAGTAGATGGAGAAACAAAACATGAAAAACATATCGTATAGGAGGTGAATGCAAAAAAACTATCGCACTTATATAGATGAATATCAAGAAAGCACCTGCGAATAACTCGACTAATCTTCTTCTCAAGGTAGCGGCCGGTTCTCGTGTTTAGCAACGTGATGGCGGCAACATATAGCCAATACGGCACCGACAACTGGTGCTCTAGAACAATCCAGTTGGCTGGTATAAAGTGCTCCTCCGTGAAGCCGCGTCGGGCGCTGCAGACTGCCCGGAAGGCGGCATAGTAGTTAAAGTCGTCCGTCGACAGGAAGATGTCACCTATCTTCTGCATGATTCCCTCAGGGAGATCATCCCACGGCAAATCCCGCTGTTTGTTTCCGGCCATGGATGATGGTGTTCGTGTGGTCTCAGTCCCGTCGAATGGCAGAGGAAGCGGTTCCAGAGACAGACATTTACTAAAGAAGGCCTGGGAATGCCAAGAGAAGCGTGTGGAAACGAGATGACCGCATGCATATAGCAACCACAAGCCCAACCACCAACGATCCCGTGTACAATCTATCTCGTCGGTTTGGTTCTTGTCAAGTAAATGCGGGGGTTGCAGTTTCAAGTTTACTAGTATCCAGGAAAGTAAGGTGCCATGATCATATAAAATGAATAGCTCAGACAAACAGCTAGCAACACTGCCAACATAAGTTATTATTATGAATGTGTACATATTTGAACGTATCACTATAATGTTCCACCTATTGATGATTGATGACATGGATCTAGCTTCTCTTCGTGTATTTGCATTCAATTGCTCATGGATTTGTTCCTGTATTTTTGGTAATGGCTGATGAACTCCACACTCTTGGTAACATGCTTCGTCAACGAGCCATTGTTGATGCAATGCAAAGTACAGACTATGGTCTTCATTGTTATCCCATTTAGGTTCTCTGTTTTCTTCATCATGGAGCTACTAATTTCAAATGAAAGTCTCGTAAACAACATATCGGTACATGTTTTCTACTACCACAATCACAAGAAGAAAACTAGATGGAATTTCACCTTGTTGGTATTGTGCCAAACATATTGGATGTGGCCTTGGGGTTTCGAGAGTAAGGTGCCCTGGCTGGTGCGGGTGCGACCAAGGTGACAGCGAGCTCGGATTTTGGAGAAGGACAACGGGACCGAAATCTTGTCCCGGTGCCGTGTCATAGGTGCTGCCGTGCCATGGGTCGAGCTACGGTTTGGGAGGAGGAGGGCGAGACCGATCATGTTCAGCCGGGTGCCGGATCTCTCCGCTGAAGGAATTCCCTCCTAGCTTCGCGCCATGGAGGTCACCATAGATCGCCCCTTTGGGGAAGAAGAAGGTCGGGTCAACAAGACCGTTTGAACACGAGGGCGTCAGCGCTACAAGTCTACATGGCAGCCAGGATGGCAGCGAATTAACGGTCAAAAGTGACAGGCGGGGCCCAATTTGACGGGCATTAGCGAGTTTTCCTATGTTCAAACAATTTGTTGAATTAGTGCCAAAAAATACCCTCTGATCATTTGGTACGCCAACTTGGGGTATCGCGATCCAATACCGACAAAGTCGGACCTCGCGTTGCCTTGGTGCTTCAACTTTAGGGCCGCAAGTTAAAAATCTCATCTATACACGGCACACGGAAAGTGTAACACTGGCAGGTGGAGCACGCACGATTATTAAGGAATACTCCCTCTGTCCGCAAATAA
The DNA here is from genome assembly GCA_023614405.1 of Avena insularis. NCBI lineage: Eukaryota > Viridiplantae > Streptophyta > Magnoliopsida > Poales > Poaceae > Avena > Avena insularis. Next base: position 136,055,657 of record CM042685.1, on the reverse strand, counting down.
GTGTACTTCTAGCTTTTTATTAAGTCAAACTTTACCAAATTTGACCAAATTTATAGATAAATATAACAACATGTATTACACCAAGGAGTATTACAAAACTACGACTAACATACATTTGTCCGACAAGTATGCTCTCCACACCGTACTAGTATTGATTATGGCTTATATTTAAGCACAGCATAAGTTCTACAACTCCATGTCGGTCTTATCGATGCGAGTGCAGAAATTGAACTACTTGGCCGGTCCAGCATCTACAAGGTACTTGGATGGCATACAAAGGACCCACCTCAGATCCGTAAACTCCACCTCTTCTGGCATCGGGCACTCGACGACGTGGCTCTCACATGCACTGCATCAGACGATGGCGGATGGGCGTGCGACCACATACTCATAGTGTACATCGGCCATGCGCACGAGACCGACCTAACACATACCACAGACGTGAAGGTGGGCCCAGGGACGGTTCCTGGAACGCCAACAGTGATGGTGGGCCTAGCTACTGTTCCCAGAATGCCAGCGGTAATGGTCAAGACAAAAACAAACTGTCCCCCTACAAAACAAGCCGGAGGCGTGCCGACTCAGGGAACTACACCTACTCTTGGAGAAGAATGGAGTAGCCATAGGAGATCCTAATGACTTCGATTGGCTGATCTGTTGCAAAGTGGACCACGAGCTTTGTCGACGAAGTCGATTAGAAGGTTGCGATAGCTCAAGGCAGCCGCCATGCCGCCCGCAAGACGCAAGATCGTGCCCTAGGAGCACATAGTAGGGGTAACAGCGAGAGCATCCATGGTGGGATCACACGATCCTGTACGTCGCCAGGATGTTGCGCGTGAGGATCTCCTCCAGATTCAAGGGCTGGCGATCTAAGTACTCCTTGATGTGCAGCTCCCACATCTAAAGTTCGCCGAGAAATCAGAGAATAGATGTGCACTTAGTTAAGCCGACAACAAGAATTTGTAAGATAAATTCAAACGCTAGTCAAATGATTTCCTACCTTAAGGTTCAAGTCAGTTGATGTCATCCGGGAACGGCGCACGAAAGCCAGTGGCGTCGTCCGGCACGACAAGTTGCGGTGGAGAAGGGGTTATGGCTGTGAAAGAGATGTGCTCAGTCAAGACCTCCTATTGATATAGGGAAAAGGGATGTGCATATAGTAATATATTTGAATATTATAAGCGCGGCGAATAATGTTGCAGAACAACCTACTCACGGATCGGCCTTACAAAGAAACATTCTAGCATCCACGTGGCCCGATCGAATGGTCTATAACCATCGGCACACAGAACCAGCGCCTTGGGAAGGGGGGAGGAGGTAGGTCTTCTAGAAGAGACGATCTAACGGTCTCCTTTGGCCACTAGGGTATGATCGCATGGCTGTTATTGGTTGTTAGGGTTATGATATGGGAAACTATGGATTTCTTCATGGAACCCTGGAATCTCTAGTTGGAGAAGTTTCTTAGAATGCTGAGAGGAAGCTAGGTGCCAGGTTTGGGCTCAATCCGCGCAGTGGATCCACGTTCTGGGTAGTGAGGGGGAGGTATAGGGTTGAAAGACATGTTAAATCCTACTTGATAGCCATCCGGGGGGTGCGCCATGCGCCAAAAGTCCCGGTTTGTCGTGTTTATGATTTTATGTTGGTAGTGGGTGACACACAGGGGCTACTCGATCTGGTTACATATTTTTTGATTTTTGATGAATTTCCTATTGCCGGGGTTCGGGGGTGGGAAAAATCGGTAATCCCACCGGCGCGCGCAGGCATGCGAGGTCCATTGCAACCTTGAACCTAGGCACGTGCCCAGCCTAGGTACCCCAAAACATTTTTTCCCAAAAATTGAGGGCCAGTTATAGGGTACCTACAGTTAGAAACCGCAATTATCGGGGCATAACTTAGGAAAAATACAATATATGATTTCACCACAAGATAAGTAACAACCTCCCGGGGATGGCGGTCCGCCACGACGTAGCATGTGTGTAAATTGTCTCGGGGCCTAGGGAGCACTCAAATTCTCGCACCTCCTTTGCAAAATCGACGGTTTTCGTAGTCGGTAAATGAAAACTCTGGATTTCTTCATGGAACCCTGGAATCCCTAGCTGGAGAAGTTACTTAGAATGCCGAGAGGGAGCTAGGTGCCTGGTTTGGGCTCAATCCTCTTAGTGGATCCACATTCTGGGCCCTGGGGGAGATCTAGGGTTGAAAGCCATGTTAGCTCCTACTCGATAGCCATACGGGGGTGCGTCGTGTGCGAATAGTCCCGTTTTTCTTGTTTATGATTTTATGTTAGTAGTGGGTTACACACAATGGCTACTCGAGCTAGTTACCTATTTTTTTGATTTTTTATGAATGTCCTATTGACAGGATTCGAGGGATGCGCAAAATCGGCAAACCCGCTAGCGCGAGCAGGCACGCGAGGTCCATTACAACCTTGAACCTAGGCATGTGCCTAGCCTAGGTACCACATGGGGCACCCCAAAACATGTTTTCTGGAACATTGAGGGCCATTTATAGGGTACCTACAGTTAGAAACCGCAATTACCGGGGCATAACTTAGAAAAATATAGTATATTCTTGCACCACAAGATAAGTACCAACCACTCGGGGATGGAGGTACACCACGATGTAGCATGCATGTAAATTTCCTCGGGTCCTAGGGCGCGCTCAATTCTTGCACCTCCTTTGCAAAATCGCTAGTTTTTCGTAGTCGGTAAATGGAAACTCTGGATTTCTTCATGGAACCCTGGAATCTCTTGTTGGATAAGTTGCTTAGAATGCCAAGAGGGAGCTAGGTGCCGGATTTGGGCTCAATCCGTGCAGTGGATCAACGTTCTGGGCAGTGAGGGGGAGGTCTAGGGTTGAAAGTCACGTTAACTCCTACTCGATAGCCATCCAGGGGGGGCGCCGTGTGCGAAAATTCCCGGTTTGTCTTGTTTATGATTTTATGTTGGTGGTGGGTGACACACAAGGGCTACCCAAGCTGGTTTCATATTTTTCTGATTTTTGATGAATTTCCTATTGTCGAGGTTCAGGGGTGGGAAAAAACAGCAATCCCGCTGGCGCGTGCAGGCACGCGAGGTCCATTGCAACCTTGAACCTAGTCATGTGCCCAGCCTAGGTACCCCATAGGGAGCCCCAAAACATTTTTTAGGAAAATTGAGGGCCATTTCTAGGGTACCTACAGTTAAAAACCATAATTACTAGGGCGTAACTCAGGAAAAATACAGTATATGCTTGCACCACGAGATAAGTACCAACCTCTAGGGGATGGCGGTCCACCACGACGTAGCATGCGCGTAAATTTCCTCGGGACCTAGGGTGCGCTCAATTTTCGCACCTCTATTGCAAAATCATGTCTTTTTGTGAGTCAGTAAATGAAAACTCTGGATTTCTTCATGGAACCCTAGAATCTCTAGTTGGATAAGTTGCTTAGAATGCCGAGAGGGAGCTAGGTGCCGAGTTTGAGCTCAATCCGCCCAGTGGATCCATGTTCTGGGCAGTGAGGGGGAGGTCAAGGGTTGAATGCCATGTTAACTCCTACTCGATAGCCTTCCGGGGGGTGCGTCGTGTGCCAAAATTCTTGGTTTGTCGTGTTTATGATTTTATGTTGGTAGTGCGTGACACACAAGGGCTACTCGAGCTGGATTCATATATTTTTTATTTTGATGAATTTCCTATTGCCGGGATTCGGAGGTTGGCAAAATCGGCAAACCTGCCGACGCGCGAAGGCACGCGAGGCCCATTGCAACCTTGAAACTAGGCACGTGCCCAGCCTAGGTACCCCATGGGGCACCCAAAAACATTTTTTCCGAAAATTGAGGGTCATTTCTAGGGCACCTACAGTTAGAAACAGCAATTACCGGGGCGTAACTAAGGAAAAATACAGTATATGCTTGCACCACGAGATAAATACCAACCTCCCGGGGATGGCGCTCAGCCACGATGTAGCATGCGTGTAAATTGCCTTAGGGCCTAGGACGCGCTCAATTCTCTCACCTCCTTTGCAAAAATGCCGTTTTTTGGAGTCATTAAATGGAAACACTAGATTTCTTCATGGAACCTTGTAATCTCTAGTTGGAGAAGTTACTTTGAATGCCGAGAGGGAGCTAGGTACCGGGTTTGGGCTCAATCCACATAGTGGATCCACGTTCTGGGCAGTGAGGGGTACGTCCTGATTGGTCGAGATGTTTGTCACGCGGATCGTGCCCACACAACTTTGATCCTCTATGATCTAACAGGAAACATAGCCCCCTCCTCTCTCTCTCTCTCTGGATATGGACCTCTCTATCCACGCGAAATAATGAGTTTGACACCGATACTTTACTTCCATAATCAAATAGGAAAGTGTACAAAGGCGTATAATTTTCGTATATGTGTGTCTATGCATTTCCTTTTATTCTATGAAAATTATAAACTATTTGGATTTATATACATGAGGGTAGATAAAATATAAAAAAATGTCTTTGTTTTATAGTGCCGAGAGGGCGAAACGCGGTGGCATGGTCATCTAACCGGTTGCAACGCGTCCACCATGGCACAAGTACAGTGCACTGTTATGTCGTGTAAGCGGGGTTCGAACGATGCATCCTCTGCACGCATCATACCCTTCACATTAGAGCGTCACAACGCACGGGTCTGGCTAGCCATGCTTTAACCATAGTGTTCTTAGGCATCCCTCGTTTTGACCCTTCTACGAGAAGCAATTGATTGAGCCATAGATTAAAGAATCCGTCGAGTGGTCATGTCACGCCTATGAAAAGCCTACTACTGCTCCAGCTACAAATGGGAATGGGCCTCATAGTACCGCGCCTGCAATCTCACTTCTAGCTTGGGCCCATGGCACGAACCGCCCACACATCAGCTAGAAGCCGAACAGCTAGATACCGGGGCACCAATTGAGCCGCGAGGCGGAGGACCCTAGGAGGAGACTTAACAATGCCCCGTCTTTAAAACGTACTCCTCTCCATCGTCTCCCTCCGACGCATTGACCCATTCTCCCCGATCTAGGAAAACCTACAAACCTCACCGTAAAGCTCGAGGCCGAACAACCACCTTCTCCCTTCTGATGCCATGAAGCGAGTGCGTCTAGGTGAGTCTTTGGGTGTTGCCGCCGGGCTGCCTACGCCTGCTACAGGCGATGCGGCGCCTCCTACCGCAGATCTAGAGGATATGCATGCAGCCCAGGGCGAGGAGGACGTCCAGTTCGACCCTTATGAGTAATACGTGTTTGCGGGTGCAGAAGATTTCGGAGCCACCGATGAGGGCGAGGAGTTTGACGAGCACGTTCCGCTCGTGTACCCCGAGGTACTTTTATTTCTCCATCTTTCTAGTTTACTGTTCATATTTTATAGTCAGGCTGTAGATGTACAAGTATTGAATCTGTTCAAGTACTCCTTATTCTGCCGATCATGATCATATGCCTCATATAACCCACTGCATGCAGAGATTTAGTCTGTTCTGAATTACTCCACATTCTAGATTTAGGAGCGAGTTGTGGAGACATCCGTAATAAACCTGTAAAATTATGTTGTGTTTTCAAAGTAACTTGAAATGGTTGTTTGAATATCTATGCATGATCGGTAAATGCAATACTAGTTTGTGCGATTTTTTCGAACAAGTAGACTAAGTAAATTTATTTTGCTCATTTATTTTGCATTTTTTGCACATTACAGGTTGATTCAAGCGAGGTGGAATCTGACAAGGAGTACAGGGACGACAAGATCCACTACGTCATGAAGAGTATCAAGAGCGGGAAGGTCCCTTTCCGCACTCTAAGTGGGGAGTTCAGGTGCCCCTTCTGTAGCAAAATAATCAACCCGAGGATTGACAGCATGATTCCGCATGCGGTTGGCATCGGTAAAAGCCCCAAAGCTACACACAAGCCAGCGACCAAGGCTAAGCACGCTGCGTATGGAAAATTCCTGAAGGATTACGTCAGGACCAGCCTTGTATCCCCATCCTTCGGGATCGGGATCCGCCGCTCCAAGCCAGACAAGAAGTAACCTTGCTACCTCCTACAACACCTAATAATTTTAAGTTGTTTCTGCCGTTTCTAGAACATGAGACTATATGTGGTATGTTGGACCGGACGCAATGTCTTCATGTGTGTGCGTGTGTTTGTGTGTGTTGCATACTTGTTTGATCATGCTTCCATAATAATCACAAATAAATTCCATAGAGCATATTGATGATGACAAATTTATTGACCTCTATGTTCTGTCAAGTCAGAGTTACATCACGTCAGCACTCCGCACCCTCTGCACAGCGGCAACGGGACAAGTGGACTGCATGGCGCGTTCTCACGGTTTTCGTGTCGCCGCCCTCTCGATCCCCATGCCATCGCCAAGTCGCACGCACACCCTTCCTGCCCAGCATGACCACGCAATCCTAGCCCTGCGATGTCGAAACCGTCGGTGCTCGACCGGTCAAACTTGCTTCGGGTTAGGTGAAGACCGTAGTGATGGTAAATGCGATTTACCCTCCCCGGCCATCCCTTCCCCTCCCCTTTTAACGAAGGCCTCCCGGCCCCGCATCCCTGCGCTGTGCAAATTTTCTATGTGCCCTTTGCATGCGGCAGCATCCAGAACTGCCATGCAGCGCCTGGGTTTACTTTCCATGGCTTTAATTTTCTAAAAGTTTGGCCAAACTTTATGTGGCTTAACCTTTCAAAAAAATATAGGCCTTAAGCCTTGGGATGGAGGGAGTATTACTAAATAAAGCTACCTGTGATTGTAGTGGGATCCACAAGATCAGATGTCGTTGTCCACAAACAGGCACAATCTAAGGACACATTCATAATATAAGATGCTAGAAAACTCGGCACATCATGCTTGGTTGTAGTGGCACAGACATAATTGTTGTTATAACGAAGGTTACAGTCATAAACACACACAGATTTTAGTTCGAAAAGGTAATACACAATAGTTCGGAAGTGCTCACACATAGCTATCACACATTGTACTTGTTAAAGAACATGCTTTCGTAATCATAACAAGCCCCATACAAACACAACAATCATGCACTAAAACTGGACATCCCAGCCTATTGGAATGATTGGCGGAGAAGGCGACGGATGTCTTTGAGTGCTTGCCCCAGCTGTTAGATTCCTATCCATCCTGGTATCTGCGGTAAACCACTTGCCTTGGTGGTGGTTCAAGGGTGTGTTGCCTGCAACGAAACACTTTGATCTGGCAGTACAGCTCGTGGCTGACATATCCGTCAATAGCAGCGTACTTCAGGTTAGGTTCAAAAAGCGGCTTATACTCCCAGTAATCGTGCCCTAAACGCCTCCACCAACATCTCTGGAATTTGTCCTTCATGTCAGCGTACCACGGGTCGATGAGTTGGGCAGCAAGATCGGCCATCCCAGTCCTGCTGCCACTCGTCCCTGGGATCCAGTAAATATCCTGGATATCCATTCTGTTCTCCTTTGGGATGAAAATTTCGACAGTCGAGCTGGTAAGTAGGACAGAGTCGGACTTGGTGTCAACACTAGTAAATGTTATTGGTGGTTCACGAGAAAGTCACCAAAGAGCGACCTAATTCTTTTGCCCCACCTGCATGAAAATGAATTCAGACAAATAATGTAGCAAGAACTCTTGCAAACAAATAGACCAGGAACAAAATGATAGCAACATGTACCTCTTCCCATCACCCCCCCTTCTTGCAAAAAGGCTGGTAAACAAGGACGTGCTCCTTCATGGAGAGTTGAAGCATGGCGATCCTACGGTGATCTCGGCTGTACTCGAGGTCAAGACCCACGAACCTGAACCCACTTTCTTCAGACGGCGGCCAATTCTTGTACTAGGAAATAGTGCACTTTACCGTCTTAGGGTCAGTGGTGTAGACGACACTGAGCTTCTTCTAGCCGTGGACTTCTATGTCGAAGTACGCAGTCCCTATCACGTCGTCCTTTCAGACATCCCGCTGGTCCATGACTACATGCAAGAGGGAAAGGACACGGAGGAAGAGGGTGATGCCGTGGCGGAGAAATGGATGGGACCATGGAGGAGGAAGACGATGAGGACGTGGAGGAGTAAAGGAGGCAAAGAAGATCGAAACTACTTATTGCAAGAGTTTAACCACCCTTCCTAGTATGTGGAACGGTGCACGACCGTTCATAGTGGGGTGGAAGTGGAGGAAAACGACGGTTCTACATGGCAACGCTAGAACTATCTGAAATTGGTTCTGCGCCACTTGCATGTAGTGGAAGTAAGGTCTACCATGCACGATCTAAGTCAAGCATAGTCGTGTTCCAACCTTCACTCTCTAACATGTGGGACCCTACATTTGGTAGTCGCAATCCACCAAAGTTTTAAAAACTGGACCAGACAGTGAACCGATGAGGCTACTGGTTCACTAGTTTGCTAGTCAGACCACAGGTTCATTTGGTTCGATGGCGATAAAAATAGTTCTTTTTCATAAAATTTAAGAAAATTTTAGAACAAAATGGCCATAAAAGGTATATATAATGTATATTTCAATATGTAATCAAAAAACATGGCGTGTACAAGTGGTACTGGGCTTTACGTGTTACTATTTATGCCAAGCATAAGGTTCACAAGTTCAACTATGCATTCCAGTGGCTTGCTCGAGATTCCTGACCATGGTTTCACACATGGAGTCCCTAGAGTCATTTGCATATCCACACGACCACACACACTACAATGGATGTGGTGATGCAACTTCTGTCACACCGGTGCATCATTCCATGCGGCAGCTACATTGCAGTGTCTTTCTGGCAATTTCTTGCCATGGTTTGACACATGGACTCCATAGAGTCATTGCATGTGTTCTTTCCCAAACCACCTTGATACACATGACCACACACACTCAAGTGGATGTGGTGATGCAACTTCTTTCACATCGGTGCATCACTCCATGTGGCAGTGGCAATGTAGGGACTTTCATGGGATTCCTGACCATGGTTTGACACATGGAGTACATATAGCAAGTGTAGGTGTTCTTTTCCAAACCACCTTGATTCACAAGACCACACACACTCCAATGGTGAAGCTACTTCTTCACACTGGTGCATCACTCCATGTGGCAGTTGCATTATAGGGGCTTTTTGGGATTTATGAGCATGGTTTGACACATGGAGTCTCTAGAGTCATTTGCATATGTTCTTTTAAAAACCACAATGATCCACGTGACCACACACACTACAATGTATGTGGTGATGCAACTTATGTCACACCGGTGCATCATCCCATGCGGCAGCTGCATTGTAGTGGCTTTTTAGGGATTTCTGCTCATGGTTTTACACATGGAGTCCATAGAGTCATTGCATGTGTTATTTTCCAAACCACCTTGATCCAAATGACCAAACACACTCAAGTGGATGTGGGTATGCAACTTTTGTCACACCGGTGCATCACTCCATGTGGTAGTGGCAATGCAGGTGCTTTCTAGGAATTCCTGACCATGGTTTGACACATGGAGTACATATAGTCATTGTATGTGTTCTTTTCCAAAATACGTTGATGCACACGACCACACAACTCCAATGGTGATGCAACTTCTTCACACTGGTGCATCACTCCATGTGGCAGTTGCATTCTAGGGATTTATGAGCATGGTTTGACACATGGAGTCCCCAGAGTCATTTGCATATGTTATTTTCAAAACCACAATGATCCACGCGACCACACACACTACAATGGATGTGGTGATGCAACTTCTGTCACAGGTGCATCATTCCATGCGGCAGCTGCATTGAAGTGGCTTTCTAGGGATTTCTAGACATGGTTTGACACATCGTGTCCCTAGGGTCACATCATGTGTTTTTTTCCAAACCACCTTCATCCACATGACCACACATACTCAAAGTGATGTGGGGATGCAACTTCTGTCAGATCGGTGCATCACTCCATGTGGCAGTGGCAATGCAGGGGCTTTTTGGGAATTCCTGACCATGGTTTGACATATGGGAGTACATATAGTCATTGTATGTGTTCTTTTCCAAACCACCTTGATGCACACGACCACACACCCTCCAATGGTGATGAAACTTGTTCACACTGGTGCATCACTCGATGTGGCAGTTGCATTCTAGGGGCTTTCTAGGGATTTATGACCATGGTTTGACACATGGAGTCCCTCGAGTCATTTGCATATGTTATTTTCAAAACCACAATGATACACGCGACCACACACACTACAATGGATGTGGTGATGCAACTTCTGCCACACCGGTGCATTATTCCATGCGGCAGCTGCATTTTAGTGGCTTTCTGGGGATTTTTGTCCATGGTTTGATACATGGTGTCCCTAGAGTCGTATCATGTGTTCTTTACCAAACCACAATGATCCACATGACCACACATACTCAAGCTGATGTGGGGATGCAACTTATGTCACACCGGTGCATCATTCCATGTGGCGGTTGCATTCCAGGGGCTTTCTAGGGATTTCTGGACATGGTTTGACACATGGAGTCCCTAGAGTCATTTCATGTGTTATTTACCAAACCACAATGATCCACACAACCACACGTTTGCTCCAATGGATGTGGTGATGTAGCTTCTGTCACGCTGGTGCATCATTCCATATTTCTATGTGGTAGTTGCATTTCTAGTGATGCTCTTACATGGGGACGCTAGCGCTGGATGAAATTGGTTCTGCACCACTTGCATGAAGTGGAATCGAGGATCGCCATGCACGATACAAGTCAAACATACTCACATTTGCGCGTGCCGACCTTCACTCGCTGACAGGTGGGACCCTACATTCCCCTTAGCATTAATTTTTTCACTTCCTTTAAATGGTCCCCGTGCCCACCCTCACAAACTACGGCCCCCTTACTTGCCTTCCACGCGGATGAGACATGTGTATGTGCAATTAAATTGCATGGTAGGATTTGACACGTGATAACTAGTGATGCAGAGCACATGAGCTATAGGTGATGCAATGGACATGACTAAACGACTGATAGCTTGAATTGACGTGATAGCACAAGACGCATATATCCTCATCATTACTCTTTTTAACGAGGGATCCTTTTAAATATTTGTTTACTCAGAAGATGGAACGGCCGCCACCATGCATCTCCACAAGTACATCTGAATCGCAGCGATGGTTCCAGCATATCCCCTGTTTGGAAGAAAGCCCTCCTCTTCTTCCTCCTATCCTATGTCTTCTGCTTCCCATCTGTTGTTCTTTCTGTCTTCTCCTTGCCATCGCCACGCTACTCCACAAGGATGTCTGAATCGCAGCGACGGTTCCAGCCTTCCCTTGTTTCTCTGAAAGCCTTCTTCTTACTCATGTCCTCTATCTTCTGCATCCCATCTGTTGTTCTATCGATCTACTCCTTGCCTCCATGGAAGGTTACACTCGAGAGACAAGCTTCACTGCCCATGGCAATACAAAGATAGATGTCATCTACACCAACGAGGAGGATATAGTTGTGCGAGTCCTGAGGATGTACGAGGAATGGCTTGATAAAGACGAGGACAAGTTTGTCGGATTGGACCTAGAGTATACCAAGGAGGAGGAATTGTACGAAAATGGTGTCACCGTCATTCAACTGGAAATGAGGCAACACGTCCTCATCTACCACTACTCCTGGTTTGTAGATATGATCTCTTTAGTTTACCACTTTCAGGGTTTTCTTACTTTTAATGGTCACTTGTATGATTTTAATCAGTTGATCTTGCCTTTACTAAACAGTATTAGTCCCAAATTTTGCTCAAATGTTGTTCTCGCAAGTACTGCAATCTTTCCATACGCTCATATTGCATTTACTAAATTCTGTTAGTACCAAATTAATTATGACTATATAACTTTTTTTGAAGTTTTCTACTGCAGGGGAGTCCCCCACAGTCCTTTATTCATCAAAAACAGTCCAGAGTTTTACTTACAACATATGTACATAAAAAGGGGAAATCAGAACTAGGATAGACTGTCAAGCCATAATGACAGTAAATCCTTATGTTTATATTTTAGCCTATGAAGAAGCATAGTAATATCATAGACAATGTCGGCCTTCCAGCCTCTGAAAGTCCGTTTTGTATTCTTGAAAACCCAATCATTCCTTTGCTTCCAGATATTCCAGCACGCCAGGATTGTAACCTCTAAGAAACAGGGGCCTCTGAAAGATTTAGAGGCACGGCAAAAACTTTCTCTATGAGCCACATTTGTCCATTGGATCCGAATATAATTCCACACTCTAGTGCTGAAGTTGCACTAGAAAGAGATGTTTCCAGTCCTCAATGACTCTAGTAGGACAAAGCACACAACCATGATTGTCAGTTCCCTTCCAGTTCCTTCTAAGCAGCATGTCCTTTGTATTTAATCTGTCATGGAACAAAATCCAGGCAAAGAACCTATGTTTGGACATGCATTTGCATCCCCAGATACTCTTTGAGATTAAATCTGTGGGCATCATTGAGAAACAATTTTTATAGAATAACTAAGACATGTAGACTTCATTACTCAATTTACATATCCACTTGTCTTCCTCCTGAGATAAGCATACTAAGCTAAAGACATCTTGCAGTTTATCATATTCCTGAAATGCCTCAATTGAAAAAGGCAGATGAAATGCATCATGCAGATTGCTCAGTGTACCCATATATCTGACAGAAACCATCTTGTCTCTTGCAAAAGAGTATAACCTTGGGAATTTGGTTGCAAGTAATTTTGTGTGCCAAAGATCATTCGAGAACAAAATGGTAAATCCAGACCCCACAATTGATTTGTAAATGGATCTCCACTCATCAACTAGGTTTAAGATCCCTCTCCACCAAAAAGAGCCATAAACAGTAACAACATGGGGGACAGACTCATGATAATATGAGTCCCTAACCAATCTAACCCAGGGAAAGTCAGCATTATTATAAAATTTATCCAAATGCTTAATCAATAGTGCTTTATTCTGATTCTTGATATCAATAGTTAATTCCAAGTCCTCCTTTGTCTTTAGGCTTATAGATCATAGGCCATGCAGCCAAAGAGTTAACTTTCTCCTGGTTCTTTGTTTTCCTCCAAAGGCATCTCCTCCTTGCCTTATCCATAATATCAATGACCCCTTGAGGAATTTGCAATTTGCACATAATATAAGTGGGCAGTGAAGATAGTACAGAGTTCACCAAAATAAGGCTGTCTCCATAAGACAGAAAAGACAATGTTGCATTTAACCTTCTTTCAACCATGTCAATCAAAGGTGAGAAATCCTTGATTGTGGGTTTAGTTGTACCATTGGTAATCCAAGGTATGTGAAAGGCATAGCAGCGAACTGACATTGAAAGACAGAGGCCAAATGTGCAGTTTCTTCATCAGACAAATTTATTGAAATCATGGAGGATTTGTGAAAATTGACTTTTAGACCAGTAAACTCAACATATTGAATCAGCAAGTCCTTGAAGACTAACAGTTGATCCTCATCAGCAGGCAAAATGATTAGGGTATCATCTGCATATTGTACAATTGGATAGTCTCCTTCCATTGGGATAGGCAGTTTCAGAGTTCCAGCAGAAAAAGCCTTATTTACCATGCTCTGTAATAAATCATCTCCCTGGACATAAAGTAAGGGTGACAAAGGGTCACCCTGCTTGACACCCCTTTTACAAGCAAATCTCTGCCCAGGCACACCATTTAAGAGAACAGAAGGTGTACCACTGCCAAAAATATTCTTGACTAAAGCAATGAACTTTTTTGGGAAACCTTTATAGCTCAGGACTTGGAGAATAGCATGATGCTCAATTGTGTCAAAGGACTTTCAAAGTCAATCTTGAAAACCACAATTTTCCTTCTTGACTTTTGACATTGAAAAATATATTCAAAACACCAACCCAGACAGTCCTGTATAGTTCTATCCCGAATGAAACCATACTGATTAGCATGGATACACCTTTTGATCTCATCTTGCAGTCTGTTTGCATAGATTTTAGTGATGAATTTTAAACAGGTATTAGTCAGAGAGATAGGCCTGAAGTCATTAACCAATTGAGGTGCAGCTTTTTTTGGCACTAAAGTAATATAGGAGCCATTTATACTCTCCAGGGAGATTCTTTCATCATGAAATTCCTGACACAATTGAATGAAATCCTCCTTGATGATGTGCCAACATTTTTTCACAAAGAAACCATTAAAACCATCAGGTCCAGGAGCTTTTTCAGATTTCAAAAATTTAACAACCCCCTCAATTTCCTTCAAGGTAATTTCCTCAGACAGACTGTGTAAACCATGCACTTGACTGAGTAAAAAGATAAATCCATGTGATTGTTGGTTGGATAAGAAACTCCCATCCTGATATTATAACATCTCCAAAATGCACATGCCTTCTAAGAATGGTCAGTCAAATCATTGCCAGATTCATCCTGAATACTTGTAATCACATTATGCCTATACCTTTCAGCTGCCTTTGCATGGAAATATTTTGTATTCTCATCATTTAATTTTACCCATGTAATAGTACACCTTTGCTTCCAGAAATCTGATTGCAACTTCAACAATTTTTCCAGATGGCATTTTACAATATTTCTAAAGTTAAATTCAGGAGTGAACAGAGGCCTAGCAATCAAAAAATTTAGATGGGACAGATTTTTTCCCCACTTTTTTAATTCATACCGAAGCATTTTGAAATTTGCAACAATAGAAGAGGCAGAAGAAGATCTAACCACAGGCTGGTTCCAAACTATATCAACCAACTCCATAAATCCTGGTTGTTCAACCCAGAAATTCTCAAATCGAAAAATCCTTGATTAAGGGATTTTGGTGGCTACTTGAACAACACATGGGACATGGTCAGAGGTAGTTTTTGCCAATGGAAAAACCAGTGTGTTTGGGAAATCAATGGTCCATTGACAAGAAGTAAAAAACCAGTCAAGTTGCTCCAGAAGAGGTTGTGCTTGCATATTTGACCAGGTGAAAGATCCGCCCTTTAAAGGTAATTCCAATAAGCCCAAGTGACTAATTATGTCATTAAACAGAATGATATCATTCATATCAGCCCCTGGCTTGTTTCTATTTTCCACTAAACTGATAAAGTGAAAATCCCCCAGGAGAAGCCAGTGCTCATGCATGTTTATGTTTAAATTATATAGCTAGGTAACAAAGTTGTCTCTTTCAATTCCCTTACAAGGTCCATAAACATTTACTAAATTCCACTTCTGACCATTATGTAAGGAACAGAAAGCCACATGAATAGCAGATCTATGAGTTTCAATGACTTGCCCATTAAACACATCACTATTCCAAAGCACAATAATTCCACCAGATGCCCCAATTGTAGGTGAAAAAACAAAACGATTAAACCTTTTTGGACAGAAACTCCTAATAAAGGAGTGATCAAAGGAATCACATTTAGTTTCCTAAATACAAACAACAGAGGCCCTGCTCTCTTCAATTTTATTATAGACTGCTGTCCTTTTATCTTTATCATTAAGCCCCCTTATGTTCCAATCCAAAACCAGCCAATCCATATTTCCCAATGAATTACTCATTAAAAGAGACACATAGCAACAATAAATACCAGCCCCATAGGACCCAATATAGAATATGAAGGACAACATGGATTGCAATAAAGTTTCCAAAAGTGTGCCAATACCAATATGCCAACAGGTTCAGATAGTTCAGAAAACAAAAGCCAAGTTCCATAATAATTACAATATAAAAGTTACATTGCATGTCAATAGATTTCAAGCAACATAACAACTCAGATCAGCTACTCATTGGACTTCTTAGCAGCAACATCATCTATGGAGTTGGCCATCAGCTTCTCCTGTGAGTTCAGATACAGGTATCTCCAGCATAGCCCCAACCTGCTGCAAAATAGAGATGTCAGTGCAGGGAGGGACCTCCTCCACCTTTCTCGGTTTGGAGGATCTTGGCTTCTTCCTTGGCTCAGGCTGATCTGACATGGGCTCAAGTCTGAATCCATCATTCCTTGTTGAGCTCCTTGTACTGCGTCTTTCAGAGGTGTTGACTAGCAAAGGCTCCTTCTGCTTTTGTTTTATGGTCCTCTTCTTAGTAGAGAACTCAACAGCAACCTCCTGAACTATCTCCTGCACAATATATTTGAGTTATCCCTCTGTGGAAACATCATGGACAATCTTCTCCTTGTCAGAAGGCACCCGAGGCAACAGAGAAGAGGGTGTCCGCCAAAAGTTGCCCATAAGGGCACTGTATTCAAAATTATGAGGTAAAGACCCCACCCTACAAAGCTGCAGTCAATGGAACTTCTCCATGGACAACTCATTCAGAACATTTATATTGCCCATCCTTAGGTGATCAGGCAGCAGAACTGTGAACAGATTTAAATTCACATTCTCATCTAAAGGAGAATGATAGCTAGGGGATTTTCCTCAATAATATCCAGGTTAACTTGGGGGACATCATGCATAACAACATCATTAGGACCATGAACCAACTGATCAGCTCCTTCTCCAGGAATAAACTGCACTGAAGATCCTGACTCAGAGGAAAAAGAAAAGGTGACACAGGATTGATCTTGAGGAGGCATCTCATTCTATTGCACATCATCCCCAGCATTCTCTCCTACAACCCCTTGTTGTGGCCATTCACCCCATCTAGGAACATCAGGTTGTATATCATCAGGTATCCCACCCTGCTCTTCCACATTAGGCTGAAAACCATGATTCTGTCCAGGTAAAGGGTGTGGGTTACCATTGTGAGGGACAGGAGACTCATCCCCAGGCAGAGCATCTCCTTGCACACTCATCATAATATAGCAAGGAACTGTCCAGGAGACCACAATGCAACCATATTTTTGTGGGTCCCTGACAACAATGGACCTGGGAATATCACCATCCCCACCATAGCTGCATTTGATCAAAGTCCTAGTTGGAGAAGGATCCTCTCTGAACCAACCTCTGAGTTTTCAAAATTTAGCTATAGTTTCAGTGAGAAATATCTCATTACGTAATCCATAGGCAAGTTAAGCAACATAACCCAACCAGTCCTAGTATAAATAGTGTCTCTAAAATTGGGACCCTCATCATGCTTAGTGAAAGATAAAAACCTTCCATTACCAAAGGAAACCTCAGGTTGCGCAACAAGTAAATCTCTAGTAATAGAATCATGTATCCTAAATAACCCAATGCCAACTGCACTTTTAGCAAAACATAAAACTTCCCACTGCAGATCATTGACAATTTGATCAGTAATTTGCTGCAATACCTCATCAATCTCACCACTGATCGGCCGAGGAAGCACAACTGCCATTGCCCAATTCTCGTGACGCCTAGGAGGAGTTGAAGAAGCAGTGACACAAATCCTCGGAGGCCTATGATCAGCATCCCATGGCTCCAAGACATGCATCCCTGCTGGAGTAAACCTCTCCGGCTGCATTGGAAAGTTTGTCATTGCTAGGGTTTTTGGAGAAAGAGCAGGCTGCAGAGAACGCAGGGGAGGAGAGCAAGATTTTCGAGGAGAAACCGAAATGCCTGGAGATAAAACTGTTTTTTCGGAGGCAGGGACAGGGCAGAGTCCAACTTCACTTGATTTGACTACTTGACGACCCAGGGAAAAGGCGAAGATTCCCCTGACTTACCAGGACAATCTTTCTTAACGTGACCCTTTCTGAAACATGCCAAGCAACGGATAATATCTGTACATTGACGCGTAACATGTTTGGAACTAAGACATCTTGTGCATGTCCAAACATTGTGCACCATATCATCAATCATAGTCTCAAAATCATCCAAAGATACAGAATTGTCAACATTCAGAGAAGAATTAATCTGGTTAGATACAATCTTTGCAGGTTCATCAGTCAGTACAGAATTTCCCAAATCAATTGAAGAGGCCACAGACACATCTTTGCCTTTGTGAAAAATAAAACCGCCAACTTGAACATTAACCACACCGGGCAAAGAATTATCCAAGTTAATAATGCTCTTAGTGCATACTTTTGGCTTCCAAGTGATAGTCATCAGAACAGGTTTGGCATGGTTTTGTGACAACGAAGATTTCTTAGAGGTGGAACCACCCACAAGAGTCCATTTGGCATCCAGATCCTTCTTCCAAAGGGAAATTCCTTCTTCCAATTTGGTCCTCCAAAACCCCAGAGATGGAAGAAACATTTGAAGTGAAAACATTTAGAAGAGCCAAGCTTATTAGCAAACAAACCCACTCTCTTGGAGGAAACAGTAAAAGAGAAGACCCTTCCTCTAATTTCAGACACATTTCATTCACCACAATAACCTCCAATTGCTACCTCAAGAGCAAGACTGACAGAATCATCATGTAATTTAACTGAAGACCCTCCAAAAGACACCACCATAGTAAAGTGGTCCGAACCAATAAAAGGGTGCACTGAGGATTGAAATAACGTACGCACATCTTTGGCAAAATTAATACCATGAGATAAATCCATGCCAAGAGTGGTGATGTCAACACCCGGATTTTTAATCATAGAAGTTTGTTATGCCATACATCGCAATCCCAGGATTACCATATTTGCGAGACATAACAGATTGGATATCTCAGTACATCATCCATTACAAACCATACATAAGGTCTTACACAAATAAGGATCTCATGATCCAGTTCTTAATACAATTCAAGCAGCGGAATAACGTAATAGTAACGATAGCGTAGGCGAAGCTCCATCTTCAGGGTCACAGGCAATGCTGACGATGGGAGATAATACTAGTTGTCGTAACCATCCTGCTGTCCGTCCTCCTGATACTCCTCTTCATAGTCTGGCCACGGGAATAGCCAGGGACAAAGCCATGAGTACTCTTTAAGTACTCGCAAACTAATACTAACAAGTGAAGTGGTTTTGAATAGGGTATTGTAACATCCCAAAAATATTAAACTAGAATCATCAAACTCTATGCATCAAAATTAGGGTTAACAAAAACTTTTCTAAATAAATATATGAAATCATGCATGTGTGTATGCATCCCATTTTGAAAATTCTTTTGAATTGCCTTGTTTATGTGTTTCTTTGCTTGTAAAAGGATTCTTAGGTGAAATAAACATCATCTAAACAATCCCCACACTTTTCCCAAAGACAAATAAATCAAAACAAACAAAATAAGGGAATGGTCATTTTGACCAATTTAACTCCCATGCCTACTTTGGCTCTCTCTAACTTCAGAACTTAATAGAAACTTGTTTGGATCTTTGCACCCCTTGATAGTACTCATAACAAAGTATCAAGGCCCACTTTGTGATCATCCAAAAACATTTGAATGCATAGTTTAAACATCTTTATCATTAAGCCCCCTTATGTTCCAATCCAAAACCAGCCAATCTATATTTCCTAATGAATTACTCATTAAAAGCGACACATAGAAACAATAAAGACCAGCCCCATAGGACTAGAATATGAAGGACAACATGGATTGCAATAAAGTTTCCAAAAGTCTGCCAATACCAATATGCCAATAGGTTTAGATAGTTTAGAAAACAAAAGCCAAGTTCCATAATAATTACAATATAAAAGTTACATTGCATGTCAATAGATTTCAAGCAACATAACAACTCAGATCAGCTACTCATTGGACTTCTTAGCAGCAACATCATCTATGGAGTTGGCCATCAGCTTCTCCTGTGAGTTCAGATCTAGGTATCTCCAGCATAGCCCCAGCCTGCTGCAAAATAGAGATGTCAGTGCAGGGAGGGACCTCCTCCACCTTTCTTGGTTTGGAGGATCTTGGCTTCTTCCTTGGCTCAGGCTGATCTGACATGGGCTCAAGTCTGAATCAAGCATTCCTTGTTGAGCTCCTTGTACTGCGTCTTTCATAGGTGTTGACTAGCAAAGGCTCCTTCTGCTTTTGTTTTCTAGTCCTCTTCTTAGTAGATCAATCAACATCAACCTCCTGAACTGTCTCCTGCACAATATATTTGAGTTGTCCCTCAGTGGAAACATCATGGTCAATCTTCTCCTTGTCAGAAGGCACCCGAGGCAACAAAGGAGAGGGTGGCAGCCAAAAGTTGCCCATAATAGCACTGTATTCAAAATTATGAGGTAAAGACCCCACCCTACAAAGCTGCAGTCAATGGAACTTCTCCATGGACAACTCATTTAGAACATTTATATTGCCCATCCTTAGGTGATCAGGCAGTAGAACTGTGAAAATATTTAAATTCACATTCTCATCTAAAGGAGGTTGTTGTTGAAAAGGAATTATAGCTAGGGGATTTTCCTCAATAATATCCAGGTTAACTTGGGGGACATCCTGCATAACAACATCATTAGGAGCATGAACCAACTGATCAGCTCCTTCTCCAGGAATAAACTGCACTGAAGATCCTGACTAAGAGGAAAAAGAAAAGGTGACAGAGGATTGATCTTGAGGATGCATCTCATTCTACTGCACATCATCCCCAGCATTCTCTCCTGCAACCCCCTGTTGTGGCCATTCACCCCATCCAGGAACATTAGGTTGTATATCATCAGGTATCCCACCCTGCTCTTCGACATTAGGGTGAAAACCATGATTCTGTCCAGGTAAAGGGTGTGGGTTACCATTGTGAGGGACAGGAGACTCATCCCCAGGTAGAGCATCTCCTTGCACACTCATCACGAGGTCGAGGAGGAAGAGGAGGCCGCTGCGGAGCTGGCTCGGAGATGCTCCCCCCCGGCTTCCTCCACACTGGCTAAATTCTTGGGGGTGGCTCGCCATGCCCGGCCATCCAGGTCGGCGGCGCGGCCTCGCCGCCGCCATCCCCCATCGCCGACGGGGGGCTCAGCTCCTCCGAGGATTATGTCCTCGCCTCCGTCGCGGCGCCTTGGCCCGAGCAGAGGTTGTCTGGTGCTAGCGCGGCGTCGGAAGACTTGCTGGGGTCGCCCCTGGCTTCTCCTCCCTCACCGGCGCCGGCGCCGGCTAACCCTCAGTCGGCGGCGTCTCACCCTCGGGAGCTCCATGTCCAAGCCGCTCGCACGCCTCGGGGTGGGCCATTGGTTGGAATTGGACCCATTGCCGGCCCCTTCCCAGTCCAGGGCTGGCGAGCCCAAGACTTCCGCCTACGGGCCGACCAAGCACCGCGGGTGGGCCACCTGGGCCGGCCTGGGGCTCCTGCGCCGGGGGGTCAGCCACTTAGGGCTTGTCGCTGGTCCCACCGGGTCGCATCCCCCCGCGTCTCGTCCGCCCCGCCGCCGCACCCGATTTCGTTCAGCTGCAACCGCCAGATCCCGTCCCCCCGCCGCCGGCCACCGCGTCACCTGGCCCCTGCGCCGCCGGCCCCATGATCTACGCCGAGGTAGTCTCCCGCAAGCGACCTCGCTCCCCTCCCCCGGCGCTGGCCCGCCACAGCTCTCCTGGCCGCCGCTCTCCTCCTGCACGCCATGCTCGGGCTCCGCCACTGCCGCCAGACGCCGTCCCCGCCCACCCACGCTCCCGATATGGCACCTCGCCTGCCGCCTGTGGGATGGGAGGTCGCCACGCTGGGGCAGCGCCCGCTAGACCACCTCGGGCACGCGGGGCGGGAGGGGCCTCGCAGGGAGCCATCCCCGGAGGGCCGACGCATGGAGCAGCGGCTCAGGCAGGAGCTGCTGCAGGGGGCTGGCCCTCGCGACGCTGCGGATAGGACGCGGCCGGCCTAGCGGAGGGACAGGGAGGTCCCCCGCCCTCGCTCACCTCGTCGCGACAAGTCACCGGGGCCCGCGGAACCGGCGAAGAAGAAAAAGAAGAAGAGTAAGAAGAAGAAGAAGACCACGGCGACCCCTGGCGCCGACACCGCCCCCTCGGTACCACCTTTCCTCGCCGGGCCTCCCAGCAGCTGGAGTACCTCGCGCACTCCATTGCAGGGGGTTTTACTACATCGACATTGGAGGGGTGGCGATGACGGTGCCCAAGAACTTGACCTTGGTTACCGTGATTGCGGGACAGGAGATCCCAGACTCGGTGGTGATCTTGGCGCAGTTCATCCAGGAGGAGCTCCGACAGATGATGTCGGGCCATACTTGGAGCGCTCGTGAGATCTCCCCATCCCAGTTCGCGGTGACCTTCCCATCGGCCGATATTCTCTCCGTCAGCACTTGCAGCACCTCTCTCACTCTCCCGACCAGCAAGGTGCAGATCTCCATCGAGCCCTCGACCGCCCACCCTGCGACGTCCTCGACCCTCTCGGCGGTGTGGGTGCGGATCCTCGGCTTCCCTGAGGAGGCACGAGTGCGGACGCTTCCGATCCTTGAGCCTGCCTCACAGCAAAGCAAGTGTTGGTGATGGTGGACGAGGCCTCTCGCGTGGGATCGGGCCCGATCCGCATGCAGGTGCTCTGCCCTGATCCAGCTCTTCTACCAGGGCCCCTCCCACCCTTCTACTTCGGCATGGAGGGGAGGATCCTGACTGTTGAGCTGGAGGAGGACCAGCCGCCGACAGACTCCCTCGCCCCCCTCGGTCCCTCCCGTAGGGGAGCACTCCTCTGGAGGAGGGAGCTCATCAGGGGAGGACTCTGACGATGATGAGCTGGGAGGGGAGTCTCGGACCCCGGCCCCCTCCCCTCGGCTCCCCTCCAGCGGGAACGACCTCCGCTGCTCCGTCTGCGACCCACCAGATGCCTCTGGTGCCAGCCTCTCAGAGCCCTTCCACCCTCCAGATCGCTCAGTACGGCTCCAACTTCGGTCTGGCCGAGGGGTTCTCTGGCCACAAGGCTATGGACCCACTCACCTTGGAGACCCTCGGCATGACTTAGGAGGAGACTCAGGTGGAGTCTGGTCGCGATTCCGAGAGTGTGGGGATGGTTGTCACTGCCCCCTCGTCCCCCTCTCCCCCGGAGTCCTCTGCTACGTGCTTTCCCCGGGCTCCACTCTAGCCTCGCCCCGGGGGTCTCCTGCGTTGGTCCCCGCGACCCCGGCACCTCACCCTGACGTGCCGGCGGTGGTCTTCCCCATCACCCCCGCCGCCGGCTCCAAGGCTCGCCAGCCCTCCCCCGCCCTGTGCCTCCTCTGTCGCGCCACGGTGCACGGTTTGCGCGTTTCAGGGCGGAGAGCCCGGGGGTGGTGCCCACAGTGTCTCAGCTGGCGTCCCAGAGGACGGCCGCCCGCAACCTTGATCTAGGTACTTCTCAGAAAGCCCCTCCCCCTCCTTCCCTCCCGTCCTCTTCAGGCTCGAGGTTCTCGGTGTTAGATGACTTTCCACTTGAGAACCTCGCACAAGTGGCTGCTGACAGTGGCGTGGTCTTCCGCGGGGAGCGAGGCCCGAGACTTGATCAGATTGAGGCGATTAGAGCTAGGGAGATTTACGAGGGGTCCCTCGCCGCTGCGCGCGCACGTGCTGCGCGCCAGCAAGGGGAAACCTCGACACCGCCAAGAACTGGGACATCTGATCCCGGTTCCAGGAGGGTGGGTTCTCCTCAGCAGCGCCTCACGGCCGCCACCCTGGAGATCCCCCTAGTGGGGGGTCACTTGGGAGGCCGCCGAGACCAAGCTCCAGACCTCCGCCCGTAGTAAAGACATGATCCGTCCCTCCTAAGGGGACCAAACCCCAGAATGTTATCCAATGAATTGGCCAGCTATCATCGCTCTCATTTGGAACATTAGGGGGTTTGGTAGTGATGGTAGCAAACGCCAAATAAAGGACTACATGCGCCAGAAGAATGTCGACATTGTAGGCTTCCAAGAGACGATCAAACAAGACTTCCAGATCTCGGACCTCCAAGGCTTGTCACGACACAAATTTGCTTGGAACTGGCTACCAGCGTCGGGACACTCTGGGGGCATCCTCCTTGGCACCAAGGAGGATACCTTTGAGGTGGATGATATGGACCGTGGGGAATTCTTTGTGAGCATGGCCCTCACCCATAGATGATCCAGCTTCCGTTGGGAGGTCATCATCGTCTATGGCCCCGCGGATCATAGTCGTTCCCCTGCCTTCCTGGAGGAGCTGAAAGCCAAGGTCGAGCGCTTCTCCATTCCAGTGGTGGTCGCGGGTGACTTCAACCTGATTCGCTCCCATGCGGACAAGAGCACCCACAATGTTGATATCCCGCGCATGCGGATGTTCAATGACTGTATCCCTGACCTCGCTCTTAGAGAGATCATGCGAGTGGGTGCCCGGTTCACGTGGACGAACAACAGGGTTGATCCCGTCAGGAGCATCCTCGACCGCGTACTGGTATCGGTTGATTGGGAGGTAGCCTTCCCTCTATGTTCCCTTCAGGAGCTTACCAGGATAGGCTCGGACCACACTCCTCTCCTTCTATCGACAGGGGGGAGCTCGCCACCTTGCTTGAACCGCTTCCACTTCGAGAACTTCTGGCTCCACCAGCCGGGTTTCATGGAGGCGGTTCAGGCCAAGTGGTTAGCAGCGACAGCTAACCCTCCTAGGCGATTTAATGCAGTGGACGTGTGACACCACTGTGCTAAAACAGCCCGCCAGTTCATGAGGGGCCGGAGGGCCAATTTGGGCGCAGCAACGAGACTCCAGAAGGGGGCGCTGCTGGACGAGATCCGTTCCCTAGACCTGATGGCAGACTCGGTGGGATTATCCGTTGACGAATGGTCCCATCGTTATGCCTTAGAGACCTCTCTAGTCAAGATCTACCAGGGCGAGGAGCTATTTTGGAGGCAACGTAGCCGTCAAAACTGGCTCCTCCAGGGGGATGCGAACACAGCATACTTCCATGCGGTGGCCAATGGACGCCGTAGGAAATGTTCGATCCCTTGCCTCTGGGACGGGGATAGCCTCATCGATGAGGCAGGAGCGCGCTCCTCCCATATTTACTCGTTCTACAAGGAGCTCTTCTCGGCAGGTCCCCCTACGGGGGTCACGTTGGCAGTGGACTTTTGGCCGATTAGGGCCAGGGTCACAGCTGACGAGAACGCGGAACTCACACTCCCGTTCCTGCCAGCGGAGGTTGAGCGGGCGATGAAGGCCATGAAGGCCAACTCCACCCCGGGCCCTGATGGCCTCCCCGTTGCATTCTTCCAGACTTTCTAGAGGGAACTCCAACCGGTCATTATGCCCATGTTCCAGGAATTCTTCACGGGGACTCTCGTGATGGGACGGCTGAATCTGGGGGTTATCACCTTGATCACTAAAGTGATAGGGGCCTCGGACATCCGCCAATTCCGGCCCATCACAGTCCTAAATGTTATTCAATGGCTTTTCGCGAAAGTTTGCGCCTCTCGCCTAGCTCCGGTCTTGGAGCGCCTCACCCTTCAGTATCAATTCGCCTTCCTCAAGGGCAGACTGATACATGATGGGATTTTGGAGCTCCATGAGATCATCCATGAGATCAAGTCCAGACGTCTGAAAGGCATCTTCTTGAAGCTAGACTTCCAGAAGGCCTACGACCGTCTGGACTGGCGGTTCCTCCGGCAGGTCCTCATTAGACGAGGATTTGATGACCGCGTGATCACCTGGGTGATGCAATTCGTTATGACCGGGAGTAAAGCGATTAACATCAACGGTGAGATTGGACCTTACTTCCTCCCGTCGTGTGGTATTCGGCAGGGTGACCCCCTGTCCCCACTCCTCTTCAACGTGGCGGTTGATGCCCTCGCGGAGATGCTTGAAAAAGCCAAGGCGGCTGGCCACGTCTCCGGAGTGGTGGGACACCTTATCCCAGGAGGGGTATCACTCAGCTCCAGTACGCAGACGACACAATGATCATGATTGAAGGCTCAACATTGGACATTGCGAACCTCAAGTTCCTCTTGCTATGCTTGAAGGAGATGTCTGGCCTCCGCATCAACCTCGACAAGAGTGAGATTATCGCACTAGGGTTCTCTTAGGACGAGCAGCAGAGGATAGCTGACAACTTTAATTGTCGGCTGGCCTCCTTCCCCATATCTTACCTAGGGATGCCAGTCCGCGACACCAGGATCCTTATCAGGGACCTAGACCCGCTCGTGGACAGGGTGCGCGCAAGGTCCGAACCCTGGTGTGGGAGATTCACGTATAAAGGCAGCAAGACCGTTCTGATCGATTCCTGCCTGTCTAGCCTACCCATGTATATGATGGGCATGTATCTCCTCCCCTAGGGGGTGCATGGGGCTTTTGACAAGGAGTTGTCGAGGTTCTTCTGGCAAGACGCTTTGGGTCGCCAGAAATACCACATGGTCAAGTGGGCTGACATTTGCGCCCCCAAGGATTTTGGGGGCATAGGTATTCTCGCATCCCGCCAGTTCAATAAAGCCCTTATGCTTAGATGGGTTTGGCGCATCCTCCGCAACGAGGGAGGCCTCTGGCTCAAGCTCATTAAGGCCAAATACCTGCGCGGTTGCCCTCTTCTGGGTTGCGACCGCCTTGACAGCTCCCAGTTCTGGCGCTCCATCCAGGAGATCAAGAACGAGATCAGGCTTGGGGTCTCTGTGTCCATTGGGAATGGGGAGGGGACCATGTTCTGGCTGGATTCCTGGCTCAAGGAACATCCGCTTCGCGAGGTATACCCGAGCCTCTTCGCCATTTGTTTCGATCCAACACTTCGTGTATCCTCCGCCGCGCTGGAAGGTACATGGAACATCTCATTCCGGCGTACCTTCAGTCTGGAGGAAACTGAAGCGTGGAGGGAACTTAGGGCGGAGCTCCCAACCTCCTTGGCAGACAAACCCGATAGTGTTTCTTGGACCCTCAGTCCCTCAGGTTCCTTCTCGGTTGGGTCGGCCTATCGGGCCCTCTTTGGCCGCACGGTTCTCCCCTAGACCAAGCCCCTTTGGAAGGCCCCCCTCCCACTGAAGATAATTTTTTTTGTGTGGCAACTCCTTCGCGATAGGCTCCCTTCGAGGGTGGAGGTGACCAAGAGGCAGGGGCCAGGGGATGGGTTATGTCCACTATGCGGGATCCCCGAAAAGGGCACCCACATAATGTTCACCTGTCCCGCGGCCCGGTTTCTGTGGAACTTCACCAGAGAGGCTTTGGGCCCGGAATGGCTAGCCCATGATCTCGGTGAATTCCTGGACTCGCATGAAAACCGGCCTGGGAAGGGCCGACGCCTATTCTGGATAGTGTTTGCGGCGATGTCATGGTCCCTCTGGAACATTCGGAACAAGATGGTCATCGAAAAGATTCTCCCTAGGCGTGCCTCTGACTCGGTTTTCCGCTTTTGGGCTTCTCTGCATCTCTGGTACCCGTTGTGTAGGCAGCGGGACAAGGCGAGGTTGGACGCTACCCTCTGTCAGCTCTTGGAGGCGGCCAAGCGTCTCCCCCCCTAGCCCGGCGTTTCCTCTTTGGCGTCCTTTCGGCGGGCGTGATGGCCCCTTCCACCGTAGCCGTCTTTCTCTTTGTCGCTTTTTGGGTCGGTTTGTGTTGTGGCCCCAGCATTTGTGTTGTACTTATTTGTGACCCTTGGATGCTTGTTGTGGTGGACGGTTGCTTTATATATAAAGCGGGGCGAAAGCCTATTTCGAGAATATAGCAAGGAACTATCCAAGAGACCACAATGACACCATATTTCCATGGCTCCCTGACAACAATGGACATGGGAATATCACCAGCTCCACCATAGCTGCATTTGATCAAAGTCCTAGTTGGATAAGGATCCTCTCTGAACCAACCTCTGAGTTTTCAAAATTTAGCTACAGTTTCAGTGAGAAAGTCCTCATTACGATAATCCATAGGCAAGTTAAGCAACATAACCCAACCAGTCCTGGTATAAACAGTGTCTCTAAAATTGGGACCCTCATCATGCTTAGTGAAAGTTAAAAACCTTCCAGTACCAAAGGGAACCTCAGGTTGCGCAACAAGTAAATCTCTAGTAACAGAATCACGCATCCTAAATAACCCAATTCCAACTGCACTTTCAGGAAAACATAAAACTTCCCACTGCAGATCATTGACAATTTGATCAGTAACTTGCTACAATACCTCATCAATCTCATCACTGATCGACCGAGGAAGCACAACCGCCATTGCCCAGTTCTCGTGATGCCTAGGAGGAGTTTAAGAAGTAGTGACACAAATCCTCGGAGGCCTTTGATCAGCATCCCATGGATCCAAGACATGCATCCCTGCTGGAGTAAACCTCTCCGGCTGCACTGGAAAGTTTGTCATTTCTAGGGTTTGTGGAGAAAGAGCAGGCGGCAGAGAACGCAGGGGAGGAGAGCAAGATTTTCGAGGAGAAACCGAAATGCATGGAGATAGAACTGTTTTGTCGAAGGCAGGGACAGGGCAGAGTCCAACTTGACTTGATTTGACTGCTTGACGACCCAGCAAAAAGGCGAAGATGCCCCTGACTTACCAGGACAATCTTTCTTAACGTGACCCTTTCTGAAACATGCCAAGCAACGGATAATATCTGTACATTGACGCGTAACATGTTTGAAACTAAGACATCTTGTGCATGTCCAAACTTTGTGCACCATATCATCAATCATAGTCTCAAAATCATCCACAGATTGAGAATTGTCAACATTCAGAGAAGAATTAATCTGGTTAGATACAATCTTTGGAGGTTCATCAGTCAGTACAGAATTTCCCAAATCAATTGAAGAGGCCACAGACACATCTTTTCCTTTGTGAAAAATAAAACTACCAACTTGAACATTAACCACACCAGGCAAAGAATTATCCAAGTTAATAATTCTCTTAGTGCATACTTTTGGCTTCCAAGTGATAGTCATCAGAACAGGTTTGGCATGGTTTTGAGACAACGAAGATTTCTTAGAGGTGGAACCACCCACAAGAGTCCATTTGGCATCCAGTTCCTTCTTCCAAAGGGAAAATTCCTTCTTCCAATTTGGTCCTCCAAAACCTCAGAGATGGAAGAAACATTTGAAGTGAAAACATTTAGAAGAGCCAAGCTTATTAACAAAGAAACCCACTCTCTTGGAGGAAACAATAAAAGAGAAGACCCTTCCTCTAATTTCAGACACATTTCATTCACCACAATAACCTCCAATGGCTGCCTCAAGAGCAAGACTGACAGAATCATCATGTAATTTAACTGAAGCCCGTCCAAAAGACACCACCATAGTAAAGTGGTCCGAACCAATAAAAGGGTGCACTGAGGATTGAAATAACGTACGCACATCTTTGGAAAAATTAATACCATGAGAGAAATCCATGCCAAGAGTGGTGATGTCAACACCCGGATTTTTAATCACAGATGTTTGTTATGCCATACATCGCAATCCCAGGATTACCATTTTTGCGAGACATAACAGATTGGATATCTCTACACATCATCCATTACAAACCATACATAAGGTCTAAAACAAATAAGGATCTCATGATCCAGTTCTTAATACAATTCAAGCAGCGGAATAACGTAATAGTAACGATAGCATAGGCGAAGCTCCATCTTCAGGGTCACAGGCAATGCTGACGATGGGAGATGATCCTAGTTGTCGTAACCTTCCTGGCCCTGTCACGATACTCCTCTTCATAGTCTGGCCACGGGAATAGCCAGGGACAAAGCCATGAGTACTCTTTAAGTACTCACAAACTAATACTAACAAGTGAAGTGGTTTTGAATAGGGTATACTAAGCTCTAGGGTTGTTTTGCAAAAATCCAGATTTACCTCTACTAAGTTCAGAAGCAAACAAAGCTAGTTGAAAGTTTGGTAACACCTAAAAGGGGAACTTAAATTTTATATCACAAATATGTTGTGGTCAAGTAAAAATCACCAATCATTTCACAAGTCCTTTTGAAAACATCTGACGGGGGAACAGTATGGCCACTCCAACTGTCCATAACCGCGGATGCGGCTATTCGAATAGTTTGACACTCTGCAGAGATTGTACACTTTCACCACAACATTCGATACATCCGTCAGGAACAATCCTGAATTCATCATACTCAGTGTGCGGATAATCAATCCTAACCTTTCAATTACACGCCCTAGTATAGGCACCTCTCCTGTGAGTTTGGCCTCCCAACCATGACCAACTGTCATATTGGGTACTGCACAGGTTGACAATCTTCACAAGGTAGCCTCAGCTTAGACCTTGGTCTCAAGGGAACCCAGACTAAGGTATATAAATTTCTAGTCAAGCCCTACCCAATTTTCGGGTATTGTGGTTGTACGGTAAAATTGGAATGGTATCGCATCTAGACAACCATCAGTTTTATAAAGTTCTAAGGCTCATGCCTTAACATTTTCATCATCAAAATCATCTGGTGTTCGGAAACACATGTCAAAACATTTCAGTAGAATGACTCATCATTCTAAGGTTTTCATAACCATTTTCACCAAGTATTCCCATCTAAAGTTGATCAAGTTTTATGCTTAGCACTAGCATCTACAAGTGGGGGTAAATACTAATGAGGGGTGGTAAACATCAAGATTAGCTAAGTTCAATCTCATGCTTAGGATGACATCAAGATGATCTAACTTAGGCCAAATTTTATGCTCTTTATGCTACCTTCAATTATCTTTCTAGAATCTACAAGTCACTAAGTAACTTTTGATAGAAAGCTTTTAATAAAGAAAATAAAATACTAAGCTTGCAAGTAAAACTAGGATGATGTGTCAAGTGGGTATAATCACATATGCTTAAGGCATAAAGTTGGCATAGTAACAAGAAAGTAGTAGCTTGCTAAGTATTGGCTTGCTAAGATATTAGTATAAGCTTGCTAAGTTACAAGTGTTAGCTTGCCTTGTGCAGAGCAGTGGTTGAAGTGTTCATCGGCTTCTTCCTCGTAGTATCCTCCTTCCTCCTCGTATCCTTGGTCGGTACTAGCGTCTGTAAATAAATACGAGTTACACAATCACCAAACAATACTTAATTATTTCTAATCATCACACAAAGGTTCATACTAGATGATTTAGAATCATCACTAACATTACAAAATTAAAGCACTTGTCTCATTTCTTTTATTTGAGAAAATTTATTTCTACTCGTTGAAAAACTACTTAAAATTTAATATTCTCCAACTCAAACATGGGATCATGTTGACACATGTCATTACCAAATATTTCAATACATGGGAATATGATTTAAAGTGGTGTCACAATTTAATAAGATTTAACCTTTTTATTTTAATTAATTAAAGTTTATTTAAAAGACTAGAAATGCCTATGTGGCATTCTTTTATTACTTGATCATTATTTCTGTAAGTAAACCTATATATTTTTATATATTCTAAAATGTATGGTTAAATGTGATTTTTGAGAGTTGGAATCAACTCAAAAGCTCTTATCATTGAATTTTGAAAAATGTTTGAATGCAGAAAAGCTTCTATCTTGTTATTTTTACCATGGGTGATCTACAAATCTAAATGTTTTGAATCCAACAGGCTTGGATTAAGCATTCTAGTACCTTTCTAACAAAATTGGTTTCATGCATTTTGGTTTAGTAAATCGAGCTGGGTTGATTTTTGAATCTAGGTACAGAACTGGGTTTGAAATTAAATGAATAAATCTAAATTTGAATTAGTGGGTTGCGCGGGACGTTTAACTGAGCCGGCGCACTACGCACAATGCGCGCGCGGGCTGGTTATGTGAGTGACCCTACTCGTCAGTGAGACAACGAGTGGCGAAGCAGTATGGGGCGATTAGGATCGTAGGATCTAACTCTAATCGAACGGCTCTAGTTCATCGTCCACGTCCCGGGCCGGGCCGATGTAACCCTAAGCGGCGGTGGGGGTCGTGGGAGGCTCACCGGGGCTCAGGCAATGGTCGGCGACAGGGGCGAACGACGAACTCGACGACGGCGATTCTCCTGGTACCAGCAGCTTCTCCTGGGGCGGCTCCAATCGACGGCGCCTTTCCTCCTCTGCAGTGGCGAACTCCTGTGAAATTCTGGCCACCTGGTGCTCGTCTTGCTCTGGGAGTGAGTGAGTTTGATCAGGGAGAGATGGGGAGTGAACTGGTATGAAGAAAACGAGCGGGGGAGGCCTCCTTTTATAGTGGCTGAAGGGGACCGAATGTCACGGGTGGAGCTCGTCGGTGTCGACGGCACAGAGTGCTACTGGCATGGACGACGATAGGGGGCGGTGCGGTGCTCCCTGGCGACGCTCAATGGCATGGTGGCGAGGCGTGGGGCGGTGCGAATCGGTCGGAACACGTCGATGCTCTAGGCGGCTCCGACGGAAGTCTTAATGACGCACATGCGCTCCTGGTCGCGCGGCGGTGAACGAGCATGTCTGGACGGTTCCTGGTGCGGTGGTGATCACGTACGCGAGCGGCGAAGGGGGGGCGCGGTTTGTGCGAGCATGTCGAGCGCGGCGCTCTGGCGCGCTCTCGGCATGGTCGCAGAGAGAATGGTCGCACGCGTTCTGGGTGGTCCAGTGGCTAGCAGGGTTCGATCGTTGGACAGGGGGTGGCGGTGGACGGTGGAGTGCCTGCTAGACAAGGTTGGCGAGTCTAGTTAGGCTTGTAGCATACTGTCTACATTGGAGTTGGCCATGGTCACCATTAATGGCATTGTCGAGTTTACTGTGAGCTAGAACTGGTTAAACTAGTTAGATGATCTACTGAGAGAGTAGTGAGAGCTAGAGAGGGGACAAGGTTGGCACAACACTGCTCACTATAGTGTTTGTTGTTTAAATTGATTTGTGCCTAGAAGGTGTTTGATGAAATGGCTGAAAGAAATTCAAATTTGAATTTTGTATTTAAACTTGGTGGGTTTGCTAGGCACATACTATGCATTCAATAAAAAGTATCTTATATGCAAAAATTAATTTATATACAGAAAACTGGTAGTTACCACCATGAGATTTTTTCACATTTAACTTTTAGATTGAAAAATTAGGAGTCACCACAAATCAGTCAAATAAACCATTTAGATGCGCAAGTGCAAAACAAATGTTGGCGAAAATATATATAATCATTATTCAAAGAAAGAACATCTTCGTGTCTGATCAATCAAAATATGAAAAGCGTTAACAACCTGCTTGGACTTTAGTCGACAACATAGTGTAGAGGGAATGGCGACTGCTCACCTCCGCTCGTCAGTGTCATCGGGTAGAAGAAAGTCATGGTTTAAACTCTCAGCCAAGCATCCTCTTCTGCCCGTCTTAATTGTTGATTGCATCTTTCCACTGCAATGCCCTAAATCCAGAAGGGTGAGAACAAATCAAATAAAGAAAAAGATTCAGTGTCAAGGCAGATTATATAATATATAAGTAGTGGATACTTAGTTCGTTTACAAGCGCAACACCATTGACCATTAATAAATTAATTAGTACCAATCTCAAAATTAAGCTAAAATTATAAGAACACATTACATGCAGCATGAGCAACGATTAGGGAGTTATGAACTCTAACAAAGAAATTGTATATTCAATTTTATAGGTTCCTAATTTTTTGGAGTACCAAAAGAGAAACTACTGGAGTCCATGGCATGGAACAATCGGTAAGCAAATTTTAAAAAACACTAGCCATACTGGCACTAGTGCACACGTATGCCTCTAACACCGGCTCGCAAATGTCTCTAACACCGGTTATCGAACCGCTGTTGTGGTTTCGGTGATAGAGCCCCATTTAACACCGGTTCTTATATGAACCGCTGTTAAAGGGTGGCACATGTGGGGGATTCCGCAGAGCATAGCCCACCCCCACGAACCGGTGTTAAAGGTTCTCTGCCGCGGCAGAAAAATGGCCTAAATCTCTGTCGCAGCAGAGTTCTACCGCCGCCCCGTTTTGGGCGGATTTATGCGGCGGCGGGAACCGGGGGGAATCAATCAGGAGAGGTATACACATACATCGTCGGTACAAACGTACATCAATAATTAAGCAACTATTATTATACAAAAATATCATCATTATGGTATTCTCCGTGCACGTTTAAGCATCAAGTACAAGACAAACACGTTCAAACATACATACAATATAACATATAATATAACATCTCCGTACACGTTCATTTTTTATATCCTGACGACCTCATCAAGTATGAACCCCACCAATTTCTCTTAAATGGCTCGTACGCGGTTAAATGGTAGAAGTTTATCCTGCATCCGTTTGATCTAAATATATATGAAGAATAGGGTCAATATATATATAAGAATAAAACTCAACACAACTGATGGTAATAAAATAATATTGTGTACTTCTTCTACGTACTTTAAGTTGTTCTAGTACGGTTTGGCCCATCGCACATATCGTTTTGCGAATGAACTCGCAAACATAGTATCCACATAAGTTATTGCCGGCTCCCTACTGCGCGCACTTTACGAGAATAGAGAGTTCAATCAAAATAATAATCAATAAAGCATGATATAATGGAATTGAAAGCAGAATCAAAAAGATACGCAGACCTAGATGGCAAGTATTACTTACATTTTGATCTACAAATTCTAGTTCTTCTGACCATTCACCCACGACCCTGTCCGTGAATCTTTTTCAAACCCTGTCCGGCAAAGAAAATGAATAAAGGAGTAATTAATTACTTGTTATCTAGTGCGATAATATGATTGAAATTATCTCTGGAGTATCGCTTTAAAGTCTTCCCATAGCTCGTTGTCTTTTCGTGCCGAGTCCATGAGAAGGACTTTTCCTGCGTCAACTTGAATGACTAGCAGAATAAAGTGGAATCTGCGCATGCATATTTCATCATCAGTTACACTTAACATCGAGTTAGCCGAAACAGAATGTGTACAAGAGAGGGTAATACTCACGAGAAGTAGTAAGGCAATAGTATTTCCCTTTCGGTGTGTTGTCTCAGTAAAGACCTTAGCAAGAAATCTTCTGTTTGCGCTGGTTTTCTTGTACCACTCGTTCATGAACTCTATTTGGGTCAACGAACCCAATCTCATAACGGCCTCCTTTCATGCATTCCATAACCTTTTTTCTGCATAATAGTATATACATATATGGTGAGCATATATATATACATGCAATTAATAAATTGAATGAGCTGAGATAGAAATTACAGAAATAGTACTTACACACAATAAAGGCTGAGGGAAACTTTATCGAGTTCCTTCTAATTGAATAAATAATGCAAGTCTTCAATGTTGAAGGTGATCTGGTCGTCGTGTGCACAAGAAAATCTCATCTCTTATATGTGTCGTGATCCATTCTTCCTTTGTCTTGCAGAAATTAAGGTACCACTTATGCAATCTTTGCATCTTTGTTGGTAGATTCATGAGCTGCTCTTTCTGACGAGATTCTTCCTGTACTTCCATTGTTGTATGGGGTTGGCATCGCCTTTGGGAAATTGGTCTCCCATGATGTTCAAGTATGCAATGTAATTCATCCCCATTTCATTGGTCTTTCTTTGTAGCTCTTGCTCGTAATCATTTATAGAAGGAGCTATCCGTGTATCGAACACTTGGAGCGGGGTGCACGATTGGTTTTCCTGCTCTCCAAGATGGGGAACTGTTTTCCGGGGTGCATGACTATTACTTTCAGAATCCCTCCGCCTTGCATCCCCCTTTATAATCCGTTGTTCGTAGTCCGGCACAAGTGGGGGTTCAGGTTTCAAAAGATTATTGTAAAACTTCTCCACCACCGTCGGATCTAGTTTCTCTTTTGGATTGGACCGTTTAGGTGCAAAGAATTTCTTAACCTCGTCTTCCGAGATCCTCTTGTTCTCCTTGTCGCTGCGATTCCACGGTAATACCAGCAATGGCTTGGTAGAAGCCTGCGGGACGTAGTTCCTTGAACTCTTAGGCGTACGGTTTCCTCTAGATTTCTTCGTGGTAGTAGTACTAGTACTAGCAACGGCGGTGCCCTTCCGCTTACGCTGACGCGCCGGAGATGGATGACGCGCAGGAGATGGCTGACGTGGCGGAGACGGCTGACGCGGCGGAGATGGTAGGGGAGTATTCTGATGACCCAGAGACGACTGAGGCGGCGGAGATGGATGACGCGTAGGAGATGGCTGACGTGGCGGAGACGGCTGACGCGACGGAGATGGTAGGGGAGTATTCTGATGACCCAGAGACGACTGACGCGCCGGAGATGGATGACGCGCATGAGATGGCTGACGTGGCGGAGACGGCTGACGCGGCGGAGATGGTAGGGGAGTATTCTGATGACCCAGTGACGGCTGAGGCGGCTCAAATTGCTGACGCTGCGGAGACATCGGGGGAGCCAATGGCCTCCAAGTTGGAAGCACGATGTGTTCCTTCTTCCAGAGAATGGTTGTTTTCGCTGCAAATTTCAGTTGAGTTTCCCCGTCACCTGTAGCTTGGTCAAGCTGTTCTTCGTCATATTCCTTCACCAACCTCATCCACACCGATAATAGCATAGCCATTTGGAATCAGTCGGGAGTGGTAAGTTCCACCAGATACAGGAGGTAAGGCATAGACGACCGCCACCTTAATGGATAAGCCCATTAATTTCACATGTAGCTCAGCGTGTTCGCTCTTCGTGATCTCATCCACGGGGTATTGAGGACCCGCCATTTCAAGCGTGGGCCGCACGTTCTCCGTGGAAGCCACGCTGCTTTTCCACGCAGAGTCTGGGCAGCTGGCAGCTTCCAATGCAGGCTCTTCGTGTCACTGAGATGGGCTCGTAGCTTGCTGGCTATTTTGTGCGTTCACTTGCGCCTGCAGCTCCCTAAGTGTCTGTTCTATCTGTGTCATCCGTTCTGTACACTCTTTTTCTTTTCTGCTGCGCCATCTGTAAGAATCGCCCCACACGGCAAACCCATCTTTCCATGTCATACCCCCTGTGCCTCGTGCTAGTCCAGGGTGTTCTTTTTTACCGATGACGCGTGTCAGGTGGTCATTCTCTCTGTCGGGATGGAAGGTCCTGGCGGCTGTTTCCTCGAATGTCGTGATGAGTTCATTGATGGGTTTGGCAAGAACTTTTGGGAAGATACACATTCCTGTTTCTTGGTCCAACTTTGCCCCGATTCCGTAGAACCAAGTCTTTGCACGTAGCTCCCACCCCTATGTCTGGGGTCTGATCCCTCTATCACGCAGGACCTTCTCAGCTTTCTCCCACTTAGACCTCTGAGATATGTAGCCACCTGACCCCGTCCTCTGGTGATATTCCTTCTTCATGGAATTTAGCCTATTGGTTTCTGACCTCTTTGCAGCTTTAGGACCTTCCTTGTACGCCACAAATTCGGGCCAGTGAGGTCTTATCTTCGCATAATATGCATCTTCGAAATCTGGAGTCTTGCCAGCTGTGACAAATTTGTTCAATTTTGTCTTCCAGTTGCGGAAAGTTGTTTCCATCTTCTTTAGAGTCCACTCTTTGACCCTTCCCTTTATAACCTTCTTTAGAGTCCACACTTTGACCCTTTCCTTTATAACCGGTTTATTTTCATCCTCATCTGGCAGTAGGTTGAAATTTACCAACAGTGAAGTCCAAAATGTTTATTTGGATCTTTTATCGACAAAGGTAGCATCGCCCTTCTTTAGCTCATTCCATTCTTGAAGTGTGATTGGGATTTTGTCCCTAACTAGAACTCCAGCTTCGATCGTGAACTTTACCAATAAATTTATTTGCGGCCTTCTTGGGCTCCCTCGTCTTGCCATCAACACAGACTGCTTCGATCGTGAACTTTGCACGATCTTTCAACCAATGGCTCGCGTCTCGCTTGCTCTCTCGTAGAATAAGATTGTTGCTGGGTGGTCGATCCGGAGGGATAAAAGAAGAAAGAAGCGTTAATTAATACATGTATATATATACAAATCAACCGGTGAAAGTCAGCAGAGGCTTAATTCATGCATATACCTCGCCGGACTTTGTAATTACTAAAGTGCGTTCACCGGAGTAGTCATCTTCTCCATGACTACCTGAGCTGTCATCATGTCCCTCCAAGTTTAGATATTATGAGGTGTCCTCATGGATCATGTTCTCCATTATTTCTTCCTCTTCAAGGTTTCTACTGAGTGGCTCCATAGTTTCTAAAACAATAATATTATCACACAAATATCAGTAATACATCTCGAATAAAACCTGTTGATACAAATAATACATCTCGAATAATCTAGTTGATAAAATAATGCATCTCGAATAATCCTGATACAATAATATTATGACATGGATATAGCTAATACATCTCGAATAATCCGGATACAATATTATTATGATATCATATAGCTAGTGCATCTCGAATAATAATCCTGATCCAATTAATATCCATATCCACAATACTTAATTATTAATATCACAAAATATCCATATATCCAATTAATATCCTAAAATCAATTACCTAACACTAAATACCTAAAACAAAATATCCTATGATTATGATTATTCTCTCAACTTAATTATGATTATGACCCAAAATATCCTAATATTAAAGTCCTAACAAAATATTCTCTAAAATTAATTATGATTATGATTATGACACAAAATATCCTAACAAAATATTCTAACAAAATTTCCTGAAAAATTCTAACACATATATATGCTAATTCATAAAACAAAAATCCTAAAACAAAATTGCTAACACAAAATCCTAAAAAAAAAATCCTAAACAAAAATCCTAAAACAAAAATCCTAAACAAAAATTGCTAAACAAAATCCTAAACAAAATTGCTAAACAAAAATCCTAAAAAATACTAAACAAAAATCCAACGGCGACCGACGATGGCAAGGCGGCGCGGATGACGAGGAGGCGCGGATCACCCGGTGGCCGGCGGCGCGACTACAGGCGACACGGACAAGGAGGCGAGGCCGCGTGCACGTATGCGGACAGCGAGGCAGGGCGGACGTCGAGGTGCACGAGCGCGGTGGCGGACGGCACTGGCGGCGACGACGACGGATGGCGACGGCGCGGCGGCAACGAGCACGTCGCGTGATGCGACGAATGAAGGCGGACGTCGAGGTGCACGAGCGCGGTGTAGGACGGCGCTGGCGGGCGCGATGGCGGACGACACTGGCGGCGACGTCGACGGACGGCGATGGTGCGGTCGAGCGGCCTGCCGGCGTCGTCGTTGTTCTCCACATTCTCCTCTGCTCTCGATCCCAAAATTTGCTAGTGTTTGGCTGGGGAAGACGAAGAATGCACGCGCTTCTTTATATCCCCCTTTAATACCGGTTCGTGGAATTTGTTTCGCACACGCACCCCCCTTTAACACCGGTTTGTGGCTGGAACAGGTGTTAAAGGGGGGAATTTATTTCACGCGCGCACCCGTATCCCCCTTTAACACCGGTTCGTGGCTGGAACCGATGTTAAAGGGGGGCATTTTATTCCCAAAAATAGGATAGAATTTAGAAAATTCATATTTTTTTCATTTCAACTCAGAAAAATATGAATAATATATCATCATTTTCATAAAAATAAGATCTATCCATTCATAGAAAAACATTTTATAGTTCCTCTAGATGAAAATTTTCAAAATGATTAAAACACTTACATATGAATTTTGATTATTCAATTAAGATAAAAATAAAATAGTCAAACCCTAAAACTTTGAACTTACGAAATATTAACTATCTAAAAAGGAATCTAACCCTATTTTTAAAAAATGAAAAATAATTAGAGCAAATCATATTTTATTTTCTATTAACATTTTTGAATTGTGTGGATATATAAATTTAGCATCTTTTGTATACTTTGGAATCTGATAAAACTTTCTACATGAAAAGTGTTTGCATTTGAATAAATAATCCATAAAAAAATTTTGTTTTCAAAAAATAAAATTCTAACTATTCAAACTAGTAGCAAATGGGAAAAGGCGGGCAGAATGCATGGGAGGAAAAGGACGGGAAGAAAATTTTATTACGATAGAACTGGAATTAAAGTACATAATGCAACTAACACTAAGTTATATAAAGAACGACTGAAAATTAAGATACATAGAAGAACTGCAAATTAAGATACATGGCCAGATTAAGTCACAATCGGCCAAACTTGTTTTGAAATGTTGGAGTGATTCAGTCATGCTCATGCATACACATGTAAGACTAAATCCTTTGTAGTCATCGTACTCGTCAAATGGTCGTCATTGCCGTAGTTGAACCTTGAAGGCTGAGTACGTGTGGGCTGGACTTGAGGGTAGTGCAGACGGAGGTTAGAGCCGGCCGTGTTGTAGGCCATGACGCTCTGAAGAGTCCGGCCGTGCCACCACGGCCGACGGTCGGCCTCGTTGAAGTTCGGAGGACGTGGGCCGTTGTAACATCTCAAAAATATTGATCAAGGTTATCAATTCTAATCACCAAAATTAGGGTTAACAAAAACTTTTGATAATTAAAATCAATATGAATGCATGTGTGTATGTGATGATTGTATGAATGTATGAATAGATTTGTGTGATTGTGGTGAATGGCAAGGAATGGTTTAAAGATGAAAACAACATCATCTAAATCATTTCCAAGCAGAAACAAATCAAGAGAAATTCAAAAACAAACAAATCAAACAAATTTTCATTTTTGCCAATCTTGCTCACTAGACCAATTTGAGTGTTTCTAGTCCAAGATTTTAAGCAGAAACAATTTCATTTCTTTTCACCACTTTCTAGACCAACTAAAAGTGAACCCAAGCCCACCTTTCAAACTCATAGCAACAATTGGAAACTTGATTAAAATGGCAATTCAAAATTGAATCTATATCATATGGGAAGATCACCAATTCTCAAAAACCAACCAAACCAATGCACCTTGACAAAACCAACTAACCAGAAACTACCTAGCATGTGACTAGTACACCCACCAATTTTCATCAAAAATTCAAATTCAAATCTCTTTCGGCCATTTCATCAAACACCTTGCAAACACAAATCAAACAAAACATCAAACACTATAGTGAGCAGTGTTTGTGCCTAACTTGTTCCCTCTCTAGCTCACACTACACTCTCAGTAGATGATCAAACTAATTTAACTATCCCAGCTCACTGTAAGTTTGACATTGTCATCAATGGTAAGCATGCCGAGCCCCAAATGGCCACCCCATTGTCGACAGCAAGCTATGAGCAGCTCTAGCCTCGCAAACCTTGTCTGGGACGACCACCGTCCACTGCCACCCCTGTCCAGAGCCCAAGCACTGCCAGCCCCTGGACCACTCAGCCCGAGCGTGCCTAGCTTCTCTGCAAGCCTGCCGAGAGCGCGCCAGAGCGCCGCACTCGACACGCGAGCACAGACTGTGCGTCGCCCTTGATGCTTGCGTGCGTGATCACCACCGCCCCAGGAACCGCCCGGACATGCCCGTTCATCGTTGCGTGACCAGGAAAGCCCGTGCGCCATTAAAACTTCCGCCGAACCCGCCCAGAGCGTCGCAACGTTCCGACCAATTCACACCGCCCCACGCCTCGCGACCATGCCATTGAGCTTCACCAGGAGGAAGAGCACCGTCCCCTACCGTCGCCCATGACATTAGCTCACTATGACGACGACCACGACGAGCTCCACCCGCACCCTTCGGTCCCCTCTTGGCACTATAAATATAGGCCACCCCTATTCAATTTCAGCACACCATCTCACTCCCCTCTCTCCCAGAACCACCCTACCTTATCCTTGGAGGAAGGCGAGCACCAGGTCGCCGGAATTTCCTGGAGTCTGTCATGGAGGAGGAGAAGAGGAGCCAGCGATTGGAGCCGCCCCAGGAGGAGCTGCCGGTACTAGGAGGATCGCCGTCGTCGACTTCGTCGTTCGTCCCCATCGTCGACCCTCGCCTGAGCCCCGGTGAGCCTCACACGACCCCCACTGGCCGCGCTAGGGTTCAATCTCGCCGGCGTTGCCAGACGGAGATGACAAGCCCCAGTCGTTAGATTAGATGTTGATCCTACAGCCCAAATCACCCCGTACCCCTTCGCACCCCCTGTCTCGTTGACTAGTGGGGACAACCACTTAAACCCACCTGCGCGCGCTGTGCGCTGTGGGCTGGCCCAGTTACACTCCCGCGCGACCCATAGAGATCGGTTTTACTAAATCAAAAAAATTTGAATTCAAATTTAGGTTTATTAATTTAGTTTCAAACTTAGTTCTGTCTCTAGATTCCAAAATCAATCCAAAGAGATTCACTAAACCAAATTGCATGAAACTAATTTTGCTAGAAAGTATTGAAATTCTTAATCAAAGCCTGTTGGATTCAAATCATTTGGAATTGTAGATCACCTATAGTAAAAATAACAAGGCAGAAGATTTTTTGCATTCAAATAAATTTCACAATTCAACCACAAAAGCTTTTGAGTTGATTCCAACTCTCAAAAATCACATTTAACACGACCTTTCTTAATATATAAAAATATCTAGGTGTACTTGCAAAAATGATGGTCAAGCAATAAAAGAATGCCTCATAGGCATTTCTAGTCACTTTATTTAATTAAAATAAAAAGGTTAAACCTTATTAAATTGTGACACCACTTTAAAGCATTCCCATGTACTGAAATATGTGGTGATGACATGTGTCAACATGATCCCATGTCTTAGTTGGAGAATATTAAATCTTAAGTAGTTTTTCAATGAGTAGCAATTAGTTTTCTAAAATAAAATAAATGAGACAAGTGCTTTAATCTTTGTCATAATAGTGATGATGCTAGATCATCTAGTATGAACCTTTGTGTGATGATTAGAAATAATTAAGTATTGTTTGGTGATTGTGTAACTCGTATTTATTTATAGACGCTAGTATCGACCAAGGATACGAAGATGAAGGAGGATACTACGAGGAAGAAGCCAAGGAAAACTTCAACCACTGCTCTGCACAAGGCAAGCTTATACTTGAAATTATGCAAGCATCACTATACAAGTTAACATTAGCAACCTACTATCTTAGCAAGCTAAACTGAACCATGCAAGTTTTACTTGCAAGCTTACACCACTTGATACCCAATCCTAGTTTTATTTGCAAGCTTAGTTCTTTTATTTTCTTTATCAAAGCTTTCTATTGAAGTGTACTTAGTGAATTATAGGTTTTAGAAAGATGTTTAAAGGTAGCATAAAGAGCACAAAACTTGGCCTAAGTTAGATAATCTTGATGTCATCCTGAGGCATGAGATTAAACTTAGATCATCCCTATTTGTTTACCACCCCTCATTAGTGTTTACCACCACTTGTAGATGCTAGTGCTAAGCATAAAACTTGATCACTTTAGATGGGAATACATGGTGAAAATGGTTATGAAAACCTTAGGATAGTGAGTCATTCTAATGAAATGTTTTGACATGGGTTCTTGAACACCAGGTGATTTTGATGATAAAAATGTTGAGGCATGAGCCTTAGCCCTTTATAAAACTGATAGTTGTCTGGATAAGATACCATTCCAATTTTACCGTACAACCAAAATACCCAAAATTTGGGTAGGGCTTGACTGGTAATTTATAAACCTTAGTAAGGGTTCCCTTGCGGCCAAGGTTTGATCTGAGGCTACCTTGTGAAGATCGTCCACCTATGCAGTTCCCAAGATGACAGTTGGTCATGGTTGGGAGGCCAAAATCATAGGAGAGGTGCCTATAGTAGGGCGTGTAATTTAAAGGTTAGGATTGATTATCCGCATACTGAGTATGGTGAATTCAGGATTGTTCCTGACGGATGTATCGAATATTATGGTGAAAGTGTACCACCTCTGCAGAGTGTCAAACTATTCAAATAGCCGCGTCCATGATTATGGACAGTTGGAGTGGCCATACTGTTCTGTCGTCAAATGTTTTCAAAATGACTTGTGAAATGATTCATGACTTTGACTTGACCACAACAGGATTGTGATATGAAACTCAAGTTCCCACTTAGGTGTTATGAAACTTTCAACTAGCTTTCTTTTCTTCTGAACTCAGTAGAGATAAATCTGTCTTTTTGCC
This sequence comes from Avena insularis, assembly GCA_023614405.1. Classification (NCBI taxonomy): domain Eukaryota; kingdom Viridiplantae; phylum Streptophyta; class Magnoliopsida; order Poales; family Poaceae; genus Avena; species Avena insularis. The sequence goes on along the minus strand of CM042685.1, from coordinate 136,012,217 downwards.
AAACAACCTAGAGCCTAGTACTTCCTACTCAAAACCCCTTCACTTGTTAGTATTAGTTTGCGAGTACTTAAAGAGTACTCATGGCTTTGTACCTGGCTATTCCCGTGGCCAGACTATGAAGAAGACTATCAGGAGGATGGACCACCGGAAGGTTACGACAACTAGGATCATCTCCCATCGTCAGCATTGCCTATGACCATGAAGATGGATCCTCGCCCACGCTACCATTATTATTACGTTATTCTGCTGCTATGATTGTATTAAGACTGGATCATGAGATCCTTTATTTGTTGTAAGACCTTATGTATGGTTTGTAATGGATGATGTACTGTGATATCCAATCTGTTATGTCTCGCAAAAATGGTAGTCCTAGGATTGCGATGTATGGCATAACATGCATATGGGATTAAAAATCCAGGTGTTGATAGCCGTTCTCCTCGTGCCTGGCGAGCACCCTCTCACGCCGATCTATGAAGAAGGCTTCCCAAGTCGGGAAATAGTCAGGATGCCAGTTGGGATTCCTCCGCTGCTCCGGTGTGAGCTCAAAGTAGTAGTGGTTCGTGATGGCCATCCGGCGCACCACACCTAGAGGGAAATGAGGGACCAGCAGGCCTCCGGCGCTCATCATCCAGTCGGCAGGGACGCAGTAGCCCGGCGGGCAGGGGTAGTTCGAGGCGCAAAGCGCATCCACCTCCCTAGGGTTAGTGGTATGGTGGAAGCCATGGGAAAGAGTGATGAGGTTGCAGATATGAGTCTAGAGATGTGCCATGACAATGGAGGCCAATCCTACATATATATAGTGAGAAATGGCGGGAATAAAAATGGCGGGAAGAAATGACGGGAAGAAAAATGGCGGGAAGAAATGGCGGGAAGATAGATGGCGGGAAGAAATGGCAGGAAGATAGAGGCGCGAATTTTTACCAACCGGGACTAAAGGGGATTATTTTTTGTAATAAAAAATAAAAAACGCATTTCTTTAGAACCAAGTGTTAACGGAAGAAATATACATTGATTTTGCATGTTGAGATACATATGTGTGCCAAAAAATGACTCATTTAATACATATAGTCAATCTTATGATCGCGTCGGCCGTAACCATGGATTATCAGCACCGTTTAACATGATGGTTGGGTCAGTATTCACTTTGAAGGGAGGAATTTCATCAAACTTATTATAATGTTCTAACATGTATGTCTTGTCCTCCACTCCCGTGATGTTTCTTTTCCCTTAAAGAACTATGTGATGCTTTGGCTCATCGTGTGATGTATCTGTTTGCTTATTTTTTATTTTTTCGGTTTGGTAAACATGTCCTTCACATAGAAAACCTGAGCCACATCATTGGCTAGGACGAATGGTTCGTCTCTGTACCCAAGATTGTTGAGATCCATTGTTTTCATTCCGTACAGCTTGTCTACCTAAACCCCACCTCCTGTCAGCTTGATCTAGGTGCACCGAAACATTGGGACCTTAAAAAAATGTCCATAGTCAAGTTCCCATATCTCCTCTATGAACCCATAATACGTGGTCTTTTGCCCATTGTCTTCTGCTGCGTCGAAGCGGACACCATTGTTTTTGTTTGTGCTCTTTTTATCTTGGCCTATCATGTAAATTGTATTCCCATTTATCTCGTACCCTTCAAAAGTACATACAGTTGAAGATGGTGTCCTGGCCAATAAGTACAGCTGATATCCGACAGTGGTGTTATTTGTGAGAAGTCTTTGCATCTAGCCGCCAAAACTCGCCATGTGTTCACATCTAATCCATTCATCAGACTATCCCGGGTGTTTGAGGCGTATAAAATTCTTGTGTTCATTGATATACAGGGTAACCAAGATAGAACTTTGTAAAACCGTGTAGTGTGCTTGATTGAGAGAATGCCCGTCCCTACATATCGTTGCTTTACATCCTAGGGTGCCTTTTCCATGCAGTCTCCCCCCATGTCGTGATTGTGGAACACCAATCGCCTTAAGGTCAGGAATAAAGTCAACATAGAACTCAATGACCTCCTCTGTTACATAGCCCTTGGAGATGCTTCCTTCTGGCCTAGCACGGTTATGAACATATTTCTTTAAGACTCCCATGTACCTCTCAAAGGGGAACATATTATGTAGAAATATAGGACTGAGAATGGCAATCTATTCTACTAGGTGAACCAGGAGATGCGTCATAGTATTGAAGAAGGATGGTAGGAACACCAACTCGAAGCTGACAAGACATTGGGCCACATCTATTTGTAACCCTGGTAGGCTTTCTGGATCGATTACCTTCTAAGATATTGCATTGAGGAATGCACAAAGCTTCATAATGGGTACTCGAACATTTTCAGGTAGAAGCCCCCTCAATGCAATCGAAAGCAATTGCGTCATAATCACGTGGAAGTCATGAGACTTCAGGTTTTGGAATTTTTTCTCTTCCATATTTATTATTTCCTTTATATTCGACGAGAAGCCAGACGGGACCTTGATACTACTCAGGCATTCAAAAAAGATTTCCTTCACTGCTTTGGTAAGAGCGTAGATGGTAGGAGTTAAGTGGCGTCCTTTACCCTTCTCGTTCTCAGGATGCATATGCTTTTCCGGTTCTTTCATATGTTGCTGGTCCTGCCGTGCTTTCGGTGTATCTTTTGTCTTTCCATACACTCCTAGGAATCCTATCAGGTTCACGCAAAGATTCTTCGTCATGTGCATCACGTTGATTGAAGAGCGGACCTCTAGGACTTTTCAATAGAGTAGGTCCTAAAATATAGATTGCTTCTTCCACATGTGCGCGTGTCTGGCAGCGTCATTCGGAACAGATTGACTGCCAGGACCTTTTCCAAAGAGTACTTCTAGGTCCTTGACCATACCAAATACTTCCTCACCAGTACGGAGGACAGGCTTCCTCCGGGGTTCTGCCTGACGTTTGAAATGCTTGCCTTTCTTTCTTACGGGATGCAGGTTCGGAAGAAATCGACAATGCCCTAGGTACACAACCTTCTTCCATTTATCCAAATATACACTTTTAGTCTCACCTAAGTAGTTCGTGAATGCTTTGAATCCCTTGTTTGTCTACCCTGAAATGTTACGAAGAGCAGGCCAATCATTGATGGTTAGGAAAATCAACGCTCATAGGTAAAATGGCTCCCCTTTGTGCTTATCCCACATACGTACACCTGGTTTGGCCCATAGCTATAAAAGTTCTTCAACTAATACCCTTAGGTACACATCAATGTCGTTGTCGGGTTGCCTCGGGACTTGGATGAGCACTAGCATCATAATGAACTTTCGGTTCATGCATAACCAAGGAGGAAGGTTATAGATACATAGTCACAAGCCAGGTGCTGTGACTGTAGCTCTGCTCCCCAAAAGGATTCATGCCATCTGTACTTAGACCAAACCTTAAGTTCCTTGCGTCACCTGCGAAGTCCGGGTATACTCTCGCTCGACTTTTCTTTACTGCGACCCATCAACGGGGTGTCTCAACATCGCGTCTTTATTACGGTCTTCCATGTGCCATCGCAACAACTTGGCACGCTCTTTGTTCCAGAAGAGACATTTTAACCGTGATATTATAGGAGCATACCTCATAACCTTGGCAAGAACCTTCTTCCTAGGGGCCTCACCCTCAACATCGCTAGGGTCATCTCGTCTGATCTTATACCGCAGTGCAGTGAATACCGGGCATGCATCCAAATTCTCATACTTCTCACCGCGATAGAGGATGCAGTCATTAATGCAGGCATGTATCTTCTGCACGTCTAATCTTAGAGGGCAAACAACCTTCTTTGGTTGGTATGTACTGTCGGGCAATTTATTATTTATTAGAAGCAAATTCTTCATTTTTACCAACAACTTTGAAAATGCGCTGTCGGTCACACCGTTCTCTGCCTTCCATTGCAGCAAATCCAGTGTGGTATCTAGCTTTTTGTAGCCATCTTCGCAAGTTGGGTACAACAATATTTTGTGATCCTTTAACATCTGCTTCAGCTTCTCCTTCTCCTTTTCAGTTTCACATTCTTCCTTTGCATCAGTAATGGCCTGACCAAGATCGTCATCAGCGGGCCCATCTGCTGCCTCTTGATCTTCATCTACCCTCATTGCAGTATCATCATATTCAGGATACATATTATGATACTTATCATCATCCTCTTCTTCTTTGTTTTCTTCCATCATAACCCCTCTTTCTCCGTGCTTGGTCCAACAATTATAGCTGGGCATGAAACCGGACCGAAGCAGGTGGGCGTCAATGGTTTTGGTATTTGAGTAGTCTTTCTTGTTTTGACAGTCAACACATGGACAACACATAAAACCATTGTGACCACGGTTTGGCTTAGCCACAAGGATGAAATTTTGGAGGCCCGTAATGTACTCGGAAGTGCGTCGGTCACCGTATATCCATTATCGGTTCATCTGCATTATATAATTAATTACGTATATCAAAAATCATTATAGTACATCATGAATTAATAGGAAGATGGCCACTTTTACAGTACATCAATGACACATGAAAGGATAAAGTTGCCGACCTCGACCGAGAAGGAAAGAGCAACGAGAAAACTTAATCCGAGCTCTCGGGAATTTCAGCGAACACCACTTGTGCATAGGAAGAAAACACAAACTAGCACACCTCTCACCCTCTTTACTAAGCTCCAAAATGAGAGAGTCAAAAAATGAGAGAGAGGGGTGTGGGCCGCGGTGTATTATATAGGCGGACCCCCTTTAACATCGGTTCAAGCCACGAACCGGTGTTAAAGGGGGTGCTGCGCGACTCGGTGGTGCAGGGCCTTTAATACCGGTTCGTGGCTCGAACCGGTTTTAAAGGGGGTATGCATTTTTGCTGCACGGGCCACGCTGGTACGGGGACCCCCTTTAACACCGGTTCGTAGGAGAACCGGTGTTAAAGCCCAATTCCGATCTCAACTAAATGCCTCGTTTCCACTAGTGTGGAACGGTCTTGGATTGTAAGAAGGGCTCACAAGGCATTATTGTTTATTTTAACAAAGGAACACACTTGTTCATATGTATGAGTATCGCCGGTATATGCTTTCTCAAACATCGCAAGACAGACTATCGGAATCGACTGATTAGTGCAAATTTAGATAAGAAATAAAGCAATTGAACATTCTGAGCACGCGTAAGAAGGATGTAAAAATTGGGATGTTTCTATTCCTTTCCCTTTTCTCTTCTTCTTTTCTATTATTTTCTTAGAAGCAGAGTCGCTCATTTATTCCTGTAGGAAAAACACTGGCACTGGCGCTAAATCATTCACTATCGATATCATCTTCTTTGCTATATGAGAGACACATTCACTTCTAGAGTGATCTTGTTATATGAGAAAAAAAGAGGACACATCAAATTATTCAATCAGCTTTATCAAAAGAACATGGTGAGTTCTATGCAAACTGTAACCAAAATCAGGATATTACAAGTAAGAACTCTCAAAGAATCCATTCATGGGAAAACTATATCAAGAAGAGCAGATTTTGACTACCCTTGTGAATAAATTAGAAGGAGGAAAGAGATTCAGAACCTACAACAGCGGTCTACAAACAGATAAAGAACACTAAAAGTTAGCACTCGTGGAAAAGAAAACCAGAAATCAGCCAGCAACTAAGTTGAAGACAGAGCATACCAACGATAGAGCATAGGCTATGTTTCTCCTCGATATCATGAACATAGGTTTATCATTTACGCTACACCCAAAGTACATGGCACACAAGATTCACTATTTACTCTTCACCAAAACTTGCAGGAATATCCAAAGAATGCATATAAGATCTACGAAAAAACTTCTCAGATTTTGTACCTCACTCTGATCTAGGTTTTCTTCTTCTTGGTATGTCATCTGCCTGAGCTTTCTGAGATGGTCGCCTGCATAGACACATACAAACATTTTACAGAAGACCAAGATCAGCATAGCACATACGGACATACCACAGACTTATATATACATGCTACATTGTTTTGACAATAAGAATTGAAGCCACATGTATCTATCAAAGGCATGGTATATGGTGCAGCTGGCTCATTTCGATTATGAACTACAGATGAACCATGCTAGTGTAGAAGGCAAGTAAACCATAAGAAATGAGAAAACATAACCTAAAAAACACATGGAAATACACCTAAAATGGAGGTAATCTCATCTTCAGATTCAACCCGAGGACACATGTTTTGGAACAGAGCTCTCTACATGGTTGAATCCCTAACATCTTTGGCATTGTTGTACAAAACTATGCAGCAGATCCATATCAAATCAGAGGAACTCTAGGTCTATAAAATAGCATGGGAGCTTTGATCTGTGTGCACGTACCTACGTCCAGGGGTTTTACAACCGATAACGGGATCTGTGTCAAGAGTCATCTCAGCAGCAACCTGTCGATAATAAGTCATAAGCAATCATACCTCTTGAAACTTAGTGATGTTGTCCCCATAGAGGTGATGTTATCCTGATGAATCAAACGATGCACTAAATGATTTGAGAAAAAATATTTTACAATGAAACTTATAATCACAATTGAGTATTTCTATTCGTATGTATCCAGGTTGTATCCAGGCATCATATGTAGCGTTCGTGCAAGCACAATAAACTTGCAGACGCTAAAAGTGCAAAGAAAACATGAACATATTTCAGGTAGCTTGCATTGCGATAAATCATGAACCCAAAATCTAGCAAACAGTGTTAAGTAGTATTGTACTGTCAGAGCTAAGTTCAACTTGTGAATACATGGAAGAAATATTTAAACTTGCTTATGTTGCCAATGATGGCATGTCGTCAACCTTGTAGAGAGCGTCCACGCATTGAGCTTTTGTGCCATTGTGCGCTCGCGCTCTGTCGGCAGTGGGCGATGGTGAGCTGCGGTGCACACACCTCGTTGTGGTCCTCTGAACATGCATTGTGTCTCCCTTGGTGGCGTCATCATCAAGCCATCCGAGCCACACTCCTACATGCCGAGTCGGCTGTATCTCTCCTATGTTGATTAAAAGTAGATAAAATAGGAGTGTCGATAATTACTTCTGCATAAGTATCAGTACTGGATCTGCAAAAGGAACAGATTGGAACCAAATGAATACACTACCTCGATGATCTATTTAAGCTCAATGCTTATGACCTGAGTAAACTGGTTTTCACTGACACCGTGTCCCGTCATTCGTGTGGCTTATGTTACTGTTGCCTTTCAAGTGCTTGAGTGCATGTACCCGACCTACGGGAAGTGGTGCTTTGTACATGCTTGCCTCGCGGGGGACACCTCTGGGTGTTCCGCTGTGGCCTAATGGCGCTTGCGGCGTTACCTCGTGGTACTGGCATGTTTCGTGCTCGGTGCTATCAAGGAAGCCTCGCTCTCGCTGCTGGTTTCGTATGCCGCTCACGATAATGGTTAATGGCTCTTCTGGTTGCCGCTCACGATAAAGGTTAATCCCTGAAATTAGTATGATGGTGGTTAAGACATCACCAAACAATACATTTTCAGTAAAAGAATATTTTCATAGTTTAACTGAAAAATCAACTGTAGTAGCAAATAGTAATTTCACAACTTGATACCTGAAAAACCGGAATAAACCTCCACAGGGGAATACGTCGGATGCCTTGGCCTCCCACATTGATACATGGAGATCACTAGAATACTGGAGTTCTATGCCTCTATGCACCTGACGTAATCAGAGACTGTTATTTCAACGGTATTAGCATCTCCATTGACCTAGTTGGCATGCCAATCGGAATGCAATCAATAAATAGCAGTAAATTGTGCAAAAAATAAAGGACAATGCTAGAAGGTGGCGCCACATATTTGCTATCATGTGCAGCGGCTAATCACGCAAGGAAAATTCACGAGAAGCAATGCGTTTTTCTCCTCTGATGACATGCACTGGCTAGTGGCAGACATAAGTTTGTCCATTGGTGAATAAAATATACGAAGCATGAGGAACCTTAGAAATAGTATAAATAGTACATGTATCCCTGTTCATTGTTTTTTACTTTTAAAAAATTACACTTCCTCCTGCGAATAATTACCAGATAAATTAGGTATACTTGACAGATTACTAATTGCAAAATTAGTACTCTGAAAAAATCACGAACAATATGAGCACACTTTCTTTCTCCTGCAAACGATTACCAGATTAATTAGGCATAGTTGACAGATTACTAATTGCAAAATTAGTATTCTGAAAAAATCACGAACAATACGAGCACACTTTCTCGCGCGAACGATTACCAGATTAATTAGGCATAGTTGACAGATTACTAATTGAAAAATTAGTTGAACCTTGTTGTCGGGTTCAACTATTACTGGTGATTTCTATATTAATTAGTTAAGTAACCAGATTATTTAAGCCTAATTGCCAGATTAACTGTCACCTGGCGTAATTCTCAGACTACTAATTCTACACTAAATTAGCTTTGGCTCAAGGCACTTGCCCTAATTAAACATAACAACCCAGTTAAAATAGCATAGTTGCCAGGATGGTAGTGTTTGTCAATGAACAATCCTGTAGCTATCACCTGCCTGGTTGCCAATTACCAGATTAAAAGCCTAACTGACTGATTAACTGCACATAAATGCCAGGTTTAAATTACTTTATTTCTAGATTGGGTACTGCTTGTCGCATTGAACAAGTAGCTGTCAACTGTATTTGCTGTCAACTTGAAAATCATTCTAGGATAAAGAAATATCACGGATAAAATTGCAAATAAATTGAGATATAGGAGGAGAGGAAAAACTCGGGGAAGTACCATGCTGGCCGCCGGAATACCACCGCACACATAGCCTTTATGTGCTGGTTGGGGGAGGCCTCCCCTCTGTTGGGAAAATAAACCGCGACGTGTGCGTGTGCGTGTGCGTGAGTCAATGCTCATGTAGTTTTTATGTACCGTTTAGAGCCGTTGGCTGGCCGCGTCAAAGGGCTTGTGGCTGTTGCAATCCGTTGGAAGCTGGCCCCGTTGTATGCGCGATGCCGGAGCGAGCGGATCCTGCGAGCGCGTCGTGGGTTAGTAGGCAGACGTGGGTTGCAGCGTCTAGTATAAATTCCTACATGTGTACGGTTTGTAAAATAAGTTTGATATGAAAGAAAAGCTGTAGGTGCAGCAGGCGTTAGTCGCCGGAAAACTCAAATGGATCTTGTATTGAGCTTCTTCTTCCTCTGATCATGAGTGTGTCAGAGAGAGCTAGGTAGTGCCAAGGCCTTCATTTGGTATCAGAGCCGAGCTGAAGATCCTACGCTCCTACCTAGGCGAGTCCATGGCGTTGGTGCCCCATGGTGTGGGGGGAAGCGGTGGCGTCTCTGTCCCGTTCCCGCAGCTCACCTCGACAAACTACACCGCGTGGGCGATCAAGGAGGAGGCCATCCTTGACTCTCCGGGCCTTTGGGAGGCCGTGAGTCTGGCGGAAGGCGATGCGTTGCACACGGCGAAGGCAAAGACGGCACGGGCGCAGCTCCTCGGCGGGCTGTCAGAGGACATCCTCATGCAGGTGTCATCGAAGAAGACCGCGAAGGAGGTGTGGGACAGCCTCAAGACGAGGTTCGTCGATGCCGATCGCGTCAAGGCGGCGCGGCTCTCCACTCTCTGAGGGGAGTTTGAGAAGTTGTGCATGGGGGACAGAGCGTGGGCGCATCTCCTCGGCGGGCTGTCACAGGACATCCTCATGCAGGTGTAGTCAAAGAAGACGGCGAAGGAGGTGTGGGACAGCCTCAAGACGAGGTTCGTCGGCGCCGATCGCATCAAGGCGGCGCGGCTCTCCACTCTCCGAGGGGAGTTTGAGAAGCTGTGCATGGGGGACGGGGAGCAGCTGGACGAGTTCGCCGGCAAGATCAGCGACATCGCAGCAAGGTACGCGAGCCTCGGCGCGACTCTCAGCGACGCCGGCATGGTGAAGAAGCTGCTTGACACTTGTTGGAAATATAAGTAATAATCCATATGATTTAATCCGAATAATAAATTGATAAAGCATGATCATACAAACGGTACTAAAACCAATTATGCAGATCAATAAAGTAGATGAACAGATTACACTATAGGAGATAAACCTATCACATCTACACCAAACGCTAGAACAAAGAACTCTAGAATAATCCGAAAAAGACAGTTAAGTATCACGTACAGTGTAGGCTGAATAGCAGCCGCAGCAGTTACAACAGCGTCGCCCTTGTTGAGGTTGTCGAAGAGGTCGCTGACGTCCGGGAAGAAGTCGTCGTTTAGGAACTCGCCGTCGGACGACGTTGTGGTTGCTAGTAGTCGCGCTTGAGCGCTCCTCAAAAACCTGATCGCGCCTCACCCGTACAGTTCACGAGAGGCGGGATTCCATAGACCTACTGTCCCGATCTGCGGTGCACGCCGCAAGCCGGGATGGGGAAGACGAAAGCGGTGGCGCAAGGTTCTGGAGGCAGGCGCGTGTGTGGATTGCTTCACTGATTAGGTTTAGCGCAGACGCTTATATAGTGCAGGTTAGGAAGATCGTGGGCTTGGCCCACGTCCGAGTCGGTAACAGCCACGTCCATAAAAACTGGAAACGGCTGTAATTAACGCGTCCATTCATGACTCATAATCAGTTTTCCCAACTAGCAAAATAAAGCTCGGCTCGGCGAGATTCCCGCAACACGCGACGCGCGCGCGTCGTGACGAGGCGGGCGGTGTCAGAGGAGGAGTGCGCGAGGGCTACTCTTCTTGTCACACCTTAGTGAGTGGTGCAACAATCTACTATATAAGGTGGTCCAACTCCCCTTCAACTAGCAATGTGGGACTAAATTTTGGCACCACTAGCACAGCCATATGCTACCATATACAAGTGGGCCAAAGAGAATTTCAGAATTTGTCTAATGGGCCAACAGCCCAAAACTCACCAAATTCCAACAATCCCGCACAAAGTCTCATTGGCACATCATAGCATTTTCCTTCCAGAACATTGTTTTATATACCGGTGTGTAGTGGAGACTGTTAAGTTGAAATTCCACGTTAAACTTCATGCTACACTAGCTAGCAACTTGAATAGTGGACTATGCCTTGAGCTACAAGTTTTTGTCGCGCTAGTTTCACACAAAATCTAGACCGGTACAGGGCTACCGTCGTCTTCCCCGCGGTTTGGATCTTATGCGTCATACTCCAGGGTCTTTCATGAGTTTATTAGAGAGCACCCAACTCTTACTGCGACGTTTGACAGTCAGACTCATATAGGTGTGTTCCTCAAGAGATGTTCTGCAGGACAAGATCTCCGCTTATAAAAACCACTTGGAATACATTAAGATAAATATCAACCTGCCATGCAGATTAAGAGAGTATTGCATCTTTATGGAGATGTATATATAATATGGTCTCCTCTCAGCTAACCAACAACTTGTCTCTGAGCTCTAATTCATGGGATCTCTGATCACATAGAGTGGGTTGCCACTAGGATCAACTCATAGCGTGGGTCTCAAACCCATCTCTCTCGATGCATTATCTATCACATTACGCGATAAACCCTTTGTGAAGGGATCTGCCAGGTTTTTAGATGTTTGTATATAATCCAATGCAATAACTTCGGAGTTTCTCAATTTCCTGACAGATTTCAATCTCCTCTTCACATGCCTTGATGACTTCATATTATCCTTAGAACTGTTTACTTTGACGATCACAGTTCATCGGGATGGAGGGTATTGGTTTTTCAACCATAGGTAAGTCCATCAAGAGCTCACGAAGCCACTCTGCTTCAATAGTGGCTGTGTCTAATGCTATGAGTTCTACTTCCATTTTTGACCTAATTAAGATGTTCTGCTTGCAAGACTTCCAGAAAACAGCGCCACCACCAAGTGTAAACAAACAACCACTTGTGGCCTTAATCTCATTATCATCAGATATCCAGTTTGAATCACTATAACCTTCAAGTACCCGTGGATACCCAGTATAGTGAATAGCATAACTCGTAGTGCCTTTCAAATAGCGCAAAACTCTTTCAAGAGCATGCCAATGATCATCTCCAGCATTTGACACAAATCGACTCAGTTTGTTTACAGAAAAGGAGATGTCAGGTCTAGTAGCGCTGGATAAATACATGAGCAAGCCAATAATTTGAGAATATCTCAATTGATCTTTAGCAGTCCTTCGATTCTTTCGAAGTAGCAAACTCGGATCATAAGGCGTTGGAGAATAATTGCAGTCACTATACCCGAAAGCGACTCAATATATTTTCCACATAGTGAGACTGAAGCAGTGTAATCCCACCATTGTCATCCTTTAGTAGCTTGATGTTTAAAATTACATCAGCCACTCCCAAGTCCTTCATCTCAAAGCAGCGAGATAGGAACTCTTTGACCTCCTTGATAACAGCGAGGTTGGTCCCGAATATCAATATGTCATCAACGTAGAGACACATAATAACTCCTTCGCCCCCACCATGGTGATAGTACATACATTTGTCAGCTTCGTTTACAACAAAGCCTTCAGCAGTTAAAGTTCTTTCAAACTTCTCATGCCACTGCTTAGGAGCTTGCTTAATACCATACAAAGACTTCACTAACTTACACACCTTTCCTTCTTGACCATCTACTACAAATCCGTCAGGTTGCTCCATATAAATTTCCTCATCTAGCTCTCCATTTAGAAAAGTTGTCTTAACGTCTATTTGATGAACGAGAAGACCATGTGAGGCAGCCAAGGAAAGTAGTACTCGAATAGTGGTCAATCTGGCTACAGGTGAGTAGGTATCGAAGAAGTCTTCACCTTCTTTCTGGGTATAACCCTTGGCCACACGACATGCCTTATACTTTTCAATAGTACCATCAGGTCTAAGCTTTTTCTTGAACACCCATTTACATCCTACAGGTTTACACCCATAAGGACGATCAGTGATTTCCCAAGTACCATTAGCTAAGATGGAGTCCATCTCGCTTTGGACAGCTTCCTTCCAGTAGTCAGCATCTTGAGATGCATAGGCTTCTGAAATAGAAGTGGGAGTATCATCCATAAGGTACACAATGAAATCATCACCAAATCACATTATGCCTATACCTTTCAGCTGCCTTTGCATGGAAATATTTTGTATTCTCATCATTTAATTTTACCCATCTAATAGTACACCTTTGCTTCCAGAAATCTGATTGCAACTTCAACAATTTTTCCAGATGGCATTTTACAATATTTCTGAAGTTAAATTCAGGAGTGAACAAAGGCCTAGCATCCTCCAACTGATCCAACATAAGAATAACATAATTGCACTTTGCAATCAAAAAATTTAGATGGGACAGATTTTTCCCCACTTTTTTAATTCATACCGAAGCATTTTGAACTTTGCAACAATAGAAGAGGCAGAAGAAAAACTAACCACATGCTGTTTCCAAACTATATCAACCAACTCCATAAATCCTGGTTGTTCAACCCAGAAATTCTCAAATCGAAAAATCCTTGATTTAGGGATTTTGGTGGCTACTTGAACAACACATGGGACAAGGTCAGAGGTAGTTTTTGCCAATGGAAAAACTAGTGTGTTTGGGAAATCAATGGTCCATTGACAAGAAGTAAAAAACCAGTCAAGTTGCTCCAGAAGAGGTTGTGCTTGCATATTTTACCAGGTGAAAGATCCGCCCTTTAAAGGTAATTCCAATAAGCCCAAGTGACTAATTATGTCATTAAACAGAATGATATCATTTATATCAACCCCTGGTTTGTTTCTATTTTCCACTGATTTGATAAAGTTAAAATCCCCCAGGAGAAGCCAGTGCTCATGCATGTTTATGTTTAAATTATATAGCCAGGTAACAAAGTTGTCTCTTTCAATTCCCTTACAAGGTCCATAAACATTTACTAAATTCCACTTCTGCCCATTATGTAAGGAAGAGAAAGCCACATGAATAGCAGATCTATGAGTTTCAATGACTTGCCCATTAAACACATCACTATTCCAAAGCACAATAATTCCACCAGATGCCCCAATTGTAGGTGAAAAAACAAAACGATCAAACCTTTTTGGACAGAAACTCCTAATAAAGGAGTGATCAAAGGAATCACATTTAGTTTCCTAAATACAAACAACAGAGGCCCTGCTCTCTTCAATTTTATTATAGACTGCTGTCCTTTTATCTTTATCATTAAGCCCCCTTATGTTCCAATCCAAAACCAGCCAATCCATATTTCCCAATGAATTACTCATTAAAAGAGACACATAGCAACAATAAATACCAGCCCCATAGGACCCAATATAGAATATGAAGGACAACATGGATTGCAATAAAGTTTCCAAAAGTGTGCCAATACCAATATGCCAACAGGTTCAGATAGTTCAGAAAACAAAAGCCAAGTTCCATAATAATTACAATATAAAAGTTACATTGCATGTCAATAGATTTCAAGCAACATAACAACTCAGATCAGCTACTCATTGGACTTCTTAGCAGCAACATCATCTATGGAGTTGGCCATCAGCTTCTCCTATGAGTTCAGATACAGGTATCTCCAGCATAGCCCCAGCCTGCTGCAAAATAGATATGTGAGTGCAGGGAGGGACATCCTCCACCTTTCTCGGTTTGGAGGATCTTGGCTTCTTCCTTGGCTCAGGCTGATCTAACATGGGCTCAAGTCTGAATCCATCATTCCTTGTTGAGCTCCTTGTACTGCGTCTTTCAGAGGTGTTGACTAGCAAAGGCTCCTTCTGCTTTTGTTTTATGGTCCTCTCCTCCTGAACTATCTCCTGCACAATATATTTGAGTTGTCCCTCTGTGGAAACATCATGGACAATCTTCTCCTTGTTAGAAGGCACCCGAGGCAACAGAGGAGAGGGTGTCCGCCAAAAGTTGCCCATAAGGGCACTGTATTCAAAATTATGAGGTAAAGACCCCACCCCACAAAGCTGCAGTCAATGGAACTTCTCCATGGACAACTCATTCAGAACATTTATATTGCCCATCCTTAGGTGATCAGGCAGCAGAACTGTGAACAGATTTAAATTCACATTCTCATCTAAAGGAGGTTGTTGTTGAAAAGGAATGATATCTAGGGGATTTTCCTCAATAATATCCAGGTTAACTTGGGGGACATCGTGCATAACAACATCATTAGGACCATGAACCAACTGATCAGCTCCTTCTCCAGGAATAAACTGCACTGAAGATCCTGACTCAGAGGAAAAAGAAAAGGTGACACAGGATTGATCTTGAGGAGGCATGTCATTCTATTGCACATCATCCCCAACATTCTCTCCTACAACCCCTTGTTGTGGCCATTCACCCCATCTAGGAACATCAGGTTGTATATCATCAGGTATCCCACCCTGCTCTTCCACATTAGGCTGAAAACCATGATTTTGTCTAGGGAAAGGGTGTGGGTTACCATTGTGAGGGACAAGAGACTCATCCCCAGGCAGAGCATCTCCTTGCACACTCATCAGAATATAGCAAGGAACTGTCCAGGAGACCACAATGCAACCATATTCTTGTAGGTCCCTGACAACAATGGACCTGGGAATATCACCATCCCCACCATAGCTGCATTTGATCAAAGTCCTAGTTGGAGAAGGATCCTCTCTGAACCAACCTCTGAGTTTTCAAAATTTAGCTATAGTTTCAGTGAGAAATATCTCATTACGATAATCCATAGGCAAGTTAAGCAACATAACCCAACCAGTCCTGGTATAAATAATGTCTCTAAAATTGGGACCCTCATCATGCTTAGTGAAAGATAAAAACCTTCCATTACCAAAGGGAACCTCAGGTTGCGCAACAAGTAAATCTCTAGTAATAGAATCATGTATCCTAAATAACCCAATGCCAACTGCACTTTTAGCAAAACATAAAACTTCCCACTGCAGATCATTGACAATTTGATCAGTAATTTGCTGCAATACCTCATCAATCTCATCACTGATCGGCCGAGGAAGCACAACTGCCATTGCCCAATTCTCGTGACGCCTAGGAGGAGTTGAAGAAGCAGTGACACAAATCCTCGGAGGCCTATGATCAGCATCCCATGGCTCCAAGACATGCATCCCTGCTGGAGTAAACCTCTCCGGCTGCATTAGAAAGTTTGTCATTGCTAGGGTTTGTGGAGAAAGAGCAGGCTGCAGAGAACGCAGGGGAGGAGAGCAAGATTTTCGAGGAGAAACCGAAATGCCTGGAGGTAAAACTGTTTTTTCGGAGGCAGGGACAGGGCAGAGTCCAACTTCACTTGATTTGACTACTTGACGACCCAGCGAAAAGGCGAAGATTCCCCTGACTTACCAGGACAATCTTTCTTAACGTGACCCTTTCTGAAACATGCCAAGCAACGGATAATATCTGTACATTGACGCGTAACATGTTTGGAACTAAGACATCTTGTGCATGTACAAACATTGTGCACCATATCATCAATCATAGTCTCAAAATCATCCAAAGATACAGAATTGTCAACATTCAGAGAAGAATTAATCTGGTTAGATACAATCTTTGGAGGTTCATCAGTTAGTACAGAATTTCCCAAATCAATTGAAGAGGCCACAGACACATCTTTGCCTTTGTGAAAAATAAAACCGCCAACTTGAACATTAACCACACCGGGCAAAGAATTATCCAAGTTAATAATGCTCTTAGTGCATACTTTTGGCTTCCAAGTGATAGTCATCAGAACAGGTTTGGCATGGTTTTGTGACAACGAAGATTTCTTAGAGGTGGAACCACCCACAAGAGTCCATTTGGCATCCAGATCCTTCTTCCAAAGGGAAATTCCTTCTTCCAATTTGGTCCTCCAAAACCCCAGAGATGGAAGAAACATTTGAAGTGAAAACATTTAGAAGAGCCAAGCTTATTAGCAAAGAAACCCACTCTCTTGGAG
Source organism: Avena insularis (assembly GCA_023614405.1). Classification (NCBI taxonomy): domain Eukaryota; kingdom Viridiplantae; phylum Streptophyta; class Magnoliopsida; order Poales; family Poaceae; genus Avena; species Avena insularis. The sequence goes on along the minus strand of CM042685.1, from coordinate 135,995,465 downwards.
GAAACAGTAAAAGAGTAGACCCTTCCTCTAATTTCAGACACATTTCATTCACCACAATAACCTCCAATTGCTGCCTCAAGAGCAAGACTGACAGAATCATCATGTAATTTAACTGAAGACCCTCCAAAAGACACCACCATAGTAAAGTGGTCCGAACCAATAAAAGGGTGCACTGAGGATTGAAATAACGTACGCACATCTTTGGCAAAATTAATACCATGAGAGAAATCCATGCCAAGAGTGGTGATGTCAACACTCGGATTTTTAATCACAGAAGTTTGTTATGCCATACATCGCAATCCCAGGATTACCATATTTGCGAGACATAACAGATTGGATATCTCAGTACATCATCCATTACAAACCATACATAAGGTCTTACACAAATAAGGATGTCATGATCCAGTTCTTAATACAATTCAAGCAGCGAAATAACGTAATAGTAACGATAGCGTAGGCGAAGCTCCATCTTCAGGGTCACAGGCAATGCTGACGATGGGAGATAATACTAGTTGTCGTAACCATCCTGCTGTCCGTCCTCCTGATACTCCTCTTCATAGTCTGGCCACGGGAATAGCCAGGGACAAAGCCATGAGTACTCTTTAAGTACTCGCAAACTAATACTAACAAGTGAAGTGGTTTTGAATAGGGTATTGTAACATCCCAAAAATATTAAACTAGAATCATCAAACTCTATGCATCAAAATTAGGGTTAACAAAAAATTTTCTAAATAAATATATGAAATCATGCATGTGTGTATGCATCCCATTTTGAATTCTTTTGAATTGCCTTGTTTATGTGTTTCTTTGCTTGTAAAAGGATTCTTAGGTGAAATAAACATCATCTAAACAATCGCCACACTTTTCCCAAAGACAAATAAATCAAAACAAACAAAATAAGGGAATGGTCATTTTGACCAATTTAACTCCCATGCCTACTTTGGCTCTCTCTAACTTTCAGAACTTAACAGAAACTTGTTTGGATCTTTGCACCCCTTGATAGTACTCATAACAAAGTATCAAGGCCCACTTTGTGATCATCCAAAAACATTTGAATGCATAGTTTAAAGGACAGTTTAAAATTGAATCTATATCATATGGGAAGATCCCACTTTTTCAAAAACCACTCAAACAAGCTCAACTTTCAAAACCCAAGCATCTGCAGACTCACCAGCACCTACCTAGCACACCCACCAAAAATCTTTTCAAATTTCAAAACTTGAATTCATGCAGCCATTTTATCAAACACCTTGCAGATGCAAATTAAATAAAATCCAAACACTATTTGGAGCAGTGATTTGAGCCTAACTTGTTCCCTCTCTGGTTGCAACTAGGCTTTAGTAGATCATATAGCTCATTTGTAAACATCTAGCACCACTGTAATCTTGGCAATGTCATCAATGGTGAATAGCCGAAGCCATCCATGCCAACCCAGTGTAGATAGCAAGCTAGGAGAGGAACTAGCCATGCCAACCTTGTCTGGGAGATCACCCATGCCTCACCGCCCCCTATCTACCAGCCCTGCCTTGAAGACATCGACCAGAGCACCCAGGAACGCCGCGCTTGTGCCTCTTTTAACCATGTCGAGCGTGCGCCAGAGCGCCACCCTCGACACACGCCCACAGACCGCGCACCGCCATCGCCGCGTGCACACGCGATCACCACCATCCCAGGAGACCGCTAGACATCCCCGTTCGCCGCCCCATGCCTCACAGCCACCGCTCGCCATCGAAGATGCCACCTATGCCGTGTAGAGCATCGCATGTTCCAAACCGATTGCAACCGCCCCTACACGCGCATTAAAGCCATAGAGCATCGCCAGGAGACCACCGATCGATCGCCACCACCGGCCATGCCTCTAGCAGCCGGTAGCCATGTCGCCACCGTCGCCTGCCCATTTCGTTCGGTCTCGTCGTCGAGACTATAAATAGAGGCCTCCCCTGCTCAACCTCTTCACACCATCTCACTCCCCTCTCCTCACTGATCGTTCCACCCGGTTCTCGGAGAAAGGCGAGCAGCGCATCGCCAGAATTTGGCCGGAGCAGGCCGCCTCAGGAGAAGAAGGGTGTCGTCGATTTCGTCCACCCTAGGAGAAGCTGCCGGTACCAGGAGGTTCACCATCGTCGACTTCATCGTTCGCTCGCCTCGCCGACCCTCGCCTGAGCCCTGGTGAGCCCCCGATGACCCCCCACCTGCAGCGTTAGGTTTCTGTCTCGCTGGCGCCGCCTGACGTGGACGATGAGTAGCAGCCGTTCGATTAGACTTAGATCGTGCGGATGAGATTGCCCCGTACCGCTTCGCGTTTAAAGAGCCACTGACTGGTGGAACCCCCTGTCAGTTGAGCCCCGCGCCGCGGAGTGACACCGGGCCGGCCCATTATCGTTTCCCGCGCAGCCCAGTCGTTTGAATTTAACTTTTTCCATTTTAATTCAAACACAGTTCTGTACCTAGTTTCAAAAATCAACCCAGCTTGATTCAGTGCACCAAAATGAATGAAACCAATTTTGTTAGAAAGATATTGAAATGCTTAATCCAAGACCGTTGGATTCAAATCATTTGAATCTATAGATCAACCTTGGTAAAAATAACAAGGCAGAAGCTTTTCTGCATTCAAACATTTTTCAAATTTAAACCATAATAGCTTTTGAGTTGATTCCAACTCTCAAAAATCACATTTGATCATACCTTTCAGAATATATAAAAACATTTGGGTTTACATACAGAAATGATGTTCAAGTAATAAAAGAATGCCACATAGGCATTTCTCGCCACTTTATTTAAGTAAAATAAAAGGTTAAACCTTATTAAATTGTGACACCACTTTAAATCAAGTTCCCATATACTGAAATGTGTGGTGATGACATGTGTCAACATGATCCCATGTTTGGTTTAGAGAATATTAAATCTTAAGTAGTTTTTCAATGAGTAGAAATTACTTTTCTAAAAATAAAAGAAATTAAACCAAGCTTTAATCTTGTAATGTTAGTGATGATGCTAGATCATATATAGGACCCTTTTGTGTGATGATTGAAAGTAGTTAAGTATTGTTTGGTGATTGTGTACCTCGTATTTTTTTATAGACGCTAGTACCAACCAAGGATACGAGGAAGAAGGAGGATACTACGAAGAAGAAGCCGAGGAGAACTTCAACCACTACTCTGCTCAAGGCAAGCTATTAACCTTGCAACCTAACACTTGCCATTTAGCAAGCTTATACTGATACTTGTACAAGCTAACACTTGCAAGATACTATACCTATGCAAGCAAATACTTGCTTGTTACCATGCCAACTATATGCCTTAAGCATATATGATCATAACCACTTGATAAACCAATCCTAGTTCTACTTACAAGCTCTATACTTTATTTCTTTATCCAAGCTATTACTTAGAGTTTACTTAAGTGAATTGTAGATACTAGAAAGATAATTGAAGGTTGCATAAAGAGCATAAAACTTGGCCTAGGCTAGATAATCTTTATGTCATCTTAAGGCATGAGATTGAACTTAGTAAAACTCCACTAGTTTACCACCCCTCAATAGTACTTACCCCCACTTGTAGATGCTAGTGCTAAGTATAAAACTTGATCAACTTAGATGGGAATACTTGGTGGAAAAATGGTTATGAAAACCTTGGAATGATGGATCATTCTATTAAAATGTTTTGGACATGTGTTTCCGAACACCAGATGATTTATGGTGATGAAATTGTTGAGGCATGAGCCTTAGCCCTTTATAAAACTGATGGTTGTCTGGATGCGATACCATTCCAATTTTACCGTACAACCACAATACTCGAGAATTGGGTAGGGCTTGACTGGAAGCTTATATACCTTAGTATTGGTTCCCTCACGGCCAAGGTCTGAACTGAGGCTACCTTGTGAAGATTTTCCACCTGTGCAGTACCCAAGATGACAGTTGGTCATGGTTGGGAGGCCAAACTCACAGGAGAGGTGCTTATACTAGGGTGTGTAATTGAAAAGTTAGGATTGATTATCTGCATACTGAGTATGGTGAATTCAGGATTTGTTCCTGACGGATGTATCGAATGTTGTGGTGAAAGTGTACAATCTCTGCAGAGTGTCAAACTATTCGAATAGCCGCGTCCACGGTTATGGACAGTTGGAGTAGCCATACTGTTCCCCCATCAGATGTTTTCAAAATGACTTTTGACACAAACTGAGACTTTGACTTGACCACAACAGAGTTGTGATATGAAATACAATTTCCCACTTAGGTGTTATAAAATTTGACTAGCTTTCTCTTGCTTCTGAACTTAGTAGAGGTAAATCTGACTTTTTGCAAAACAACCCTAGAGCTTAGTGTCGTACTATAAAAACCCCTTCACTTGTTAGTATTAGTTTGCGAGTACTTAAAGAGTACTCATGGTTTTGTCCCTAGCTATTCCCATGGCCAGACTATGAAGAGGAGTACCTGGAGGATGGACCCTAGGAAGGTTACGACAACTAGGATCATCTCACATCGTCAGCATTGCCTGTGATCCCGAAGATGGAGCTTCGCCTATGCTACCGTTATTATTACGTATTCCGCTACTTGAGTTGTATTAAGAACTGGATCATGAGATCCTTATTTGTGTAAGACCTTATGTATGGTTTGTAATGGATGATGTACTATGGTATCCAATTCTGTTATGTCTTGCAAAAATGGTAATACTGGGATTGCGATGTATGGCATAACAAGCATCTGGGATTAAAAATCCGGGTGTTGACAAATTGGTATCAGAGCCATCCTGGCCATAGGAGACCCTAGTTAGACTGGACGTTTGGAATCAAAAACTTAGTTTCAAAACCAAATGAAGCAAATATTTACAAACACTTATTCCCACTCTTATCAACTTGATTCTTTCATAAAAATTCATGTTCCTCAAAAACTCTTGCAAAATACATAAAATTTGACACACTTGATCACTCTACCAACTTACTCATCTTATATTCTTTTAGATGGACGTGAAGTACAACAAGTTTTACCAGTTGGGAAATGGAGGAGACCTTATCTTTGAGAGGGATTTGGACCAGCTTTGGGAACTTCTGGAGCATCCGCACCCTGAGTTCTTCGGAGCTCAGCTCAATGATCAAGGAGGAGAAGATCTGCAGTGGCTAATTGTTGCAAGTCTCCGAGGAAAGATTGAACCTCCCACTGCTGAGGGAATTCAGTTTACCTTAAGAGAGAACAACTGGCTCGATGGACTTGCTAGGGCCATGCAGGAAGCTCTTGCCCGTCTGTGTGGGCAGAGTATCAACCAGATCAAGGGTACCCGCTTTGAGTTTTGTCCAAGGCGTGATGCTAATGGACAACCACTGGAATCCCCATACCACCACGAGCTGAAGACACAGTTGTACCACCTCAGCTTCATGATGTACGATCGTCAGCAGGAGTTGGATAATTGCCGTGACTACTCCAACCACAAGTCCGCCATTATCAAGACGAAGGATCAGACCATCGCCATGTTAGCAAAGGATCGCAAGTCTCGCCGCCGTCAGCTTGACAAGAAGGAGCGCATCATTGCCCGTCTTCGCCACCGTATCTCGTCTTTGGAGGAGACCATCCACGAGAGAGACATGCAGTTGGAGGAAAGGGAGAATGCCGGAGAGGATCTTCGTGGAGACCCCTACTCCTATCTCAGCGATGATGATGATTTTCTAGAGGATCAGGCTATGGATTTCTTCACCGATGAGGAGGATTTTGCCTTCATCAATGACGACGATGATGATGAGGATGACGACTACACCGTATCCGAGGAGTAGTAGCACTTGAGCACTAGCGTAGTGAGTAGTATTCGGTCCCACTATATCGTAGTTTCTAGAATGGTTCCTAAAACCATCTGTTTACCTTGTTGTGGTGTGTGTTTGTATCATGTGCTATGAATGAATGAATGAAAAGCAAGTTGTTAGAAAATCTGAGTCAAACTGTAAAAACTTTTCAAAGCCCTGAACCTTAGAAATTTCCCTCTTTTCTCATGATCTATCTCAATCTTCAGATGCCACACGGAGGAACTGGTTCATCCCCGGACCCGATGTTGCAAATCCTGCAAATGTTGGTTTCTGACCGCGAAGCTGAAAGAGCGGAATGTCAAGCCAACCTAGCCACCCTTCAACAGATAGCTCAGCTATCCCACAACAATCAAGGCCACGGAAACCAGGACAACCGTGGATCTAAGCTCAAGAATTTCCAGAACACCAACCCACCTGTTTTCACTAAGTCGGAAGAGCCCTTAGACGCCGACGATTGGTTGCAAACCATGGAAAATAACCTAGAAGTCACTGGAGTGGAAGCTAACGAGAAAGTTCTGTTCGTCACCCACTATCTAGCCGGAGATGCCAGAGCATGGTGGAACAGTGTTCGTGCAATGACCGGAGGACAGATGATGACCTAGGAGTAATTCAAAGTCAAGTTCAGCAGAACCCATGTGCCACCAGGTTTGGTCAAGAGAATGAGAGACGAATTCAGAGAACTGAGGCAAGGAAGGATGACCGTAGTGGAATACCATGACAAATTTTTTTCATTAGCTAGGTATGCCCCAGATGAGATCGACACCGAAGCCAAGAAGAAAGAAAGATTCCTGAATGGTCTGCACGATGAGATGCAGACTGTGTTAGTCAATATTCCCTTTGCGGATATCGAAGCCCTTGTTGACTCTGCGATCCAGATGGAAGGAAAGATCAACCAAGCCAATGATAACCGCAAGCGTCGCATGATGCATCAACCAGGAACCCATCAGACCCCAAAGTACCGCCCCAACCCATCTCCAGGATTTCCCTGAGAACCAACAGACCCCCAATGAACCGTTCGACCTATCCCAACCGTGGAAACCCAAGGCCCGGAGGAAATCACAACAACCCCGGCAACTCTAGCAATTTCAACCGTGCCCCACCCAAGTTCAACAACAACAATGCTACCGCCAACCCCAACACTGCCCCGAGGACTGGAAGCAATGTTGTGCCTGTTGCAGCAAAGGACAAGTCGCAAGTGACTTGTTATGACTGTGGAAATAAGGGTCACTACTCCAACAAGTGCCCCAACAAGAAGAATGCCGCAGCCCCCAATGCAAATGCCCCAGCTCAGCAGCAGCGTCGTGTTCAACCAGGAAGAAGGTTTGCCCCAGGGAATTCACTCAACCGCAACGGCCGTCTTTTTCTCATGCATGCTGAAGAAGCTCAGGAAGCGCCAGACGTCGTGCTAGGTATGTTTTCTGTTAATTCAGTACTTGCAAGAGTGTTGTTTGATTCTGGTGCATCGCATTCATTTGTCACCGAAGAATTTGCCTGCACTAGTAAGATTCAACCAACAAAACTGAAGCATGTTATGATCGTTCAAATTCCCGGTTCAACCACCAAGGCTAGGCAAATTTGCAAAGCCGTCCCTATCTGAATCCACGGCATAGATTTTTATGCTAACCTGATAGTACTCGGAACTAAAGGTTTGGAAGTAGTACTAGGAATGGATTGGATGTCCAAACATAAAGGATTGATTGACTGTGCCAAGAAAGCCATCACCATGACCAGTACAGTCGGAATATCAGTCGAGCATATATCTGAAACCTTACCTCGTCAATTCAAGTGCAACAAGAGTATAGCCCAACCTACCATTGACCAAGTCCGGATAGTTTGTGAATACCCTGATGTTTTGCCCGGTATGCCCCCAGATCGGGATATCGAGTTTATCATCGAACTAATCCCCGGAACAGGACCCATAGCCCAGAGACCATATAGTATGAACTCGTCGGAACTAGAAGAACTGAAGAAGCAACTGGTTGCCATGCTGGAAATTGGATTGATTCAACCAAGTGTGTCACCATGGAGATCACCTGTTTTGTTCGTGGACAAGAAAGATGGAGGTAACCGTTTGTGTACGGATTATCGGAAGTTGAATGATGTCACCATCAAAAACAAGTACCCCTTGCCCAAGATAGAAGATTTGTTTGATCAGTTGACCGGTGCTAAAGTGTTTTCTAAGATTGATCTTAGGACTAGCTATCATCAACTCAAGATTCATGCAGAGGATATTCCCAAGACTGCCTTTACCACCAGATATGGATTATACGAGTATACCGTCATGTCTTTTTGATTAACCAATGCCCCCGCTTATTTCATGAACTCATGAATAAGATTTTTATGGACTTCCTGGATAAGTTTGTCGTGGTTTTCATCGATGACATTCTAATTTATTCCAAATCGGAAGAAGAACATGAGCTACACCTAAGGACCATTCTTGGAACCCTTAGAGAGCATCAGTTGCATGCCAAGTTTAGCAAATGTGAATTCTGGTTACAGGAGATAGGATTCCTCGGCCACGTTGTATTAGCCGGAGGGATTGCCGTTGACCCTGCAAAGGTGAAAGATGTCGAAGATTGGCAATCCCCAACCACTCAAACCCAAGTTCATGCATTTCTCGGATTGGCGGGATACTACCACAAGTTCGTAGAAGGATTCTTGAGTATCGCCAGACCCATGACCCAATTGCTGAAGAAGGACAAGAAGTTTGAATGGATAGACAAATGTGAAGCGAGTTTTCAAGAACTCAAGAGGAGATTGATTTCAGCCCCAATCTTAATCATGCCGGATATCACGAAGCCCTTCGACGTGTATTGTGACACATCCAAGATCGGTCTCAGATGTGTGCTAATGCAAGAAGGCAAAGTTATATCTTATCTATCTCAACAACTGCAATAACATGAGCAAAATTACCCAACCCATGACCTCGAACTCGCAGCCGTAGTTCTAGCCCTGAAGACATGGAGGCATTACCTGATGGGAAATCGTTGTGAGATTTATTCGGATCACAAGAGTCTGAAGTATATATTCACTCAGAAGGAGCTGAATATGAGACAAAGAATATGGATTGAGCTAATCAAGGATTATGATCTGGACATTCACTATCACCCTGGTAAAGCCAATGTGGTAGTAGATGCCCTTAGCAGATTGTCGTGCCGCTTGAACTCCATGATTTTGAAGGAGCAACCAAGTTTGCACAAAGAGATGGAAGATTTTCGAATGGAATTAGTGAGTGAAGGATTTTTGGCTAGCATAGAACTTCAACCCTCTTTGATCAGCCAGATCAAAGAGGCACAGAAAGGAAATGCTAGTATTGATGGAATCAAGCGTCGTATCGGTACAGGCAAAGTACCCGGATTCACCGAAGACGAAGAAGGAGTTCTTTGGTACAAAGGACGGCTTTGTGTACCAGCAGATTCTGAGTGAAAGAAGTTATTCTGAAGGAAGCTCATGATATTCTTTATTCTATCCACACCGGAGGAACTAAGATGTATCAGGATTTGAAAGAGCAATTTTGGTGGCATAAGATGAAGAGAGAAATCGGAAGCTATATCTCCAAGTGTGATATATGTCAGCGAGTCAAGGCCGGACATCAAAGACCCGCTGGATTGTTGCAACCATTGCAGATTTCAGAATGGAAATGGGATTCCGTTGGAATGGACTTTATCACCGGATTGCCTACTTCTAGTAGGGGAAATGACTCTATCTGGGTCATAGTGGACAGATTGTCCAAAGTCGCCCATTTCTTACCCGTCAAGACCACATATCAGAGTTCAAAGCTAGCGGAGTTATAAATCGCTAGAATCGTCAGTTTGCATGGAGTCCCAAAGAACATCGTATCGGATCGAGGAACTTAGTTTACCTCGAGATTCTGGAAGAAAGTTTAAGAAGGTTTAGGAACCCGCCTAGATTTCAGCACCGCGTATCACCCTCAGACCGATGGACAAACGGAGCGAGTAAATCAAATACTCGAAGATATGCTGAGAGCATGTGTGTTAGAATATGGATCTAAGTGGGAAGACTGTCTGCCGTTTGCAGAATTTTCGTACAACAAAGGTTATCAAGCTAGTTTGCAAATGGCCCCATTTGAATTTATGTATGGAAGAAAGTGTCGCACCCCTTTGAACTGGTCGGAAGTAGGAGAGAGTCAGATTTTCGGACCTGATATCCTAGGAGAAGTAGAAGAGAAGGTTCACAAGATTTGTGAGCACCAAAAGACAGCCCAGTCCAGACAGAAGAGTTACGCCGAGAAGAGACGTCGAGACCTCGCCTTCAACATAGGAGGTTTTGTATATCTGAAAGTGTCGCCATTGAAGGGAATGCAGCGTTTCCAACTCAAAGGAAAGTTAGCCCCAGATATATCGGACCTTTCAAAATTCTGAACCGTCAAGGAGAAGTGTCGTATCAATTGGAAATACCCGAAAAGATGTCAGCCGTGCACAATGTGTTCCATATCTCATTACTTCGCAACTGCCTCGAAGTTCCGGAGAAGACAGAAGTGTTCAAGAATATCGATCACCAGACCATAGAGATCAACGATGACCTGACCTATACCGAAGTACCCATGCGTATTTTAGAAGAAGGTTTCCGAACCACCAGAACCCGAAGCATCAAGTTTCTCAAGATTCAGTGGAGCAACCACACAGAAGAGGAAGCTACCTGGGAGCGCGAAGATCACATCAGGACGGAGTTTCCCGATCTCTTAAAATCCTAGGTAATCTTTTCGTCCTTTTTCAAATATCGGGACAAGATTTTGTTTAAGGAGGTAAGGTTTGTAACATCCCAAAAATATTAAACTAGAATAATCAAAATTAGGGTTAACAGAAACTTTTCTAAATAAAAATATGAAAGCATGCATGTGTGTATGCATCCCATTTTGAATTCTTTTGAATTGCCTTGTTGATGTGTTTATTTGCTTGTAAAAGGATTCTTAGGTGAAATAAACATCATCTAAACAATCCCCACACTTTCCCAAAGACAAATAAATCAAAACAAACAAAATAAGGGAATGGTCATTTTGACCAATTTAACTCCCATGCCTACTTTGGCTGTCTCTAACTTTTAGAACTTAACAGAAACTTGTTTGGATCTTTGCACCCCTTGATAGTCCTCATAACAAAGTATCAAGGTCCACTCTGTGATCATCTAAAAACATTTGAATGCATAGTTTAAAGGACAGTTTAAAATTGAATCTATATTATATGGGAAGATCCCACTTTTTCAAAAACTAATCAAACAAGCTCAACTTTCAAAACCCAAGCATCTGCAGACTCACCAGCACCTACCTAGCACGCCCACCAAAAATCTTTTCAAATTTCAAAACTTGAATTCATGCGGCCATTTCATCAAACACCTTGCAGATGCAAATCAAATAAAATCCAAACACTATTTGGAGCAGTGATTTGAGCCTAACTTGTTCCCTCTCTGGTTGCAACTAGGCTTTAGTAGATCATCTAGCTCATTTGTAAACATCTAGCACCACTGTAAGCTTGGCAATGTCATCAATGGTGAACAGCCGAAGCCACCCATGCCACCCCAGTCTAGACAACAAGCTAGGAGAGGAACTAGCTATGCCAACCTTGTCTGGGAGAACACCCATTCCTCACCGCCCCCACTCGACCAGCCCTGCCTCGAAGACATCGACCAGAGCACCCAGGAACGCCGCGCCCGTGCCTCTGTCAACCATGCCGAGCGTGCGCCAGAGAGGCACCCTCGACACACGCCCACAGACCGTGCGCCGCCATCGCCGCGTGCACACGCGATCACCACCATCCTAGGAGACCGCAAGACATCCCCGTTCGCCGCCCCATGCCTCACAGCCACCGCTCGCCGTCGAAGACGCCGCCTCTGCCGCGCAGAGCATCGCATGTTCTAGGCCGATTTCCATCGCCCCTACACGCGTATTAAAGCCATAGAGCATCGCCAGGAGACCACCGATCGATCGGCACCACCGGCCATGCCTCTAGCAGCCTGTAGCCATGTCGCCACCGTCGCCTGCCCATTCCGTTCGGTCTCGTTGTCGAGACTATAAATAAAGGCCTCCCCCGCTCAAGCTATTCACACCATCTCACTCCCCTCTCCTCACTGATCGTTCCACCCCGTTCCCGGAGCAAGGCGAGCAGCACATCACCGGAATTTGGCCGGAGCAGGCCGCCTCTGGAGAAGAAGGGCGCCATCGATTTCGTCCACCCCAGGAGAAGCTGCCGGTACCAGGAGGTTCGTCGTCATCGACTTCGTCGTTCGCCCGCCTCGCAGACCCTCGGCTGAGCCCCGGTGAGCCCCCGACGACCCCCACCTGCCGCGTTAGGTTTCTGTCTCGCTGGCGCCGCCCGACGTGGACGATGAGTAGCAGCCGTTCGATTAGACTTAGATCGTGCGAATGAGATTGCCCCGTACCTCTTCGCGTTTAAAGAGCCACTGATTGGTGGAACCCCCCTGTCAGTTGAGCCCCGTGCCGCGGAGTGACACCGGGCCGGCCCATTATCGTTTTCCGTGCAGCCCAGTCGTTTGAATTTAACTTTTTCCATTTTAATTCAAACACATTTCTGTACCTAGTTTCAAAAATCAACCCAGCTCAATTTAGTGCACCAAATTGAATGAAACCAATTTTGTTAGAAAGATATTGAAATGCTTAATCCAAGCCCGTTGGATTCAAATCATTGGAATCTATAGATCAACCTTGGTAAAAATAACAAGGCATAAGCTTTTCTGCATTCAAACATTTTTCAAATTTAAACCATAATAGCTTTTTAGTTGATTCCAACTCTCAAAAATCACATTTGATCATACCTTTCAGAATATATAAAAACATTTGGGTTTACTTACAGAAATGATGTTCTAGTAATAAAAGAATGCCACATAGGCATTTCTAGCCACTTTATTTAAGTAAAATAAAAGGTTAAACCTTATTAAATTGTGGCACCACTTTAAATCAAGTTCCCATATACTGAAATGTGTGTTTATGACATGTGTCAACATGATCCCATGTTTGGTTTGGAGAATATTAAATCTTAAGTAGTTTTTCAATCAGTAGAAATTACTTTTCTAAAAATAAAAGAAATTAAACCCTTTAATCTTGTAATGTTAGTGATGATGCTAGATCATCTATAGGACCCTTTTATGTGATGATTGAAAGTAGTTAAGTATTGTTTGGTGATTGTATACCTCGTATTTATTTATAGACGCTAGTACCGACCAAGGATACGAGGAAGAAGGAGGATACTACGAATAAGAAGCCGAGGAGAACTTCAACCACTGCTCTGCTCAAGGCAAGCTATTAACCTTGCAAGCTAACACTTGCAAGTTAGCAAGCTTATACTGATACTTGTGCAAGCTAACACTTGCAAGATACTATACCTATGCAAGCAAATACTTGCTTGTTACCATGCCAACTATATGCCTTAAGCATATATGATCATAACCACTTGATAAACCAATCCTAGTTCTACTTACAAGCTCTATACTTTATTTCTTTATCAAAGCTATGACTTAGAGTTTACTTAAGTGAACTGTAGATACTAGAAAGATAATTGAAGGTTGCATAAGGAGCATAAAACTTGGCCTAGGTTAGATAATCTTTATGTCATCTTAAGGCATGAGATTGAACTGAGTAAAACTCCACTAGTTTACCACCCCTCATTAGTACTTACCCCCACTTGTAGATGCTAGTGCTAAGTATAAAAATTGATCAACTTAGATGGGAATACTTGATGGAAAAATGGTTATGAAAACCTTGGAATGATGGATCATTCTATTAAAATGTTTTGGACATGTGTTTCCGAACACCAGATGATTTATGGTGATGAAAATGTTGAGGCATGAGCCTTATCCCTTTATAAAACTGATGGTTGTCTGGATGCGATACCATTCCAATTTTACCGTACAACCACAATACTCGAGAATTGGGTAGGGCTTGACTGGAAGCTTATATACCTTAGTATTGGTTCCCTCACGGCCAAGGTCTGAACTGAGGCTACCTTGTGAAGATTGTCCACATGTGTAGTACCCAAGATGACAGTTGGTCATGGTTGGGAGGCCAAACTCACAGGAGAGGTGCTTATACTAGGGTGTGTAATTGAAAAGTTAGGATTGATTATCCGCATACTGAATATGGTGAATTCAGGATTTGTTCCTGACGGATGTATCGAATGTTGTGGTGAAATTTTACAATCTCTGCTGAATGTCAAACTATTCGAATAGCCGCGTCCGCGGTTATGGACAGTTGGAGTGGCCATACTGTTCCCCCGTCAGATGTTTTCAAAATGACTTTTGAAACGAACTGAGACTTTGACTTGACCACAACAGAGTTGTCATATGAAATACAATTCCCCTCTTAGGTGTTATAAAATTTGACTAGCTTTCTCTTGCTTCTGAACTTAGTAGAGGTAAATCTGACTTTTTGCAAAACAACCCTAGAGCTTAGTGTCCTACTATAATAACCCCTTCACTTAGCATTAGTTTGCGAGTACTTAGAGAGTACTCATGGCTTTGTCCCTCGCTATTCCCATGGCCAGACTATGAAGAGGAGTACCTGGAGGATGGACCCCAGGAAGGTTACGACAACTAGGATCATCTCCCATCGTCAGCATTTCATGTGACCCCGAAGATGGAGCTTCGCCTACGCTACCGTTATTATTACGTATTCTGATACTTGAGTTGTATTAAGAACTAGATCATGAGATCCTTATTTGTGTAAGACCTTATGTATGGTTTGTAATGGATGATGTACTATGGTATCCAATTCTGTTATGTCTCACAAAAATGGTAATACTGGGATTGCGATGTATGGCATAACAGGCATCTGGATTTAAAAATTCGGGTGTTGACGGGTATACTAAGCTCTAGGGTTGTTTTGCAAAAATCCAGATTTACCTTTACTAAGTTCAGAAGCAAAGAAAGCTAGTTGAAAGGTTGAGAACACCTAAAAGGGGAACTTAAATTTTATATCACAACTCTGTTGTGGTCAAGTAAAAATCACCAATCATTTCACAAGTCCTTTTGAAAACATCTGACGGCGGAACAGTATGGCCACTCCAACTGTCCATAACCGTGGATGCGGCAATTCGAATAGTTTGACACTCTGCAGAGATTGTACACTTTCACCACAACATTCGATACATCCGTCAGGAACAATCCTGAATTCACCATACTTAGTATGCGGATAATCAATCCTAACCTTTCAATTACATACCCTAGTATAGGCACCTCTCCTGTGAGTTTGGCCTCCCAACCATGACCAACTGTCATCTTGGGTACTGCACAGGTTGACAATCTTCACAAGGTAGCCTCATCTCAGACCTTGGCCGCAAGGGAACCCAGACTAAGGTATATAAATTTCCAGTCAAGCCCTACCCAATTTTCGGGTATTGTGGTTGCACGGTAAAATTGGAATGGTATCACATCTAGACAACCATCAGTTTTATAAAGGTCTAAGGCTCATGCCTTAACATTTTCATCATCAAAATCATCTGGTGTTCGGAAACACATGTCAAAATATTTCAGTAGAATGACTCATCATTCTAAGGTTTTCATAACCATTTTCACCAAGTATTCCCATCTAAAGTTGATCAAGGTTTATGCTTAGCACTAGCATCTACAAGTGGGGGTAATTACTAATGAGGGGTGGTAAACAAGTGGGGATTAGCTAAGTTCAATCTCATGCCTTAGGATGACATCAAGATTATCTAACTTAGGCCAAATTTTATGCTCTTTATGCTACCTTTAATTATCTTTCTAGAATCTACAAGTCACTAAGTAACTTTTGATAGAAAGCTTTTAACTAAGAAAATAAAATACTAAGCTTGCAAGTAAAACTAGGATGATGTGTCAAGTGGGTATAATCACATATGCTTAAGGCATAAAGTTGGCATAGTAACAAGAAAGTAGTAGCTTGCTAAGTATTGGCTTGCTAAGATATTAGTATAAGCTTGCTAAGTTGCAAGTGTTAGCTTGTGCAAGAGGGTTGAAGTTTTCCAGTTTTCTTCCTCGTAGTATCCTCCTTCCTCCTCGTATCCTTGGTCGGTACTAGCGTCTATAAATAAAAACGAGTTACACAATCACCAAACAATACTCAATTATTTCTAATCATCACACAAAGGTTCATACTAGATGATTTAGCATCATCACTAACATTACAAGATTAAAGCACTTGTCTCATTTCTTTTATTTGAGAAAATTAATTTCTACTCGTTGAAAAATTACTTAAGATTTAATATTCTCCAACTCAAACATGGGATCATGTTGACACATGTCATTACCAAATATTTCAGTACACGGGAATGTGATTCAAAGTGGTGTCACAATTTAATAAGGTTTAACCTTTTTATTTTAATTAATTAAAGTTTATTTAAAAGACTAGAAATGCCTATGTGGCATTCTTTTATTACTTGATCATTATTTCTGTAAGTAAGCCTATATATTTTTATATATTCTGAAATGTATGGTTAAATGTGATTTTTGGGAGTTGGAATCAACTCAAAAGCTCTTATCGTTGAATTTTGAAAAATGTTTGAATGGAGAAAAGCTTCTGTCTTGTTATTTTTACCATGGGTGATCTACAAATCTAAATGTTTTGAATCCAACGGGCTTGGATTAAGCATTCCAGTACCTTTCTAACAAAATTGGTTTCATGCATTTTGGTTTAGTGAATAGAGCTGGGTTGATTTTTGAATCTAGGTACAGAACTGGGTTTGAAATTAAATGAATAAATCTAAATTTGAATTAGTGGGTTGCGCGGGACGTTTAACTGGGCCAGCCCACTACGCACAGTGCGCGCGCGGGCTGGTTAAGTGAGCGATCCTACTCGTCAGTATTGGGCGATTAGGATCGTAGGATCTAACTCTAATCGAACGGCTCTGGTTCATTGTCCACGTCAGGCAGCGCCGGCGAGACAGAACCCTAACGCGGCCGGTGGGGGTCGTGGGAGGCTCACCGGGGCTCAGGCAATGGTCGGTGACAGGGCGAACGACGAAGTCGACGACGGCGATTCTCCTGGTACCGACAGCTTATCCTGGGGCGGCTCCAATCGACGGCGCCTCTCCTCCTTTGTAGCGGCGAACTTCGGTGAAATTCTGGCCACCTGGTGCTCGCCTTGATCTGGGAGTGAGTGAGTGTGATCAGGGAGAGGTGGGGAGTGAACTGGTATGAAGAAAACGAGCGGGGGAGGCCTCCTTTTATAGTGGCTGAAAGGGACCGAATGGCGCGGGTGGATCTCGTCGGTGTCGATGGCACAAAGTGCTACTGGCATGGGCGACGATAGGGGGCGGTGCGGTGCTCCCTGGCGACGCTCAACATCATGGTGGCGGGGCGTGGGGCGATGAGAATTGGTCAGAACACGTCGACGCTCTAGGCGGCTCCGACGGAAGTCTTAATGACGCACATGCGCTCCTGGTCGCGCGGCGGTGAACGAGCATGTCTGGGCGGTTCCTGGTACGGTGGTGATCACGTACGCGAGCGGCGAAGACGGTGCGCGGTTTGTGCGAGCGTGTCGAGCGCGGAGCTTTGGCGCGCTCTCGGCATGGTCGCAGAGAGAATGGTCGCACGCGTTCTGGGTGGTCCAGTGGCTAGCAGGGTTCGAGCGTTGGACAGGGGGTGGCGGTGGCGGTGGACGGTGGAGTGCCTGCTAGACAAGGTTGGCGAGTCTAGTTAGGCTTGTAGCTTACTGTCTACAATGGGGTTGGCAATTGGACTCGGCCATGGTCACCATTAATGGCATTGTCGAGTTTACTGTGAGCTAGAGCTGGTTAAACTAGTTAGATGATCTACTGAGAGTGTAGTGAGAGCTAGAGAGGGGACAAGGTTGGCACAACACTGCTCACTATAGTGTTTGTTGTTTAAATTGATTTGTCCCTAGAAGGTGTTTGATGAAATGGCTAAAAAAATTCAAATTTGAATTTTAGATTTAAACTTGGTGGGTTTGTTAGGAACATACTATGCATTCAATAAAAAAGTATCTTATATGCAAAAATTAATTTATGTACAGAAAACTGGTAGTTACCACCAAGAGATTTTTTCACATTTAACTTTTAGATTTAAAAATTAGGAATCACCACAAATCAGTCAAATAAACCATTTAGATGCGCAAGTGCAAAACAAATGTTGGCGAAAATATATATAATCATTATTCAAAGAAAGAACATCTTCATGTCTGATCAATCAAAATATGAAAAGCGTTAACAACCTGCTTGGACTTTAGTTGACAACATGGTGAAGAGGGAATGGCGACTGCTCACCTCGGCTCGTCAGTGTCATCAAGTAGAAGAAAGTCATGGTTTTAACTCTTAGCCAATCATCCTCTTCTGCCCATCTTAATTGTTGATTGCATCTTTCCACTGCAATGCCCTAAATCCAGAAGGGTGAGAACAAATCAAATAAACAAAAAGATTCAGTGTCAAGGCAGATTATATAATATATAAGTAGTGGATACTTAGTTCGTTTACAAGCGCAACACCATTGACCATTAATAAATTAATTAGTACCAATCTCAAAATTAAGTTAAAATTATAAGAACACATTACATGCAGCATGAGCAACGATTAGGGAGTTGTGAACTCTAACAAAGAAATTGTATATTCAATTTTATAGGTTCCTAATTTTTTGGAGTACCAAAAGAGAAACTACTGCAGTCCATGGCATGGAACGATCGGTAAGCAAAATTAAAAAAACACTAGCCATACTGGCACTAGTGCACACGTATGCCTCTAACACCGGCTCGCAAATGTCTCTAACATCGGTTATCGAACTGCTATTGTGGTTTCGGTGTTAGAGCCCCCTTTAACACCAGTTCTTATATGAACCGCTGTTAAAGGGTGGCACATGTGGGGGATTCCGCAGAGCTTAGGCCACCCCCTTTAACACTGGTTCGTAACACGAATCGGTGTTAAAGGTTCTCTGCCGCGGCAGGAAAATGGCCTAAATCTCTGCCGCAGCAGAGTTCTACCGCCGCCCGTTTTGGATGGATTTCTGCGGCGACGGGGACCGGGAGGAATCGATCGGGAGAGGTATACACATACATCGTCGCTATATACGTACATCAATAATTAAACAACTATTATCATACACAAACAACATCATTGTGGTATTCTCCGTACACGTTCAAGCATCAAGTACAAGACAAACACGTTCAAGCATATATATAATATTAACATCTCCGTACACGTTCATTTTTTATATCCTGACGACCTCATCAAGTATGAACCCCGCCAATTTCTCTTGAATGGCTCGTACGTGGTCAAATGGTAGAAGTTTATCCTCCATCCTTTCGATTTAAATATATATGAAGAATAGGATCAATATATATATATATATAAGAATGAAACTCAACATAACTAATGGTAATAAAATAATGTTGTGTACTTTGTTTACGTACTCTAAGTTGTTGTAGTGCGGTTTGACCCATCGCACATATCGTTTTGCGAATGAACTCGCAAACATAGTATCCACATAAGTTATTGCCGGCTCCCTACGGCGCACACTTTACGAGAATAGAGAGTAAATCAAAATAATAATCAATAAAGCATGATATAATGGAATTGAAAGCAGAATCAAAGAGATACGCATACCTAGATGGCTAGTCTTACTTACATTTTGATCTACAAATTCTAGTTCTTCTGACCATTCACCCATGACCCTGTCCGTGAACCTTTTCCAAACCCTGTCCGACAAAGAAAATAAATAAAGGAGTAATTAATTACTTGTTATCTAGTGCGATAATATGATTGAAATTACCTCTGGAGTATCGCTTTAAAGTATTCCCATAGCTCGTTGTCTTTTCGTGCCGAGTCCATGAGAAAGACTTTTCCTGCGTCAACTTGAATGACTAGCAGAATAAAGTGGAACCTGCGCATGCATAATTCATCATCAGTTACACTTAACATCGAGTTAGCCGAAACAGAATGTGTACAAGAGAGGGTAATACTCACGAGAAGTAGTAAGGCAATAGTATTTCCCTTTTGGTTTGTTGTCTCAGTAAAGACCTTAGCAAGAAATCTTCTGTTTGCCCGGATTTGTCTTGTACCACTCGTTCATGAACTCTATTTGGGTCAACGAACCCAATGTCATAAGGGCCTCCTTTCATGCATTCCATAAAAAAAATTCTGCATAATAGTACATACATATATGGTGAGCATATATATACATGCAATTAATGAATTGAATGAGCTGAGATCGAAATTACAGAAATAGTACTTACACACAATAAAGGCCGAGGGCAACTTTATCGAGTTCCTTCTGATTGAATAAATAATGCAAGTCTTCAATGTTGAAGGTGATCTGGTCGTCTCCGCACAAGAAAATCTCATCTCTTATATGCGTCGTGATCCATTCTTCCTTTGTCTTGCAGAAATTAAGGTACCACTTATGCAATCTTTGCATCTTTGTTGGTAGATTCATGAGCTGCTCTTTCTTGATGAGATACTTCTCGTACTGCCATTGTTGTATGGGGTTGGCATCGCCTTTGGGAAATTGGTCTCCCATGATGTTCAAGTATGCAATGTAAGTCATCCCCATTTAATTGGTCTTTCTTTGTATCTCTTGCTCGTAATCATTTACAGGAGGAGCTATCCGTGTATCGAACACTTGGAGCGGGGCGCACGATTGGTTTTCCTGCTCTCCAAGCTGGAGAACTGTTTTCCGGGGTGCATGACTATTACTTTCAGACTCCCTCCGCCTTGCATCCCCCTTTATAAACCGATGTTCGTAGTCTGGCACAAGTGGGGGTTCAGGTTTCAAAAGATTATTGTAAAACTTCTCCACCACCGTCGGATCTAGTTTCTCTTTTGGATTGGCCCGTTTAGGTGCAAAGAATTTCTTAACCTCGTCTTCCGAGATCCTCTTGTTCTCCTTGTCACTGCGATTCCACGGTAATACCGGCAATGGCTTGGCAGAAGCCTGCGGGACATAGTTCCTTGAACTCTTCGGCATACGGTTTCCTCCAGATTTCTTCGTGGTAGTAGTACTAGTACTAGCAGCGGCGGTGCTCTTCCGCTTACGCTGACACGCCGGAGATGGATGACTCGCAGAAGATGGCTGACGTGGCGGAGACGGCTCAAGCGGCGGAGACGGTAGGGGAGTATTCTGATGACCAAGAGACGACTGAGGCGGCGGAGACGATTGAGTCGGCTCAGATTGCTGACGCTGCGGAGACAACGGGGGAGCCAATGGCCTCCAAGTTGGAAGCACAATGTGTTCCTTCTTCCAGAGAATGGTTGTTTTTGCTGCAAATTTCAGTTGAGTTTCCCCGTCACCTGGAGCTTGGTCAAGCTATGCTTCCTCATATTCCTTCACAACATTATCCACACCGATAATAGCATAGCCATTTGGAATCGGTCGGGAGTGGTAAGTTCCACCAGATATAGGAGGTAAGGCATAGCCGACCGCCACCTTAATGGATAAGCCCATTAATTTCGCATGTAGCTCAGCGTGTTCGCTCTTCGTGATCTCATCCACGGGGTATCGAGGATACGCCATTTCAAGCGTGGGCTGCACGTTCTCCGTGGAAGCCACGCTGCTTTTCCGCGCAGAGTCTGGGCAGCCGGCAGCTTCCAATGCAGGCTCTTCGTGCCGCTGAGATGGGCTGGTAGCTTGCTGGCTATTTTGTGCATTCACATGCGCCTGCAGCTCCCTAAGTGTCTGTTCTATCTGTGTCATCCGGTCTATACGCTCTTTTTCTTTTCTGATGCGCCATCTGTAAGAATCGCCCCACGCGGCAAACCCATCCTTCCACGTCATACCCCTTGTGCCTCGTGCTAGTCCAGGGTGTTCCTTTTTACCAATGACGCATGTCAGGTGGTCATTCTCTCTATCGGGATGGAAGGTCCTGGCGGTTGTTTCCTCGAATGTCGTGATGAGTTCATTGACGGGTTTGGCAAGAACTTTTGGGAAGATACACATTCCTGTTTCTTGGTCCAACTTTGCCCCGATTCCGTAGAACCAAGTCTTTGCACGTAGCTCCCACCCCTCTGTCTGAGGTCTGATCCCTCTATCACGCAGGACCTTCTCAGCTTTCTCCCACTTAGACCTCTGAGATATGTAGCCACCTGACCCCGTCCTCTGGTGATATTCCTTCTTCATGGAATTTAGCCTATTGGTTTCTGACCTCTTTGCAGCTTTAGGACCTTCCTTGTATGCCACAAATTCGGGCCAGTGAGGTCTTATCTTCGCATAATATGCATCTTCGAAATCTGGAGTCTCGCCAGCTCTGACAAATTTGTTCAATTTTGTCTTCCTATTGCGGAAAGTTGTGTCCATGTTCTTTAGAGTCCACTCTTTGACCCTTTCCTTTATAACCGGTTTATTTTCATCCTCATCCAGCAGTAGGTTGAAATTTACCAACAGTGAAGTCCAAAGCGTTTCTTTGGATCTTTTATCGACAAAGGTAGCATAGCCCTTCTTTAGCTCATTCCATTCTTCAATTGTGATTGGGATTTTGTCCCTAACAAGAACTCTAGCCTGATGTATAAATTTATTTGCGGCCTTCTTGGACTCCCTCGGCTTGCCATCAACACAGACTGCTTCGATCGTGAACTTCGCACGATCTTTCAACCAATGGCTCGCGCCTCGCTTGCTCTTTCGTAGAATAAGATTGTTGCTGGGTGGTCGATCCGGAGGGCTAAAAGAAGAAAGAAGAATTAATTAATACATGTATATATATACAAATCAACTGGTGCAAGTCAGCAGAGGCTTAATTCATGCATATACCTCGCCGGACTTTGTAATTACTAAAGTGTGTTCAACGGAGTAGTCATCTTCTCCATGACTACCTGAGCTGTCATCATGTCCCTCCAAGTTTAGATATTGTGAGGTGTCCTCATGGATCATGTTCTCCATTATTTCTTCCTCTTCAAGGTTTCTACTGAGTGGATCCATAGTTTCTAAAATAATAATATTATCACACAAATATCAGTAATACATCTCGAATAAAACCAGTTGATACAAATAATACATCTCGAATAATCCAGTTGATAAAATAATGCATCTCGAATAATCCTGATACAATAATATTATGACATGGATATAGCTAATACATCTTGAATAATCTGGATACAATATTATTATGACATCATATAGCTAGTACATCTCGAATAATAATCCTGATCCAATTAATACCCATATCCATATCCATAATACTTAATTATTAATATCACAAAATATCCATATATCCAATTAATATCCTAAAATCAATTCCCTAACACTAAATACCTAAAACACAATATCCTATGATTATGATTATTCTCTAAACTTAATTATGATTATGACACAAAATATCCTAATATTAAAGTCCTAACAAAATATTCTCTAAAATTAATTATGATTATGATTATGACACAAAATATCCTAAAAAAATATTCTAACAAAATTTCCTAAAAAATTCTAACACATATGTATATGCTAACTCATAAAACAAAAATCCTAAAACAAAATTGCTAACACAAAATCCTAAAACAAAAATCCTAAACAAAAATCCTAAAAAAAATCCTAAACAAAAATCCAACGGCGACCGACGACGGCAAGGCGACGCGGACGACGAGGAGGCGCGGCTCACCCGGCGGCCGACGACGGCGAGGCGACACGGACGACAAGGAGGCGCGGCCGACGACGGGGGCCACGTGCGTGGTGCGGACAGCGAGGCAGGGCGGACGTCGAGGTGCACGAGCGCGGTGGTGGGCCAGGCGCGGTGTGGCGACGACATCGGGCGGCGACAGCGGCGCTGATCAACTCAGCAACGTCATCGTTGTTCTCCACGTGCTCCTCTACTCTCGGTCCCAAAAGTTGCTAGTGTCTGGCTTGGGAAGACGAAGAATGCATGCGCTGCTTTATACCCCCTTTAATACCGGTTCGTGAAATTTGTTTCGCACACGCACCCCCCTTTAACACCGGTTCGTTGGAACCGGTGTTAAAGGGGGGCATTTTATTCCCAAAAATAGGATATAATTTAGAAAATTCATATTTTTTTTATTTTAACTCAGAAAAATATGAATAATATATCATAATTTTCATAAAAATAAGATCTATCTATTCATACAAAAACATTTTATAGTTTCTATAGATGAAATTTTTCAAAATGATTAAAACACTTACATATGAATTTTGATTATTCAATTAAGACAAAAATAAAATAGTCAAACCCTAAAACTTTGAACATACGAAGTATTAAGCATCTGAAAAGTAATCTAACCCTATTTTTAAAAAATGAAAAATAATTAGAGCAAATCATATTTTATTTTCTATTAACATTTTTGAATTGTGTGGATATATAAATTTAGCATCTTTTGTATACTTTGGAATCTGACAAAACTTTCAACAAGAAAAGTGTTTGCATTTGAATAAATAATCTAGAAACATTTTTTGTTTTCAAAAAAGAAAATTCTAACTATTTAAACTAGTAGCAAATGGGAAAGGGCGGGCAGAATGCGTGGGAGGAAAAGGGCGGGAAGAAAATTTTATTACGATAGAAATGGAATTAAAGTACATAATACAACTAACACTAAGTTACATAAAGAACGACTGAAAATTAAGATACATAGAAGAACTGCAAATTAAGATACATGGCCAGATTAAGTCACAATCGGCCAAACTTGTTTTGAAATGTTGGAGTGATTCAGTCATGCTCATGCATACACATGTAAGACTCGTCACTGTAGTCGTCGTACTCGCTGCGGCCATCATCGGTGTCGTCGTCGGGGTCGCCGTAGTTGAACCTTGAAGGCTGAGTACGCGTGGGCTGGACTTGAGGGTAGTGCAGGCGGGGGTTAGAGCCGGCCGTGTTATAGGCCATGACGCTCTGAAGAGTCCGGCCGTGCCACCACGACCGATGGTCGGCCTCGTTGAAGTTCGGAGGAGGTGGGCCGTTGTAACATCTCAAAAATATTGATCAAGGTTATCAATTCTAATCACCAAAATTAGGGTTAACAAAAACTTTTGTTAATTAAAATCAATATGAATGCATGTGTGTATGTGATGATTGTATGAATGTATGAATAGACTTGTGTGATTGTGGTGAATGGCAAGGAATGGTTTAAAGATGAAAACAACATCATCTAAATCATTTTCAAGTAGAAACAAATCAAGAGAAATTCAAAAACAAACAAATTAAGCAAATTTTCATTTTTGCCAATCTTGCTCACTAGACCACTTTGAGTGTTTCTAGTCCAAGATTTCAAACAGAAACAATTCCATTTATTTTTACCCCTTTCTAGACCAACTAAAAGTGAACCCAAGACCACCTTCCAAACTCATAGCAACAATTGGCAACTTGATAAAAATGGCAATTCAAAATTGAATCTATATCATATGGGAAGATCACCAATTCTCAAAAACCAACCAAACCAATGCACCTTGACAAAACCAACTAACCATAGACTACCTAGCATGTGACTAGTACAGCCACCAATTTTCATCCAAAAATTCAAATTCAAATCTCTTTCGGCCATTTCATCAAACACCTTGCAAACACAAATCAAACAAAACATCAAACACTATAGCGAGCAGTGTTTGTGCCGAACTTGTTCCCTCTCTAGATCACACTACACTCTCAGTAGATGATCAAACTAATTTAACTATCCCAGCTCACTGTAAGTTTGACATTGTCATCAATGGTGAGCATGCCGAGCGCCAAATGGCCACCCCATTGTTGACAGCAAGCTATGAGCATCTCTAGCCTCGCAAACCTTGTCTGGGACACAGACCACCGTCCACTGCCACCCTTGTCCAGAGCCCAAGCACTACCAGCGCCTGGACCACTCAGCCCGAGCATGCCTAGCTTCTCTAAAAGCCTGCCGAGAGCGCCTTGAGCCAGCACTACGACCGCGAAACAGGCGTCGCCGCCCTTGATGCTTGCGTGCGTGATCACCACCGCCCCAGGAACCGCCCGGACATGCCCGTTCATCGCTGCATGACCAGGAAAGCGCGTGCGCCATTAAAACTTCCGTTGGACCCGCCCAGAGCGTTGCAACGTTCCGACCAATTAACACCGCCCCACGCCTCGCGACCATGCCATTGAGCTTCGCCAGGAGGAAGAGCACTATCCCCTACCGTCGCCCATGACATTATCTCACTATGACGATGACCAGTACGAGCTCCACCCGCACCCTTCGGTCCCCTCTTGGCACTATAAATATAGGCCACCCCCATTCGATTTCAGCACACCATCTCACTCCCCTCTCTCCCAGAACCACCCCACCTCATCCTTGGAGGAAGGCGAGCACCAGGTCGCCGGAATTTCACTGGAGTCTGTCACGGAGGAGGAGAAGAGGAGCCATCGATTGGAGCCGCCCCAGGAGGAGCTGCAGGTACCAGGAGGATCGCCGTTGTTGACTTCGTCGTTCATCCCCATCGTCGACCCTCGCCTGAGCCCCAGTGAGCCTCACACGACCCCCACTGGCCGCGCTAGGGTTCAGTCTCGCCGGCATTGCCCGATGGAGACGACAAGCCCCAATCGTTAGATTAGATGTTGATCCTATGACCCAAATCACCACGTACCCCTTCGCACCCCCTGTCTCGTTGACTAGTGGGGACAACCACTTAAACCCACCCGCGTGCGCTATGCACTGTGGGCTGGCCCAATTACACTCCCGCGCGACCCATAGAGATCGGTTTTACTAAATCAAAAAAATTTGAATTCAAATTTAGGTTTATTAATTTAGTTTCAAACTTAGTTCTATCTCTACATTCAAAAATCAATACAGAGAGATTCACTAAAGCAAATTGCATGAAACTAATTTTGCTTGAAAGGTATTGAAATTCTTAATCCAAGCCCGTTGGATTCAAATCATTTGGAATTGTAGATCACCTATAGTAAAAATAACAAGGCAGAAGCTTTTTTGCATTCAAAAAAATTTCACAATTCAACCACAAAAGCTTTTGAGTTGATTCAACTCTCAAAATCACATTTAACACGACCTTTCTTAATATATAAAAATATCTAGGTTTACTTGCAAAAATGACGGTCAAGCAATAAAAGAATGCCTCATAGGAATTTCTAGTCACTTTATTTAATTAAAATAAAAAGGTTAAACCTTATTAAATTGTGACACCACTTTAAATCGCATTCCCATGTACTGAAATATGTGGTGAAGACATGTGTCAACATGATCCCATGTCTTAGTTGGAGAATATTAAATCTTAAGTAGTTTTTCAATGAGTAGCAATTAGTTTTCTAACATAAAATAAATGAGACAAGTGCTTTAATCTTTGTGATAATTGTGATGATGCTAGATCATCTAGTATGAACCTTTCTAGTATGAACCTTCGTGTGATAATAGTGATGATGCTAAACTAAAGCATGCAAGTTTTACTTGCAAGCTTACACCACTTGATACCCAATCCTAGTTTTATTTGCAAGCTTAGTTCTTTTATTTTCTTTATCAAAGCTTTCTATTGAAGTGTACTTAGTGAATTATAGATTTTAGAAAGATGTTTAAAGGTAGCATAAAGAGCATAAAATTTGGCCAAAGTTAGATAATCTTGATGTCATCCTGAGGCATGAGATTGAACTTAGATCATCCCCATTTGTTTACCACCCCTCATTAGTGTTACCACCACTTGTAGATGCTAGGGCTAAGCATAAAACTTGCTCACTTTAGATGGGAATACTTGGTGAAAATGGTTATGAAAACCTTAGGATGGTGAGTCATTCTAATGAAATGTTTTGACATGTGTTCTTGAACACCAGGTGATTTTGATGATAAAAATGTTGAGGCATGAGCCTTAGCCCTTTATAAAACTAATGGTTGTCTGGATAAGATACCATTCCAATTTTACCGTACAACCACAATACCCAAAATCTTGGTAGGGCTTGACTGGAAATTTATAAACCTTAGTATGGGTTCCCTTGCGGCCAAGGTTTGATCTGAGGCTACCTTGTGAAGATCGTCCACCTATGCAGTTCCCAAGATGACAGTTGGTCATGGTTGGGAGGCCAAACTCATAGGAGAGGTGCCTATAATAGGGCATGTAATTTAAAGGTTAGGATTGATTATCCGCATACTGAGTATGGTGAATTCAGGATTGTTCCTGATGGATGTATTGAATATTATGGTGAAAGTGTACCACCTCTGCAGAGTGTCAAACTATTCGAATAGCCGCGTCCATGATTATGGACAGTTGGAGTGGCCATACTGTTCCGTTGTCAAATGTTTTCAAAATGACTTGTGAAATGATTCATGACTTTGACTTGACCACAACAGGGTTGTGATATGAAACTCAAGTTCCCACTTAGGTGTTATAAAACTTTCAACTAGCTTTCTTTTCTTCTGAACTCAGTAGAGATAAATCTGTCTTTTTGCCAAACGACCTAGAGCCTAGTACTTCCTACTCAAAACCCCTTCACTTGTTAGTATTAGTTTGCGAGTACTTAAAGAGTACTCATGGCTTTGTCCCTGGCTATTCCCATGGCCAGACTATGAAGAGGACTATCAGGAGGATGGACCACCGGAAGGTTACGACAACTAGGATCATCTCCCATCGTCAGCATTGCCTGTGACCATGAAGATGGAGCCTCGCCCATGCTACCATTATTATTACGTTATACTGCTGCTATGATTGTATTAAGACTGGATCATGAGATCCTTTATTTGTTGTAAGACCTTATGTATGGTTTGTAATGGATGATGTACTGTGATATCCAATCTATTATGTCTCGCAAAAATGGTAGTCCTGGGATTGCGATGTATGGCATAACATGCATATGGGATTAGTCAGGGTGTTGACAGCCGTCCTGCTCGTGCCTGGCGAGCACCCTCTCACGCCGATCTATGAAGAAGGCTTCCCAAGTTAGGAAATAGTCGGGATGCCAGTTGGGATTCCTCCGCTGCTCCGACGTGAGCTCAAAGTAGTAGTGGTTCGTGATGGCCATCCGGCACGCCACACCTAGAGGGACATGAGGGACCAGCACGCCTTCGGCGCTCAGCATCCAAATGGCGGGGCGAGAGCCTTGCCAGGGGGTAGTTCGAGGCGCAAAGCGCATCCACCTCCCTGGGGTTAGTGGTACGGTGGAAGCCATGGGAAAGAGTGATGAGGTTGCATATATGAGTCTACTGATGTGCCATGACAATGGAGCCCAATCCTACATATATATAGTGAGAAATGGCGGGAATAAAAATGGCGGGAAGAAATGACGGGAAGAAAAATGGCGGGAAGATAGAGGCGCGAATTTTTACCAACCGGGACTAAAGGGGATTATTTTTTGTAATAAAAAAATAAAAAATGCATTTCTTTAGAACCAAGTGTTAACGGAAGAAATATACATTGATTTTGCATGTTGAGATACATATGTGTGCCAAAAAATGGCTCATTTAATACATATAGTCAATCTTATGATCGCGTCGGCCGTAACCATGGATTATCAGCACCGTTTAACAGGATGGTTGGGTCAGTCTTCACTTTGAACGGAGGGATTTCATCAAACTTATTATAATGTTCTAACATGTATGTCTTGTCTTCCACTTCCGTAATGTTTCTTTTCCCTTAAAGAACTATGTGGTGCTTTGGCTCATCATGTGATGTATCTGTTTGCTTATTTTTTTATTTTTTCGGTTTGGTAGACATGTCCTTCACATAGAAAACCTGAGCCACATCATTGTCTAGGACGAATGGTTCGTCTCTGTACCCAAGATTGTTGAGATCCATTGTTGTCATTCCGTACAGCTTGTCTACCTAAACCCCACCTCCTGTCAGCTTGATCTAGGTGCACCGAAACATTGGGACCTTCAAAAAATGTCCATAGTCAAGTTCCCATATCTCCTCTATGAACCCATAATACGTGGTCTTTTGCCCATTGTCTTCTGGTGCGTCGAAGAGGACACCACTGTTTTGGTTGGTGCTCTTTTTATCTTGGCCTGTCATGTAAAATGTATTCCCATTTATCTCGTTCCCTTCAAAAGTACATACAGTCGAAGATGGTGTCCTGGCCAATAAGTACAGCTGATATCCAACAGTGGTGTTATTCGTGAGAAGTCTTTGCATCCAACCACCAAAACTCGCCATGTGTTCAGGTCTAATCCATTCATCAGACTATCCCGAGTGTTTGAGGCGTATAAAATTCTTGTGTTCATTGATATACATGGTAACCAAGATAGAACTTTGTAAAACCGTGTAGTGATTGATTGAGAGAATGCCCGTCCCTACATATCGTTGCTTTACATACTAGGGTGCCTTTTCCATGCAGTCTCCCCTCATGTCATGATTGTGGAACACCAATCGCCTTAAGGTCAGGAATAAAGTCAACACATAACTCAATGACCTCCTCTGTTACATAGCCCTTGGAGATGCTTCCTTTTGGCCTAGCACGGTTATGAACATATTTCTTTAAGACTCCCATGTACCTCTCAAAGGGGAACATATTGTGTATAAATACAGGACTGAGAATGGCAATCTCTTCTACTAGGTGAACCAGGAGATGCGTCATAGTATTGAAGAAGGATGGTAGGAACACCAACTCAAAGCTGAAAAGACATTGGACCACATCTGTTTGTAACCCTGGTAGGCTTTCTGGATCGATTACCTTCTAAGATATTGCATTGAGGAATGCACAAAGCTTCATAATGGGTACTCGAACATTTTCAGGTAGAAGCCCCCTCAATGCAATTGAAAGCAATTGCGTCATAATCACGTGGCAGTCATGAGACTTCAGGTTTTGGAATTTTTTCTCTGCCATATTTATTATTCCCTTTGTATTCAACGAGAAGCCAGACGGAACCTTGATACTGCTCAGGCATTCAAAAAAGATTTCCTTCACTTCTTTGGTAAGAGCCTAGATGGTAGGAGTTAAGTGGCGTCCTTTACCCTTCTCGTTCTCAGGATGCATATGCTTTTCAGGTTCTTTCATATGTTGCTGGTCCTGCCGTGCTTTTGGTGTATGTTTTGTCTTTCCATACACTCCTAGGAAGCCTAGCATGTTCACGCAAAGATTCTTCGTCACATGCATCACGTTGATTGAAGAGCGGACCTCTAGGACTTTTCAATAGAGTAGGTCCTAAAATATAGATTGCTTCTTCCACATGGGCGCGTGTCAGCGTCATTCGGAATAGATTGACTGCCAGGACCTTTTTCAAAGATTACTTCTAGGTTTTGGAATTTTTTCTCTTCCATATTTATTATTTCCTTTATATTCGACGAGAAGCCAGACGGGACCTTGATACTACTCAGGCATTCAAAAAAGATTTCCTTCACTGCTTTGGTAAGAGCGTAGATGGTAGGAGTTAAGTGGCGTCCTTTACCCTTCTCGTTCTCAGGATGCATATGCTTTTCGGGTTCTTTCATATGTTGCTGGTCCTGCCGTGCTTTCGGTGTATCTTTTGTCTTTCCATACACTCCTAGGAATCCTATCAGGTTCACGCAAAGATTCTTCGTCATGTGCATCACGTTGATTGAAGAGCGGACCTCTAGGACTTTTCAATAGAGTAGGTCCTAAAATATAGATTGCTTCTTCCACATGTGCGCGTGTCTGGCAGCGTCATTCGGAACAGATTGACTCCCAGGACCTTTTCCAAAGAGTACTTCTAGGTCCTTGACCATACCAAATACTTCCTCACCAGTACGGAGGACAGGCTTCCTCCGGGGTTCTGCCTGACGTTTGAAATGCTTGCCTTTCTTTCTTACGGGATGCAGGTTCGGAAGAAATCGACAATGCCCTAGGTACACAACCTTCTTCCATTTATCCAAATATACACTTTTAGTCTCACCTAAGTAGTTCGTGAATGCTTTGAATCCCTTGTTTGTCTACCCTGAAATGTTACGAAGAGCAGGTCAATCATTGATGGTTAGGAAAATCAACGCTCATAGGTAAAATGGCTCCCCTTTGTGCTTATCCAATATACGTACACCTGGTTTGGCCCACAGCTATAAAAGTTCTTCAACTAATACCCTTAGGTACACATCAATGTCGTTGTCGGGTTGCCTCGGGACTTGGATGAGCACTAGCATCATAATGAACTTTCGGTTCATGCATAACCAAGGAGGAAGGTTATAGATACATAGAGTCACAAGCCAGGTGCTGTGACTGTAGCTCTGCTCCCCAAAAGGATTCATGCCATCTGTACTTAGACCAAACCTTAAGTTCCTTGCGTCACCTGCGAAGTCCGGGTATACTCTCGCTCGACTTTTCTTTACTGCGGCCCATCAACGGGGTGTCTCAACATCGCGTCTTTATTACGGTCTTCCATGTGCCATCGCAACAACTTGGCACGCTCTTTGTTCCATAAGAGACATTTTAACCGTGATATTATAGGAGCATACCTCATAACCTTGGCAAGAACCTTCTTCCTAGGGGCCTCACCCTCAACATCGCTAGGGTCATCTCGTCTGATCTTATACCGCAGTGCAGTGAATACCGGGCATGCATCCAAATTCTCATACTTCTCACCGCGATAGAGGATGCAGTCATTAATGCAGGCATGTATCTTCTGCACGTCTAATCTTAGAGGGCAAACAACCTTCTTTGGTTGGTATGTACTGTCGGGCAATTTATTATTTATTAGAAGCAAATTCTTCATTTTTACCAACAACTTTGAAAATGCGCTGTCGGTCACACCGTTCTCTGCCTTCCATTGCAGCAAATCCAGTGTGGTATCTAGCTTTTTGTAGCCATCTTCGCAAGTTGGGTACAACAATATTTTGTGATCCTTTAACATCTGCTTCAGCTTCTCCTTCTCCTTTTCAGTTTCACATTCTTCCTTTGCATCAGTAATGGCCTGACCAAGATCGTCATCAGCGGGCCCATCTGCTGCCTCTTGATCTTCATCTACCCTCATTGCAGTATCATCATATTCAGGATACATATTATGATACTTATCATCATCCTCTTCTTCTTTGTTGTCTTCCATCATAACCCCTCTTTCTCCGTGCTTGGTCCAACAATTATAGCTGGGCATGAAACCGGACCGAAGCAGGTGGGCGTCAATGGTTTTGGTATTTGAGTAGTCTTTCTTGTTTTGACAGTCAACACATGGACAACACATAAAACCATTGTGACCACGGTTTGGCTTAGCCACAAGGATGAAATTTTGGAGGCCCGTAATGTACTCGGAAGTGCGTCGGTCACCGTATATCCATTGTCAGTTCATCTGCATTATATAATTAATTACGTATATCAAAAATCATTATAGTACATCATGAATTAATAGGAAGATGGCCACTTTTACAGTACATCAATGACACATGAAAGGATAAAGTTGCCGACCTCGACCGAGAAGGAAAGAGCAACGAGAAAACTTAATCCGAGCTCTCGGGAATTTCAGCGAACACCTCTTGTGCAAACACAAACTAGCACACCTCTCACCCTCTTTACTAAGCTCCAAAATGAGAGAGTCAAAAAATGAGAGAGAGGGGTGTGGGCCGCGGTGTATTATATAGGCGGACCCCCTTTAACATCGGTTCAAGCCACGAACCGGTGTTAAAGGGGGTGCTGCGCGACTCGGTGGTGCAGGGCCTTTAATACCGGTTCGTGGCTCGAACCGGTTTTAAAGGGGGTATGCATTTTTGCTGCACGGGCCACGCTGGTACGGGGACCCCCTTTAACACCGGTTCGTAGGAGAACCGGTGTTAAAGCCCAATTCCGATCTCAACTAAAGGCCTCGTTTCCACTAGTGTGGAACGGTCTTGGATTGTAAGAAGGGCTCACAAGGCATTATTGTTTATTTTAACAAAGGAACACACTTGTTCATATGTATGAGTATCGCCGGTATATGCTTTCTCAAACATCGCAAGACAGACTATCGGAATCGACTGATTAGTGCAAATTTAGATAAGAAATAAAGCAATTGAACATTCTGAGCACGTAAGAAGGATGTAAAATTGGATGTTTCTATTCCTTTTCTCTTCTTCTTTTCTATTATTTTCTTAGAAGCAGAGTCTCTCATTTATTCCTGTAGGAAAAACACTGGCACTGGCGCTAAATCATTCACTATCGATATCATCTTCTTTGCTATATGAGAGACACATTCACTTCTAGAGTGATCTTGTTATATGAGAAAAAAAGAGGACACATCAAATTATTCAATCAGCTTTATCAAAAGAACATGGTGAGTTCTATGCAAACTGTAACCAAAATCAGGATATTACAAGTAAGAACTCTCAAAGAATCCATTCATGGGAAAACTATATCAAGAAGAGCAGATTTTGACTACCCTTGTGAATAAATTAGAAGGAGGAAAGAGATTCAGAACCTACAACAGCGGTCTACAAACAGATAAAGAACACTAAAAGTTAGCACTCGTGGAAAAGAAAACCAGAAATCAGCCAGCAACTAAGTTGAAGACAGAGCATACCAACGATAGAGCATAGGCTATGTTTCTCCTCGATATCATGAACATAGGTTTATCATTTACGCTACACCCAAAGTACATGGCACACAAGATTCACTATTTACTCTTCACCAAAACTTGCAGGAATATCCAAAGAATGCATATAAGATCTACGAAAAAACTTCTCAGATTTTGTACCTCACTCTGATCTAGGTTTTCTTCTTCTTGGTATGTCATCTGCCTGAGCTTTCTGAGATGGTCACTGCATAGACACATACAAACATTTCTGAAGACCAAGATCAGCATAGCACATACGGACATACCACAGACTTATATATACATGCTACATTGTTTTGACAATAAGAATTGAAGCCACATGTATCTATCAAAGGCATGGTATATGGTGCAGCTGGCTCATTTCGATTATGAACTACAGATGAACCATGCTAGTGTAGAAGGCAAGTAAACCATAAGAAATGAGAAAACATAACCCAAAAAACACACGGAAATACACCTAAAATGGAGGTAATCTCATCTTCAGATTCAACCCGAGGACACATGTTTTGGAACAGAGCTCTCTACATGGTTGAATCCCTAACATCTTTGGCATTGTTGTACAAAACTATGCAGCAGATCCATATCAAATCAGAGGAACTCTAGGTCTATAAAATAGCATGGGAGCTTTGATCTGTGTGCACGTACCTACGTCCAGGGGTTTTACAACCGATAACGGGATCTGTGTCAAGAGTCATCTCAACAGCAACCTGTCGATAATAAGTCATAAGCAATCATACCTCTTGAAAGGAACATGGTGAGTTCTATGCAAACTGTAACCAAAATCAGGATATTACAAGTAAGAACTCTCAAAGAATCCATTCATGGGAAAACTATATCAAGAAGAGCAGATTTTGACTACCCTTGTGAATAAATTAGAAAGAGGAAAGAGATTCAGAACCTACAACAGCGGTCTACAAAAAGATAAAGAACACTAAAAGTTAGCACTCGTGGAAAAGAAAACCAGAAATCAGCCAGCAACTAAGTTGAAGACAGAGCATACCAACGATAGAGCATAGGCTCTGTTTCTCCTCGATATCATGAACATAGGTTTATCATTTACGCTACACCCAAAGTACATGGCACACAAGATTCACTATTTACTATTCACCAAAACTTGCAGGAATATCCAAAGAATGCATATAAGATCTAGAAAAAACTTCTCGGATTTTGTACCTCACTCTGATCTAGGTTTTCTTCTTCTTGGTATGTCATCTGCCTGAGCTTTCTGAGATGGTCGCCTGCACAGGCACATACAAACATTTTACAGCCAAGATCAGCATAGGACATACGGACATACCACAGACTTATATATACATGGTACATTGTTTTGACAATAAGAATTGAAGCCACATGTATCTATCAAGGTATATAGTGCAGCTGGCTCATTTCGATTATGAACTACAGATGAACCATGCTAGTGTAGAAGGCAAGTAAACCATAAGAAATGAGAAAACCTAACCCAAAAAACACATGGAAATACACCTAAAATCTAGGTAATCACATCTTCAGATTCAACCCGAGGACACATGTTTTGGAACAAAGCTCTCTGCACGGTTGAATCCCTAACATCTTTGGCATTGTTATACAAAACTATACAGCAGATCCATATCAGATCAGAGGAACTCTAGGTCTATAAAATAGCATAGGAGCTTTGATCTGTGTGCACGTACCTACGTCCAGGGTTTTACAACCGATAACGAGATCTGTGTCAAGAGTCATCTCAGCAGCAACCTGTCGATAATAAGTCATAAGAAATCATACCTCTTGAAACTTAGTGATGTTGTCCCCATAGAGGTGATGTTATCCTGATGAATCAAACGATGCACTAAATGATTTGAGAGAAAATATTTTACAATGAAACTTATAATCATAATTGAGTATTTCTATTTGTATGTATCCAGGTTGTATCTAGGCATCATATGTAGCGTTCGTGCAAGCACAATAAACTTGCAGACGCTAAAAGTCCAAAGAAAACATCAACATATTTCAGCTAGCTTGCATTGCGATAAATCATGAACCCAAAATCTAGCAAACAGTTTTAAGTAGTATTGTACTGTTAGAGCTAAATTCAATTTGTGAATACATGGAAGAAATATTTAAACTTGCTTATTTTGCCAATGCTGGCATGTCGTCAACCTTGTAGAGAGCGTCCACGCGTCGAGCTTTTGTGCCATTGTGCGCTCGCGCTCTGTCGGCACTGGGCGATGGTGAGCAGCGGTGCACACACCTCGTTGTGGTCCTCTGAACATGCATTGTGTCTCCCTTGGTGGCGTCATCATCAAGCCATCCGAGCCACACTCCTACATGCCGAGTCGGCTGTATCTCTCCTGTGTTGATTAAAAGTAGATAAAATAGCAGTGTCGATAATTACTTCTGCATAAGTATCAGTACTGGATCTGCAAAAGGAACAGATTAGAACCAAATGAATACACTACCTCGACGATCTATTTAAGCTCAATGCTTATGACCTGAGTAAACTGGTTTTCACTGACTCCATCCCTGAAATTAGTAAGATAGACATCATCAAACAGTGCATTTTCAGTAAAAGAATATTTCCATAGTTTAACTGCAAAATCAACTGTAGTAGCAAATAGTAATTCCAGAACTTGATACCTGAAAAACCGTAATAAACCTCCACAGGGGAATACGTCGGACGCCTTGGCGTCCCACATTGATACGTGGAGATCACTAGAATACCGGAGTTCCATGCCTCTATGCACCTGATCGTAATCAGAGACTGTTATTTCAACGGTATTAGCATCTCCATTGACCTAGTTGGCATGCCAATCGAAATGTAATCAATAAATAGAAATGCAATCAATAAATAGCAGTAAATTGTGCAAAAAATAAAGGACAATGCTACAAGGCGGCGCCACATATTTGCAATTCCGTGCGGCGGCGAATCACGCAAGGAAAATTCACGAGAAGCAATGCGTTTTTCTCCTCTGATGACGTGCACTGGCCAGTGGCAGACACGAGTTTTTCCATTGGTGAATAAAGTATGCGAATTGCTCATAAGCATGAGGAACCTTAGAAATAGTATAAATAGTACATGTATCCCTGTTCATTGTTTTTAACTCTGAAAAAAATACAATTCCTCCTGCGAACAATTACGAGATTAATTAGGTATACTTGACAAATTACTAATTGCAAAATTAGTACTCTAAAAAAGTCACGAACAATACGAGCACACTTTCTTTCTCTTGCAAACGATTACCAGATTAATTAGGCATAGTTGACAGATTACTAATTGTAAAATTAGTATTCTAAAAAATCACGAACAATACGAGCACACTTTCTCGCGCGAACGATTACCAGATTAATTAGGCATAGTTGACAGATTACTAATTGAAAAATTAGTTGAATCTTGTTATCGGGTTCAACTATTACTGTTGATTTCCATATTAATTAGTTAAGTAACCAGATTAATTAAGCCTAATTGCCAGATTAACTGTCACCTGGCGTAATTCTCATACTACTAATTCTAGACTAAATAAGCTTTGGCTCAAGGCACTTTTCACATTAATTAAACATAACTGCCCAGTTTAAATTGCATAGTTGCCAGGATGGTAATGTTTATCAATGAACAATCCTGTAGCTATCACCTGCCTGGTTGCCAATTGCTAGATTAAAAGCCTAACCGACCGATTAACTGCACATAAATGCCAGGTTCAAATTACTTTATTTCCAGATTGGGTACTGCTTGTCGCATTGAACAAGTAGCTATCATATATATTTGCTGTCAACTTGAAAATCATTCTAGGATACAGAAATGTCACAGATAAAATTGCAAATAAATTGAGATATAGAGGGAGAGGAAAAACTCGAGGAAGTACCATGCTGGCCGCCGGAATACCACCGCACACATAGCCTCTATGTGCTGGTCTGGGGAGGCCTCCCTCTGTTGGGAAAATAAACCGCGACGTGTGCGTCGTGTGCGTCGTGTGCGTGAGTCAGTGCTCATGTAGTTTTCTGTACCATTTAGAGCTGTTGGCTGGCCGCGTCAAAGGGCCTGTGGCCGTTGCAATCCGTTGGAAGATGGCCGCGTCGTATGCGCGATGCCGGAGCAAGCGGATCCTGCAAGCGCGTCGTGGGTTAGTAGGAAGACATGGGCTGTCGTGGGTTAGTAGGAAGACATGGGCTGCAGCGTCTAGTATAAAACTCCTACCTATGTACGGTTTGTAAAATAAGTTTGAGATGAGCTGTAGGTGCACCAGGCGTTAGTCACTGGAAAACTCCAGTGTCTCTTGTATTGAGCTTCTTCTTCCTCTGATCATGAGTGTGTGAGAGAGAGCTACGTAGTGCCAAGGCCTTCATTTGGTATCAGAGCCGAGCCGAAGATCCTACGCTCCTACCTAGGCGAGTCCATGGCGTTGGTGCCCCATGGTGCGGGGGGAAGCGGTGGCGTCCCGTTCCCGTTCCCGCAGCTCACCTCGACAAACTACACCGCGTGGGCGATCAAGGAGGAGGCCATCCTTGACTCTTAGGGCCTTTGGGAGGCCGTGAGTCTGGCGGAAGGCGATGCGGTGCACACGGCGAAGGCGAAGACGGCACGGGCGCAGCTCCTCGGCGGGCTGTCAGAGGACATCCTCATGCAGGTGTAGTCAAAGAAGACGGCGAAGGAGGTGTGGGACAGCCTCAAGACGAGGTTCGTCGGTGCCGGTCGCATCAAGGCGGCGCGGCTCTCCACTCTCCGAGGGGAGTTTGAGAAGCTATGCATGGGGGACGGGGAGCAGCTGGACGAGTTCGCCGGCAAGATCAGCGGCTTCGCAGCAAGGTACGCGAGCCTCGGCGTGACTCTCAGCGACGCCAGCATGGTGAAGAAGCTGCTTGACACTTGTTGGAAATATAAGTAATAATCCATATGATTTAATCCGAATAATAAATTGATAAAGCATGATCATACAAACGATACTAAAACCAATTATGCAGATCAACAAAGTAGATGAACAGATTACATCTATAGGAGATGAACCTATCACATCTACACCAAACGCTAGAACAAAGAACTCTAGCATAATCCGAAAAAGACAGCTGAGTATCACGTACAGTGTAGGCTGAATAGCAGCCGCAGCAGTTACAGCGGTGTCGCCCATGTTGAGGTTGTCGAAGAGGTCGCTGACGTCCGGGAAGAAGTCGTCGTTCGGGAACTTGTCGTCGAACGACGTTGTGGTTGCCAGTAGTCGCGCTTGAGCGCTCCCCAAAAACCTGATCGCGCCTCACCCGTAGAGTTCACGAGAGGCGGGGTTCCGGAGGCTTACTGTCCCGATCTGCGGTGCACGCCGCAAGCCGGGATGGGGAAGACGAAAGCGGCGGCGCAAGGTTCTGGAGGTAGGCGCGTGTGTGGATTGCTTCACTGATTAGGTTTAGCGCAGACTCTTATATAGTGCAGGTTAGGAAGATCGTGGGCTCGGCCCACGTCCAAATCGGTAGCAGTCACGTTCATAAAAACTGGAAACAGCTGTAATTAACGCGTCCGTTAATGACTCATAATCAGTTTTCCCAACCAGCAAAATAAAGCTCGGTTCGGCGAGATTCCTGCAACACGCGACGCGCGCGCGTCGTGACGAGGCGGGCGGCGTCAGAGGAGGAGTGAGCGAGGGCTACTCTTCTTGTCACACCTTAGTGAGTGGTGCAACACTCTACTATATAAGGTGGTCCAACTCCCCTTCAACTAGCAATGTGGGACTAAATTTTAGCACCACTAGCACAGCCATATGATGTCATACACAAGTGGGCCAAAGAGAATTTCAGAATTTGTCTAATGGGCTAACAGCCCAAAACTCACCAAATTCCAACAATCCTACACAAAGTCTCATTGGCACATCACAACATTTTCCTTCCAGAACATTGTTTTATATACCGGTGTGTAGTGGAGACTGTTAAGTTGAACTTCCACTTTAAAATTCATGCTACACTAGCTAGCAACTTAAATAGTGGACTATGTCTTGAACTACAAGTTTTCGGCGTGCTAGTTTCACACAAAATCTAGACCGCTATAGGGCTACCGTCGGCTTCCCCGCGGTTTGGATCTTATGCGTCATACTCTAGGGCCTTTCATGAGTTTATTAGAGAGCACCCAACTCTTACTGCGACGTTTGACAGTCAGACTCATATAGGTGTGTTCCTCAAGAGATGTTCTGCAGGACAACATCTCCGCTTATAAAAACCACTTGGAACACATTAAGATAAATATCAACCTGCCATGCAGATTAAGAGAGTATTGCATCTTTATGGAGATGTAAATATAATATGGTAGTACTCTCCTCTCAGATGACCAACAACTTGTCTCTGAGCTCTAATTCACGGGATCTCTGATCACATTGAGTGGGTTGCCACTAGGATCAACTCATAGCGTGGGTCTCAAACCCATCTCCCTCGATGCATTATCTATCACAT
Organism: Avena insularis; assembly: GCA_023614405.1. Lineage (NCBI taxonomy): Eukaryota > Viridiplantae > Streptophyta > Magnoliopsida > Poales > Poaceae > Avena > Avena insularis. The sequence continues at coordinate 135,954,984 of CM042685.1, read as the reverse complement.
TACGAGATAAACCCTTTGTGAAGGGATCTGCCAGGTTTTTAGATGTTTGGATATAATCCAACGAAATAACTCCGGAGTTTCTCAGTTTCCTGACAGATTTCAATCTCCTCTTCACATGCCTTGATGACTTCATATTATCACAGTTCATCGGGATGGCGGGTATTGGTTTTTTCAACCATAGGTAAGTCCATCAAGAGCTCACGAAGCCACTCTACTTCAACAGTGGCTATGTCTAATGCTATGAGTTCTACTTCCATTGTTGACCTCGTTAAGATGTTCTGCTTGCAAGACTTCCAGGAAACAGCGCCACCACCAAGTGTAAACAAATAACCACTTGTGGACTTAATCTCATTAGCATCAGATATCCAGTTTGAATCACTATAACCTTCAAGTACCCGTGGATACCCAGTATAGTGAATACCATAACTCGTAGTGCCAAAACTCTTTCAAGAGCATGCCAATGATCATCTCCAGGATTTGACACAAATCGACTCAGTTTGCTTACAGCATAGGAGATGTCAGGTCTAGTAGTGCTGGATAAATACATGAGGAAGCCAATAATTTGAGAATATCTCAATTGATCTTTAGTAGTCCTTCGATTCTTTCGAAGTAGCAAACTCGGATCATAACGCGTTGGAGAAGAATTGCAGTCACTATACCCAAAGCGACTCAATATATTTTCCACATAGTGAGACTGAAGCAGTGTAATCCCACCATTGTCATCCTTTAGTAGCTTGATGTTTAAAATTACATCAGCCACTCCCAAGTCCTTCATCTCAAAGCAGAGAGATAGGAACTCTTTGACCTCCTCGATAACAGCGAGGTTGGTCCCGAATATCAATATGTCATCAACGTAGAGACACATAATAACTCCTTCGCCCCCACCATGGAGATAGTACATACATTTATCAGCTTCGTTTACAACAAAGCCTTCATCAGTTAAAGTTCTTTCAAACTTTTCATGCCACTGCTTTGGAGCTTGCTTAAGACCATACAAAGACTTCACTAACTTACACACCTTTCCTTCTTGACCATCTACTACAAATCCGTCAGGTTGCTCCGTATAAATTTCCTCATCTAGCTCTCCATTTAGAAAAGCTGTCTTAACGTCTATTTGATGAACGAGAAGACCATGTGAGGCAGCCAAGGAAAGTAGTACTCGAATAGTAGTCCATCTGGCTATAGGTGAGTAGATACCTAAGAAGTCTTCACCTTCTTTCTAGGTATAACTCTTGGCCACAAGACGTGCCTTGTACTTTTCAATAGTACCATCAGGTCTAAGCTTTTTCTTGAACACCCATTTACATCCTACAGGTTTACACCCACAAGGACGATCAGTGATTTCCCAAGTACCATTAGATAATATGGAGTCCATCTCGCTTCGGAAAGCTTCCTTCCAGTAGTCAGCATCTTGAGATGCATAGGCTTCTGAAATAGAAGTGGGAGTATCATCCACAAGGTACACAATGAAATCATCACCAAATGACTTTGCAGTCCTTTGTCTCTTTCTCCTTTGGGAGCTTCATTGTCATCCTCCACAGGATCATCAGAGTGTTCTATCGGCTTAGTGGGTTCAGGAATTATAGAAAATTCCTGACTAGATGAACTAGTCATCTCCTGATTTGATGAGCTAGACATACCTTTCATATGAAAGATGTCCTCAAAGAAAGTCGCATCATTCGACTCCATAATTGTACCAACATGCATGTCGGATACCTCAGATTTTACTATAAAAAATCTTTAGCCAATGCTACTAAAAGCATATCCAGAAAAACACAATCGATGGTTTTTGGTCCAAGCTTTCGCTTCTTGGGTATTGGAATAATGACTTTCGCAAAACAACCCCAAGTTCGTAAGTAAGAGAGTTTAAGAATTTTCTTTTCCCATTCCTCAAATGGAGTCATGGTTTTATCCTTTACAGGAACACGGTTTAGAACATGACATGCAGTCATTAGCGCCTCCCCCACCATTCCTTGTAAAGACCCGATGTATCTAACATGGCGTTAACCAAATTAGGTAGAGTGCGGTTCTTTCTTTAGCCACCCCATTTTACTGAGATGAGTAGGGAGGCGTCCTCTCATGTATAATACCATGTTCCATACAGAATAAATCAAATTCGTTTGAAAAGTACTCTCCACCACGATCCGACCTTAGCCGCTTGATTTTAAGATCAAGTTGGTTTTCTGCGTCAGCTTTATAGATTTTGAAGTAGTTCAAAGCTTCATCTATAGATTTCAGAAGATAAAAATAGTAGTATCTAGTGGAGTCATCAATCAAGGTCATAAAGTATCTCTTTCCACCTTTTGTCAACACACCATTCATCTCACAAAGATCTGAATTTATAAGTTCTAGTGGTGCTAAGTTTCTCGGTTCCGTAGCCATATGAGACTTGCGGGGTTGCTTTGCTTGCACACAAACTTGGCACTTAGAACCTTTGACAGTGGTAAATTTTGGAATTAAACTCATATTGGCTAGCCACGTCATGCAACCAAAGTTAATATGACAGAGTCGTGAATGCCAAAAATTGGACTCATTATCATTGCAAACATGATTAATAACTTTAGTACATGAATCTGACAAAGACAAGAGGAACAGACCTCTGCACTCATAACCCTTTCCAAAAAATTGTACATACTTAGAAATTACAACTTTATTGTACTCAAAAACCAACTTAAAGCCATCTCGACATAAAAGCGATCTGCTGACGAGATTTTTACTGATGGAGGGAACATGCTGCACATTTTTCAGCTGTACGGTCTTCCCCAAGTAAACTTCAGATTTACCGTACCAATACCATGAACAGAAGCACGTGAGCCATTTCTCATCAGCACGGAAGAGGTCCTTGAGACCTGATGAGAGGAAAACATAGAAATATCAGAACATACATGTGTATTAGCACCTGTGTCTATCCACCAATTAGGAGAATGACATACTGAAAGGATAGCAGGTAAAATACCGTACCCAGCATCCGTCATCTCAGTATCGCTAATAACAACATTAGGGGCATTGTCGTTGTTCCCATGTTGATGCTTGTCAAAGCGATTAGGGCAGCTAGGATCCCAATGACTAGGATCACCATAGACGTGGCAAGAGCCTATCCTCTTATCATTTTTCTTCTTGAAGTTGGTTGAGTGTGTGGCCTTGTTATTGTCATCAAACTTCCCCTTTCCTTAAGTTTTGTTCTTATTCTTGAACTTGTGGGATTGGGAGTTTTTCCTCTACACCAAATTCGCAGTAGAACCTCCCTCAAATCCTCGAGCAGTTTTATCCTTTGCTCTCGCCTTCTCTTCCACATGAAGAGACCCAATGAGATCCGTAACGAAAAATTCTTGTCTCTTATGTTTCAGAGAAGTAGCAAAGTTCCTCCACGGGGGAGGAAGCTTGGCAACAATGCCACCGGCCACAAATTTGTCCGGTAAGGAACATTTGAACTGCTCAAGTTCTTTGGCAAGTGATTGTATCTCATGAGCTTGCTCAATGACGGAGCGCTCATAAACCATCTTGTAGTCATAGAATTTCTCCATGACATACAACTCAGTGCCAGCGTCCGAGACCCCAAACTTGGCCTCGAGCGCTTCCCACGCATCCTTGCCACTATCAAATGACATATACGGGTCAACAATGTTGTCCCCAAGAATACTGAACAAAGCCTCCATAAAAATGGTATCGCCTTGTAACATCCCAAAAATACTAAACTTGGATCATCAAACTCTAATCATCAAAATTAGGGTTAACAAAAAAAATTCTAAATAAAAATATGAAAGCATGCATGGTGTATGCATTTCATTTGGAATTCTTTTGAACCACCTTGTTTGTGTGTTCCTTTGCTTGTAAATGGATTCTTGGGTGAAATAAACATCATCTAAACAATTCCCAAACTTTTCTCAAAGAGAAATAAATCAAAACAAAGCTAAATGAGTGAATGGTCATTTTGACCAATTTAACTCCCATGCCTACTTTGGCTGTCTCAAACTTTCAGAACCTAACAGAAACTTCTCTGGATCTTTGCACCCCTTGATTGTACTCATAACAAAGTATCTAGGCCCACTTTGTGATCATCCAAAAACATTTAAATGCATAGTTTAAATGACAATTCAAAATTGAATCTTTATCATATGGGAAGATCCCACTTTTTCAAGAACCACTCAAACAAGCTCAACTTTCAAAACCCAAGCATCTGCAGACTTACCAGCACCAACCTAGCACACCCACCAAAAATCTTTTCAAAATTCCAAACTTGAATTCTTGCGGCCATTTCATCAAACACCTTGCAGATACAAATCAAACAAAATCCAAACACTATTGTGAGCACTGATTGAAGCCTAAATTGTTTCGTGTCTGGTTGCAACTAGGCTTTAGTAGATCATCTAGCTCAATTGCACACCCTTAGCATCACTGTAAGCTTGGCAATGCCATCAATGGTGAGCAGGTCGAGTACACACTTGTCACCCCCATGTCGACAGCAAGCTAGGAGAAGAACCAAGCGTAGCCAACATGTCTGGGAGACAGCCCACCGTCCACCGCCACTCCTCGCTACCGCTCGAACCACGCCACCATCGGACCACGCCAGACGGACCATGCCAAGCTCGCCAGCAACCATGCCGAGAGCGCGCCCCGTGCGCCACGCTCGACCGATGCCCACAGACCGTGCGCCGCCCTCGCCGCGTGCATACGTGATCACCACCGTCCCAGCAACCACGCAGACACGCTCGTTCGCCGCCGTGCGGACCACGCACGCTGTGCGCCATTAAATCTTTCGTCGGGCACGCGCAGAACACCGTCGTGTTCCGACCAAACCACACCGCCCCACGTCACGCCACCGTGTCGTTGAGCATCGCCAGGGAGCACCGCACCTCCCCCTACCGTCGCCCACGCCGATAGCCGTCTGTACCGTCGACCACGACGAGCTCACCTTGCGCCCCGTCGGTCCCCTCGCTCCACTATAAATAGAGGCCACCCCCAGCCGAATTGAGCACACCATCTCACTCTCCTCTCCTCACTGATCGTACACCCGTTCACGAGCAAGGCGAGCAAGCGCCGAATTTCACCGGAGCCCGCCGCTACTGGAGAAGAAGGAAGCCAGCGATTGGAGCCGCCCCAGGAGAAGCTGCCGGTACCAAGAGGTTCGCCGTCGTCGACTTCGTCGTTCGCCCGCATCGCCGACCCTCGTCTGAACCCTGGTGAGCCCCCAACGACCCCCACTAGCCGCGCTAGGTTTCTGTCTTGCCGACGTTGCCCAACATCGACGATGACTCTCAGCCGTTGGATTAGAACCAGATCGAACGCACCACATCACCCCATACCGCTTCGCACCCCCTCGTCTCACTGACACGTGGGGACAGCCACTTAACTAGCCCACGTAAGCGTTGTGCTTAGCAGGCCGGCCTAGTATCGCTTCCCGTGCAGCCCAGCTATTGGAATTTAACCTTTTCCATTTTATTTTAAACACACTTCTGTACCCAGTTTCAAAAATCAACCCAGGTCGATTCATTGCACCAAATCAAATGAAACTAATTTTGTTAGAAAGTTCTGGAAGTGCTGAATCCAAGCCCGTTGGATTCAAGTCATTTGGATCTATAGATCATCCATGGTAAAAATAACAAGGCAGAAGCTTTTCTGCATTCAAACATTTTTCAAATTTAAACCATAATAGCTTTTGAGTTGATTCCAACTCTCAAAAATCACATTTAACCATAACTTTCATAATATATAAAAATATATAGGATTACTTACAGAAATAATGTTCAAGTAATAAAAGAATGCCCCATAGGCATTTCTAGTCACTTTATTTAATTAAAATAAAAGGGAAAACCTTATTAAATTGTGATACCACTTTAAATCACATTCCCATGGACTAAAATATGTGGTGATGACATGTGTCAACATGATCCCATGTTTGGTTTGGAGAATATTAAATCTTAAGTAGTTTTTCAATGAGTAGAAATTACTTTTCTAAAAATAAAAGGAATTAAACCAAGCCTTAATCTTGTAATGTTAGAGATGGTGTTAGATCATCTATAGGACCCTTTTTGTGTGATGATTGCAAGTAGTTAAGTATTGTTTGGTGATTGTGTACCTCGTATTTATTCATAGACGCTAGTACCGACCAAGGATACGAGGAGGAAGGAGGATTCTACGAAGAAGAAGCCGAAGAGAACTTCAACCACTGCTCTGCACAAGGCAAGCCAATACTTGCAAGCTATTAACTTAGCAAGATTTACTAATCAAGTTGACCAATGCAAGCTAACACTTGCAAGATACCCTACTAATGCAAGCTTTACTAATCAAGTTGACCAATGCAAGCTAACACTTGCAAGATACCCTACTAATGCAAGCTTATACTGATACTTATGCAAGCTAATACTTACATGTTACCATGACCACTATATGCCTTAAGCATATGTGATCATATACACTTGATAAACCAATCCTAGTGTTACTTACAAGATTTATACTTTATTTCTTTATCAAAGCTAGTACTTAGAGCTTACTTAAGTAAATTGTAGATATTAGAAAGATAATTGAAGGTTGCATAAAGAGCATAAAATTTGGCCTAAGCTAGATAATCTTGATGTCATCCTAAGGCATAAGATTAAACTTAGTTAAACTGCACTAGCTTACCACCCCTCATTAGTGCTTACCCCCACTTGTAGATGCTAGTGCTAAGCATAAAACTTGATCAACTTTAGATGGGAATACTTGGTGGAAAAATGGTTATGAAAACCTTGGAATGATGGATCATTCTATTAAAATGTTTTGGACATGTGTTTCCGAACATCAGATGATTTATGGTGATGAAAATGTTGAGGCATGAGTCTTAGCCCTTTATAAAACTGATGGTTGTCTGGATGCGATACCATTCCAATTTTACCGTACAACCACAATACCCGAAGATTGGGTAGGGCTTGACTGGAAACTTATATACCTTAGTATTAGTTCCCTCACGGCCAAGGTCTGAGCTGAGGCTACCTTGTGAAGATTGTCCACCTGTGCAGTACCCAAGATGACAGTTGGTCATGGTTGGGAGGCCAAACTCACAGGAGAGGTGCTTATACTAGGGCGTGTAATTGAAAGGTTAGGATTGATTATCCGCATACTGAGTATGGTGAATTCAGGATTTGTTCCTGACGGATGTATCGAATGTTGTGGTGAAAGTGTACAATCTCTGTAGAGTGTCAAACTATTCGAATAGCCGCGTCCGCGGTTATGGACAGTTGGAGTGGCCATACTGTTCCCTCGTCAGATGTTTTAAAAGAACTTGTGAAATGAATTGCGACTTTGACTTGACCACAACAGGGTTGTGATATGAGATACAAGTTCCCACTTAGGTGTTATAAAATTTCAAGTAGCATTTGTTGCTTCTACACTTAGTAGAGATAAATCTGGCTTTTGCAAAATAACCCTAGAGCCTAGTGTCCTATTACCAAAAACCCCTTTCACTTGTTAGTATTAGTTTGCGAGTACTTAAAGAGTACTCATGGCTTTGTCCCTGGCTATTCCCGTGGCTAGACTATAAAGAGGAGTACCTGGAAGATGGACCCCAGAAAGGTTACGACAACTAGGATCATCTCCTATCGTCAGCATTGCCTGTGACCACGAAGATGGAGCTTCGCCTACGCAACCGTTATTATTATGTATTTCGCTGCTTGAAGTTGTATTAAGAACTGGATCATGAGATCCCTATTTGTGTAAGAACTTATATACGGTTTGTAATGGATGATGTACTATGGTATCCAATTCTGTTATGTCTCACAAAAATGGTAATCCTGGGATTGCGATGTATGGCATAACAGGCATCTGGGATTAAAAATCCGGGTGTTGACACGCCTTTCTTAAAGTTCGCTTCCTGCTCAGCAGAAAGATTTTCAAACCAGAGAAATGATCTCTTGCGCCATCTCTTATAGTACATGCCATCAAAAGGAGGCGGTCTAGTAGCCACGACTACACTAGTGGAATTCAGTTGCCTATAATCAGGTTTTTGGATTGTTGGAAATATAAGCAATAATCCATATGATTTAATCCGAATAATAAATTGATAAAACATGATCATACAAACGGTACTAAAACCAATTATGCAGATCAACAAAGTAGATGAACATATTACATCTACAGGAGATAAACTTATCACATCTACACCAAACGCTAGAACAAAGAACTCTACCATAATCCGAAAAAGACACTTGAGTATCACGTACAGTGTAGGCTGAATAGCAGCCGCAACAGTTGCAGCAGCGTCGCCCATGTTGAGGTTGTCGAAGAGGTCGCTGACGTCCGGGAAGAAGTCGTCATTCGGGAACTCGCTGTCGGACGATGTTGTGGTTGCCAGTAGTCGCGCTTGAGCGCTCCCCAAAAAACCTGATCACCCCTCACCCGTATAATTCACGAGAGGCGGGGTTCCGGAGGCCTACTGTCCCGATCTGCGGTGCACGCCTCAAGCCGGTATGGGGAAGAGGAAAGCGGCGGCCCAAGGTTCTGGACGTAGGAGCGTGTGTGGATTGATCCACCAATTAGGTTTAGCGCAGACTCTTATATAGTGGAGGTTAGGAAGATCGTGGGCTCAGCCCACGTCCGAGTCGGTAACAGCCACGTCCATAAAAACTGGAAACGGCTGTAATTAACGCGTTCGTTAATGACTCATAATCAGTTTTCCCAACCAGCAAAATAAAGCTCGGCTCGGCGAGATTCCCGCAACCCGCGACGCGCGCGCGCGTTTTGTGGCGAGGCGAGGCGAGGCGAGGCGAGGCGGGGCGAGCGGCGTCGGAGGAGGAGGAGTGCGCGAGGGCTACTCTTCTTGTCACACTTTAGTGAGTGGTGCAACACTCTACTATATAAGGTGGTCCAACTCCCCTTCAACTAGCAATGTGGGACTAAACTTTAGCACCACTAGCACAGCCATATGCTGCCATATACAAGTGGGCCAAATAGAATTTCAAAATTTGTCTAATGGGCCAACAGCCCAAAACTCACCAAATTCCAACAATACTATGCCCGACCGGCTGTACAGCGCGGTGGCCGGGATTGAGCAGTTCTGCGACCCAAAGAATATGGCGTTCGAGGAGGCGTTGGGCAGGCTCAAGGCGTTCGAGGAACGCTCACGGCGTTGCGTGCAGGCGCTGGGTGGCAGCGAGCGTGGCGATGACAAGCTCACCTCGCCACGAGCTCGATGGGAGGCACGTCGGTAGCGGCGCCACGACGATTTATGGCGAGGATGGTGCGGCAAGTGCTACAACTGTGTCATTCGTGGCCACTCCTCCCTTGAATGCCCGGAGCCGAGGAAGGAGAAGGCATTGCTCGCCGACGTCGACGACGAGCCCGCCCTTCTATAGGTCGCGGTTTAAGAGGAGATTGTTGGGAAAATAAACCGTGACGTGTGTGTCGTGTGCGTCGGGTGCGTCGTGTGCGTGTGCGCGAGTCAGTGCTCATGTAGTTTTTCTGTATGTTGCATGTAGGTGGTCGTAGAGCTGGTGACGCGTCAAAGGGCCCGCGTGGCCGCTATGATCTGTCGAAGTCGGCGTCATACGCGCGACACCGAAGCGAGCGGATCTTGCGAGCGCGTCATGGGTTAGTAGGCAAACGTGGGCTGCAGTGTCTAGTATAAAACTCCTACATGTGTACGGTTTGTAAAATGAGTTTGAGCTAAAAGAAAAGTTGTACACTACTAGGAAAACGGTTATAAGTAATCAGCACATTCGTGGCTCACATGGTTGAAGTGTCCCACGGCTAAAACATGTGTGGCTCACCATGGGCAAGGCTACTAATTAGTAACTAGAACAACCGCGATGACATACATAGCGCCATAGATGTGTGCGCCATGTGCGCCACGGTTGTTAGTGTCATCTGTGCGCACATGGGGTGCGCCACGCCTAAGCGCCGCCCTCTGGCGTGAACGGCCACAAACATCCGTGGCGCCTTTCGGCCTGAGTGCGCCACGAGAATAAGCGAATCATGGCGCACATGGCATGGTGCGCCACGGATGTTTGTACTCCCTGTGGGCCGTGTGCGCCACAGATGTGTCGATTTTTTTAGGACAGCTCTTTATGTGCACATGTGTGACCACATCCCACCACCCCACATTTCACTTTCCCCTTCTTCTTCCTCCTTAGATCTAGTCGGGATCTTCTCCTTCCCACCTCAATTTCTCCACCCATTCACCATTTTTAGCATGTAAAACTTGCTTTGGATGTTACATAAGTAATAGAGGAGGTCTCCGGTCTCTCATCTCCTTCTCCGGTCGACGCGCGCACCTCTCCTTTACATCTTTCTCGCGATCGGTCTCTCATCTCGGTAAGTTGTCCATGTAAGAATGTGTTCATGTGTATATGGATGATGTGCTCATATGTATGTAGATGATCGATGCTCATGATGTGTGTATGTGGAGAGGATAGTCATATGTGTGTGTATATGGAGAGTCGTGGTATGTGCAGCGGCGTTCGTCGCCGGAAAACTCTATTGTCTCTTGTATTGAGCTTTTTCTTCCTCTGATCGTGAGTGTGTGAGAGAGAGCTAGCTAGTGCCAAGGCCTTCACCCTCTACATGCTCGGCTGCAGCCTCTGCCAATTGCTCGTCGGCGGAGGGGCCCGGCGCTAGCAAGGGACACCTCCTCCTCTCCCTCGTCATTGGCAACCTCCCTGCTGCGTGCTAGTCGACGGTGACCTCCCCCGCACTAGCGAAGGACGCTCGTCGACGCCAGCGTCTCCGCGCTAGCAACGAACGCATCCTTCTGGCTCTCGTCATCGGCGGCGCTCCCGCTGCTACTCTTCGTCCCCGCGTTAGCGGAAGATGCCTCCTCCTCACGCTTGTCTGCGGCGGCCTGCTGCATCCTCATCGTCGGCAGCCTCCTCTCCAACGCCTCTCTGGCCTCTCCGGCGCGCCCTGCACTACTTCTCTCTCTAGAGAGCGGAATGAGGAGAGGAATTTTGTGGTTCAGAGGTATTCATCGATGGGATAAAGTGCGAGCAGGTCAAAGAGATAAGGTAGGAGCATGATGAGGTCCAGCGCGATATGTTTTCCGAATCGTTAAGCACCGCCGCACGCGTAGCAAGCCGTGCGGCGCCTGTAGGTATCTTTTTCCAAAAATAAATTGTGGACAATCTATAAACAGCGGCATCCTTTCTAAATTATCTATTAACTTAAGCATTGGTAAAAACGAAAAAAGGGTAAAGAGGAATTCTGACTGCTCGTCGCATATTCTGCCAGTTAAACCAAAAATCTTGAAATATGAATTTGGAGGAGCGGCTTTTATCCTCAAGTTCTTGAGAGCACTCTTATCCTGTCATTAGGCAAACATATAAATTAGAATTGTCAAAAATAAATATGGTTGGACGACATTTCAGTGATATTTTCAAGAGCACTAAAGATGCAGCTTAGCATCTACTAGTCAATTCTGTTACGGTATTTGACTTTCAGCAAGTACACACAGTTGATCTTGAACTCCAATAATCTTAAACTCCGAACTCTAAATTTGCTGATAATCTTGAATTTTCCGGAGCAACAACCAATAATCTTTAACTCTGAATTTGCAGATAGACGTCTGTAACATCCCAAAAATATTAATCAAGGTTATCAATTTCAATCACCTAAAATTAGGGTTAACAAAAACTTTTGTGAATTAAAAATCTATATGAATGCATGTATGTATGTGATGAATGCATGAATGATTGAATGGACTTGTATGATTGTTGTGAATAGCAAGAAATGATTTAAAGATGAAAACAACATCATCTGAAAATCAAATCATTAGAAATTAAATAACAAACAAAATAAGCAAATGGTCATTTTTGCCAATCTTGCTCACTAGACCACTTTGAGTGTTTCTAGTCCAAGATTTCGCCGCGCTCGACATGCTCGCACCGACCGCGCCTCGCCTTCGCCGCCCGTGCATGTGATCACCACCGTCCCAGGAACCTACCAGACATCCTCGTTCGCCGTCGCACGGACCGTAGCCACTGTGCGTCATCAAAACCACCGTCGGTGCCGCTCAGAGAACCAACGTGTTCGGACTGAACCGCATTGCCAAGACCGTCCGCTACCATCAACCATGCCCGTAGCTCGCTGTAACGCCGAAGCCGATGAGCTCTGCCCGCACCCTTCGATTCCCTCGTCGTTGTATAAATAGAGGCCTTCCCCGTTCATTTTCTTCACACCATCTCACTCCCCACCTCTCACTGATCCTTCCCACTTGTTCTCGGAGCAAGGCGAGCGTAGCATCGTCGGAATTTCGTCGGATCCTGCCGCTGCTGGAGGAGAAGGGCGTTGTCGATTGGAGCCACCTTAGGAGGAGCTTCCAATACTAGGAGAATCTCCATCGTCGACTTCGTCGTTCGCCCCCATCGCCTGAGCCCTGGTGAGCCACCATAGACCCCCACTGGCCGCGCTAGGGTTCGAGCCCGTCTTGTTCTGTTCGACGAGGACGATGGCCGTGAGCCGTTGGGCCTCGATCTGATCCTACAGTCGTAGTTAGCCCACACCCCTCCACACCCCCCTGTCTCACTAACGCGTGGGGACAACCACTTAACCAGTCCGCGCGTGCTGTGCGCAGTGGGCTGGCCCAGTTAGAATTCCCGTGTAACCCAGTTAGTTTGAATTTAGATTTATCTAATTAGTTTCAAACCTAGTTCTGTCAATAGATTCAAAATTCCTTTCAGAAAGATTTACTGAACCAAGTTGCATGAAACCAATTTTGTTAGAAAGGTATGGAAATTTTTAATCCAAGCCCGTTGGATTCAAACCATTTGTAATTATATATCACCTATAGCAAAAAATAACAAACAAAGACTTTTCTGCATTCAAATATTTTTCAAAATTCAACCATAAATGCTTTTGAGTTGATTCCAACTCTCAAAAATCACATTTGATAGGACCTTTATGAATATATAAAAATATCTAGGTTTACTTACAGTAATAATGGACAAGTAATAAAGTAATGTCCCATAGGCATTTCTAGTCACTATAATTAATTAAAATAAAAAGATCAAACCTTATTAAATTGTGACACCACTTTAAATCACATTTCCAAGTACTGAAATATGTGGTGATGACATGTGTCAACATGATCCCATGTTTTAATTGGAGAATATTAAATATGAAATTGTTTTTCAATGAGTAGAAATTACTTTTATAAAATAAAATAAATGAAACTATTGCCTTCATCCTTGTGATGATTGTGATGATGCTAGATCATTTAGTGTAAACCCTTGTGTGTCAAATAGAAGTAGTTCAGTATTGTTTGGTAATTGTGTACTTCGTATTTATTTATAGACGCTAGTACCAACCAAGGATACGAAGAGGAAGGAGAATACTACAAGGAAGAAGCCGAGGAGAACTTCAACCACTACACTACACAAGGCAAGCTTCACAAAACAAGTTAACTTTGCAAGTTACACTTGCATGATGACTATGCAAACTAGATGCCTTATGAATATGTGATTATAACCCCTTTGTATCACACCAAATCCCAGTTTTACTTGCAAGCTTGATTCTTTTATCTCTTTATCAAAGTTCCTTAGTTGTGTTTACTTAGTGATTGTGAAGTCTTGGAAAGATATTAAAGGGAGCATAAAGAGCATAAAACTTGGCCTAAGTTAGGTAGATCTTGATGTCATCCTAAGGCATGAGATTAGATTCAGATAAGTTACTCTTGATTATCACCCTTCATTAGTGATTACCCCCAACTTTAGTGGTTAGTGCTAAGCACAAAACTTGATCACTTTAGATTGGAATACTTGGTGAAAGTGATTATGAAAACCATAGAATGATGAGTCATTCTAATGAAATGTTTTGACATGTGTTATTGAACACAAGGTGATTTTGATGACTAAAATGTTGAGGCATGAGCCTTATCCCTTTATAAAACTGATGGTTTTCTGGATGCGATACCATTCCAATTTTTGAAGGGTTTCGCGGCATAGTAAATCAAAATTTTCTACGGATGCGAATAGAGGGAAAGACAAGATCTAATCTAGGAGATGCAAACAACGAGAGAGATTGGATTAGATCTTCATACCCTTGAAGATTCGACAATGAACGCTCGGAACGTGGGTGATGTAGTCGTACTCGCTTCTCCTCCTCGCGATCCGATCCGATCTAGCACCACAAGTGGCGATGCCTCCGTGAGATGCACACGTGCAGCACCTCGACGTCTCCTCCTTCCTCGGACCAGCAAGTATGGTGGAGAGACAGATTGGATCTACAACACGACGGCATGGTGTATATGGTGGAGAATTTCTGCAGCAGGGCTTCGCCTACAAACAGTCGGGAGGGAGAGAGGAAGGGCAGCAGGGCGGCTAGGGTTGGAGGGGAAGGTGTGGGGGGTGGTGCGCCCCCAGCCCTCTTTATATAGAGGGGTGGGCGGCTACAACCCTAGCCCCCTCCCCCAAGCCAAACCGGCGGCCCCAAGGAGAAGGAGTGGGGGGCAAGGAAATCCCCCTTCTAGAAGCTCTATCTCGAGTTTAAAACCCTCTTGGCCGGCTGGGCCCTATGGGGCCTTGTGCCCCTGGCCCAATGCGGCCAGGGCACTCCCTCATAGGCCCAAGCCCCCTCCCGGAAGGTGGGGCCACGTTGGTCCCCTTCCGGAAGGTTCTAGAAGCTTCCGGTACAATACCGATTAACCCGGAACAGTTCCGAACTCCAAAAATTGCACTGCCTTATATGAATCTTATTTCTTCGGACCACTCCGGAACCTCTCGTGATGTCCCGGATCCCATCCGAGACTCCGAACAAAAAAACTCATAAACCAATTATCCAATCTATCCTAGCGTCGAGACACGTTAAGTGTGTGACCCTGCGGGTTCGAGAATATGCGGACATGATCTTCTATCAATAATCAACAGCGGGGTCTGGAAACCCATATTGACTCCCACACATTCATCGATGATCATGTCGGATGAACCACGATGCCAGGATTCAATCAATCCCATATATATATTCCGTTCATCTCGCGATATTTTACTTGCCCGAGATTTGATCATCGGTACCGTCATACCTAGTTCAATCTCGTTCACAGCAAGTACTTTACTCGTTCCATAATCCACTTTGTGATTAACTCCTTAACCACATGCTTGCAAGCGGTGTTGATATCGATTACCGAGTGGGACCGAAGTATATCTCTCCGACTTGGGAGGGACACATCCCATCTTGATACATACCACCCAACAGATACTTTCCGATCACCTGAGAGACACCTTTATGATCACCCTCTCATAGGATGACGTTTGATGACCTCAAAGCTTTCTTCCAATACCAGGGAGTTGTATTATCTCATGGTCTAAGGAATACAATATTTGACATAAGAAAAGCTTCGCAAAGACGAACACGATGACACGATCTAATTGCTTCGCTTAGTTTGGGTCTGTCCACCATATCATTCTCCCAATGATATGATCTCATTATTAATCGACAACTAATGTCCATGGTTAGGAAACCTTAACCATCATTAATCAATGAGCTAGTCCATAGAGGCATACTAGGGACACGGTGTTGTTCACAAACCACACAAGTATTAAAGTTTCCGCTTAATACAATTCTAGCATGGAATATAAACATTATCATGAACAAGAATTATAATAATAACATCTTTATTATTGCCTCTAGGGCATAATTCCAACAGTCTCCCACTTGCACTAGAGTCAATAATCTAGTTTACTTCTGGCAACAATCTCACACCCATGGCACTGAGGTGCTGATCATGTTTTACACGTGGAAGAGGTTTAGTCAATGGATCTGCGACATTCAGATCTGTATGTACTTTGCTAATCTTCAGATCTCCATCTGCTATATAATCTCGGATTATATGAAACTTATGTTGATATGCTTGGTTTTTGGATGATATCTTGGTTCCTTAGCGAGTGCTATGGCGCCAGTGTTGTCACACAATATCTCCAGTGGGTCCAATGCACTTGGAACCACGGCAAGCTCAGTGATGAAGTTCCTGATCCAAACTCCTTCACTTGACGCTTCTGCAGCAGCCATGTATTCCGCTTCTACTGTAGATCCTGCGATCACGCTTTGCTTGCAGCTTCTCCAGCTCACAGCTCCTCCATTCAAAATATACACGTATCCTATCTGAGATTTAGAATCATCCTTGTCGGTGTCGAAACTAGCATCGACGTAACCTTTTACGACGATTTAGTGCTCATCACCCCCATAGACTAAGAACATTTCTTTAGTTCTATTTAGGTACTTTAGGATGTTCTTCACGGCTGTCCAGTGTTCCACTCCTGGATCACTTTGATATCTTCTCGTCAAACTAAGAGCATTGGACACATCCGGTCTAGTACACAGCATGGCATACATGATAGAACCTATGGCCGAGGCATAAGGCACTTTGCTCATAGCTTCCCTATCATTTACCGTAGTTGGACACTGAGCCTTGCTCAATATCTTACCTGACAACATAGGCACTGAACCTTTCTTTGCCTTATCCATTCTGAACCTTTTCAGAACTTTGTCTAGGTATGTACTCTGGCTTAAAGCTATCAGGCGTCTTTGTCTATCTCTATAGATCTTGATGCCCAATATATAAGCAGCTTCACCTAGGTCTTTCATTGAAAAACACTTGTTCAAATAACTCTTCACATCGTTAAGCATGTTGATGTCATTTCCAATAATCAATATGTCATCCACATATAGTACTAGAAACGTCACCGAGCTCCCACTCACTTTCTTGTAGATGCAAGCTTCATAGCAATTTGGAACAAATCCAAAGCTCTTGATCACTTGATCAAAATGAAGGTTCCAACTCCGAGATGCTTGCTTCAGTCCATAAATGGAACGCTGAAGTTTGCATACTTTATCAGCATCCTTGGGATCGACAAAACCTTCGGGTTGCATCATATACAACTCTTCATCAATGTTGCCATTGAGGAACGCAGTCTTGACATCCATCTGCCATATTTCATAATCATGAAACGCAGCAATTGCTAATAAAATCCGAATGGACTTAAACATCGCTACGGGAGAGAAAGTCTCATCGTAGTCAACACCTTGAACTTGTCGAAAACCTTTCGCGACAAGCCGTGCTTTATAGACGGTAACATTACCATCCGCGTCCGTTTTCTTCTTGAAGATCCATTTGCACTCAACGGCCTTTCGGTCGCTAGGAGGGTCCACCAAAGTCCCCAAACTTTAAGAAACGACAACTTAGGTTTAGCACCAAACCACAGTTCATACGGTGTCGTCTCAACGGATTTAGATGGTGCCCTATTTAAAGTGAATGCAGCGGTTTCTAATGCATAACCCCAAAAAGATAACGGCAAATCAGTAAGAGACATCATCGATCGGACCATATCTAATAAAGTTCGATTCCGGCGTTCAGACACACCATTGCGCTGTGGTGTTCCGTGTGGCGTGAGTTGGGAAACAATTCCGCTTGCTTTAAGATGCGTGAGAAAATCATAACTTAAATACTCGCCCCCACGATCGGATCGTAGAAACTTGATCTTTCTGTTACGATGATTCTCCACTTCATTCTGAAATTCCTTGAACTTTTCAAATGTTTCAGATTTATGTTTCATTAAATAGATATACCCATATCTACTTAAGTCATCGGTAAAAGTGAGAAAATAGCGATATCCACCGCGCGTCGAAACACTCATCGGTCCGCATACATCGGTATGTATGATTTCCAATAAGTCCGTTGCTCGCTCCATCATACCGGAGAACGGGGTTTTGATCATCTTGCCCATGAGGCATGGTTCGCATGTGTCAAATGATTCAAAATCAAGAGACTCCAAAAGTCCATCAGAATGGAGTTTCTTCATGCGCTTTACACCAATATGACCTAGACGATAGTGCCACAAATAAGTAGTATTATCACTATCTACTTTGCATCTCTTAGCCTCAATGTTATGGATGTGTGTTTCATCCCTTTCGAGATTTAGAAGAAATAAACCATTCACAACAGGTGCATGACCATAAAAGATGTTACTCATATAAATAGAACAACCATTATTCTCTGATTTAAATGAATAACCGTCTTGCAATAAACAAGATCCAGAAATAATGTTCATGCTCAACGCAGGCACATAATAACATTTATTGAGGTTTAAAACTAATCCCGAAGGTAAAACTAAGGAGAGCGTGTCACGGACATCACATCAACTCTTGATCCGCTACAACGCGATCGTCACCTCATCCTCGCAAGTCACCGCCTATTCCGTAGCTCCTGCTTCGAAGTTACAAATATTAGCAACTGAACCGGTATCAAATACCCAGGCACTACAACGAGGGCTAGTAAGGAAAACATCAATAACATGTATATCAAATATACCTTTGATGGTGCCAGCCTTCTTGTCCGCTAAGTACTTGGGACAGCTGCCCAAAGGACCCTTGTCCTTGCAATAGAAGCACTCAAAGGTCCGCTTAGGACCAGACTTGAGCTTCTTCTCAGCAGGGGCAGTGCGCTTGCCACCGCCCTTCTTGAAGGGCTTCATTGCTCCCTTACCTTTCTTGAAGGTGGGCTTGTTGACCATCAACACATGATTATCCTTTTTGATGTCCACTTCCGCGGCCTTCAGCTTTGCGAAGAGCTCGTGATCGATCGCTGGAACCAATCTGATTATGAGTCACTACAAAACTTTTGTAGCTGGGAGGGAGTGATTGCAGAACCCGTCAATCTTGAGCTCCTCCGAATCGTGCATTCCAGCTTGCTCAAGCGTTGAGTGTAGCCCGTCATCTTAATGGCGTGCTCACTAACGGAACTCCCTTCCTCCATCTTGTAGTTAAAGAACTTCGTAGATCTCATATCTCTCGAACGGCCCGAGTCTCAAACATGGTTTTCAGATCTTTGAGAATCTCAAAGGGCCCGGATAGTCTTCAAAACGATTTTGAAGTTCCGTTCCATAGCAAACAACATGGTGCTCTTAATCACACCATAATCATCTTTGCGCCGATCGATAGACAGCTTTCTCATCAACCGCTTGCTTAGTAGGGTCACCTAACGCTTTCCCAAGGACATAGTCCTTTTGACCGCTAGAGATAATGATTCTTAGATTGCAGAACCAATTGGTGAAGTTAGACCCATTGTTTCTAATCTTTTCCTTCTCAGCAAAAACGTTGAAATTGAAGTTGGACTTGGCCATGTGATCTACAGTATTTGCAAGTACAAATTAGACTATGTTCATGATAACTAGTTCAACTTTTAATCAAATTACTAGATGAACTCCCACTAAATTCAACATCGCTCAAGTTGTTTAGTGAACATGATCCAAATTCACCACACCTAATCCGATCTTCACGAGAAGAGATGTGGTTTCAATGGTGGACAACGAAGTGTCGATCATATCATTCATATGACTCATGCTTAACCTTTTGGTTTATGTTTTCCGAGGCCATGTCTGTACATGCTAGGCTCGTCAAGTTAGACCCAAGTATTTCCGCGTGTGCAAAACTGGCTTGCACCCGTTGTATGTGAGCGTAGAGTCTATAGCACCCGATCATCACGTGATGCTTGGACACGACGAACTTTCGCAATGGTGCATACTTGGGGAGAACATAGTTTTTATCTTGATCTTTAAGTGAGGAATCATCTTATAATGCTACCGTCGCGATCTAAGCATAATAAGATACATAAAAGGATAAACATCACATGCATATAACTTTATGTGACATGGTATAGCCAATCTTCGCGCAATGATATCCATCTTGTGCATTCCGGCATGATCTCCATCACTCCACCATGATTGCCTCCACCACGAATAGCAACTACAACTATTGCTAACTACTTAGCGATAAAGTGAAACTATTACATCGCGTATAAGAAGTTGACACACAGGTCGTACACAATTATAAAGACAACCATATGGCTCCTGCCGGTTGTGTACTCATCGACATGCAAGTCGTGAAACATTACAAAACATGATCATCGCATACATTATACACATCAAATCTTGGGCCATATCATATCACAGAAAACACTCCCTGCAAAAACAAGTTAGACGCCTCTACTTTGTTGTTGCATGTTTTACGTGGCTTATGGGAGTAGATGCTAAGAACGATTATTACCTACGGAAAGCCACAACGGTGATATTATGGTTGCCGAACTCCGGTGTTAATCCCATGACAACTATAGTGAGAGAAACTGACATCCACCAGCCACATGTGTGGAACAAGCCACACGTCAAGTGCGGAGCCGGTTTCGCGAACGACGCCAGAAGGTTGGCCTGGACCGCTTCAATCTCACTATCCCGCGTCATAAGAAGAACACAAACAAGAGGCTTGCAACAGAAAACATCAACGCCCGCAACAACCATGTTGCGTTCTACTCGTGAAATACATCTACGCATAGACCTGGCTCTGATACCACTGAAGGGTTTCGCGGCATAGTAAATCAAAATTTTCTACGGATGCGAACAGAGGGAAATCCAAGATCTAATCTAGGAGATGCAAACAACGAGAGAGATTGGATTAGATCTTCATACCCTTGAAGATTCGCACATGAACGCTCTGGAACATGGGTGATGTAGTCGACGCTTCTCCTCCTCGTGATCCGATCCGATCTAGCACCACAAGTGGCGGTGCCTCCGTGAGATGCACACGTGCAGCACCTCGACGTCTCCTCCTTCCTCGGACCAGAAAGTATGGTGGAGAGACGGATTGGATCTACGACACGACGGCGTGGTGTATATGGTGGAGAATTTCTCCAGCAGGCTTCGCCACAAACAATGGGAGGGAGAGAGGAAGGGCAGCAGGCGGATAGGGTTGGAGGAAGGTGTGCGGGGTGGTGCGCCCCAGCCCTCTTTATATAGAGGGGGAGGCTGAAACCCCAGCCCCTCCCCAAGCCAAACCGCGGCCCCAAGGAGAAGGAGTGGGGGCAAGGAAACCCCTTCTAGAAGCTCTATCTCGAGTTTAAAACCCTCTTGGCCGGCTGGGCCCTATGGGCCTTGTGCCCTGGCACAATGTGGCCAGGCACTCCCTCATAGGCCCAAGCCCCTCCCGGAAGGTGGGGCCACGTTGGTCCCTTCCGGAAGGTTCTAGAAGCTTCCTGCACAATACCGATTAACCCGAACAATTCAACTCCAAAACTGCACCGCCTTATATGAATCTTATTCTCCGACCACTCCGAACCTCTCGTGATGTCCTGGATCCCATCCGAGACTCAACAAAAAACTCATAAACCAATTATCCAATCTATCCTAGCCGAGACACGTTAAGTGTGTGACCTGGGTTCGAGAATATGCATGATCTTCTATCAATAATCAACAGCGGGGTCTGGAAACCCATATTGACTCCCACACATTCATCGATGATCATATCGGATGAACCACGATGCCAGGATTCAATCAATCCCGTATATATATTCCCTTCATCTCGCGATATTTTACTTGCCCGAGATTTGATCATCGGTACCGTCATACCTAGTTCAATCTCGTTCACAGCAAGTACTTTACTCGTTCCATAATCCACTTTGTGATTAACTCCTTAACCACATGCTTGCAAGCGGTGTTGATATTGATTACCGAGTGGGACCGAAGTATATCTCTCCGACTTGGGAGGGACAAATCCCATCTCGATACATACAACCCAACAGATACTTTCCGATCACCTGAGAGACACCTTTATGATCACCCTCTCATAGGATGACGTTTGATGACCTCAAAGCTTTCTTCGATACCGTGGAGTTGTATTATCTCATGGTCTAAGGAATACAATATTTGACATAAGAAAAGCTTCGCAAAGACGAACACGATGACACGATCTAATTGCTTCGCTTAGTTTGGGTCTGTCCACCATATCATTCTCCCAATGATATGATCTCATTATTAATCGACAACTCATGTCCATGGTTAGGAAACCTTAACCATCATTAATCAATGAGCTAGTCCATAGAGGCATACTAGGGACACGGTGTTGTTCACAAACCACGCAAGTATTAAAGTTTCCGCTTAATACAATTCTAGCATGGAATATACACATTATCATGAACAAGAATTATAATAATAACATCTTTATTATTGCCTCTAGGGCATAATTCCAACAATTTTACCGTACAACCACAATACCCGAAATTGGGTAGGGCTTGACTGAAAGTTTATATACCTTAGTATGGGTTCCCTTGCGGCCGAGGTTTGAGCTGAGGCTACCTCGTGATGGTTGTACACCTGTGCAGTTCCCAAGATGACAGATGGTCATGGTTGGAAGGCCAAACTCATAGGAGAGGTTCCTATACTAGGGTGTGTAATTGAAATGTTAGGATTGATTATATGCATACTGAGTATGGTGAAATCAGGATTGTTCCTAATGGATGTATCGAATATTGTGGTGAAAGTATACCACCTCTTCAGAGTGTCAAACTAATCGAATAGCTGCGTCTGCGGTTATGGAAAGTTGGAGTGGCCATATTGTTCCGTCGTTAGATGTTTTCAAAATGACTAGTAAAATGAATCATGACTTTGACTTGACCACAACAGGGTTGTGAACATGAAAGCTCAGTTCTCTCTTAGGTGTTATAAAACCTTAAACTAGTTTTCTTTACTTCTTAACTCAGCTATAGGTAAACCTGGCTTTTTGCAAAACAACCTAGAGCTTAGTATTCCTACTTGGAACCACTTTACTTGTTAGTGATAGTTTGTGAGTACTTAAAGAGTAGTCATGGCTTTTTCCCTGGCTATTCCCGTGGCCAGACTATGAAGAGGACTATCAGGAAGATGGACCGCAGGAAGGTTACGACAACTAGGATCATCTTCCATTGTCAGCATTTGCCTGTGACCATGAAGATGGAGCCTCGCGCACGCTACTGTTATTATATTATTCCACTGCGTTGATTGTACTTAGACTGAATCATGAGATCCTTTATTTGTAAAACTTTATTATGGTTTGTAATGGATGATGAACTATGGTACCAATCTGTTATGTCTCACAAAAATGGTAATCCTGGATTGTGATGTATGGCATAACAGGAATTTGGGATTAAAATTCCGGGTGTTGATAGCAGCCAAGAAGACATGCAAACCTGCAACAAACAACCATGATTAGATAAGGGATTTGGAAACATACCTTGCTGGGAGGTGGCGAGGGGCGCGGCGGTGGAGAGGAAACTCAACACAGTGGCGGTCGGCAGCGACGTCGATGCAGATATCGCCATGGACAGCCATATTTGTGGAAAGCACTCACGCCGGAGAGACCCATGGTTGGGAAAATGCATCCCCTTCAGCCTCGGCCTCCGCCTCCTCAACCTACGTGGGGCTTTGGAAACATACCTTGCTGGGCGGTGGCGGCGAGACGGAGAGGCGACTCCACACAACGTTGCTGAGAGCGACGGTTTTGCTGATTAATTTGCAGCCAACTGTCGGCCACCAGCAAAACTAATCAGCAAAACCGTGTGGATACAACAGCGGCATTAGTAAAGTAGCGGTGGCCGACAGAGGAGACTCCACACAACGGTTTTGCTGATTAATTTGCAGTTGACTTTACTAAAATAAATAGTATGAACAACCAATGCTTCTATGCTGAACTTCATCATCCCTAAAATAATTTGTGTCATCTGTTCATTATAGTAAATCAAGAAATCTGAACTAAAAGACAAACTAAAGATGCACAAAAACAGCTACAAAAGTAATAATAGCATGGATGATAGATCTACCTTCAAGTCTGCATAATGTTTCAATCGTTTTCTCACAATAGCTTACGTTCAAGGGTGCTGAATAGGTAATTAATGGGCTTGAATCTAAGAAAGAGCACCAGGCATCTCCCTAAAATAGAATTCATGATAGACATATATGAGGATTCGATTCAAAAGATAATTCTGGATATTGTTTGTTCCTGGTGGAGGGAGTGCTACTGCTAATCAACGACAAAATCCTATACCAGTGAGAGAGAGAGTAGGGGGTCGGGACTCACCAAAATGTAGAGGTCCCAACCTGATAAGGTCGAGATCCCTGTGTTTACAATGCTAGTCCCCGGATCGAAAATAGCTAGCATCCATAGTTTAAGATGTAATATCAAGAAACAAAGGTCATAATACAACTTATAACCAGGAATAAAATAATTCATTACATCTTACATAGCTAATTAGGATATCTCATTACAATACAACAGATATAACTATATAGCATGGAGTCCTTCATCTTCATATGCCACAGGCAATTATGTTGGGTATATACTTGTAATCCCTACTCAATAAACTTCACTAACATTAAACAAACCTGCAACATAATAAGTTATAGCCACAAGGGTCAATACATTTGAATTGTATTGGCAAGTGATACTATGGTAGAATAGTGGTATCTATCATCTATATGCATTTGGCTAAGTGTAGCTGAGGCCTGCTTTGCTCAAAATAAGGTTTTCCTTATTAGTTGAAAACACTAAATTTTTGTTTGTCAAAAATCACCCAAGGAACTGCAAATAGAAATTGGTGATCCTTTAACCCTTGTTCAACCACAAGTTTTTAACTTAGAAATTGGGATGAGGAGATCCTTGATAGCTTCATGATGCTCAAATTGTCCATTGCTGGGGACACGGCTAAGTACTTAGGTTTTACTCTCTCGAGAGGTGGTGCACTCCCCACAAGACTCGACATGCATCTAGACAAGATCTTTCAGAAGCCTTCCCTTAGACCAAATGGACGCGTTCCAACCTATCACCCCTTCCACCTTCTGTCCATCTGGCTAAGTTATTGCAACCTATATGATCCAAGCAGAGCCCATATTGCCATGTGGCTGCACTAGAAGCTTCTCAACACTTAACATCTCAAATATCTTTATTCCTGGGTGGCTTTCCACAAGTGTGATACACAAGGTAGCCATAGAAATGGTTCTTGTGTAACCACACAACATAACCCATTCATACCATTCCACCCAGGTGATTCATTCACATAGTTGTTTTATTAAGCAAAACACAAGTCATAGACTTAGAAATATTTCATAGCATAAATAATCGACCCTTGTTTTCTACTAGCTAAGCTAAGCATACTAGTGGCAAGAATCTTAACTTAGGGAAAATTCTACTATAGCATCATCTACTAGGATTTCCCAAGGCATAGCATAGTATAGATACTAAGAAAATTTCC
Source organism: Avena insularis (assembly GCA_023614405.1). Classification (NCBI taxonomy): domain Eukaryota; kingdom Viridiplantae; phylum Streptophyta; class Magnoliopsida; order Poales; family Poaceae; genus Avena; species Avena insularis. The sequence continues at coordinate 135,929,981 of CM042685.1, read as the reverse complement.
ATGCAAGTCCTACTCAAAATATCACTAATGCATAGTCAAAATAATAGGACAAAATATATGAAGCACCACTTGCCTTTTTAGTAGATAATATAGGTTCACTCCTTGATCTTGCAATTGTCACACTCTTCAAAGTTCACTACAATTCAATCAAGGAACAAATTCAAACTAGCATTCAAACAATTCACCACATAAAATAATAAAAACAAAGAAATGCATGCAAGCATGCAAAAGATTGTTTTATTTGTAAATGTGGTTTTTAATAAGGCTTTAAACATTTTAAAATACCTACTGGTCATTTATAAAAGTGGCAAAACCATTTAAAAACAAGTTAGTGAAAATGGCCATTTTAAATCATTTTTGTTTTGTTAGAAATGCTTTTATTCAAAGGACTAATTCATTGTGTTAAAAAAATATATTTTTAAATTCTAATGTTAGTGTTTAGAGTCAGAGAGTTAAAATAAAACCATTTGCAAAAGGTTTTACTCAAAAAGCATTTTTAGAATAAATTTTATACTCAAAATAGTCCTACAAATGTTTCTGCAAAAACACCTAATTTCCAGAAGAAAAATACTAAACTAAGGCCATAGTTGCAAATTTTACATTTTTCTGAATCCATTGATATTAAAATTTGTAAATTTTGGCCAAGCAGAACAAAAGTTATAGATTTTACGAATTCAAACATATAATAGATTCATTTCTATTTTTAAAACCTGAGCTAGGCCACGTGGCTATTTCTTACTGGCTGATACCGATTCGTTTGGATCAAGCAACGTGGGGCATCAGATCTAAGTTGTTATGTGCAGCTCAGATCAAACGATAACGGTTCTCTTAAGTCATCTAACACAACCACATGATTTGCATCCAACGGCTCAGATTGCAACGACCAGAGATGGGCGGCGGTTGGCGACGGTGAGCGGCGGTGTCGCTCAGGCGACGCTGGTCCGATGAATCTAGGACGCGAGAGGGGTAATGGAGGGGCTCTCCGGGTTCGAAGGAGAGTGGAGAAGCTCAATGTGGTCGTCGTCGACGAAGGGGCGCTCAGGCGTGACGGCAATTCCTCGCCGGAGATGTCCCTAACGTCGGGCGTTCTCGGGCGTCGTTGTTGGCCAAGGTACAAGGCACGGGAAGGAAATAAGAGGGTGGCATTAGACGCGCACGGGGATGGAGAGTGCCGGAGTATCATCCAGAGAGAGAGGGGTGGACGGAACCAACCATGAGGGTTCGCCGGAGTGGAGGCAGATGACGTTGATGCTAAGTCGTGGACAGAGGCGAGGCTATGGGGCACGCTTGGGAAATTGGAGACTACTGGCAGATGCGGGAGACACTGGCGAGCAAGCTCGTGAGTACTAGGGAGTAGGGGGAGGTCGGGCTTCTCCGGAATTCGTATCAGAGTTCGTCGAAGGTAGCGGCGGTGCAAGCAAAATTAACGAAGCCTGGTGGCGTTCGGGTGCAAGCGAGCGAGCGGAAATGGAGAGGGGCAGAGGGGGTTTAATGAGCGTGGTCGCGGGGAGGAATGGTTGCGGTATCAACGGGAATTCAAGCGATCAATCAATGGCCAGTAACGGCCAGGAGTAGTGGGGAACGGGTCAGCGCGCGGGGAAGAACGTGATGACGAGGATGCCAACGTGCCGTGGGTCCACGGGTCTGCGAGATGAGGGGTACAGACGTGGGTGAAAAAGAACGGGGAAGAGAGAGTGCCCGGTGGCCTGTGCTGGGCTTGTTGGGCCTGCTTGGTAGGTTAGATGGGTTTGTCTGTTTTCCATTTTTTTCTTCCCTATTTCTTTTTCTTTCTCAAATTCTGTTTTCTGTTTTTATTTTGATTCAAATGTTTTAATCATTTGTTTGAATTCAAAACTTTAGAACTATTCCAGTAGGTTTGCACTTATTTATTAGTGTGTTTTAAAAGTCCATTTTTGAATAAATCAAATATTTTATTATGATTTAATATTCATTTAAAAAGGGATTTTATCTTTATTCAAATAAAATTAAATATGGTTCAAACCCTTATTATTTTATTCAAATAATCCTTTATTCTTTTTTAGCTAATTAGATAACTTTTAATCCATTTTGGCAATTTCAATTATTATTTTCTCATGATTTAATTAATCATTTATATTAGGAATTTTGTCTTCATTCAAATAAAATCGAATATGGTTAAAAGCCCATATAATTTTATTTAAATAATCTTTATTCCTTTATTTTTATTTGGATTATCTTTATTCCATTTGCTTATGGATTTGGTTAAGATTTAATTTGAGTTTTAAATATTCTTTATTTATTTATTTCTTTCTTTGTCTTATAAATTGCATATCTTTTTATTTATAGTTCTAAAATTGGTGATTCCAATTTGTAAAATTTTATTTAATATCTGTTTATCTTTTTAAATCCTTTTAGGATTATTTTGTTCAAAATTTGGTATGGATTTTAGCTAGGAGCTTTATTAGCTTTGGAAATTATGTTCCTTTTATTTTATTAAATTCATAAGTTTTTATCCATGGCTCCAAATTGAATGAAACCAATTTCAATTGTTTTATAATATTTTTTTATCATTTTTTATCATGTATAAATGTTTGTTGCTAAATTTTTATATGTAACAAATCCATAGTCTTAGGGAGATCTTGGAAATGATTTCCTTTCATTAAGATTTGGGGTTTTTTATCATAGTTTTAAATTCAATATTCTTTCCATGAATAAAATGCATTTGTTCTTTGAAATATTTGTTTGTTGTTTTCTTCATTCAAATTTTTTTCAAGAGGGGTTTTGATGTTTCCATTTAGAAGCACAAAATTTCTTTTCACCCTAAATTTCAACAATTGTTTCTTTTGTTTATTTATTTTTCACATTTCAAAATTTGGAGAATTTTGGGATGTGACACAAAAATGGAGCAAGTGTTGTTGCTAGTCAAGGACACGTCAGTGAAGATCGAGCTCCCTCCATGGCTGGGCTCGGCGCTCCTCTCAGAGAAGATCGAGCTCCCTCTATGGCTGGGCCTTGGTGCTCCTCTCCCACGTCCCCCTTGTCGTACCGCCAAACGATGACCTCCCTTGCTAGAAGTTGCGGAGCCTCCTTACTCCCTTGTGACTGACCGGGCTACAGAGAGAGGAGCATTGTAGAGTGGAGGAGGAGAACCGAATGGGAGGTGCCAGGGTTATAGACTGCCCAGGATGTGGGCGCAGCTCCCCTCCTCCACCGCCACTACTTGCCACGCCACCCACTAGCCTGCTGACCCGAAGCAAGAGGAGAGAGAAGGATAGGAAGAGAGCATTAGGGAAGGGGAAGACGGGAGGGAGAGAGAGAGCACGCAAGGAGATGTGCAGTGAGGCAGCTGCCCAAAGGCGGGAGCAGGGATTGGGGGAGGAGGATGGTGGGGATTAGCCTGGGTTTCACACGGGCAGTGGGCTGCAGCGGGGACTGGGCCGCTGCCCCTGGTAGATGAGGGTCACCCGCTGTACCACCCGGCTGAAACCACTACTAAAAAATTGCATGTCTTTAGCATGTATCTATTTGCCTAAAAATATTTTTGCTAAAAGTCTTATTTATTTTCTACAAATATCCCTATTCTTATTCAAATGCAAAATCTGGATCTTCCTAGATATTTTGGTTGACTAAGGTGTCAAAAAAATGGTTTACTAAAAACTATTTAAAAAAAACATTTTTATAAAAACTATGGGAGGCAGTCCAACCGGTCAGGCCCAATCGGCCAGACCACCTACCACCCCATCTACCTAAACTCTAACCCTAAACTCTCACCAAACCCTAAACCTTCCTCTCAGCCAACAACCCTCACCCAACTCCCCCCACACGTCGCCACTCACCTGACCGAACCTGGCCAAACACACCCGCCCAGACCCGCTCGCTTATGCCCCACGTACACACCTCTGGATTTACTGCATAGGTGGGAAAATCGTCTTACCAGCAGCCAACGGCCCAGATGTCCTCTAGAGGCCCGATCCGACGGTCCACATCACCAAATCGTCCTTGGAGCCCCATGGGGGTGCACCAATTACACCTTTGGATGGTGGTGCATCGCTCGTATATGATTTCTCATGGGGATATCTCGATTTCTTAGAGGGCCACACGCCCCGTTGCTTCGGGGTTGTTGAGGATATGTGACAGTGGTGCATCATTGACGACCACTATCTGGTGCTCCTAAAAGTAATGGCACAGTCGATGTGCAGTCATGAACATGCTGTAGGCTAATTTATGCAAGTGAGGGTACCTATACTTTGTTGGTATAAGTACCTCGCCGAGGTAGTATTTGTACGCCATGGGTTTTTCCCTCTTTGGGTCGCTTGACAATGAGTGTCGTGCTGATCACCTCGTGTATTGCAGCGATGTATAGAAGCATAGGCTCCCTTTCCTTAGGAGTCACCAGGACAGGGGAAGTGGAGAGTAGACGCTTGAGGTCTTCAAACGCCTCATCGGCTTCAGCCATCCACTCAAATTTCCCCGACTTGCAAAGGGGATGATAGAAGGGGAGAGCATTTTCACCCATGCGGCTGATGAACCTGCTGAGCGCTGCGATTCGCCCAGCTAACTGCTGGACTCTTTTGACGTTCTTAGGCTTGTCCATGGCCAGTATGGCCTTTATTTTATTCGGGTTGGCCTCGATGCCTCTCAAAGAGATGAAGTACCTAAGCAGTTGCCCGGATGGGATGCCGAAGGTTCACTTTTCCGGTTTCAGCTTGATCTTATAGAAATCAAGATTGTCGAAAGTCTCACGGAGATCATCGATCAATGTTTGACTCTCCTTGATATTTACCACTATGTTATCGACATATACTTGCATGTTTCGACCAATTTGATTCTTCAGGAAGGCCTGGATGCACCTTTGATAAGTTTCTTCTATGTTCTTGAGCACGAAAGGCATTGTGTTGTATCCAAAGACCCTTAATGGCATAATGAGTGCCTCTTCTCTTGATCCTCGACCTTTACTCGAATTTGGTTGTAGACTGAGTAGGCGTCGAGGAACGAGAGACATTCACATCCCGTGGTGGATTCAATAATTTGATCGATCCGCGGTAATCGGAAGTGATCCTTGGGGCAGTGCTTGTTGAGGGCAATGAAGTCCACGCACATTCGCAGGATGTCTGTGTCCTTTTTGGGGACAATAACAGGGTTAGCTACCCAGGTACTTTCCTTGATCTCCCTTATGAAATCAACATCGAGGAGTTTGTTGACTTTGATGCCAATTTCTTGTGCCCGTCCTTTAGACAGTCGATGCATCGACTGCTTGACTGGTCGTGCATCTAGGTACATGTTGAGTGCATGCTCGGTGAATTCCTTGGGAACCCCAGGCATGTCCGCAGGAGACCATGCGGAAATTTCCTAGTGCTCACAAAATAATTCGACGAGCACGAGTTCCTATGCGGGACTCAGATTGTTGGTAATGAGGGTTGTTTTGGCAGGGTCCATCGGGTGGACCTGCACAACTTTGGTGTTGACCGTGGAGTTGAAGGATAGGTTAGGAGCGTTTTTGCTTGGTCACATGAGGGAGGCTAATGTCTGTTGACTCCTTCAACCTTGCGAGTTCCTCCTGCATGCTGAAAGACTGGGAGATTCTGTTGAAATCTCTATCACAGCTATTGGATTTGGTGAATCTCCATGGGATGGTGATGACGCCATTGGGCCCTAGCAGCTTCAGTAGAAGGTACGCATAGTGCGGTACCTCTAGGAATCATGCAAATGCCACGCGACCGAGGATGGCGTGGTACTGCAAGGTCCAGTCGACCACCTCGAACTCGAGTCGCTCACACCTAATGTTCTTGGGGGTACCGAAGATGACGTCGAGCCATATTTTCCTAGGGGGTAGACCCCTTTACCTGGGACTATGTCGTGGAAGGTTGTGTTTGATTCCTCCAGGCTGGTTAGCACGATCCGCATGGCCTCTAGGGTGCTGGCGAATATGAGACTTATGCAGCTGCCACCATCTATGAACACGCGACTCATATTGAACCCGCTGATCTAAGCTTCAAGCACCAGGGCATAATGTCCTGGACGAGGAATTTGACGAGATCGATCGAAGGTGATACACGACTCCGAGCTGCTGAGATACTTGGCTATGGCTGGTGGGGAGGTGACGGTCAGATTTATCTGGAGGGTGATCATCTTCTGGATCATGTCGTATGGACGCCCCTTCTGTATCATCATGGTACCCAACGGTCGTGTGTACTGTTCCGCTAAATTGTTTTGGACCGGTGTAGCTGCAGGATGTGCAGGTCCTTCTAGTGGTGGTGGTGGGGTGCCATATGCAATGGGCCCGGGGCAGAGCCGAACCCCTGGTTTAATGCATCGCGTCACAGCTGGGCGTATGCCACGTGGAGCTTCTGGAACTCCCGGCAGTCCTTGAGCAGGTGGCTGGACTTCCTTTTGTCGTCTTGCTTGTCGATGTAGAAGTGGATGCTACAAGGACTCGATAGCTTATCGATCACGGAAGGCTCGTTGTCACGGGTGCGAAGTTGCCACGTTTGCATGGTCTTTCTGCTGTCATGGTATCTGCCGCTGTGATAGCCGCTGTTGTGGTTCCCATCATTGCAGCGATCGGTGTAGCGAGCCACAACCATGTCGATTTCTTCGCGGTCGTCATAGACGCGCTCTCTCCTCTTTCCTCGGCGGTTGCTCCTGCGTCCGAGGTTTTCCTCTTCATTCGAATGTGTTCGATTGTTGTGGATCTTGTCTTCGCTGTCGGTCCAGCGATTGGCGATATCAATCAGATGGTCTCCTCCCTGAGTTTGCGGCGTCTCACGCCACCGTTGAAGGTGTGTATTGCCCTTTCCTCCGAGATATCCTCGGTAGAGTTCTTGATGACGGACCAACGCTGGACGTAGGAGCGGATAGACTCGTTGGACCTTTGGAAACATGCACATAGCGCTTCGATTGACGCTGGCCACTTGCAGGTGCCCTTGAAGTTGTGGATGAAGCTGTAGACCAGCTCCTCCCAGCTGCGGCTGGATCCGGAGGGGATATTGTTGAGCCAGGCCCACGCTGGGCCCTTTAGCTATAGCTAAAGGCATTGCATGGCTGTATTTTTCTTCCACCATGCATCTTGATTGACGAGACGTGATCTTCCAGCCAGATCTTCAGCTCCTACAGGCTATCAAACTTCGGATTATCTGAAGGAAGCTTAAAGCCCTTAGGCATCCTCGATTGCCATATGGCTCGACTGAAGCATCTGGCATCATAGAGATTCATGTCCTCCTCTTCCAACTCAGTGGAGCATGCGTGTTTGGCACGCAGCTTGTCGATTTTGCGCTACGTGAGCTCGTCATGAGCATCATAGTTACGGATCCTTTGCCACAGGGTTCAGTGTTGCCGTGACAGATCGTGGTCGTCCTCCTCGGATGAGGGCGTGGTTTCTCGTGAACTTCACCGCAGCCTTTTTATTTGGCTTCGGGGTCCCTTCCCTAGTTAGCGCGGCTCTAACAAGCCCGAGGCCTGCGATTGGGGACTTATGGTCGGCGGGTCGTGGATCCTTGGCTAGTGGTTGATTGGCGAGAAGGTACGTAGTAGCTTGTATGACCGCGACATGTGGTGTTTTCGGAATATATTGTCGTGCGAGTCCATTGACATGAAAGACAAGTCGAGTGTCTTAGTGTCCTCGCTCCTAGCGTCTAGGCCCATGCGCTCCAGCCGAGAGATAATTTTGTAGGCGGCGTGACCATCGTTTCCCTTTGAAGAGGATTCGCCGATGGAGGAGAGCGCAGCTCGTTGAGCGCTGGATTCCTCAGCTGCCTTCCAACGCCGCTCGAGCTCTTTGAGCGCTGGATTCCTCAGCTGCCTTTCAACGCCTTCACGAGGAGCCAGTGGTAGCCCATCAGCATGTCGCTTGAGGCATCCAGTGGAAGAGGGTTGCTCTCATAGCATCTCTGACCCTCTCCCACTCGGCGTCATTAAGGTGGATCAGCTGCCGAGACAATTTGCCGCCATCAGGGTTTCGAGGACTAGTCTCGTCAGGACTCAGATGTGAGCCACTGTTGGCATTGGTGTTTGGAGGATGACCTCCTTTTGCTGCGTTGGGAGCTTGTGGATCTGTCCCATTGCCGACATGGCCGTCGATGATGACTACGCACATGAAGCGATGAGGGAGGTCTTTGCTCCCACAACTTTCATATCCAAAACCGTAGGTTCCTTCCTCTGTTGGCAGGTCAGAGAGGTCGGAGTTGCAGCAGCTACTGCTATCCATATCGTACACCAGCATGGGTGCGCCAAGCACGCCAATCGACGGTATCCACGAGGCAAGCGCGATCGCCGGCGGTGTCACTCGCTTGGTGAGACGAAGTGTGCCTACCTGTACGACCTAGAATCATAGACTCCCGGCATGTAACATCCCAAGAATATAAAACAATGATCATCAAACTCTAATCACTAAAATTCGGGTTAACAAAAACTTTGATTAATTTAAATCATATGAATGCATGTGTGTATGTGATGATTTGATAAACACATGAATGGTCTTGTGTGATTAACCTAAATAACAATAAATGGTTTAAATATGAAAATAACTTCATATAAAATATTTCCAAGCAGAAACAAATAAAGAGAAAATAAAAAAACAAATCAATTAAGGCAAATGGTCATTTTTGCCAATCTTGCTCACTAGGTCACTTTGAGTGTTTCTAGTCCAAGATTTCAAACAGAAACTTTTCCAATTCTTTTCACCCCTAGCTAGACCAAGTAAAAATGAATCAAAGCCCACCTTTCAAACTTGCAAAAACATTTGGCAACCTCATTCAAATCACAATTGAAAATTGAATCTTTATCATATGTTAAGATCACACATTTTCAAAACCCAACCAAACCAGTGCCCCTTGACTAATCCAACTAACCAGACACTCCCTAGTATGTGCCTAGCAAACCCACCATGTTTGAATCCAAAATTAGAATTTGAATTTCTTTCGGCCATTTCATCAAACACCTTGTTTGCAGCAAACAAGCAAACAACAAACACTATAGTGAGCAGTGAATTTGGCCAACCTTGTTCCCTCTCTAGCTCTCACTACACTCTCAGTAGATGATCTAGCCCATTTAACAAGCCTTATCACCACTATAAGCTTGGCATAGACATTAATGGTGATCATGCCGAGACCATTTGCCAACCCCAATGTCGCCAGCGAGCTAGAGGAAAAACTAGCCCCGCCAACCTTGTCTGGAAAACGCAGCACCGTCCACCGCCACTCCATGTCCCAGCCCCGAGCTCAGCCAGTCGCTGGACCACCCGCCAAGCACGTGCCCAGTCTCTCTGCGTGCGAGACAAGAGCGCGCCAATGCGCCACACTCGACCAGTGCCCACAGACCGCGCGCCGCCCTCGCCGCTTGCGTGCATGATCTCCAGCACTCCAGCACCCCGTCAGACAACCTCGTGCGCCGCCGCGCGACTAGGAGCACCCGTGCGCCATTAAATTCACTGTCGGACCCGCCTAGAGCGTCGACGCATTCCGACCAATCAGCACCGCCCCATGCCTCGCCACCACACCGTTGAGCTTCGCCAGGTAGCACAGCACCGCCCCCTACCGTCGCCCATGCCATTAGCCCTCTGTGCCGTCGACCACGACGAGCTCAACCCGCGCCAGTCGGTCCCCTTCAGCCACTATAAAAGGAGACCTCCCCCGCTCATTTTCTTCACACCAGTTCACTCCCCACCTCTCACTGATCACACCCACTCACTCCCGGAGCAAGGCGAGCACCAGGTGGCCGGAATTTCACCGGAGTTCTCCGCTGCAGCGGAGGAGAGGCGCCGTTGATTGGAGCCGCCCCAGGAGAAGCTGCCGGTACCAGGAGAACCGCCGTCGTCGACTTTGTCGTTCGCCCCCATCGCCAACCATCGCCTGAGCCCCGGTGAGCCTCCCACGACCCCCACCTGCCGCGCTAGGGTTCTGTCTCGCCGGTGCTGCCCGACGTGGACGATGAACCAGAGCCGTTCGATTAGAATTAGATCGTGCGGCCTAGATCACCCTGTACCGCTTCGCCCCTCACTGCCTCACTAATGCATGGGAACAGCCACTTAACCAGCCTGCATGTGCGCTGTGCGTTAAACATCCCGCATGACCCAACAATTCAAATTTAGTTTTATTCATTTAATTTCAAACACAGTTCTTTACCTAGATTCAAAAATCAACTCAGCTCTATTCATTGAACCAAAATGCATGAAACCAATTTTGTTAGAAAGGTATTGGAATGCTTAATCCAAGACCGTTGGATTCAAACCATTTGGATTTGTAGATCATCCATGGTAAAAATAACAAGGCAGAAGCTTTTCTGCATTCAAACATTTTTCAAAATTCAACCATAAAAGCTTTTGAGTTTATTCTAACTCTCAAAAATCACATTTGACCATACCTTTCTGAATATATAAAAACATATAGGTTTACTTACAGAAATAATGATCAAGTAATAAAAGAATGCCACATAGGCATTTCTAGTCACTTTAATTAAATAAAATAAAAAGGTTAAACCTTATTAAATTGTGACACCACTTTAAATAACATTCCCATGTATTGAAATATGTGGTGATGCCATGTGTCAACATGATCCCATGTTTGAGTTGGACAATATTAAATCTTAAGTAGTTTTTCAATGAGTAGAAATTACTTTTCGTAAATAAAATAAATAAGACAACTGTTTTAATCCATGTAATGCTACTGATGATGATAGATCATCTCGTGTGAACCTTTGTGTGATGATTAGAAATAGTTAAGTATTGTTTACTGATTGTGTACCTCGTATTTATTTATAGACGCTAGTACCGACCAAGGATACGAGGAGGAAGGAGAATACTAAGAGGAAGAGGCCTAGGAGAACTTCAACCACTTCTCTTCACAAGGCATGCTTATACTAATATCCCAGCAAGCCTATACTTGCAACCTTGCAAGCTAACACTTGCAAGATACCCTAATTATGCAAGATACTACTTGCTTGTTACTATGCCAACTATATGCCTTAAGAATATGTGATTATACCCACTTGACACCCCATCCTAGTTTTACTTGCAAGCTTAGTATTTTATTTTCTATATTATAAACTTTCTATCAAAAGTTTATTTAGTGACTTGTAGATTCTAGAAAAATAATTGAAGGTAGCATAAAGAGCATAAAACTTGGCCTAAGTTAGGTAATCTTAGTGTCATCCTGAGGCATGAGATTTACTTAGATAAGATACACTTGTTTACCACCCCTCCTTAGTATTTACCCCCACCTGTAGATGCTAGTGCTAAGCATAAAACCTGATCAACTTTAGATGCGAACAATTGGTGAAAATGGTTATGAAAACCTTAGAATGATGAGTCATTCTACTAAAATGTTTTGCCATGTGTTGTCGAACACCAGATGATTTTGATGCTGAAAATGTTGAGGCATGAGCCTTAGCCCTTTATAAAACTGATGGTTGTCTGGATGCGATATCATTCCAATTTTACCGTACAACCATAATACCCGAAATTTGGGTAGGGCTTGACTGGAAATTTATATACCTTTGTATGGGTTCCCTTGCGGCCAAGGTCTGAGCTGAGGCTACCTTGTGAAGATGGTCCATCCGTGCACTACCCAAGATGACAGTTGGTCATGGTTGGGAGGCCAAACTCACAGGAAAGGTGCCTATACTAGGGCGTGTAATTGAAAGGTTAGGATTGATTATCTGCATACTGAGTATGGTGAATTCAGGATTGATTCCAGACGGATGTATCGAATGTTGTGGTGAAAGTGTACAATCTCTGCAGAGTGTCAAACTATTCGAATAGCCGCGTCCGCGGTTATGGATAGTTGGAGTGGCCATACTGTTCTATCGTCAGATGTTTTCAAAATGACTTATAAAATGGTTTATGACGTTGACTTGACCACAACAGAGTTGTGACATGAAATTCAAGTTCCCACTTAGGTGTTACAAAAATTTCAACTAGATTTCTTTGCTTTTGAACTTAGTAGAGGTAAATCTGGCTTTTTTTGCAAAATAACCCTTGAGCTTAGTACATCCTATTCAAAACCCCTTCACTTGTTAGTATTAGTTTGTGAGTACTTAAAGAGTACTCATGGCTTTGTCCCTGGCTATTCCCATGGCTAGACTATAAAGAGGAGTATCAGGATGACAGACCGCAGGAAGGTTACGACAACTAGGATCATCTCCCATCGTCAGCATTGCCTGTGACCCTGAAGATGGAGCTTCGCCCACGCGATCGTTATCTTTACGTTATTCCGCTGCTTGAGTTGTATTACGAACTGGATCATGAGATCCTTATTTGTGTAAGACCTTATGTATGGTTTGTAATGGATGATGTACTTTGATATCCAAATCTATTATGTCTCGCAAAAATGGTAATCCTGGTATTGTGATGTATGGCATAACAGGCATCTGGGATTAATAATTCGGGTATTGACACGGCATCATGTCGACTCCGTCTCCTACATAATCGAAGTCCTAGCGGATCGCTGGTGAGTGGATGGTGAAGTTGATGGTGCTGAAGAGGAGGTGGTTCTCCATTGTAGAAGAATCAAAGATCATGGTGGATAGGGTCATCACGACCGCAACATCAGCATCCCCAGTTCCCACAGACGGCGCCAATTAACAAGGTTTCGAATCGTCAATGCCCATGGTTATGGACTTGGGTTTTGGAGAAGGAGGGGACACTGGAGATCGTGGAACGACTAGCAAACAAGCAACACAGGACACGAGATTTACCCAGGTTCGGCCCCCTAGAGGGATACCTTACTTCTGCTTATCTGCTATTGATTGTGGCGAAGCCGAAGGTTACAAGGAGTGCGCAGATGAGATCTAGCAGTGTGTATGCTAGGGTTGTGGATCGGTCCTCTTTGTCATGCCCTCTTGGCCCTTATATAGATAACCTAGGTCCCTGGGTAGGTCATGTTGGTTACAAGTTAGGGTTTCTCCCTTTGAATCTCTATCTAAAGGTAGTTGTGTTCCTCAAGGAGTCGCCTCCTTCTTAGGCTTGGGCCACCCGAAATCCTTCTGGGCTTCGCCGTCATGGGTACATCGTCTCATGGGCTTTCGCTAAGCCATATCGGGTAGGCTAACATTAGGCACCCATAGTGCGTACACATGTCACCTGGACCCTACACTCTAAATCACAAGCCGGTATAACCAAAAAGTGGATAAGGTGTGCTACCATGGAGGCCCAAAGGCTACCCACGTCTAGGCCCGTCTAAGCGGAGCAGGGCACGGTACTAGCCAACCACCCTACCCACTTATTGTGGTTATAGCTTCAAGTGCTAGAGATGTAGCCAGCTAGACTCTGAGTCAAGCATACACAAATGAGTATGTATTCCAATGACATACAAGAGTACATCAGAGCTAAACCATCTAAAAGAAATAGAAATATTGCAACGCCATACGACAAGATTCAAATATCCTAGATAGAGATAATAGCTTAGGATACATCCTCATACATCACACATCAGAGTATCAAGCTGTCGAAGATTTGTCCCATGAAGGAATGTAACATCCCAGGATTAGCACCTCGAAATAGACATGACACATGTTTGTGCATTGCATTCATGCATAAGAAAATCTGGGGAATTTTCGAGTAAAACTAAAGAAGCTATAGAGGTAACGGGATCTCTCTTGTTATGATGGAAACATCAGGGCAGGTGCGATGGATTTTGGCATGACCTCTATTGTATCCTTTGTGTTTGAGGCAAAGACAATTAAAAATTGATTATTCAATTGATAGCAATTGAATCCAAAAATAATTTGAAATAAAATGATTACAGTAATGATATAAAAAGAGTTATTTACTAATACATATATATATATTACATTGTTCTTCCACAGTAAAAGAATAAAAGTAAATTACCATGAAACAAATAAAATTACATAACATAATTCTTCATTGCAAGAACATATATATATTACCTTGTCTTTACAAATGAATTCTTATATAAGATGAATATAAATATTCTAATGTACTTTATATAATAAACAAAAGGATACTTCTTATTCTTTTATCTATTTAGTAACAACAAATCAAATAAAATGTAACAAATAAAAGATTACATTATAGATAAATAAAGAAAATTTAACTTTATTGAATAAAATACAACAATACAATGTCTTTAGAATACTCAAACATAAAAGAAACTACAATACTTGCTAAACAACCTAAATTATTTTACTATCTACTCTTGTATCTACATTTCTTCAATTATTCATATTCTTATCTTGTATTTGTCCCTGCAAAACAATTTAAATAAAAATAAAAAAACAAAAGTAAAAGAATAAGGGATTAGTGTAAAGTTGTGCTCTTAGATATTAACAATGTAGTGCACTGTTTGGTCTCCTCATTGAGCTAAATTTTGGCCTCAGACTATGTGCATCACTGGCCTGAAAGAGGGGAAAGTTTCAACAAGGTAGATAAAAAAAGGCAAAAGGTAGAATAGCAGAAAATATCAAGTTTCCACTTGATCTCATCCACAACTAAAAGATCTGCAGTCATAGAAACTGGAACCATAGGTCCCACATGTAAGTAGCCTAGTCACTGCATGCAAGCTAAGTGTTGTCAACACAGTAGCAGCAGCCAATTCAGATAAAGAGGTAGCACAGCCTCATCATAGCTGCTAGTCACTACCTTGGTTTCAATCTATCTCAGACCACTACTAACCTACCAAGAACACAACCAACACCACATTAGTTTTTGCTAGATCATCAGAAGATCAACTAACCATTCATCAGAGAAAACATATCAGACCAACAACAAGATGGTGAATTAATGGAGGGGGTGGTTTAGGAGGACAACAAGGCCACACAGGAGCTAGGAGGAGCAGAGCCTGTTCTAGGAAGAGCAAAGCAGAAACCACATATCTTCACTAACTACTACCAGGTTGGTGATCCATAAAGTAAACATGCTTTGTATATGTTCTTATACATTCAATAAGCAAGATCTGTTGGATAAGTTGAATCCTTAGAGATACACCTAGGTGGGGTGTATATCTCATCATTGGATATAACAAAACAACCACATATAGAATCTGTTCAAATCCATAGTCAAGATCTCAAACCATGCATCATTAACCTTAGATGGTATTCCTTAGTCTTAAAACTAGATGCAAATAAATTCATTGGTTAACCACTACTAGACATATTCCAAGAATGGTAGCACCTCAGTAGTGGCTTTATCTATAAATTTCTCTCATAAATAAGAATCAATCATAAAACTTGTTATAAAGTTTATCAAATCATTTTCCTAAAAGTTATAGGAATCATTTGCTTAGAACTAACTATCATGGAACACATGAGAAGGGAGGCAGCAAATAAAAAACATCTGTCCTTACATAGACTTGGCTTAGACCAGTATCATAGGCCCATATATCCAACAAGTATAACACTGTATTTGGTTGAGTTCTTCAATTCTTATAATACAAGCAAGTTTAAAGTACAATTTAGGAAAAACTTAGTATCAGACAGAATTTGTGTACCATTCAATACAAGGTGTCATAAAAATCCATACTAACTAAGTAATCCATTTACAAATTTTTTGTAACCAAATCTTCTCAAAGAGATGATTAATCATTTTCCTAAAACAACAGTTAGGAATCATTTCTGTTTATCTATAATGCTATCATCAGGATTCATCAAATAACAATTAAAATAGATATCGAACTCTGATGTTTTCATACCAAAACATTTTAATCAGAACCAATGGACCAACCTCAATCCAGATTATAACCATAGCATCACCAATCAAGTAATTGACAATGAATAAATTTCAGATAACAGTTCACTATCAGAAGCCACTGGCATCATTCACAATATCAATATAGTCATGAATTTTACACAACCTAGATTAAGTAGGTAATCACATAAAGCAACTTCATCATCTTGAATAATCATATTACCAAGGGTAGAACACTAACACAAAGGGATGAACCCTAGAGCAGGAGGTAACCCTAATCAGGGTTCATAAAAAACAACCATATAGAGGCTAGCAAGAAATGAAGAAGGAGAATAAGAATAGGGAGTAGAAGAACTTACCCGAGGTCCTCACTGGAGTTTAGAAGAGGAAGCATAACAGATGACGAGTGCACACGGCGGCACGGCGAGCACCCGAGGGCGCTGCAACCCGCACCAAGCCGCAGACACGACGGCCACAGGAGCACGGGAGGTGCTGGCAGCACCTCAGCGATTCCACAAAACCAGAGCATCACCGTGACATCGCCAGTGAACCACGTCGGCGCTTGGGTTGAAACCCTAGGCACTAGAGGGGTGGCAGCAAAGCCAGTAGAAAGAGCAAGAGACAAATTGAACAGGAAAGGATGGTGCAACATTGTTGCCTGCACCGTTCTGTACCACGGAGGCAAATAGGGAGGCCAGAGGCGGCCGGAATCGTGTGGCAACGGCGGCGGCACCACAATGCTAGCAAGGGGAGAGGCTCGGGTCGTGCAAGAGACAGAGAAGAAGTAAGATGGGGTACTGGGCCGGCACGGGGCTAGCCCTGAACGACTCGGGTGTTTGACCCCAAACCAATGAGCCGGATTGGGTCGGGCCAAGCCCAAAGGACCAGGCCCAACGTATAAAAGAAAAGAAATTTAATAGAATGAAAAAAATTCTTGTTTCAAAATACCCTAGAAGTACTTTTAACTTGTAGCATCCCATCTATCTAACATCTGTAATGCTACATGGTTCCTAATAAAATACTACTTCCTACATATTATTTTGCATGTCATCTTCATTACATCATGTTCATGTCATCATGTCACCTTGGTTTTGAGCATCATATTAAAACACCCTTCTATTGGTTCTCCTACCATATGCATTGTATATTGTATTACTTGTATTTGCCTTTTGATGTATTGTAGTTGGTTCTTGATATATTGCTTAATTCCCAAGTTGAATTGGGGGCATATCTTTTATTGACTCCACTACCCTTCTTGTCCATCACCTACAATTCCACCATCCTAATTATAAATGAGCCATTACAATTCTATTTCGTGTTTAAATCGAGCTCATATGTGTTGGGGTGGATCTACATATTTCTACATGCTTCCATATATGATACATGTTGTCTTCACAAAATTGGATATGGGGAGCCACATGGCCATCTTTGCATGCTATGTGATTAGTTTTCCTTTGCAAGCTTCTATATGGTTTATATTTGTATGAAATCTCAATATGAATATAATTGTGGCTTGATACGTCGGAAACGTATCTATAATTTTTGATGCTCCATGCTTGTTTAGTATCTACTTTTCTTTGATTTGTCTAGACTTTGAGGTGTTTTTATATCTTTTCTGGAACTAACATATTAACAAGTTGCCACAGTGCCAGTTGCCTAGTTTCTTCTGTTTTTGGTTCCAGAAAGGCAGAAAATCAATATTCTCGGAATTGGATGGGACAAAAGCCAAAGTCAATATTTTACCGTGAGGGACACGAATTCAGAAGATGAGACGGAGACGCGAACTAGGGTGGCCAGACCCCCCTAGGCGCGTGTGGGCCCTGCCTCGCGCCTGGGTAGGGTGTGCGGTCCCTGGCCGCCTCCCGGCCTCGCCTCATCGCCTATAAGAATCCCCCGATGCAGAAACCCTAAGTACCCGATCAATATTCCACGAAACCTTTTGTAGCCACCTCCACCGTCGTCCCTAGATCGGGGGGTTCCGAAATTCTTCCCGGCACCCTGCTGGAGGGGAGATCATCCCAGAGGCCTTCTCTTTGGTATGATGCGTGAGTATTTCCACCTTGGACTATGAGTCCATGTAGTAGCTAGATGGTTGTGTCTCCTCCCATGTGCTTCCATGTATAGATCTTGTGAGCTTCGTTCATGATCAAGATCTAATCCATTTGTAATCATGCATGTTTTGTTTGTGGGGATCAGATGGATATTGAGATTATTATGTCAAATTGATTAATGGTTTTGTCTTTATGGTTCTATCATGTTTGTGTTGTTTGTGATCTTGCATGCTCTCCGTTGTTAGTAGCTATCTTGGCCGAGTAGTTGCTACTCCAAGAGGGGGTATTTATGCTCGATAGTGGGTTCATGCCTCTAGTTCCAAAGGGAAGTGAAAAAAATCTCTTCAGTTGTAGATGTGTTGTTGCTACTAGGGACTTCTAGTCATAGATGCGGTTGGATGGTGGTCTATGTATATTGTTGTATTTCCCAATCGAATCTCATAGGATATTTTTGACTAGTATTGCATTGTTATGCCTTGCTCAGTTCCTATCAATTGCCCTGCTGTAATTTGTTTACCCTTCATGCCATGTTGTTTATCTAAGGAGAGCACCTCTAGTGAACTATGGAGCCCGATCCAATCTTTACCATTGATACATCTTCCACTGTTACTTGTTCACTTGCTGCAAAGCATTATCTTCCACACCATTCGTTTAATCCTTTGTTACAGCAAACCGGTGAGCTTGACAACCTCACTGATTCGTTGGGGCAAAGTCTTGAGTTTGTGTTGTGCAGGTCTCCGCGTTGCTTGCAACACCTGTGTGACGTTTCCTTCCTCCTACTAGTTCGATAACCTCGGTTTCTTACTGAGGGAAAACTTGCTGCTATGCTGCTTCACACCTTGCTCTTGGGGTTCCCAACAGACTCCACAAGCCACCAAGGAGTCACCATCAAGCTTCTCTGGCGCTGTTGTCGTGGAGGCTAAGGACGTCTTCACAAGGGAAGTCCTTCACTTCCTTTCTCTTTACTTTGTTTTTAGTTTTCTTTGTTTCTTTTGCTTGGCTTTGTTTGCCTCTTTTAAAAAAAAACCCAAAAAAATAGTCTAGTTTGGTTTGCTTGCTTTATTCAAAAACACAAAAAAAATTAGTTCCTACCCTAGTTGCTGGTCTGTTGTTGCCTTACCTTGTCATGATTTCTATCAATGGATGGTTTCTTTGAAACTAGTTCTTATAAGCAAGGTGGGTTAACAGAAGAACAGAAGTATTATTATAAAGGAACACCATTTGTCACAAAAAGGGAAACACTTATGAGAACAAATTGATAAGTTGAATACTATTGCTAGAGACGTGTGCTCTACTTATAATGTTACTTATTGCTTTGATAAAGCTTGTTGCTGCAGAAGGTATAAACACCTACCTTTTCAATGTGAGTATAATGATAATGTTACCATATCTTCTTATGTTAAAGGAAATTATAACTTTTATGATGTGGAACAAATTGAAGAATTCATTGCCTTCAAGGGTGCATTTGAACTTGCCAGTTTGCTTGAAAATACTGATGATGCACCTTATGAACCTAAGGTTTATGAGATACTTAAATTTTGCTTTGACAATTAAAAGGGATAAAATGGCTATATTCTTGATTACTTTAATAGATGATTTCCACAAATGGAAGAGACTAATGCCTTGCAGGATCCTATGGAAGAAGAAATTGCTGAAACTGGAAGCTCATTAGATGAAAAAGAGGAGGAGAGTGATGGTCAAGAGGAGGAAGAATGTATCTACCCATGTCTACCTTCTAATGAGAGTAACTCTTTACCTCTTACATTATTTGATTGCCCCCCATGCTTACCAAAGGAAGATGAATGTTATGTTCCTGTGGATCCATTTGAAATATCTACTTTGGGTAAAACCTGTGAAGGTTATAATTCCACTATTTTTGAGCTTGATAGAAATTATGTGTTTGTAGCTCATGCAAAGTCTGCTTTATGTGATAGTTATATTGTTGAGTTTATTCATGAGGCTACTGAAAATTATTATGAGAGAGGGCAACATGATTTTATGCATCTCAATAATATTAAGTTTCCTCTCTTTATGTTGAAAGTTTCGAAGTTGCACTTGTTTTGCTTTCCTATGCTTGTTGCTTTGTGCTTTAATGACTTGTTTCTTTACAAGATTCCTATGCATAGGAAGTGGGTTAGACTCAAATGTGTTTTGAATTTGCTTCTTGATGCTCTCTTTTACTTCAACTCATAGTTCTTATGTGAGCATCTTCTCAAATTATCAATGCCTAACTCATAGTTTCCTTGAGTGTTGGAAGTTATTACTTCAGTAATGACCTCTCCTTATCCTTTTTGTTTTCTTTTTGTGCCAAGAATGACCTCTAATGAGAGGGAAGTAAGATTTGGGGAGTTGCTATCCCGAAACATATTTCTGTCCTCCACCAAAAACATTCGTGAGGAGTGTCTGTAACTCATATTGAGCTGAAAATTTATGAATAAATCCCCCAGTATGTTATATAACTTTTGTTAGTTCAACACTTTTTGATTTGAGCAACAGAAGATGTTCTAAAAAATTGTTTTCTACCTGCTGGTCTGTTTTGACATATTTCTGCCATTATTTGCATTTGCTTCTTATTGATTCCTTTTTGAGTTCTCTTTAGGTGAATTGAGCTTTTTGAAGGAGCTACTACAGTAGCTTGTGTTTTTAGTGAACAGTCCTGTTGTTCCAAAGCTTTTCCAGAGGTCTAATATCTTTTGAATAAACTAATGTTGCTAATGAAGATTGTATGAAGTTTTGTGTGAAGGAAAAATTTCAGGTGTAAAGAGAGAATGATGTAATGAGATGAAGAATTGACAAAAGATCAAGCTTGGGGATGCCACCATGGTGTCACCCCAAGAAATATCCAAGAGGTAAAAGCTTCAAAGCTTGGGGATGCCCAAGGCATCCCCTTCTTCATCAATAAAAAGCTCAGGTCTGTCTAGACACTTCATTTTTATTGTTTCATGCCCAGTTGTGTTGTTCTTGGAGCGTCTTAGTTTTCATTTGCTTTCCTTAGGTTGTTTTAGTTTTCTTGAATAAAGTAGATTGGACCCCCGTTTTTGCTGTGTTGTTGCAAATAAGTTGCTTGATGTTGGAAAGGAGTAGTAAGTTCTTGCTTGTAAGTGCAAGAGGAGTTTACATTGACTGTGACTTAGACTTTAGCATGACATATTAGGTGTTGTTTTAACCTTATGCTTAGTGATTATTGCTGTAGAATGTCTTGTTCCAAACAATTGGGATTGCTTAGTGTGCCTTGAAGAAATTATGCTTTGTTTTAGCATGCAAAAGCATAGTATTGTGGTTTTCTCCTTTGATGCTTTGTTTGGGTTGACTTGGCACATGCTCACACCATGTTATGACTATGACAAGTCACCATAGCCTCTATGATCATTTAGTCCTTGACTTGTAGTACCACTCTATGCTTTGATTAGTAATGCTTTGTTGCTCTGAATGATTATGGTCATTATTGCTCTCTTAGTTGGTTGCTCCCTGTGTTTTGCTAGCCTCCACTTGTATGAGTAAGTTCTACTCATGCTTCCAACTCCCAAGAAACCAAGTTATTCCAAAGTGTCCACTATAAATTCCTATGCATGGTGTGTTACACCATTCCAAGGATATTCTTGTTTTCAGCTATCTTCCAATTAAAAACTATTTTTTATGTGAAAACTTAGTGATTAAAGCCCTCACGAACTTGATGGAACACTTTATATTCTTTGCCCCTAATAAACTTGAACCACTGTGTCATCTATGTTGTATATGCTTGCACTTATACGTTGGAATTAGCAGAACCGTGCTGTCACAGGGAACATTTTCAACATTGCACTTGTACTTTGTACTAAGTTGATATCATGCTCTTTTGTCTATGGATGTCACCGGTGTGAAATAAAGAGGGAACTTGTAAGTCCATGGAGTTTGTATTTTGTGTTAGAGAAACGCCTGGAACACTAGCCTAAGCCATGCCTAATCATGGTGGAAACTTGCAGCATCACCATAGTGAGCTATCTATGAAGCATCCTCAATAAAAAGCTATGCATATACTCCATGATGCTTATGATAGGGGCAATGAGGGCTGAAAGCTAACAATTACCATAATTTTTGGAAGCTCTTTTTGAAACTTTAAATCCCTTCTTCCCTTTGTGAAGGGCTTTTCTTCCACCATTATTTGAGTCTCCACCTTCTACCTTTAGGCACCATTAAGAGAGCATAGTTGTCATTCTGTGTGCAGTGTCGCAATGCTTATTGATTGATGAATATTGTGATATTACTTGTTCTTGTGCTATCTATTTCTTGTCACCCTTGTGAACTTTGAAGGTGTCCTATGCATCTATTTGCTACTCTATGAGGGACAAGCTGATTGCCACTATGTTATGTATTCTGTATGTGAAACAAACAAACGTTTTTTAATGCATGTTATTCATGATCTTTGTTTGTAGCATTTCATGTTGCATGCATAGTTACTATGTCCTATTGTTATAACTCTATCTTTCATGGACATGTTTAGAGTTCTTTGATCCCAGCTTTCAATGCTTGCAAATGGTTTGATCTTGGTTTTGATGGTGCATGTCACCTCAAAAATTATTCTTTTTATGACTTACCTACTCGAGGACGAGTAGGAATTAAGCTTGGGGATGCTTGATACGTCAGAAACGTATCTATAATTTTTAATGCTCCATGCTTGTTTAGTATCTACTTTGCTTTGCTTTGTCTACACTTTGAGGTGTTTTTATATCTTTTCGGGAACTAACCTATTAACAAGTTGCCACAGTCCCAATTGCTTGTTTTCTTCTGTTTTTGGTTCCAGAAAGGCAGAAAATCAATATTCTTAGAATTGGACGGGACAAAAGCAAAAGTCAATATTTTATCATGAGGGACACGAATCTAGAAGATGAGATGGAGACGCGAACCAGGGTGGCCAGAGCCCCTAGGTGCGGGTGGGCCCTGCCCCATGCCTGGGTAGGTTGTGGGGTCCCTAGCCGCCTCCCGGCCTCGCCTCTTGGCCTATAAAAAGCCCCCGATACAGAAACCCTAAGTACCCGATCATATTCCATGGAACCTTTGGTAGCCGCCGCCATCGTTGTCCCTAGATCGGGGGGATCTGAAGTTCTTCCCGGCACCCTGCCGGAGGGGAGATCATCCTGGAGGCCTTCTCTCTGGTATGATGCGTGAGTAGTTCCACCTTGGACTATGGGTCCATATAATAGTTAGATGGTTGTATCTCCTCCCTTGTGCTGCCATGTATAGATCTTGTGAGCTCTGTTCATGATCAAGATCTAATCTATTTGTAATCATGCATGTTGTGTTTGCAGGATTCCAATGAATATTGATATTATTATGTTAGATTGATTAATGTTTTTGTCTTTATGATTCTATCATGTCTGTGTTGTTTGTGATCTTGCATGCTCTCTGTTCTTAGTAGCTATCTTGGCCGAGTAGTTGCTAGTGACTCCAAGAGGGGGTATTTATGATCAATAGTGTGTTCATGCCTCTAGTTTCCAAGGGAAGTGACATAAATCTGTTCGGTTGTAGATGTGTTGTTTTTACTGGGGAGAAAACAAAGGTCTCTTGTTTATGGAACAAGTGGATTGTATACCTTACACACTTTGCTTAAAGCAGTTGTCTGTTTCTTGCAACTTAATAATGGAGGGGGTTCGTATGATAACCTGAAGGTGAACTTGTAGTCATAGATGCAGTTGGATGGCGGTCTATGTATATTGTTGTATTGCCCAATCGAATCTCATAGGATCTTTTTGACTAGTATTGCATTGTTATGCCTTGCTCAGTTCCTGTCAATTGCCCTGCTGTAATTTGTTTATCATTCATGACATGTTGTTTATCTAAGGAGAGCACCTCTAGTGAACTATGGACCCTGGTCCAATATTTACCATTGATACGTCTTCCACTGTTACTTGTTCACTTGCTGCAAACCATTATCTTCCACACCATACGTTTAATCATTTTTTTACAGAAAACCAGTGAGCTTGACAACCTCACTAATTCGTTGGGGCAAATTCTTGAGTTTGTGTTGTGCAGGTCTCTGCGTTGCTTGCAACACCTGTGTGACGTTTCCTTCCTCCTACTAGTTCGATAACCTCGGTTTCTTACTAAGGGAAAACTTGCTGCTGTGCTGCTTCACACTTGCTCTTGGGGTTCTCAACAGACTCCATAAGGCACTAAGGAGTCACCATCATGGCTCAATATTTATTAGTGGATCACACACTAGATGGTCACTTTATATTCATCCATGCTTTATTCCATATTTACCATGTGTGGAATCAAGCTCATCTTTCCCTTTTGCAAGGCCCTAATTTAAATTTGGATGCATGTTGAAATAAATGACCATGTTGAATTAAAGTTGTTCTCACAATTATTAGTGGCATTTAACACACATGCATGACCCATGCAAAGCTTTACGACCTTCTCCTATTTTGGTTCTTCCTTGAATTTGAAAGGAGGTTGTGATTTTAAAATCACTCTAGTTGTTCAAATTTATATGGAACATGATGGGTTTCTTCCTCTATCCACCTTTGTTCTATTGGTTCCTTTTGATCTTTCCTTTTGAGATATCATGTTTAATAATGGATCCAAATAGTTAAAACAAAAATGAAGGAAAGAATAAGAACGGAGCTATCCAAATAACATAAACCCTAACTCAATTTGACCCACCCCCTCTAAGCCCTGAACGTCTCTTTATATCTATCTTTTTCCCTAGGTAGACTCTATCTAAACCCTAAACCATATCTATCCACCTAATCCACTAGGGAACCCCTTCCATATGTTTCTCTGGTCGTGCCCGAGCTAGACACACCTCGCCAAACCCTGTCTTGTTCTTATGGACCTACCCCGCGGCCTCCCTGGTGCCAACCACCTTGACCTGGATCGACCGCACTAGCAGCAGAGGGCAGCATCGGCACCCTGTTTCTCTTCCTCGCGGCGAGCGTGTCGTGCATGTGAACTCGAACACGCTGAGCGCGTGAGCCCTCCCCGCCATCCTCCCTCTTTGTGGCCCTTTTCTCCCTTAAAGCTGCACCACCAGGGCCCCTCCCATCTTCTTATCCTCCTCGCCTAGACACCATACACTCTAACCAGGCCGCCACCGCCATGGCCAGAACCCTGCTCGTTGCCTCGCTTTCCCTCTGAGCTGCGACGCCACCGAAGCCACCTGCCGCAGCAAGAAGCCCCACGTGGAGCCCCTGGAATGGTGCTGGACAGGGAGCGAGGAGGAGACGACGTGCCGCGGTGTCGTGCCGCTGCTCACTTCCAACCTCTTCTTCTGCTACAGGCTTCCTCGACGCCGACGCCCGTGCCGCTCGCCGGTTGCTGCCTCTCTGCTCCCCGCTCCACCCTCTTGCCGACGAGCGCGAGGTGAGCTTCCTTCCGTTCTCCAGTACCTCCCCTTCACCTGTGCCATGCCCAGCAGCCTCACAAAGCTCTGCCGCACCCTGCACGCACCGCGCCTAGCAGAAGCAGGTCACCTTTGCAGATACCGCGAACAGCCCGCAACCGTCTCTGTTGTCGTCAAGTTTCTGAGAGATGCAGCCCAGATCTTGCTTAGAGCATCTCCACTCGCCTACCGAGGACGCTGATCCGGACGCCGAAAATTGGCCAAGTCGCGTACCCAGGAACCTGTTTTCGGTCGGATTTGGGCCAATTTTGGTCTGGACTACCCAGGCCAAACCTAGGTTTCCGGGTACGCCCTAGGAACGCCGGACGCAGTGAACTCGGCGAAAAAATGAAACGGCACGTGGACCCACCGAGTCAGCGACGGAAGCCGAGTCGTCTCATCCTTGGAACCATGCGGCGACCGCCAGACATTAACTGTCCGTCATGTCAGCCACGCGTCGCCGAAGTACGGAGCCAACACCGCCGCCTCGGCTCTCGCGACGGACCGGCGGGCACTAACTTCCCGCCGATTCCCCTTTTCCCGTCCTCGCCGCTACACCCCTACCGCCCTCGCCTGCCACCCCGGCCTATATAAGCCATACCCCTCGCCGTAGACCCTCACACTCTCTCAAAGCTCCCCTAGCCCACCAGCCCGAAAATCCGGCGAACTTTCCCCTCTCACTCACTCTCCCCTCCCCACCATCCATGGCCGAGAGATACCCTGGAGACGGTGTGGCGGCGAATGGCTTCGGCCGGTGCACCCTCCAGGCCTGGGAGGCGCACCTGCTCTACGAGGCCGGCTACATGGCGCCGCCGGACATGCGGAACCCTTCGAGGTGGAAGCTCAGCGCGGGCAGCATCCCTATACCGCCGACACTGATGCCGGGAGCTTCCATACGAGATACAGGAATACATCGCTGCCATGGACGACCCCTCCACCGTCGAGTTGCCGGACAACCTCCTATACTGGGAGGAGTTCTTTGTAGAACGCCGCGCCTAGGAGCTCGCCCGCCACGAAGGGCCGCCCAACGAGTCGCCGCTAAAGCGCAACAACTCGGCTGGTCACCGGCATTGGTGGAGTGCGCCAGGCCGCAAGCTGAGGGCGGTGCTGAAGCACATCAACGCTGGCAACACGCCACGTCTAGGCTTCCCACGAACTCCCAGGACGGCGTCGAGGTCAAGGCAGCGTCCTCCACCGAACTGGATGCCGAGCAGGATGGCCAGCATGAGATCCTCGTCCTCCGCCTCGGCATACAACTCCTCCGACTCGGCGCTGCTGTGCAAGCCGACTGCACCTTCGCCGATGACGATGCTGCGCGGAGTCAAGCCCGAGGAAGGATCGCATGTGCGCTCGCCGCCGCGGACACGCTCGCGCCCCGCCGCCGCCGGTGGAGCCCTCCTCGCCGGACATCCTGGAATGGTCCAGGAAGGACTGAGAGAAGGTGGAGCGGCAGCGTATCCTCGGCCTGCAGCAGCAGCCGAGGAGCAAGCGGCCCGGAGACGGGCATTGTCCGAGCGCGAGCTCTCCTACTAGGGCGCCCTGCTCTACGTCCTCGATGACGACGAGGATGAAGGCCAATCCTACCAGCCGTGGAGGTTTGGCGACCTAGGCCAGGGGAGCTCCTGCCAGAACCAGCCGCCGACAGACGACAACGACGGCGGCGGCGAGGATGACGGACGCGCCGATCTTGGCTACACGGTGTTCTACAGTAACTTTGGCATGTAGAACGGCGAAGGCACCGACGGAGGCCACGACGACGGCCTTTTTTAAGTATATTATGTACTAGTTTAATTTAAATTCGATGTAATCCGCCTATATTCGCCCATCTTAATAAAATTTGCTCATCTTTAATAAATTTTAGCCGAACTTGTGAACTCGGCCTGGGTACGTGAGTGGGAAATTGGGCGTATCCAGGCCGAAACCTAATTTCGTCCGGCCAAAAAAAGGCTCGATTTTCGGCCTGGGTTCGCCCAACGAGTGGAGATGCTTTTAGACTCCTTGACCAATTTTATATCCCTATGTCCCCTCCAGATCTAGGTCCAAACATCGCTTAGATCAGAGCACCACGGCTCTGGATTTAATCTCCCGAAAACAGTCAGATTTACTATTGAAATCGTCGACACTCCGTCAGAAAACCCTTTTCTGAATTCGACGTGTTCGTCGTTTTTTTCGGCGGAACATTACTCTTTTGGAGGTACTCTCTTTATCAAAGTTGCAGATCTAGAGGAGGCCTCCAACTTTTGTTTTTATGACATACCTAAATTCTACCCCGTTTCGATGCCATCTTCATTCGAACTTGGTCCGATTTCAATTAAAGCCCAGATCTAATAATTTAGTTTGGATGTCCCTCCCAACCCTTTTTCTGTTAAGGCCCCCAAGGTTTTTCGTTCCTCAACCCGCGGTCCTCGCATGCCACTTGTCTCCTAATGGTTGCTCACTTGCGTGGGTGGACCCGCCGGCGCACTGACCCACCAGTCTGTGCCTGTGGGTAAGCTAACCCTAGGTATCAGATGTTTTGGTTTTTCCTGATCCCCAAATATAAAAAACAGAAATAGGATTTGGTTAATTACTTTTGAAATGTTTTGAATTTGAACAAATGTTTAATATGAGAAGTGTTTAGTTTGTGAATAAGAATTCAACCATAATTTCAAATATTTTCAAATCTGCTCTATCTAGTCAAACCTTTGACCTTGACCCCATTAAAATAATTTTTACTTTAATATTGTTTGAAATTATAAATCCAAATAATATGTATAATATATCATTTTGAATCAGAAAAATATTAGGATTGTGAATATGCTATTTATAATACCATCTTGAGCAATTTAAAAAATTCTAATAAATATTAATATATGTGTTTTCTTAAATATAGCATAACTTTAAATCCATAACTCCAAATTCGACAAATGATATGTATAAATCGATTAGCTCGACGAGCCCTTTCCATGTATGCATTCTATACATTCGTTTGCATCTTGTTTCATGCATTTATAATATGTTAATGGAAGGAAACTTATTAATAAAATGGATGAATAAAATTGAAATTAGTTCCTTATTGTTACTAATGCCTCACTAATTTAGTCTCATCCTTGTAATTTGCTAATTACATCTTACTAACATGTTTTGCATCATTAACATGCCATGTCATTCATCATATCATGATCATGCCGGTTTTCCGAATTAGTTGTAATTGTTGCATCTCTTGTTCCTTTTAGTGTTTTCCTTCTTCATGGATTAGGCGGATGAGTTGATGCGAGTGTCGACCCGATCTTTGAATGAACCTTTGGAAATGTTTTCAGGTGAGCATTCTCCCCCTTTCTACCTATCTTACTTTTATAGTCTTTATTTCCTCTTGTTGATCTATTGCTATCTGTGTTGCGATGCTCTAGTTTTCGTACTCGTGATATCCCTTGCAGCCATTATATTGCCTTGGACACCTCCTATTACATGTTGTTTGGTACATAGTCGGCCTTGCGAGTCGTAGTTGCTTGCGGAGATGTTGTTTCGATGTCGAAAAGTACCATAGTTGTTGGAGAAATGCCTCATGCTTAATGTTGGAGATGATCATGGCTTTAATTACCGTTTAGTAACTAATATTGAAAGTTGGTAAATAATGCAGAGGCACCCGTGGGCAATAGATGTTATTTGGTTTTTAACCGCCCACTTGTGTCTCGTAGGACCCCGAGTACTTGATACCTGTTCCTAGAATATTCGCACTATCCGCATGTGGGACCATGAATTCCTTTAGCGAGAGCTTGAGTCATATCTTATTTCTTGGGTCCACAAAGTAGTTTGGGGCTTTATTACTATCATGTACTTATGCCATGCTTTACTGCTTTATATACTATTGCGCGTGGAGCGCCTGTACTATTTATGAACAAATGTCGAGTGTTTTCACGGTATCGACAAGCTTGGTGGGGTGGCCTCCTGAAATATTATATGAATCTTGCAATTTCTTTGTCGTGATGCCTCGTTTGGTTTTTATTTGGTTTTTCGAGGTTGATCGTGCGTGTGTTGCTATTTGTGCCGCCTGTACGGTAAAACTTTCTGAAAGCCGTGTCCGCAGTTATGGACTACTTGGAGCACACTATATCGATCATAGACAACTATAACTAAAGTAGTGCTATAAATTTGACTTTGGAATGACTAGTAATCAGCTTCACTATAATAGAATGGCTAAATAAAAGTACCAACAACTGCTGGTTTTGGGATATATCATGCTATCTGTATCTGACTAGTAAGTATTGCAACTACAATGGAATGGTTAAATAAAACTGCCCACTTCTTATGATATCAGGATAACTCATGCTATCTATATCTGACTAGTAATTGCTGCAACTTTAATGGAATGATAAAATTGCCAACTGTGTTAGTTTCCTCGGTATGACTTTCTTGTTTGGTCTCGAGGGGGAATACCAGGATGGGTATGTTTGTGTGTTAGTATCAGGTTGGATCCGAATAGGTATTTCTTATCCCTCTCTGATAGATGCCAGTTGTATCGAGTCTGTATAGGTTGTTTAGTGCAATCTGCGCTACTACTTCAGTCCTCCATACCTATGTAGGCGAGGACCGCCAAATTCTAAGACTCGTCGTGTACTGGCCTCAGTACTGACCACTCTCTTTTTCCTTTGCCCTTTGTCGGCACCCCTTTTGTTTAAGAAGGTTTTGAGATCGATGTCGTTAGCAGGGTTACCTTTCCGGCTTGGCCTGGTCAGGGTTATGGACGCCATTGGTTATTCTTCAGGGCTCTTAGCCCCATTTGCATCTTGTCCATAGTCGGATGTTGTATCGTTTTCAAGGTGATTTGGATCTTTGTATTGTATATTTGTATTCTTGACTCATGGAGTCGTTGTTGTATATATCTGTTCTATGGGTTCCATCAAAGACTATTATATAATGATATTACTTTGTTTTCCACCCGCACGCAAGTGCCTAGTGGGCACCTTTGAATCGTTTCTACGCAGATTTGGCGGAAATCGCTAAAACTTGCATAGGGCCGATCTGAGGGTGTTACATAACTCTAAAAAAATCCTAAAAATACAAATAATTTATTAAAATGCTAATAAAAATATAAACTACCCAATTAAAATAATGGATTGTATTTTAGGATAATAACACTTAAGTTGATTATTTAAATGACATAAAATCTTTAAGCGATTTTCTAAAATTAAAGGCGATACTTAAAAAAATAAATAAAATTCACTTTTGAGATCCTAAACAAATATTGCATTTAAGAAAAAAATACTAGTTTGTATTTTAGTTTAATAAAACTAAATGATCTATATTAAAACACTTACTACTTTCTGAAATTTAATAAAATAAGGAAAAGTCCTAAAAATCAATAAAAATAATTTTTGTATATAAAAATAAATGTACTATTTTAGAAAAATACTCACTTAATTTTCTTATAAAAATAAAGTTTAAAGTAAGTATTGAAAGACATTTAGTCCTTTATGGAATTTTATAAACATAACAATAATACTTAAAAATAATTAAAAATCATTTTTAAGATTATGAATAAATATATTACACTAGAAAAATATTAAATATATTATTAATTTTTTTTAATATTTTAAAGTAATAAATCCTTCTCTATTTTGAAAATTCTATAAAAACATTGGTTAAGTAAGAAATACTTATATTTCTTTAGAAATATTAAAACCTTAAAATCTAAATACTAAAAGTTCTAAAACATAATTAAAGATTTATAATTAAATTTAAGTGAAAATTATTAACTTTTTATACTCTTTCAAAACCTTAAATAAAAATTTAAAACCACAATCTTTAAGATAACTTTATACATCATACACTAATATTATGGGGGAATGATCTTAATATCAAAATAATATTTAACATGACTTTAAATCGAACACCTTAATAAGGTTATCCAAATTATACTTCCATTAAATAGTTGCATATTATCTTCATAAATCAAAACAAATTTAATCTAATCATTCACTTAAATATAAAGTGAATAATTCCACACCTTAGTCATATTTATCATAAATCCAAAACATGAGAATAATTAAAACAAATTACACCTTAAGTTTATTTACCCTTTTAAAGTTAACTTTAGTCTCAAATCATCTAAACATCATGTCTAAAGACTATTTATATCTATTTTTATAACTAACTTTGATTTACCATCTCATGAACATTATATAACTCAAGTATATTCATGATTTTATAGTTTAATTTGGTCTATTTTAATAAAAACATAAAGCATCTGAAGTCCAAACTAATCGAGTAAACACAAAAGAAATCAATCACATTCGATTAACCATAATTATTTTTTAAACTTTAATAAAGAAACCTTTTCTTTGAAGGTTATTCTTGTTGCCACTTCAAACAACAAATCTATGATAATTTCTTCAAATCTTCACAACTCAACCCAAGGAATTTTATCATAGTCACCAAATTACAATTAATCATAATCACATTACTTCATACTTTACTTGTATATTTTGGATTGTTAACACTTAAGCTCCTTATAATACCATTACTTGTAAAGTAAAGCTTAAAGTTGAACCAACTCTTAAATGAATCACCTAAATTCACTTCACTCAAAGTATTGGGAATTCACTTCGGGAGTTTTACCAGAACAATGATGCTGATTTGAGATATTGGATCTTCTATTGTCTCGATGACCGTGAGTGCATAGTCTTGCAATCACAAAAGGCAAGTTCACACTTTCTCATGTCCCTTTATTATTTTTATCAACTATTTTGCAAATCCAGAGTTAATTATCTGCATTTCAAAAATGTCATAAACACTATTTTGATAATAATGTGAACTATTGATTACTGATCCAGGGTGATCAGCTAATCTATTAAGTCTGGCAGTTGGAATACCACCGCACATGAATATATCATCTAGGACTTAACAACCAATGTCGCCAGTGATTCTTGCGCCGTATATCACGCGTTAACCATGATATTTGGAATGGGACGAAGAGGTCAGCTGTATCTTCTTCCTCTCGCATGTATCCGGATGCATGGGTCGTGGATATTATCCTTGTAGTGTGCATTAATTAGTAATTTGTACAGGATATGCAACATATGGGTGGGAACCCTCAACATCCCACAATAGTTCTAGCATCTGAACGATCTGTACTAACCATTGCCGTAATTCAAATGTGGGCATGACGTACACCAAAGAGACAAGCAAGGTCGCGAAAAGAGTAGTGGTTGGCTTGGATCATCTACTAGGCCCTGCATCACAGAATTGTCGACGGGAATAAGCTTCCTAGATGTGCAACAAAGATTTGATATCTCATGGGTAAAGCAACGCACCTCTGCAGAGTGTAAGGACTATAACTTGTTACTCCCTATTCCGGGAAGGAGCTACGCACACGGCAGGAAAGGAACTCCATGAAAGTTATGGTAAACCTGTGAAGGGTGACAGACATAGCTTTTCAGAATAAAAGCAACCTTTGAAGAAATGTTTATGAAAACCTGCATTGCCTATGACCTATGGTTAGTGGCTGCAGATAGTGCATCAAACACTCATTTTTAGTGAACTTGCTGAGTGCGCTCGTACTCAATGTATCTTATTAACCCTTGCTAGATTCTGAAGCCAAAACAGATAACATCTACATCAACTTATGCTCAAGAGAATCGGCATCAACAACTCAAGTTCTTCAATAAAGTCAACATATATATCAACTAAAGTGAAGACGAAGTTTCTAATTAGATAGGAATATAATCTCTAGCCATAGAACCTACTTCTGTAGAGTATTGCAATAGGAGAAATGCAATCCAAATAGTTAGATGCTAATCTTATTAGCATGATAGTTATGAGTTGTTATTTCTCGTTCTTCTATGAAAGAAGTTTCTTTCTCTATCTCTTTAACCTAGAGTGTTCTCTAGATCTTTTTTAAAGAGTCAAGTTGTAACTTATAGTCATGTATTGGACTTGATGTGTTTCTTTTGTACCACTCCGAGGGATGTAATACTAGTGAACAGTGTTTCATTGGTGTTATGTCAGTGACTATAATATACTACATCATGCAGTGATATGTGGGTTACCATAACTGGTATTAGAGCATATGCTTTGACCTTAGGTTGGAAACCTAGTAAATGGGTAGAACCTGTAGGAAAGATTCTAGCAATAATAAAGAGTTCTCTAAAGATATGATGAAAATTCCATTGTGAATAATTCAGTCATATGGCTAGTGCGATAATTCTTTATTATGATGCAATTTCAAGTAAGTACCATGAGTTTTAACTCAATATGATCGATGATAAATTTTTATCTATAGTATAAAATGGCACCTCGGTATCCACACCGAAATGTTCAAGTGTTGAATAGGACTTTAGATGACTATGGAGGAGATTGGACCAATACTCTCAGACAACTTCTGTGGAGATTGGTCAAGATTTATAGTTATTATGATGGGAAAGTACTAGCCAAGTACCGGGTCATGATCATGTTACCCAAGAAGTTAGGACTTAAGGGAGAAATGCCATCAGGAGAGTCAAGGTGTATGGCATCGGCGTATCAGATTGCAATAGTGGCAGCGATAACCATGATGCGAGAACAGAAATCCCAAGATCTGGTAGGTAGCACTCACACTATTATACCCCATGAAACCTTAAATACGGATCATGAGTTAAATCATTCTACTCTGGTACGAACTAAACCCACTCTAGATGTAGAGTATATGTATCGTTATAGGTCTCTACTGAACACCTTCCATAACACTCACCAAGTATTAGTTCGGGAGATGGATACTATCGTTAAGGATTTTACTGATCATGTCAAAGAAATGGCATGTAGAATGAAGTTAGATAAATAAGCTAGACATCCTAAAGCCACCTTTTTAGGAGAAGTGTACGAAGAGACCGAATTCGATGATCCATAGTCGGAAACGTATGCCTACTACCAGAATAAACCTCAATCACCTGAAGATCCATGGCCAAGTATGCTTTAGAACAGAAAACTTGGGGGGAAACCAATCCAAATGTTCTTGTAGAGGATTATAATTGATGGGGAATAGATCCTTATACTGGAACCATCGGAAATCCAATTCCATGTGATGCTGGAAATGACATAGCAGTCACAACGTTAGAGAACCTTATGGACCCTATGGGGGTAATACCAATCCTATCCACTTAGAAGAATGTCCACGTAGTTATTATACCAATATGTATGAATGGAACAAGGAGAAGGCGAAGGAACCATCTTACTTTGAGAAAGCGTTGGAAGAAACACAGGAACATCCTGAGGAAAATCACACCAACTCTAGTCATTTTTCAATGACTAATGTTAATCTAGGTACTTCTAATCAAGAATACGCACCTCCTGGATGCTCTTACACTCCAGAAGGCAGTCGTAGCACTTCACGTCATCATGGACGGAACTTCAGGAAGCACTAGATGAGGGTGAAAGTAAGAATGGAAAGTAATCCGAAGGGAAGAGTGCTTTAATAATGTACATATTAGGTAATGTGCATTGTAGTATTCGAGAGGTTTGCTGAAATAAGTGAGGATATACTCACATGGACAAGAAAGTTCTTGTAATATATATATGTATTGTAATATGTGAGGTGGACAGTTGCAGTTGGGAAGCTCATTTCATCTATAACCTATATGAAACCTATGTATAATACATGGTACATGTTTGGTTGTTATCGAATTTTTGGTTTTTTTTAATCTTCTTGATTGACTAGATTGGTACATGAAGTTTGACTTGGTGTGCAAATGCATGTTGCAACATCCAGTTACTACTTGATATTATAGACCTAGATAGATAAGGGAATTCGTGTAAGGGAGTAACGAGTTCCAAAGACTAGGAGGAAGACTTACATGAAAAGTGAAGTCATGTATAAGGTGCATTAACACAATTTGAAAGATGGATCAAGTTCAGATCATATTTTTGGTCAACAATAAGAAGAAATAATAATGTAGAAAATGTATGGAGTAACAAGAAGCGATGAACTTAAGTTTTTCCAAAGTAAAGTGATGTTACTAAGAAGTTAATGAAGTAGTTGTACCAAGTTCATGGAAGCATCATGAATAAGTATAAAGAATAAGCTTTAGAATAGAAAATGGTACTCAAGCTCTGAAGTCTCAGAGAAAATAACAGTAACAAGTTAAGAACCATAGGGTAATTCATACACCCTAGGTTGGTCCGTAGCTGGTATTTGGTTAACTTAGTTCACCAGATCATCTTGTTATTTCATAAAGAGTATAAAACTTGGCCGAAACTAAGTAAGATATAAATGAGTATGAGATTAGAGCGATCGTCTTTTGAAATCTTCGTGAAAACGGTCGAATCAAAGACAAAAAGTCTAAATGATAAATAATACAAATAATCTTGGAAGATCTATTTCAAATATCCACAATTATGTGGGTATATCATAAGTTCTTCCACAAAACCTTAGAAAAGGTATAAACTAGATAGAGATCAACATCATAGTTATAAAGCCAATGGTTACTATATAGGCAGTTTAGACCATTAGGAAACCCCAAGGGGGAGAGTAAACAGTAAAGAATGGAAGTATGATATGTGACTTTCCGAGTAAAGGTTGGAGAAGAAGTAATAACCTATGACAATATTAAGCCTTATTTTCATAAGGTTAAAAGAAGTCATCACTATAGAAGTACTTTCGGAAGTATGACTGGATGAAATATCAAAGTTTACTTCAAAATAGTAATGCTCAAAACTTAGGGCAATTAGTAAATAGAAGTTGAAGAAGTACTTAAGTTGATAACAAAAGAATTTCTAAAGCTTATTAAGGTAAAAGCTTAAATAAGATAGAATAGATTAATCCGAATAGACTCGTTCTAGAGGAAATAACTCTTAAGTAATCCTTAAGAGGTAATAGAGCACATCCAATTGGACATGTGTAGGGGAACAAGGAATTTCAATGGGTATGGACTAAAGGTGTTCAAAACCAATCTTCGGAAGGACTACTAGTATAAACCATACAGTGAAAAACCAAAAAAATAGGATTTTGACCACAACTATTGTCAAATAAATTTTTAAAACCATGTATTAGTGAGACTTCCTAGACCTTACATAGTATAGTAAGGAAGCTCTATAATCAAGTAAATGAGTTGAAATAGGATACCCCAATAGAGTTAATGAACTAAATAAGAGATTCCAATTTAAGGAGTTCATAATAAGGCCCTATCCCTAAGGGATGATAGTAAAAGGAACCTTGGGATATTGGAGACAATAAGTTGGAGATGGTCAAGAATGAAGAGAATTCAAGGAAAAGGTCTGGATATGGGATACCCCAATTATATCCAACTATGATCACGAAGGAACTCAAGAAATGTCGTGATCAATACAAGTCAATTCCTTATTACGAAATGTGAGAGTATACGAACTTCGAGGACAAAGTTTATTTTAAGGGGGAGAGTCTGTAACATCCTACGATTAGCACCTCGAAATAGATAGGACACATGTTTGTGCATTTCATTCATGCATAAGAAAATCCGGAGAATTTTCATGCAAAACTAAAGAAGCTGTAGAGGGATCAGGATCTCTCTTGTTCTGATGGAAACATCAGGGCAGGTGCAATGGATTTTGGCATGACCTCTATTGTATCCTTCGTGTTTGAGGGGAAGATAATTAAAAATTGATTATCCAATTGATATGAATTAAATCTAAAAATAATTTGAAATAAAATGATTACAATAATGATATAAAATGAGTTATTTACTAATACATATATATATTACATTGTTCTTTCACAATAAAAGAATAAAAGTAAATTACCATGAAACAAATAAAATTATATAATAGAATTCTTCATTGCAAGAATATATATATTACCTTGTCTTTACAAATGAATTCTTATATAAGATGAATGTAAATATTCTAATATCCTTTATATAATAAACAAAAGGATACTTCTTATTCTTTTCTCTATTTAGTAACAACAAATCAAATAAAATGTAACAAATAAAATATTACATTACAGAAAGAGTTAAAGAAAGAAAATTTAAATTTATTGAATAAGATACAACAATACAATGTTTTTTATAATATTCAAACAGAAAAGAAACTACAATACTAGATAAACAGAAAACCTAAATTAATTTCCTATCTCCTCTTTTATCTTCATTTCTTCAATTATTCTTATCCTTATCTTGTATTTGTCCAAGCAAAACAATTTAAAGAAAAACAGAAGTAAAAGAATAAGGGATTAGTGTAAAGGTGTGCTCTTAGATATTAATAATGTAGTGCACTGCTTGGTGTCCCCATTGAGCTAAATTTTAAAAGGGGCAAGTTTCACCAAAATATAATAATTTGTTCTTATCAAGATTTTGGCCTCAGACTATGTGCATCACTGGCCTAAAAGAGGGGCAAGTTTCGCCAAGGTAGATAAAAAGGAAAAAGGTAGAATAGCAGAAAATATCAAGTATCCACTTGATCTCATCCACAAGTAAAAGATCTGAAGTCATAGAAACTTGAACCACAGGTCCCACATGTAAGAAGCTTAGACATTGCATTCAAGCTAAGTGTTGTCAACACAGCAGCAATAGCCAATTCACATAAAAGAGGTAGCATAGCCACAACACAACTTATGCTCAAGAGAATCGACATCAACATCTCAAGTTCTTCAATGAAGTCAACATATATATCAACTAAAGTGAAGACGAAGTTGCTAATTAGATAGGAATATAGTCTCTAGCCATAGAACCTACTTCTATAGAGTATTGCAATAGCAGCAATTCAAGCCAAAAAGTTAGATGCTAATCTTATTATCATGATAGTTATGACTTGTTATTTCTCGTTCTTCTTTGAAAGAAGATTCTCTCTCTCTCTCTCTCTCTTTAACCTAGAGTGTTCTCTAGATCTTTTGTAAAGAGTCAAGTTGTAACTTATAGTAATGTCTTGGACCTGCTGTGTTTTTGTTGTACCACTCTTAGGGATGTAATACTAGTGAAAGGTGTTTCATTGGTGTTATGTCAATGACTTTAGTATACTACATCATGGAATGGTATGCTGGGTCACCGCAAAGAACCGGGATCCAGTGATCCCTAGGTTCGGGGAGGGGGAGGGCTGAACACGTGTTCTCAAGGAGCCTTGGCGACGATGGCGATGGCGGAGCTAGAACCATGACAGAGAGGTGACACACTGTTTTTACCCAGGTTCGGTACACTCATGAGGAGGTAAAGCCCCTACTCCTACTTTGTTTTATTGCTCGCTTGGCCTCACGAGGGTAAAATGGAGATGATATCTCTAGGGTTTAGATCGTTAAGGATCTATCCCTTCTAAGGTAGGAGGAGGAGCCTTTATATAGGGTGGCACCGGGCCTCTTCCCTAGCATTTGGGCGGCAAGGGAGTCCACAGTGTCGCCCCTGGAGGATCCGGTCTAGGATACTACTTTACATGGACTTGGTCTAGCTCGCCCTACTCCGCTCCATCCTCCTGTAAAGCGCCCTTTGCAGGAGAGGCTTGTCTTTATCCGGCGCTCTCTGCTTTACACCTTCTATCACCATAATGGCCACAAAGGCGTCTCCCGCCACGAGGTCAATCGTCCTTTCCTGCAAAAAGGGTGGTGGACCGAGTCTTCTTTTACAAAGGAAGCTAGAATCGCAGGGACACAACCCTTCTTGTCGGGATTGTGGCTCGAACTCCACCCTACAAAATTACTGTCTTGCCCCGGAGGTGCTCCACGGCATCCAAGGTACAAAGATGATGTTCAAGATCGTGGTAGACTTGCCCTGGAAGATCTATCCCCTCGTGAGGCAAAAACCTCGCGAGGTCCTCTTGGATGAGTCTCCTCCAGAGGCGCCTTGCCTGTTGAAAGTGGGGATCCCCTGGCGCGGGGCCCGCTCAGCACGGGGACATGGCACCCAGATTGCCAGGGCTCCGACAGTAGCCCCCAGGCGCTTGACCTGCACGTGTCCTTATGTGGGCTCGAAAGGGTAAGCGGCCCTTGAAGGTGGGCGGGGCCCCCGCGCCTATCCGGTCAAAAAAGACCCGGTGCGCCAAAATCTTGGCCATGAAGTCCAAACGACCGCACATTTTGGACCGTGGATTTTAAGCATCCTACTTCCACCTCGGGAGTTGTTCCCATGACACAACGATGCGTGGGGATTGGAAGTTAACACCGCCTGGGCGGTGTAGTGACACGTATTTGCACTTGGCCTGGTTAAATCAAGGGGAGTGGGGAAGAAATTGCTTCGCTTCCACACCATTGCCTCGTCTGCTTGGCTCCCCGTGCGCCTTGTGTCGGAACCTCACCTTCTTCATGGCGCCTAGGCGTTTCTCAACCATGGAGAAAGGCAATGAGACAATGACTAGGGGAGAGGAGGCTTTTGAAGGGAAACACCGCCAAGCTCAACCACACAGAGGCGACTCCTGGCCCCACGGGAGTCGCTCCGCCACTCTCGGGGCAGTCGGGGTCCGCTCCACCGGTGTGGCCAGACCTGCCCGGACTGCGGTCGTCCTTGCCGTTCACCGGAGGTGGGGGCCCGCCTTTCTCGCAGGACCAAAGACGGCGGGGACCCTGATATAGTAGTTGATTTCGTCCTCGTTCTCAAAGAGGACGACTGGTCCACCCGGGCGCGACTTCCTGCTCACTTCACCCGGAGCGCGCAGGACCAAGATCTCACAAAGTTTGTGCGGCTGAGGAACGCCGGAGGGAGCGATGTGTGGACCATGCGCCTTGGGATCTCTGACCTAGGGGAGATGTACCTTGCCGACGATTAGAAGAGCTTCATCCACGACTACGAGATCGGGCGCGACTCCGTGTTGAGGCTTCGCTATGATTCTGAGAAGGGCTTACATGTGGTGGTGTAAGACTCGATGTCATGCTGCGTAGACTACCCCCGTCACCTTTGAGGGCCAAAGGGGTCTACCCATGCGACTGTCATGGCGCCATCAAGGTCGTTAACATTTTACCAGTGTAGGGGGAGCTGAGTCTTTGGTTTTCTACTCAATGTTTAGACTGTATTGAGGACCGTGGCATAGTGCCCATGAGCGGACCTTTGTGCCTATTGTTTCTTCTTTCGCATGTTCCTGTCATGATGCCTGAAGTTATTGTTTACGCGCTTATGGCATGGGGCGCACGCTTGGCGAAGCCGATGGTGGCAGCTCACGCTTTCTATTTGCAGGGTTGGCTCTCTTGAGTCATCAAACGCCTCCGTCATCAGGCTAAGTGACCCGGGCCTGCACCCTCACGAGGCAAAGTCATGGGCCTGTCGCTTGAGGAGGTGACACCTCACGAGGCGCTGCTGGTGGGGCTCCTCTATGCCAAAGGACCAAGGAGTTACGCCGCGGAATTCGTTGTAGTAGGCTTGTGTGAGTCTTTAAGTGCTTCAGGAGGGTTGCTCTCGGCTCTCGCAGGGGACGACTTAGGCCCATGGACCTTAGGCGGCCCAGGCGACTCTGCCATAGCCTGTCCATTGTAGCAGAACTGAACAATTCGCTAGAACAGGGACTTCCACGCACACTCATGTGGAGTGATTTACTTTAGCCAACGCTCTTAGGTAGGGACATGCCCTCGCGAGGTTCGGGAGCGGCCTTGTGTCCCAATTGTGCGGGGAAAGGTGTTGCGCACTTCCCAAAGGAAAGGGAGCAGGTCTATCCATGGCCACACTGGCATGGGCCTGCTGGCTGGGCTGAGCCGCTTGCTAGTCTCCCGGTAGGGTGCTGCAAGGCCGGTCCATGATATAGCCCGGGGAGTGTCCGTGACGCAGAGGTATTTTCCCTCGCGCGCCTCGCCAAGGGGGGCCTCCCAAGGGGATGGCCGCTGCGTGAGGATGCCTGACGTTGGGGACCTAAGAAGGTGCTCTTGTGGAGCGTTTTGAACACTAGGTCCTGCAGTTGAGGTAACTTACTTCCGTCTAGGACTGCAAGTCCAGAGCTCTCACTCTAAGGGCCTGCGATGCTACCCTATGGTGAGTGTATCTCCAGGGTCATACCGTAAGCTTCTTGAGGAGACAACCGTAGGTGAGCATTAGAACCACCTGGCCATTCGGGAGGGTTCCAACAGCCTGCGTGAAAGTTATTTTTGTTTTTGAAGAGCCAGGATCCGTAGGTGAGTTAACTTGCGACCGAGGGATAGGCCATAAGTTCAGATCTCGACGCTTAGGTTCTGGGAGAACTCGAAGAAAAAGGGCCTCGCGAGCCGTTTCATAAAAGTGGGTTTAAGTATCAGGAACCGTGGGTGAGGTAACTCATATCCGGACCCAGTCCGTAAGTTTAGAGCTCATGCTTTAGGGCCTGGACAAGCTGGCAGAGAAACAAGCCTCGTGAGACGTTTTCTCATATATCAGGACCCGTAGGTGAGGTAACTTGTAGACGGACCCAGTCCGTTAGTTTAGAGCTCACGCTTTAGGGCCTGAACAAGCTGGCGGAGGAACATGCATCACAAGCTGTTTTTTCAAATATCAGGACCCGTAGGTGAGGTAACTTGTAGGTGGACCCAGTCTGTAAGTTCAAAGCTCATGATTTAGGGCCTGAACAAGCTGGCAGAGGAACAGGCCTCGCGAGCTGTTTTTCCAAATATCAGGACCCCGTAGGTGAGGTAACTTGTAGCCGGACCCAGTCCGTAAGTTCAGAGCTCATGCTTTAGGGCCTGAACAAGCTGGCGGAAGAACATGCCTCATGAGCCATTTTTAGAAAGAAGGTTTTTCTTTTTGGGGGTCTAGGAGCAAGGGTGAGGTAACTCATAGCCGGACATGTCTGTAAGTTCAGAGCTCACACTTTCGATCCTGGATGGCGAACGGAGGGGAATGATCCCTTACATGCTGCCCCGTAGACCATTCGCGGAGAGGGCCGTAGGGCAAAACACTCATACCGCTGGAGCTCGATACATGCGTCATGCGAGGGGCACAAGCACCAGAGGACGTGGGTGAGGTAACTTTTGGCCGATGATCAAACCGTAAGTTCAGAGCTCGAGTCTTTAGGATCTGATGATGCCGAGGAGTGACCAGTGTTGGGCCCTGTGCCTAGTCCCCCGCTCACGGGATGCATGTGAGGGAACCAAGTTAGGTACGGTTTTCAGATAAGAGCTTCCCGAGAAAAAAACCAAATGGCGAAACATGCACGGAGCACAAGATCCAAAAGCTACAGAGAGTTCAAGCTTATTACAGCACCATCGTGGCTTGCATAGGATCTTACTGAAAGCAAGGCTGCAAAGGGGAATGAGAGTTTTTTGAGGGCCACCTTCAAAAAGTTGTGGAGTCAGGCACGTTATTTGGAGAGGGTTTGTACGCCTTCCCGCCGCCCTGAGATTCTGCTCGGCCGGTAGACTAGTTGGCCTCTAGAGGGATGCCGATTCTTTCCGCATGATAGGTGCAATCCATCGGGAAGTAGAGAGCCCCCAAGTTGAGGCAGTCTTTTAGGGCCTCCATGGTGTTCACGGGGGTAGGCGGTGGCGAGGCCTGGCCGCTCCGGAGGGCTCGAGTACAAATCGGGGTCCGACCCTCATGAGGTCGAAACAGTGTCGCGGCTTCCCTCTTGTCCATGTTGCTCTCTTGTGCGGCCATCTTCTTCCTCCTCGAGGAGCCCCCGACATAATCTAGCGCGTCCACATCCTTGGGGTAGGCGGCGGCTGCTGCTTTATAGGCGTGCTCGAGGGAGCACAGGGTATCCACTTCGTCACAACAGACTGTAATGACCCCACCATTGCCTCCGAGCATATTGAGGACATTGTAAGTGTGATGTGTGGCAGCCATGAACTTGGCCAGCACAGGGTAACCGAGGATGACGTTGTACAGGAGCTTGATGCTGGCCACATAAAAGTTGACGAGCTCCATGCGGTAATTGTCGGGCGTCCCAAACATGACAGGGAGATGCACCTACCCAATGGGTGTAGTGATTCCGCCCATAACCCCAGAGAAAGGCATGGTCGGCGCCAACCTCTCTTAGGTCACCTGCAGCTGGGCGAACGTCTCGGTGGAGATCACTCTCAGTCTAGCACCCACGCCGATGAGAGTTTTCGCGACCGTGCTGTTGTTGATGGTGGGGGTGCAAATCATGGGAAGAGTTCCCATGGGCCTGGTGTAGACAGGGTGGTCATGATCGTCAAAGGTGATGGGGCACTGAGACCACTTGAGCTTCTGGAACGAGACTCCGGGCCTGGCGACGACGACCTCGCGAGCGAGCAGCTTGAAGTGCCTGGTCGCCGCGCGGCGGAGCGCGATCTTGGAGCGGGTCTCGATGGAAGCCGAAATGTGGCCAAGGTTGGTGGATATTTGTCGGAGATTTGTCCCATGAAGGAACCAGGGTCCAACTATCCCTAGGTTTGGGGGGGGGGGGTTCTGAACACGCGTTCTCAAGGAGCCTTAGCACGATGGCAACGGCAGAGCTAGAACCACAGCAGAGAGGTGACATGGTGTTTTTAACCAGGTTAGGGACCCTCAGGAGGAGGTAAAGCCCCTATTCCTTATTTATTGTATTTCTCTCTTGGCTTCGCAAGTTTACAATGGATATGAGGTCTCTATGGTTTAGATCGCTAAGGATCGATCCCTTCTAAGGTAGAAGGAGGAGGAGCCTTTATATAGGGCAGCATTGGGCCTCTTCCCTACCCTTTGGGCGGAAAGGGCGTCCACAGTGCAACCCCTGGAGGACCCGGTCTAGGAGACTACTTTACGTGGACTTTGTCTAGATCGCCCTGCACCGCTCCGTACTCCTATAAAGTGACCTTTGAAGGAGAGGCTTGTCTTCATATGACGCTCTCTGCTTTACACCTTTTGTCACCAGAATGGCAACAAAGGCGTCTCCCACAACGAGGTCGATCGTCCTTTCCCTGCAAAAAGGGTGGTGGACCGAATCTTCTTTTAAAGAGGCAGCAAGCGTCGCAGGGACACAACCCTTGCTGTCAGGACCGTGGCTCGAACTCCTCCCGACGATATTATTATCTTGCCCAGAGGTTCTCCACGGCATCCTAGGGCCAAAGACGATGTGCAAGATCATGGTAGACTTTCCCTGGAAGCTCTATCCCCTTGTGAGGCGGAAACCTCGTGAGGTCCGCTTGGATGAGTCTCCTACAGAGGCGCCTTGCCTCTTGAAAGTGGGGATACCCTGGCGTGGGGCCCTATCAGCGTGGGGACGTGGCACTCTGGTTGCTAGGGCTCTGGCACAAGCGGAAGCGGAAAACAAGATCCGAGTATGGATAAGAAGCAAACTGGCATAATGTAACATCCCAGCATTAGAGCTC
This sequence comes from Avena insularis, assembly GCA_023614405.1. NCBI lineage: Eukaryota > Viridiplantae > Streptophyta > Magnoliopsida > Poales > Poaceae > Avena > Avena insularis. Next base: position 135,885,828 of record CM042685.1, on the reverse strand, counting down.
AGAAATAAGCTGAAACCAGATGTGTGCATTGCATTCATGCATAGAAAATCCGAATAATTTTCGCGCTTTTGAACAAAACTTGTCTAAGAGATTGGAGCTTCTCTCAACTTGATGGAATTGTAGTAGATCATCAAGTTGAATGTGATAAGTTTCAATATGACCTTTACCAAAACCTTATTTGGGTAAACATGATTTGATCTAAGAGTAGATCAGATATAATAAAATGTTACTCATAATACATTGCTTAAATAAGTAATCTCTGATCTTTAAGGGATCCTATCATAATATTCAGCCCAAAAACTCATAAATACCAAGTTAAGATTATAACTAAAGTAATCTAAATGTAATGACTAACCCTGACCTATCTTATTCTTATCTACTCATAGTAATACTTAACTTTAACTCTTTAATGAGTTTGAGTTGGAAAGAGACTAAGTCAAGATCATTCACTATATATCTTTCTTTCCATATCAATTTTTATGGAACTCATCTTAATATCTACTGTTCATCAATGTTGAGTAATCAACCATTGATACACAAATTCTTTAACTATCAATACTTGATCTGCTACTTCTTGATCTTATCATAGCATCTACTTAAATCTTTTAAAGAGGGCATAGTCCATGAATAACAGCCTTAATCCAATTAAAGATACTAAAAGGATAATTCTAATACAATAGTAAGGTTGTATTGATAAAGTCTTGATTATCCAATTGGAAACCTAAGCTATAAATGATTAAAGGATTTAAATGATCATACTTTGCTCACCAAGTTTGGATACTTATATCAAGTATAAGTGATATTGGTGGGTAGAACATGATTAAGACCATAGTAGAGATAAGTTATCCTAGAGTAGTCATTACGAGCCACATTAATATAATGTAAGGTTGGAGTGTGAGTTATTAGAGTAAAGTAAATGTAGGATGATATTATTCAATTAAAGCTAGTTTAGCATAGAGTTATGGAAGAAGTGTTATTCATCTTAAGGGATAGTAAGCCTTAGAGAAAGGTAGTTGGATACATACATACATCTGATGAAGAAATATTAGTGATGGATGATTAAGGAAGATTATGAGTGGAGTTTGAAAGAACTAGTTGTTGGATTGATGATTATCAATAATAGAGTAGTGTAATTAACCAAGCAAGGATATGAGAAAACTATGAAATACTTTAGTATCAAACTCATTGGATTCATCCATGAGTTTAGAAGAATAAAAGGTGAATAACAATATTTTTGTGAAGTAAAGCTCATCATGTTAACCATGATGATAGATAGGAAGAAATAGTATATCTAGGAAAGGATTTCTTTAATTAAAGGTCAAGGATGGTGAAGAATGGAAAGATGGACATCCTTGGTAAACAACCAACTCTAAATCTCAAATCAAACATAATATCCATCTCATGCTATTTTATGTGGACATCCCATCTATTGATACAACCATTGTACCTACAGCTACACACATATAAGGGCCTATCACAAGATCTCGTGAAAAACAACTTAACTATCAGGTACTTTCGTTTCTTGGAACTATTCCTCACATACATGAGAATATGATGCTGCCTAAATCGGATGTATTTCTTACTCTTAGGAATGATGGACCAAGCATGGATGAGAGGTACAAGAATTGGAGCATGGTCATGCATGGAGATGGTAGCAACCATGTGATGATTCAAGAGAAGGCCACGGATGAAGATTTCTGAACATTGAGGCCACCATAATGAAGAAAGAAGGCTTGGACGAAATATTCAAGATTAATACATCACAAATTCGTCCATAGCTTAATATGGTGCTGCGACACCTTTATTTTGGGCCAGGCCCATGTAATTTTCGTAGGATTTTAAATAGCCATTTTTTAGAGTCCGTATTTGAGGAGAAAAGGACTTCTAGGGTTGGATTCGGCCACCACTTCTGTGGCTGGCCGAAACCCTACCTTTTCCTCCTTAAATACTCGCCTTAGCCGTCACCGACTCGGATTTTTTTTAGACATTAAGTTAGCCATCATAGCAACTTCGCCAAGGCTCGAGCGTCGCAGAGGCCTCTTGTACTTCGCACCTATACAGGATCCCACCTTTTCAATAAAGCTTTCATCTTAATCCACAATATCTTGATTGCAATATTAGTTCTTACTTGTTCTCGATTTCAGGTAGGAATTAAGACCCTCGCTGGTCAGGCTGATCGTGTTCCCACAGGATCGGTAACCTCCAGGAGATTGGCCTAGCGATTGCATTGGCGCTCACGCTCACACGTGTAGTCAGATCGTCAAGCCCGAACTCCACCAAATCGACTATCACCATCTCATCAAAAGATCGGACACCTTTGCCCTATCAAGTGGTATTAGATTTTAGGTTGCTCGTTGAGATTTTACTGTTTTCGTAGATTAGATCTGTTTTACCTATAACCCACGAAAAAGCCAAAAACATAGTTAGAGTTTAGATCCATCCCATCACCAATCTACGCCTTGCATTATATTTTCAGTTTTGCATTGTTGAATTTGTGTCTGCATCGTCGCGTCAAGTTGCTGGTCTTAGTGTCTCGTCCCTTAGAGTTTCGAGTTCTGATCATAGTAGTCACCGCCACCCTCGCAGATCACCGCCACCATATTCCACCACCATATTATGCCGCCATACACCCAGCCACCATAAACCCTAAAACTCCGCCACCGCCTTCCTACCATGACACGGATCCGATCACCTTTCCTGCCGCGGCACGAGTCCGAGTTGAGTTATTGTTTCCTAATTTTTTCTTTTTACTTTACTTATTTGTTGTTTCTGTGTTAAGATAAAGTCCGTATCGACCTAAGAGTTCAGTCGTAAGTCCAGAAGGAGAGCAAAAAAAAAGTCTAGAATCTCCTCCAATTTTTTTTCTGGTTATACTGATTTTCGGCTCCGGGATCACTTTTCTCCATCGGCCGTTATAGCGATATTTTTTTGGCGCCCGCGCGCTTTCCGGACCAGAATATAAAAATTTCAAAAAAATTTTTGGGGCTAACCTGATTTTAGACCCCGTAGATCAGTTCTAGACACTCGCCATCATAGTGATTTTCGATATCTCGGTTCGCTTTTTAGGGTGCCATATCATCATACATTGCTTTTTGTGTCGCGTCGTGACATCGTTGGTGATCTAGGCTCGCGTCTCTAGTACGGTCTAGTCTAGGACCAGGACAGTACCGTTGTTGAGCATTCTTCCAACATTTGCATTGCTGTTTTGATAATTGCTAACCCCTTTGCTAAGCCTTCCCAGAGCTCCACATATTTCTCCATGTGCGGTGTCTCGACTCCTGGTTATCGCTCGGTTCAATCTCTGGACCCACTGCTCCTCGCGGTTGCACATCGCCTTTTCCTGCTATTTGGTAAGAACTTCTAAGAGCTTCATATATTGCTTGACGTATTACGCGTGCCTTCCACCATATTTCCGTAGTTATAGGCATATATACATGTGCTTTTTAAAGGACTAACCATGACAGATACTTCGCGTAATCCTGCTACAATGACGAACCAAGAACTACATGCCCACTTCTCCAAGCTCTTGGTCGATCGCGCTGAAGATGTGGATGCACGACTAGGAGAGTTTGACACCAAGCTCACCAACGCCATGGACAAGATCGATGGACTCGAGAAAACCTTCAACGACAAGCTTAATGATCGGTTCAAGGAGGTTGTGGACAGATTGCCGGCACCCGCACCTGCCCCATTGGCACCTCGGCATGGCGCACGGCGCATTCCGATCATGGGTCATACTACTGGTTCAGCGGCCGCCGCACCTCAGCCGGCTACCGCTGCAGCTGAGGCATCTCAGGCTTCCACCACGGCTGCTACTGCGACATTGGGGGTAGACGACGGGTACTACTACGACCCCGACGATGACGATCTGTTTGACGAGGAGGTTAAACAACCTCCACACCCTGCTGGCCGTCCCGGACATTACCACCACAATGCTCGACCACCGGTACGTGATGATGATCATGTTGCAAAGCTTAAATTAAATATTCCATCTTTAAGGGTAAATATAATCCTGATGCATATCTTACATGGGAGATGGAAGTAGAACAATGTCTTGCATGTTTAAAATATCCTGAAAATATGCGTGTTAGTGCTGCTACATGTGAATTTACTAAATTTGCTTCCCTTTGGTGGTCTGAGTATTGTCGTTTAAATCCTACTACTATTCTTCGTACTTGGACTGCTTTAAAAACTGCTACGCGTGTTCGTTTTGTGTCTCCCACTTATCAACGTGATTTACTAAAGAATCTGACACGTTTGGAACAAGGGAAAAATTCTGTAGAAGAGTATTATCAGGAATTGCAAATGGGGATGGTTCGGTGTGGTCTTGTTGAATCTACTAAACAAATGCTTGCACGTTTCTTTGGTGGATTAAACAAGGACATTCAACACATATTAGAGTATAAGGAATATAATTCCATCACTCGTTTGTTTCATCTTGCTTGCAAAGCTGAACATGAAGTGCAGGATCGCCAAACACCATGGAGGAGGACTAATAATTCTGCAGGTTGGACATTCACTTGGACATCGCGACAATCAGCGCCTCCTTCTCGTGATTCTCCATCAGCTAATACCACATCCAAGGCCACCACAAGATTTCCGTCAGCTGCTCCTCCACCGTCATCCAATGCTCCTGCTCGTAGTGCGTCTTCTATGGCTTCCATAGGTAAAACAAAGGATATACAATGCCGCAAGTGCTGGGGTTTTGGCCATATTGAGAGACAGTGCACAAAGCAACGTGTTATGATGGTGCGTGATGCTGGTCAATATGATTCAGCGAGTGACTTTGATGAAGATACATTAGCCCTTATTTCTGCTCGAGATGGAGACAATTGTGTTTCTGATGAAGAGATAGAGGTAATGGCAGCTGAAACTGCTGATCAATACAAGAACTTAATTACACAACGTGTGTTGAGTGTGCAATTGAGCAAATCTGAGCAAGATCAACGCCACAACCTGTTCCAAACACGTGGTGTTGTCAAGGAAAGAGTTATAAGGATCATCATTGATGGAGAGAGTTGTAATAATCTGGCTAGTGTTGACTTGGTAGAGAAGCTTGCACTTCCAACAAGACAACGCACACATTCATATTACATCCAATGGTTTGAGAGTTCTCACAAGATGAAGGTAACAAGAACAGTACGCATACATTGTACTATTGGTACATATTCTGATTTTGTTGATTGTGATGTTGTACCTATGCAAGCTTGTTCTTTCTTACTTGGTAGACCATGGCAATTTGATAGAGAATCTGTTCATAATGGCAAAACTAATCACTATTCTCTTATGCATGATGGAAAGAAATTGGTCTAAAACCTATGACTCCCGAACAGATTTTAAAAGATGATCTTGCTAGAGCAAGTAGAGCTAAAACTGAGGAGAAAAATAAAAGTGAGAATCAGATTGTTGTTGCAGATTTGTACCACCAAAGACCACTAAATCTGATTCTAAACATGCTACTGAAATTCGTTTGAAGAGTCCATGTATGCTTGCAAATAAAATTGATATTGTTGAACTAGATGTAAACACTACTCAATGTTATGCAATTATCTACAAAGAGGTTTTGTTTTCATTTGAGGATATGCCTCCTTCTTTGCCACCCGTTGTTCCTAACCTTTTGCATGAATATGAGGACGTTTTTCCTGCTGAGCTGCCACTAGGACTACCTCCTATTAGAGGAATTGATCACCAAATTGATCTAATTCCTGGTGCTACGTTGCCCCACCGCACGCCATATAGAACCAATACAGAGGAGACAAAGGAGATACAACGCCAAATTCAGGAACTACTCAACAGAGATTATATTCATGAGTCCCTTATCCCCTGTGTTGTTCCTATTATTTTGGTACCTAAGAAAGATGGTTCTTCGCGCATGTGTACTCATTGTAGAGCTATAAATAATATTCCTATTCGATATCGTCATCCTATTCCACGTTTGGATGACATGCTTGATGAATTGAGTGGCTCTACCATGTTTTCTAAAGTTGATTTGGGTAGTGGTTACCACCAGATTCGTATGAAATTGGGAGATGAATGGAAAACAACATTTAAAACTAAGTTCGGTTTGTATGAGTGGTTAGTGATGCTGTTTGGTTTAACTAATGCACCCAGCACTTTCATGAGATTAATGAACGAAGTTTTACATGCTTTCATTGGACGTTTTGTGGTAGTCTACTTTGATGATATTCTGATTTATAGCAAATCTTTAGAGGATCATTTGGACCATTTAGGTGCTGTTTTGAATGCTTTAAGTGATGCACGTTTGTTTGGTAATCTTGAGAAGTGCATCTTTTGCACCAATCGAGTTGCGTTTCTTGGCTATGTTGTTACATCACAGGGTATTGAAGTTGATCCAGCCAAGATTGAAGCTATTGAGAATTGGCCGCAGCCCAAGACGGTCACACAAGTGAGGAGTTTTCTTGGCCTCACTGGTTTTTATAGGCGCTTTGTCAAAGACTTTGGATTAATTGCCGCGCCGCTGAATGAACTTACCAAGAAGGATGTGCCCTTTGTTTAGGGCGATGCACAACAACATGCCTTCGTGATATTGAAAGATAAGCTAACACATGCTCCCTTACTCCAACTTCCTGATTTTAATAAGACTTTTTAGCTTGAATGTGATGCTAGTGGAATTGGTTTGGGAGGTGTGTTATTACAAGAGGGAAAACCTGTTGCATATTTTAGTGAGAAATTGAATTGGGCTAGTCTGAACTATTCTACTTATGATAAAAAATATATGCGTTGGTTCGGACATTAGAAACTTGGCAACATTATCTATGGCCTAAAGAATTTGTTATACATTATGATCATGAATCTTTGAAGCATATTCGTAGTCAAGCTAAGTTGAATTGTCGCCATGCAAAGTGGGTTGAATTTATTGAGTCTTTTACTTATGTTATCAAACACAAAAAGGGTAAAGATAATATTATTGCTGATGCTTTGTCGTGCCGTTATACTTTGTTATCTCAACTTGACTTCAAATTTTTTGGATTGGAAACTATTAAGGAACACTATGTGCATGATGTTGAATTTAAAGATGTGTTGCAGAATTATAGAGATGGTAGAACATGGAACAAGTTCGTCTTCAATGATGGATTTGTGTTTCGTGCTAACAAACTATGCATTCCAGATAGTTCTGTTCGTCTTTTGTTGTTACAGGAGGCGCATGGAGGATTATTGATGGGACACTTTGGTGTCAATAAAATGGAGGATGTTCTTGCTGCACACTTCTTTTGGCCACGTATTCGTCGAGATGTTGAGACATTTGTGGCACGCTGCACTACTTGTCAAAAATCTAAGTCTCACCTTAATCCACATGGTTTATGTATGCCTCTTCATGTTCCTAGTGTTCCTTGGGAGGATATTTCTATGGACTTTGTTTTGGGATTGCCACGTACACAGAAGGGGAGGGATAGTATTTTTGTTGTTGTGGATCGGTTTTCTAAGATGGCACACTTTATTCCTTGTCATAGAACGGATGATGCTGCGCATATTGCTGATTTGTTCTTTTGTGAAATTGTTCGTTTACATGGTGTGCCAAATACTATTGTTTCTGATCGTGATACTAAATTTCTTAGCCACTTTTGGAGATGTTTATGGGCTAAGTTGGGGACTAAATTGCTGTTTAGTACTACATGTCATCCCCAAACTAATGGACAAACTGAAGTAGTAAATAGAACTTTGTCTACTATGTTGCGGGCTGTTTTAAAGAAGAAATTAAAATTGTGGGAAGAGTGTTTACCTCATATAGAATTTGCTTATAATTGTTCGCTGCATTCTACCACAAAGATTTGCCCGTTTGAGATCGTGTATGGTTTGTTCCTCGTGCACCTATTGATTTATTGCCTTTACCTTCTTCGGTGCAAAATAATTGGATGCTACACAACACGCTGAAATGATATGAAACTTGCATAAGACTACTAAAAATAACATAGAACACAAGAATGCTAAGTATAAACTTGCTCGGGATAAAGGGAGAAAGCATGTTGTGTTTGATGTTGGAGATCTTGTTTGGTACATTTGCGTAAAGATCATTTTCCTGATTTACGCAAGTCTAAATTAATGTCGCGTGCTGCTGGTCCCTTTAAAGTGTTAGAGAAAATAAACGATAATGCATATAAACTTGAGTTGCCTCAAGACTTTGGTACGGTTAGTCTGACGTTTAACATTGCAGATTTGAAACCTTACTTTGGTGAGGAGGATGAGATTGCGTCAAGGACGACTTCAATTCAAGAAGGGGAGCATGATGTGGACATCCCATCTATTGATACAACCATTGTACCAACAGCTACACACATACAAGGGCCTATCACAAGATCTCGTGCCAAACAACTTAACTATCAGGTACTTTCGTTTCTTGGAACTATTCCTCACAAACATGAGAATATGATGCTGCCTAAATGAGGTGTATTTCTTACTCTTAGGAATGATGGACCAAGCATGGATGAGAGGGACAAGCATTGGAGCATGGTCATGCATGGAGATGGCAGCAAGCAAGTGATGATTCAAGAGAAGGCCATGGATGAAGATTTCAGAACTTTGAGGCCACCATAATGAAGAAAGAAGGCTTGGACGAAATATTCAAGATTAATACTTCACAAATTCGTCCATATCTTAATATGGTTCTGCAACACCTTTATTTTGGGCCAGGCCCATCTAATTTTCGCAGGATTTTAAATAGCCACTTTTTAGAGTCCGTATTTGAGGAGAAAAGGACTTCTAGGGTTGTATTCGGCCACCACTTCTATGGCTGGCCGAAACCCTACCTTTTCCTCCTTAAATACTCGCCTTAGCCGTCACCATAGACTCAGATTTTGTTTAGACATTAAGTTAGCCATCATAGCAACTTCGCCAAGGCTCGAGCGTCGCAGAGGCCTCTTGTACTTCGCACCTATACAGGATCCCACCTTTTCAATAAAGCTTTCATCTTAGTCCGCAATATCTTGATTGCAATATTAGTTCTTACTTGTTCTCGATTTTAGGTAGGAATTAAGACCCTCGCTGGTCAGGCTGATCGTGTTCCCGCAGGATCGGTAACCTCCAGGAGATTGTCCTAGCGATTGCATTGGCGCTCGCGCTCGCACGTGTAGTCGGATCGTCAAGCCCGAACTCCACCAAATCGACTATCACCATCTCATCGAAAGATCGAATACCTTTTGCCCTATCAAGTGGTATCAGATTTCAGGTTGCTCGGTGAGATTGTACTGTTTTCGTAGATTAGATCTGTTTTACCTATAACCCATGAAAAAGCCAAAAACACAGTTATAGTTTAGATCCATCCCATCGCCAATCTACACCTTGCATTATCTTTTCAGTTTTGCATTGTTGAATTTGTGTCTGCATCGTCGCGTCGAGTTGCTGGTCTTAGTATCTCGTCCCTTAGAGTTTCGAATTCTGATCATAGTAGTCACCGCCACCCTCGCAGATCACCGCCAGCATATTCCGCTGCCATACACCCAGCCACCATAAACCCTAAAATTCCACCACCGCCTTCCTACCGCGACACAGATCCGATCACCTTTCCTGCCGCGGCACGAGTCCGAGTTGAGTTATTGTTTCCTAGTTTTTTCTTTTTACTTTCCGTCTTTGTTCTTTCCCTGTTGAGCTAAAGTCCGTGTCGACCTAAGAGTTCAGTCGTATGTCCAGAAGGAGAGCAAAAAAAGTCTAGAACTTCCTTCAAATTTTTTTTCTGGCTATACTGATTTTCGTCTCCAGGGATCACTTTTCTCCATCGGCCGTTATAGCGATATTTTTTTGGCGCCCGCGCGCTTTCCGAACCATAATACAAAAAATTCAAAAAATATTTTTGGGGCTAACCTGTTTGTAGACCCCGTAGATCAGTTCTAGACACTCGCCATCATAGTGATTTTCGACATCTCGGTTCGCTTTTCAGGGTGCCATATCATCATACATTGCTTGTCGTGTCGCGTCATGACATCGTTGGTGATCTAGGCTCGCGTCTCTAGTACGGTCTAGCCTAGGACTAGCACAGTACCGTCGTTGAGCATTCTTTCAACATTTGCATTGCTGTTTTGATAATTGCTAACCCCTTTGCTAAGCCTTCCCAGAGCTCCATAGATTTCTCCACGTGCGGTGTCTCGACTCCTGGTAATCGCTCGGTTCAATCTCTGGACCCACTGCTCCTCGCGGTTGCATCGCCTTTTCCTGCTATGTCCTAAGAACTTGTAAGAGCTTCGTATATTGCTTGATGGATTACGCGTGCCTTCCACCATATTTCCGTAGTTATAGGCATATATACCTATGCTTTTTAAAGGACTAACCATGACAGATACTTCGCGTAACCCTGCCATAATGACGAACCAAGAACTACATGCCCACTTCTCCGAGCTCTTGGTCGGTCGCGCTGAAGATGTGGATGCACGACTAGGGGAGTTTGACACCAATCTTACCAACGCCATTGGACAAGATCGATGGACTCGAGAAAACCTTCAACGACAAGCTTGACGCTCGGTTCAAGTAGGTTTTGGACAGATTTCCGACACCCGCACCCGCCCCATTGGCACCTCGGCATGGCGCACGACGCATTGCGATCACGGGTCATACTACTGGTTCAGCGGCCGCGCCTCAGCCGGCTACCGCTGCAGCTGAGGCACCTCAGGATTCCACCACGGCTGCTGCGGCGACATTGGGGCAGACGACGGTTACTACTACGACCCCGACGACGATGATCTGTTCGACGAGGAGGTTGAACAACCTTCACACCCTGCTGGCCGTCCCCGACATTACCACCGCAACGCTCGACCACCGGTACGTGATGATGATCATGTTGTAAATCTTAAATTAAATATTCCATCTTTTGAGGGTAAATATAATCCTGATGCATATCTTACATGGGAGATGGAAGTAGAACAATGTTTTGAATGTTTAAAATATCCTGAAAATATGCGTGTTAGTGCTGCTACATGTGAATTTACTAAATTTGCTTCCCTTTAGTGGTCTGAGTATTGTCGTTTAAATCCTACTACTATTCCTCGTGCTTGGACTGCTTTAAAAACTGCTATGCGTGTTCGTTTTGTGCCTCCACTTATCAACGTGATTTACTAAAGAATTTGACACGTTTGGAACAAGGGAAAAATTCTGTAGAAGAGTATTATCAGGAATTGCAAATGGGGATGGTTCGGTGTGGTCTTGTTGAATCTACTAAACAAATGCTTGCACGTTTCTTTGGTGGATTAATCAAGGACATTCAACACATATTAGAATATAAGGAATATATTTCCATCACTGGTTTGTTTCATCTTGCTTGCAAAGCTGAAAATGAAGTGCAGGATCGCCAACACCATGGAGGAGGACTAATAATTCTGCAGGTCACACATTCACTTGGACATCCCGACAATCAGCGCCTCCTTCTCGTGATTCTCCATCAGCTACTACCACATCCAAGGCCACCACAAGATTTCCGTCAGCTGCTCCTCCACCGTCATCCAATGCTCCTACTCGTAATGCGTCTTCTATGGCTTCCATGGGTAAAACAAAGGATATATAATGCCGCAAGTGCTGGGGTTTTGGCCATATTGAGAGACAGTGCACAACGCAACGTGTTATGATGGTGCGTGATGATGGTCAATATGATTCAACGAGTGACTTTGATGAAGATACATTAGCCCTTATTTCTGCTCGAGATGGAGACAATTGTGATTCTGATGAAGAGAAAGAGGTAATGGGAGCTGAAACTGCTGATCAATACAAGAACATAATTACACAACGTGTGTTGAGTGTGCAATTGAGCAAATCTGAGCAAGATCAACGCCACAACCTGTTCCAAACACGTGGTGTTGTCAAGGAAAGAGTTATAAGGATCATCATTGATGGAGAGAGTTGTAATAATCTGGCTAGTGTTGACTTGGTAGAGAAGCTTGCACTTCCAACAAGAAAACGCACACATTCATATTACATCCAATGGTTTGAGAGTTCTCGCAAGATGAAGTTAACAAGAACGGTACGCGTACATTTTACTATTGGTACATATTCTGATTTTGTTGATTGTGATGTTGTACCTATGCAAGCTTGTTCTTAGTTACTTGGTAGACCATGGCAATTTGATAGAGAATCTGTTCATAATGGCAAAACTAATCACTATTCTCTTATGCATGATGGAAAGAAAATTGGTCTAAAACCTATGACTCCCAAACATATTTTAAAAGATGATCTTGCTAGAGCAAGTAGAGCTAAAACTGAGGAGAAAAATAAAAGTGAGAATCAGATTGTTGCTGCAGATTTTGTACCACCAAAGACCACTAAATCTGATTCTATACATGCTACTGAAATTCGTTGGAAGAGTCCATGTATGCTTGCAAATAAAATTGATATTGCTGAACTAGATGTAAACACTACTCAATGTTATGCAATTATCTGCAAAGAGGTTTTGTTTTCATTTGAGGATATGCCTCCTTCTTTGCCACCCGTTGTTGCTAACCTTTTGCAGGAATATGAGGATGTTTTTCCCGCTGAGCTGCCAGCAGGACTACCTCCTATTAGAGGAATTGAGCACCAAATTGATCTAATTCCTGGTGCTACGTTGCCCAACCGCGCGCCATATAGAACCAATCCAGAGGAGACAAAGGAGATACAACGCCAAATTCAGGAACTACTCGACAGAGATCATATTCGTGAGTCCCTTAACCCCTGTGCTATTCCTATTATTTTGGTACCTAAGAAAGATGGTTCTTAGCGCATGTGTAATCATTGTAGAGCTATAAATAGTATTACTATTCGATATCGTCATCCTATTCCATGTTTGGATGACATGCTTGATGAATTGAGTGGCTCTACCATGTTTTCTAAAGTTGATTTGCGTAGTGGTTACCACCAGATTCATATGAAACTGGGAGATGAATGGAAAACATCATTTAAAACTAAGTTCGGTTTGCATGAGTGGTTCGTGATGCCGTTTGGTTTAACTAATGCACCCAACACTTTCATGAGATTACTGAACGAAGTTTTACGTGCTTTTATTGGACGCTTTGTGGTAGTCTACTTTGATGATATTCTGATTTATAGCAAATCTTTAGAGGATCATTTGGACCATTTACGTGTTGTTTTCAATGCTTTATGTGATGCACGTTTGTTTGGTAATCTTGAGAAGTGCACCTTTTGCACCAATCGAGTTGCGTTTCTTGGCTATGTTGTTACATCACAGGGTATTGAAGTGGATCCAGCCAAGATTGAAGCTATTGAGAATTGGCCGCAACAAAAGACGATCACACAAGTGAGGAGTTTTCTTGGCCTCGCTGGTTTTTATAGGCGCTTTGTCAAAGACTTTGGATCAATTGCCGCGCCGTTGAATGGACTTACCAAGAAGGATGTGCCCTTTGTTTGGGACGATGCACAACAACAGGCCTTCGTGATATTGAAAGATAAGCTAACACATGCTCCCTTACTCCAACTTCCTGATTTTAATAAGAATTTTGAGCTTGAATGTGATGCTAGTGGAATTGGTTTGGGAGGTGTGTTCTTACAAGAGGGAAAACCTGTTGCATATTTTAGTGAGAAATTGAGTGGGGCTAGTCTGAACTATTCTACTTATGATAAAGAATTATATGCGTTGGTTCGGACATTAGAAACTTGGCAACATTATCTATGGCCTAAAGAATTTGTTATACATTCTGATCATGAATCTTTGAAGCATATTCGTAGTCAAGCTAAGTTGAATCATCGCCATGCAAAGTGGGTTGAATTTACTAAGTCTTTTCCTTATGTTATCAAACACAAAAAGGGTAAAGAATATATTATTGTTGATGCTTTGTCGCGCCGTTATACTTTGTTATCTCAACTTGACTTAAATTTTTTTGGATTGGAAACTATTAAGGAACAATATGTGCATGATGCTGAATTTAAAGATGTGTTGCAGAATTGTAGAGATAGTAGAACATGGAACATGTTCGTCTTCAATGATGGATTTGTGTTTCGTGCTAACAAACTATTCATTCCAGATAGTTTTGTTCGTCTTTTGTTGTTACAGGAGGCGCATGGAGGAGGATTGATGGGACCCTTTGGTGTCAAGAAAACGGAGGATGTTCTTGCTGCACACTTGTTTTGGCCACGTATGCGTCGAGATGTTGAGAGATTTGTGGCACGCTGCACTACTTGTCAAAAAGCTAAGTCTCGCCTTAATCCACATGGTTTATATATGCCTCTTCCTGTTCCTAGTGTTCCTTGGGAGGATATTTCTATGGACTTTGTTTTGGGATTGCCACGCATACGTAGGGAGGGATAGTATTTTTGTTGCTGTGGATCGGTTTTCTAAGATGGCACACTTTATTCCTTGTCATAAAACGGATGATGCTGCGCATATTGCTGATTTGTTCTTTCGTGAAATTGTTCGTTTACATGGTGTGCCAAATACTATTGTTTCTGATCGTGATACTAAATTTCTTAGCCACTTTTGGAGATGTTTATGGGCTAAGTTGGGGACTAAATTGCTGTTTAGTACTACATGTCATCCCCAAACTGATGGACAAACTGAAGTAGTAAATAGAACTTTGTCTACTATGTTGTGGGCTGCTTTAAAGAAGAACTTAAAATTGTGGGAAGAGTGTTTACCTCATATAGAATTTGCTTATAATTGTTCGCTGCATTCTACCACAAAGATGTGCCCGTTTGAGATCGTGTATGGTTTTGTTCCTCGTGCACCTATTTATTTATTGCCTTTACCTTCTTCGGTGCAAAATAATTTGGATGCTACACAACGCGCTGAAATGATATTAAACTTGCATAAGACTACTAAAAATAACATAGAACACAAGAATGCTAAGTATAAACTTGCTGGGGATAAAGGGAGAAAGCATGTTGTGTATGATGTTGGAGATCTTGTTTGGTTACATTTGCGTAAAGATTGTTTTCCTGATTTACGCAAGTCTAAGTTAATGTCGCGTGCTGCTGGTCCCTTTAAGGTGTTAGAGAAAATAAACGATAATGCATATAAACTTGAGTTGCCTGAAGACTTTGGTACGGTTAGTCCGACGTTAAACATTGCAGATTTGAAGCCTTACTTTGGTGAGGAAGATGAGATTGTGTCGAGGACGACTTCAATTCAAGAAGGGGAGCATGATGTGGACATCCCATATATTGATACAACCGTTGTACCTACATCTACACACATACAAGGGCCTATCACAAGATCTCGTGCCAAACAACTTAACTATCAGGTACTTTTGTTTCTTGGAACTATTCCTCACATACATGAGAATATGATGCTGCCTAAATCAGATGTATTTCTTACTCTTAGGAATGATGGACCAAGCATGGATGAAAGGGACAAGCATTGGAGCATGGTCATGCATGGAGATGGCAACAAGCATGTGATGATTCAAGAGAAGGCCACAGTTGAAGATTTCAGAACTTTGAGGCCACCATAATGAAGAAAGAAGGCTTGGACGAAATATTCAAGATTAATACTTCACAAATTTGTCCATAGCTTAATATGGTGCTGTGACACCTTTATTTTGGGCTAGGCCCATGTAATTTTCGCAGGATTTTAAATAGCCACTTTTTAGAGTCCGTATTTGAGGAGAAAAGGACTTCTAGGGTTGGATTCAGCCACCACTTCTATGGCTGTCCGAAACCCTACCTTTTCCTCCTTAAATACTCGCCTTAGCCGTCACCATAGACTCAGATTTTGTTTAAACATTAAGTTAGCCATCATAGCAACTTCGCCAAGGCTCGAGCGTCGCAGAGGCCTCTTGTACTTCGCACCTATACAGGATCCCACCTTTTCAATAAAGCTTTCATCTTAATCCGCAATATCTTGATTGCAATATTAGTTCTTACTTGTTCTCGATTTCAGGTAGGAATTAAGACCCTCGCTGGTCAGGCTGATCGTGTTCCCGCAGGATCGGTAACCTCTAGGAGATTGGCCTAGCAATTGCATTGGCGCTCGCGCTCGCACGTGTAGTAGGATCGTCAAGCCCGAACTCCACCAAATCGACTATCACCATCTCATCGAAAGATCGGACACCTTTGCCCTATCACTATTGATCCATCATCTTATATCTATACCACTTAATAGGAATATTTTCTTATAGCAAATTACATAAGCACATCTCTGACAATTCCAATTATCATAATTATATGTGCTTAAGAGTATATTTATCAATTCTTCTCCATAAAACATTTTAAATGTAACTTTCTATTTTAAAAGGTGTTATCATTAAATATGACAAACAGAAGACAATATGCTTAGCTATTAAACCTTTACTCACATCATTAAGGGAATATAAGTAAATTAAGAATCCTAAACTCTAGGGTAAGCACTTCCAATTCAAACCCTAAATTCCATGATAATTTAATAAAATATATATTCATTGTTAATTCCTAAATTCAAGGGAATAATATTAATCATATTAATTCCCTAGAAATTCTATTTATCAAATAAAAATAAAGGATCACCATATAAAAATCTCCTAAATATTATGAGTTAATGAGAATCAAATCTCATGAGTTAATAATAATGCATCATATAATAAGTTTATGGATATTAGCTAGATTAAATGCATATTAAAAGCCTTATAAATAATAATAGGAAAAGTATATTCATAAAGAAAATAAAGAAAACATAACATTATACAATAAAAGTTCACAAATGATACTAAATACATTTTAGTATTACTACAATTATCCAGAAAATTAATTCTACAAAGAAAAGTTCAAATGAAAGATTATATACAAATCTGAAAAGGAAAACAGAAAATAGAAAAAAGGAAAACAAATAAAAAACAAAACCTGGTCGTGGCCCAACTCCTCTTTCCTTATCTGACGCCCATGTGTAGCCCACAAAAGCCCAACAGCTAGCCCAGCTCCTTCTCATCTGTGACTGACGAGTGGGACCAGGGAAGGACTGCGGGTTGAGAGGAAAGAAATGCTAGGGGGTTATCCGCAAAACAATGCGTCGTCGTCTTCCTCTAGCTAGAAGCAGCTTGGTGGCAAGGCCGAGGCCGTCCGCCGTCGTCCTTGCGCCAAGATCAACGGTGTCATCGCCAGGAGAGGATAAGGAGGCCACCGCGACGTCCCTGCTCGTCCTCATTCCCATTTCCCCCTCTGAAACCCTCTCTACCTCGTTTCCCCAACCAAGCCAAGAACCCTAGCTCGGAGGTGAGCCGGAGCCAGTGATTCCGTGCGTGCCTCGGCCAGATAAGACCACGGTGGAGACCGTCGTGCTCTTCACGTTCGATTTCCCCAACTTGCACCTGCGGAGGAGGCGTGAATCGACCCAATCGCACCCTCGGTTCCCGGCGTTGTTCGTCGACCTCACCGTCGTCTCCAACCGCGCCTCGCCAAATCAAGCACACCATCGTGTTCCTGGTGAGTCACTGAGTCTCCTAACATGCACCGATGCCTTGTTTGCTTCCTAGATCCATGTCACCGTAATCACCCGCAAGCACCGCCACATAAGCTCGTTTCTGTTTGCCCTCCGATGACCAAAAACCAGCGGTGCCACCACTATCTTACTCGCCTTGCTGCTCTGGTTCGAACAAGCCCATGCACACCCGCTCACTCGCACTACCATCTCCTCGTAAATGCGCCATGACACCGGCGAGGTGACGTCAGGGTGAGATCACCCTGGGCACATCAACGTGTTTAACCCAGTCTTTGTCTCGCGTGGCTGATGACATGGCCTAGGTCCTATATGTCATTGACTAGGAGTGAAGACAGGGTCGGTAACAAAATACATTTACTAACATGAGTGCTGAGGTGGACATAGGCCCACCGGTCAGTAACTCAGGCTAAGTGTGGGTGCGGTGTAAAAAGTTATTTCCTGTTTAAGAAATAATAATAGATATAAATCCAAATATACATATTCCAGAAATTAAATAAAGTGATTAAAACTTGTTAAAACTATAAATTTTGATTTATAGTTCAGAAAAATATGTATAATATATGAAAAATGTTTAGAAAAATAAAATCTATAACTTAAAACTATTATTAAACATTATTATGTTAAAAAATTAAATAATTATTATTTAATAAAGATTTTAAAGGTAATAAAACTTTGATAATTCCTATTTTAATAATGGTAAATGTTAAGAATATAAATAAATACCAAAATCTTGGAAAAATAAAAACTATATTTTAAAAACTATAATCATGTATTATTATTTCACTTAATTAAATATTTATCATTTATTAAGAAATTATAAAGTAATAAGAATTGTCAAAATCATATCTTATTATTTATATATCACAAAAATAAATGTAATATTCCAAAATGATCAAAAAAATAATATCTACATGTTAAAAATATAATATTCCACTTTTGAGTTAAATAAAAATTCAAATACTTTAATAACTCAAATTTAAACTTATTTATTTAATTGATAATTCATATAAAGGTAAATAAAAATTGCGAATATGTCTAAAATTAACCAATTGTGTCTAATAAATAGTATTAGTCTTCAACATTAATAATATGAAGTCCAAATAGTTTAACACATTTTTAGTTACAATTTATTGAATTCTCCTCAGCCATAGGTGTGTGATATTTTCTAAAGAGAATCCTTATCAAATATAAAATCATCAAGAATAATTTGTAGTTAAATAAAAAATTATTTCCTTTACTTTAATCACAAGTTTATCAACATACTAAAACACTATAGTGAACTCATAAGCAATTAAGTAACATTGTTCCATGATTTACAAAATATAACCACTCATCCATAAAAGCGGTAAGTGATACTATTCCATTATAAAATCAAGAAACCACTACACCAAGTAAAAGAATAACAATTCTTAAGTAACCTTAAGGAAACATTACCAGGTACACAAGATACAAATAACAATTCATTACCAGGTCTGAACTAGTTAAGTGATAAAGCATCTCAAGCCAAAACTATTCAAGCAAACACAAATGACATCGAACACCACTAACTAACCACAAAGATTGTTTACACCTTAGAAAAGAAATCTTTTCTTCAAAAGTTATTCGTTTTGCCACTTTAGACAATATATGACACATAAACAAGATCACATTACTTCATACTTCACTTGTATACCTAGGAGCAATAACACTTAAGCTATTTATAAGTAACTCTACTTATAAAGTAAAGTTTGGAGATAAACTATTAAAGTGTAAACAATTTTGAATAGCATTTCATAGATATATATTTTATTGCTGCATAAATATGTGCTGTTCACACACACTCACAAGCCCTAATAAGAAGCACCGGTGTGAAACTTATCTAAAAGAACAACACATTCAAAAGTAACCATTTCCGGAATCCAAAACCTAGAACAACATTATCCCCGGGATTTGCGTTTATAACGTGCATTACATTACTTATGCATACAAGCATATTGCTTCTTTAAACATAAGTCCTTACCGGACCAATGATGCTAATTTCAAATTTTGGATCTTACACTAACTCGAAGACCGTGAGTGCATAATCTTACAATCACAAAAGGCAAGTTCACACTTTCTCATGTCCTTTGATTATTTTCTGTAAAGTATTTTGCAAATCCAGTGTTGTCACCACCTGCATTTGAAAAAGATCAGAAAACACTATTTTCAATAATAATGTGAGCTATTGGTTACTGATCCAGGGTGATCAGCTAATCTATTAAATCTGACGGTTGGAATACCACTGTTCAGAACTATATCACCTAGGATTTAACAACCAATGTCGCTAGTGATTCTTGCGCCGTATATTACGCGTTGACCATGAGATTTGGAATGGGACGAAGAAGTTAGCTGTATCTTCTTCCTCTCGCATGAAGCCGGATGTGCAGGTCGTGGCTGTTATCCTTGAAGCGTGCATATTAATTGGTAATTCGTAGAGGATATGCAGCATATGGGTGGGAACCCTCAACGTCCCACGATAGTTCTGGCATCTAACGGTTTGTACAAACCATTGTCGTAATCCAATATGTGGGCATTGTGTACACCAAGGAGGCATGCGAGGTCGCGAAGGGGCAGTGATTGGCTTGGATCATCTTTTGGGCCCCACATCATGGAATTGTGGACGGGAATAAGCTGCCCGGTTGTGCAACAAAGAGTTGATCTCTCATGGGTAAAGTAACGCACCTCTGCAGAGTGTAAGAACTGTAACTTGTTACTCCCTGTTCCGGGAAGGAGCCGTGAACGCGGCGGGAAAGGAACTCCATGAAAGTTCTGGTAAACCCGTGAAGGCTGACGGACATAGTTTTTCCGAATAAAAGCAACCTTTGAAGAAATGTTTATGAAAACTTGCATTGCCTACGACCTATGGTCTTTGGCTGTAGTTATAGTGCATCAAACACTCCTTTTCTAGTGAATTTGCTGAGTACGCTCGTACTCAAAGTATCTTCTTAACCCTTGCTAGATTCTGAAGCCGGAATAGACAACATCCACATCAAGATATGCTCCAGGACTCATCATCCAAAGCTAAAGCTCTTCAATGAAGTCAAGGAAGTCAACATATGCATCAACTCAAGTGAAGACGAAGTTACTAATTAGATAGGAATATAATTCCTTGCCAAAGAACCTAATTCTGTAGTGTATTGCAATAGCAGCATTGCCAATCCCTTAGTTAAAATACTAGTTTTAATAGTATAATAGTTCTTGCATTGTTTATCTTTGATTCTTCTCCGTAAGAATTTCTTTCTCTCTCTTTAACCTAGAGTGTTCTCTGGATCTTGTGTAAAGAGTGAGTTGTAACCTTTAGCCATGTATTGGAATCACTGTGTTTCTGTTGTGCCATTCTGAGGGAAGTAATACTAGTGAACGGTGTTTCATTGGTGTTATGTCAATGACTATAGTATACTACATCATGAAGTGGTATGCTAGGTCACCGCAGTTGGTATCAGAGCATATGATTTGACCCTAGGTTGGAAACCTAGTAAATGGGTAGAACCTGTAGGACACATCCTAGCAATAATAAAGAGTTCTCTAGTGATATGAGGGATATTCACTTGAGAATAATCCTGTTATGTTACTAGTGCGACAATTCTTTAGTATGATTGCAAATTCGATCATTAACCAAGAGTTTTAACTCTATGTGACTGATGATAATTTCTTATCCACATGGCACCTCGATATCCACCCCAGAATGTTCAAGTGATGAATAGGACGTTGAATGACTATGGAGGGGATTGGACAGATAAGATCCGACAACTTCTATGGAGTTTGGAATGTGAATCGAGACTTTGGGTCAAGATTTACAGTTACTATGATGGGCAGGTATTAGCTAAATACCGTGTCATGATCATGTTACCCAAGAAGTTAGGACTTAAGGGAGATATGCCATCAGGAGAGGCATGGTGCATGGCATCTGCATATCAGATTGCCGTAGCAGCAGCCATAACCATGATCCGAGAACAAAAATCCCAAGCTTTAGAAGGTAGTACTCATACCATTATACCACGTGAAACCTCAAACTCAGAGCATGAGTTAGATCACTCTAATCTAGTTCAAGCAGAACCTACTATAGCTGTAGAGTATATGGATCGTTATCGATCTTTGCCAAACACTTATCATAACACTCACCAAGTCTTAGTCCAGGAACTGGATACGATCATTGAGGATTTTACTGATCCTGATAAAGCAATGGCTCGTAGGAAGAAGATAGATAAAGAACCTAGGCATCCTAAATACATACCTTCAGGAGAAGTGTATGAGGAAACTGAGTTTGATGACCCAAACTCGGAAAATTATGCCTATTACCAAAATGACTTCAAGCCACCTGAAGACCTATGGACCAAATATAACTCCGAACAACAGGAATGGAATAAAGTTACTCCAAATAACCCCGAGCCAAACAAGTATGGATGGGAAGTAGAATCTCAAGGTGGAACCATAGGAAATCCTATACCTTGTGATACATGTATTGAAGAAGAGACCAACTATAACCATAGAGAGCCTTATGGACCATATGGGGGTGATACTAATCCAATCGACTTAGAAGAGTATTCCGATAGCTACTACACCTATATATATGACTGGATCCAAGAAAATGCTAAGGAGCCAGCTTACTATGAGGAATCGTTGCGAAAAAACCAGGAATATTCGGTGGAAGATTATGCCAACTCTAGTCATTTTTCAATGACTAATCTCAGTCTCAGTACTTCTAATCAAGAATACGCACCTCCTGGATGCTCTTACGCTCCAGAAGGCAGTCGTAGGACTTCACGTCATCATGGACGGAATTCCAGGAAGCACTAGAGGAAGACGAAAGTAAGAAAGGAACGACATCCCAAGGGATGAGGGCTTGAATAATGTACATTGAGGGTCATGCGTATTGTAGTATGAAAGGTTTGCCGAAATAAGTGAGGATATACTCACAAGAACAAGAAGTTCTTGTAAGATAGTTGTATAAATAGGTGTGGAGCAAACCGTTGGAACATCTAGTATATTTGTAAATTATTTAAAACCTATGTATAATACATGGTATATGTTTTGTTGCTTATCGACTTTTGGATCTTATTGAATCTTCTTGATTGACTAGGTCTGTACATGAAGTTTAATTAGGTGTGCAAATGCATGATGTAACATCCAGTTATTACTTGATGTCATGGATCTAGATAGAAACGGGAATTCGTGTAAGGGAGTGACGAGTTTCAAAGATCAAAAGGAAGACTTACTTGAAAGATGAAGCAAGATATAAAGAGTATTAGCACCATTAGGAGGATAGATCAAGTATAGACTATTATTAGCCATATTCAAGAAAGAAGTTTGATGTAGAAAATGTATGGATCAACAAGAAGTAATAAACTTAAAGCTCATTCAAAGTAGGTAAGTTGCTAAGAAGTTAATAAAGTAGTTGTGCCAAGTTCATGGAAGTATCATGAATAAGTACAAAGAAGATGCCTTGGAACCAAAAGGGTATTCAAGATCTGACAATTCAAAGAGAATGCCAGTAGTAGGTTGGAAACTGTAAGGTAATACCTACCACCCAGAATGATCCGCCGTTGGTACTTAATCCATAGTCGGCATTTTGATCAACAGTTGGTATCTTGTTCGCAGCCGGTGTTGGTTGAGATAGTTAACCAGATCATCTTAATGGTTGCATAAAGAGCATAAAATTTGGCCTAAGTTAAGTAAGACCTAAGGAAGTATAAAACTTTAAGGTGATCGTCTTTCGAGATGCTTAGCAAAGTCAGACTTATCCCAGCAAAAATTTCCAATTGTAAGTACGACATATAATGCTGAAAGATTTGCTTCAGAGATCCACAACTGTGTGGATACACCGTACAATCTTTCATCGGAACCTAACCAGGTAAAGTATAAACAGAGACCAACATTCTAGTTATAAAGTCAATAAATGCTACATATGTACAATATAAAGACTAATTAAGGGGGAGAGCAGACATTATGAATGAAAGTTGAAAAGGTACTATAGGTGATAATGAAAGATTATCTAAAGCTTTAAAAGGTATAAGCTTGAAGGTAATAAAAGGATAATCCTAATCAACTAATTTTAAAAGAAATCAGCTGTATCTTGTTCCTCTCGCATGAAGCCGGATGTGCAGGTCGTGGCTGTTATCCTCGAAGCGTGCATATTAATTGGTAATTCATAGAGGATATGCAGCATATGGGTGGGAACCCTCAACGTCCCACGATAGTTCTGGCATCTAACGGTTTGTACAAACTGAAGGAAATATGCCCTAGAGGCAATCATAGAGATGATTATATTTCATATGTATCCATGAGTTATTGTAATGTTCCTTGAATATCCATATTAGGCAACTTGTATTGATTGGCAATTATGTGAATTGTTTGTGAAACTCTTTACTTGTATGGTTATTTAAGAGTTGTCCCTAGTCGGAGTTCATGTGAGGACACACGTGAATATTAGACTAGCACATCGATTGGTTGATGACTATGTTTCGCAAGTCATAGACATGGAGATGTCAAACCAATGATGTGGACACATGTTATGAACATGGGGTTGGACTGACCCAACATGAGACTGGCAATTAGTTGCAGCTCTCTCTCTACACATCGTGTACGTTTTGTCCTTAGACCTAAGATTGTCGCATGTACTTGAGATGTGGATCGACCTACTTTGGGGCTATCAAACGCTACACCGTAACTGTGTAGTTATAAAGGTAGCTTTCGAGTTTGTCCTGAAACATGCTGCAAGGCATGGTCAATGAAGATCGGATTTGCCCCTCTCTACTTGAGAGAGATATCTCTGGGCCCCTCGAGTGATCGGATCTAGAAATGCATGGCCGTGCTACATAAGGTTAAGAGTTAACCTAGTAAAGGGATTCCAAATCGCAGTATCGAGAAAGGGAGGTCAGCTTGGAGCTAGACCAAATATCGTGAGGCAAAGGGAAAGACATGTACTAAACCTTGTGATGGTTCGTCCGATATGATCTTTGTATCCGTTTAGGAGTTGGCACGTCTTGCTAGAGGCCGCTACCAACTATTGACAGAATAAGTGTATTCGTGTCATGTCTGTACGTATATGAACCTATAGGGTCACACACTTAAGGGGCTGGAAGCCTAATGAGGATTGGATCCGAATTAGACCAGGCTTAGGCTACTAAGGGGCTGCTAATGTAGAAGCCCACTAGGGACGCCTATATAAGAGAGGGTGGGGAGAGATGACCAGGGTTAGACCTCAGACCATTCCACCTAGCCGCCACGCTCAGTTGTGCCATACGACCTAGCAGTCCGGCGTCTGACGCTTCCACCCTGTACGTGTGGATACCTCGGAGGCGCTGCATCTGTAGCGCTTGGACGAGCTGCAAAAGGGGAGCTGCTCGTGGGACGAGGACAAGGAGGAGACGTGGAACGTCTGCACTGCGTCGACATGCTTCATCAATTCCGCAACTGCGTGTCTAGTGGTAATCCCGTGATCTATGACAACAGTAATCCTGGTATACGCGGTAGAATTTTTTTGATTTGCGCTAGTGTAGCCTACCCGTATCCCTACAGTGGTATCAGAGCGGATGCTGTTCAATTATAGGTTCGGGATGTTTGCATATGGTGATATGTAGATTGATATGAATGATGTGATCGTTTATATGGCGGTGGTTCAGAATTGATCTATGATCTTGCTTTCCGTGATGGTAATTCTGAGGTTGTCGAACGACTTACCCCTACCGGTCGGTTTCCGCCATCGGGGTAGACAGTGACGCATAAATCCTGTTGAATCACGCGAAGATCAATATGATTGATCGAATCGTAACCTAGACCTAAAATCGTTGTACCATGATCAAAGGAGTTTGATTAGATCGGAACAACAGACGGTTTATGGTAAATTTGATTTGCCGATCAAAATCCTTAAAGATACCGCGAGGGGCGATGCCCCTTCGAACCCCACAGGGGGAGACCCCCTAGACCCCCCCTTAATCGTAGCCCCTTTTGTATCTCGTTAAGGTAACTAGGTGCTGCGATGTCAGATGATCCGGTAGAATGCGATTCTATGCACAACTTGTTTTTGCAGGATGTATGTGATCAGTATGGCCCATATATGTATGTGATGCATGTATGAAAATTTGCATGACCTACGTGTCGTGAGTAGGGCAACACGGCTGGAGCCATATGTGTTGTCATTTATTGTAATGGCCTGTGTGCCAATTTGTGATGATCCCAATACTATGTAATTTTGATTACTAGATGTTAGGAGTAATAGCTTGTATTAGTTCTTGGAGGAATCATCACTTGGAGGATGGCTCACATGGAACATGATGATGGAGATCATCATGGTGGACAGGTTCTATGGCGATGGAGATCACCATGCGAAAATGGGCCATACTGTGTCACATCTATGTGAATGTTATTCTTATGCGTTTTACTACTATGCATGCTAAGATGATAAAAGTAGAACGATCCCTCACAAAGTTTAAGTTAAACCATGCCCTCCCAACCAAACCTTGCACCATCCTATGCCCTATACAATCGTTGGTGGGCCTATGAAATTAGGGTGCCGCGGTTTTCCTTGGCTGGATGGGTTTGTATGGGATACCTACAAGCATAAGGGTTGGTGAGCTTGACAAGGTCATCTTAACAGTTAAGGACCTTGGGGCGTAAAGGTTGGGCGCCTAGTTTTGACATAGAGATGTCACCCAACAACAAGAGTCATATGTGATATGATTAGCAAGTGTTGCTTACTGATTTACCTTGTCTTCTAGCAGTGATGCTAAAGCTCACTAGTAGACTTGTTAATTGTGGATCTTGAATCACTTAGTATCAATAGAAGGATATTGATTTAAGTGGGAGTATATGCTATTAAATTGTTTAATATGTTTTACTCTTTCATGGTTACATGGCTTAGTATTTTGCATGTTTTCTGTTGTAGATCAATGGCACCGAACACTACATCACCTTTTTCTTTGCGTTCGATTCTTGACAAAGATAAACTTAATGGAACAAACTATACGGACTGGGTCCATAACCTGAGAATTGTTCTCAGGTCTGATAAAAAGGAAACGGTTCTGGATACCCCAATCCCCGATGAACCTGCTGATAATGCATCTGCTGCCCTCGAGAATGCCTACAAGAGAGCATGTGATGATTCTCTTGAGGTTAGCTGTCTTATGCTTGCATGCATGGAACCTGAACTTCAAAAGAAGTTTGAGGATCAGGATGCGTACGATATGATCGTTGCGCTTAAGGACATGTTCCAAGATCAGGCAAGGACTGAGAGGTACAATGTTGCCAAGTCCTTTGTCGAATGCAAGCTATCAGTGGGAGCAGTAGAGGCCCCCATGTGATCAAAATGGTTGGTTACTGATGACTTTGGAAAAGCTTGGTTTTCCACTAGGCCAAGAGTTGGCCATCGACTTCATTTTGGCGTCTCTTCCATCCAGCTATGGGCGTTCATTTCAACTACCATATGCATGGGGTGGAGAAGGGCCTTAATGAATTATGTGGGATGCTTAAAACAATGTAAAGTGACATGAAGAAGTGTGCAGGGCATAGCCATGTGATGGCTGTGAGTAAAGCATAGCTTCAAGAAAAGGGTACTTCTTGGAAGAAGAAGGGCAAGGCTAAGGATACGATCCCTAAGCCTGCACCTGCCAAAAGGCTGGACCTGTAGAAGACACTGAGTGCTTCTTTTGTCATGAACATGGCCACTGGAAGAGAAACTGCAGCAAGTACCAGGCTTCTTTGAAGAAGAGTGGAAGTAAGAGTACTTCCCACTCAGGTACGCTTGTTGTAAATGTTGTGGACATTCTTCTCACTGATTCCTATGTTAACTCTTGGGTATTTGATACCGGATCGGTTGCTCATATTTGCAATTCGATGCAGGGGCTAATAAGGACTAGAGAAGGGCAGAAAGGTGAAGTGGATTTTCGCGTCATAAATAAAGCAAGGGTTGCTGCATTATTCGTCGGCGTCATGCAACTTCACCTTCCATCAGGATTTATTATGGAGTTGAATAATTGTTATTACATTCCAATTATGGGTCGAAACATTTTATCACCTTCATGTTTGATGAGGGATGGTTATTCATTCGCAAGTGCAAACAATGGTTGTGTAATCTCTAAGAATGCTATGTTTATGGCTAATGCCCCCATTGTGAATGGGTTATTTATTTTAAATCTTGATGATGCATCTGTTTACAATGTTAGTGCTAAAAGGCTTCGGCCTAATGATTTGAGTCCTGCCTATTTATGGCATTGTCGTTTGGGGCATATAAGTGAAAAGCGCATGAAGAAGCTCCATGGTGATGGTCTTCTAACTTCGTTTGATTTTTAATCATACGAGACATGTTAAGCTTGTTTACTTGGAAAGATGACCAAGTCGCCTTTTTCGGGTTTACCCGAGAGAGCGACAGACTTGTTGGAACTCATACATACTGATGTATGTGGACCAATGAGCACGACAGCAAGAGGAGGATATCACTACTTCATTACTTTTACTGATGATTTCAGTAGTTATGGTTATGTATACTTGATGAGGCATAAGTCTGAAACTTTTGAAAAGTTCAAAGAGTTTCAGAGTGAAGTAGAGAATCAACGTGGCAAGAAAATAAAGGCCTTGCGATCTGATCGTGGAGGTGAATATTTGAGTCACGAGTTTAGTGATCATCTTAAGAGTTGCGGAATTGTTCCACAACTTATGCCGCCTGGAACACCTCAAAGGAACAAGGTCTCCAAACGGCGTAATCAAACTTTGTTGGACATGGTTCGATCTATGATGATCCAGTCGGATTTACCATTGTCATTTTGGGGTTACGCTCTAAAAACGGCAGCTTTCACACTTAATAGGGTACCATCTAAATCCATAGTTAAGATACCATATGAGATTTCGACTAGAAAGAATCCCAGTTTGTCTTTTCTAAAGATTTGGGGTTGTGATGCATTTGTCAAGCGACTTCAGTCGGACAATCTAACAACCAAATCGGATAAGTGCATTTTCGTGGGATATCCGAGCGAAACCTTAGGGTATTACTTCTACAACCGAGAAGAGGGTCGCTCGTAGCGGTGTTTTCCTAGAGAAATAGTTTCTCACAAAGGGAACAAGTGGAAGGTCGGTGCGACTTGAAGAAGTTCAAGATGAGCCAGGTGGGAATGCTTCTACGAGTGATGCTATTGTAGTGGAACAAGTTGAGGAACCCGTGGCAACAGAAGCACCACAACCACGAAGGTCGGCGAGGCTCCACGAAGCGCGGGAATTATTATTGTTAGACAATGATGAGCATGTGACCTATGCAGAAGCGATGGTGGACCTAGACTCTGAGAAATGGCTGATCGCCATGAGATCCGAGATAGAGTCCATGGGAGACAATCAAGTTTGGAACTTGGTTGACCTACCTGATGGTTTTAAAGCCATCGAGTGCAAATGGATCTATAAGAAGAAGATTGATATGGATGGAAATGTTCAGATCCATAAAGCTCGACTTGTTGCAAAAGGTTTTCGACAAGTTCAAGGAGTTGACTACGACGAGACTTTCTCGCTCGTAGCGATGCTTAAATCTATACGGATAATTCTATCCATTGCTGCACATTTCAACTATGAAATATGGCAGATGGATGTCAAGACGGCTTTCCTAAATGGAATCCTAACTGAGGACGTGTATATGATGCAGCCCGGAGGTTTTGTCGATCCAAACAATGCTGGAAAGGTATGCAAACTTCTGAAGTCCATTTATCGGCTGAAGCAAGCATCTCGGAGTTGGAACATTCGATTTGATGAAGTTGTAAAGGAGTTTGGCTTCATCAAAAACGAATAAGGACCTTGTGTTTACAAGAAGGAAAGTGGGAGAGCGCTGGTATTTCTAATATTATATGTATATGACATATTGCTGATTGGAAATGACATTCCTATGCTCGAGTCTGTTAAGACCTCATTGAAAAATAGTTTTTCGATGAAGGACTTGGGAGAAGCAGCATATATTCTGGGCATCAAGATCTATAGATATAGATCAAGGAGGATAATTAGATTAAGCCAGAGTACATACATTGACAAAGTGTTGAAACGGTTTAGCATGGAAGAGGCTAAGAAGGGGTTCTTGCCCATGTCTCATGGCATAAAACTCAGCAAGACTCGGTGTCCTTCGACTACTGATGAGCGTGAGCACATGAGTAGGGTTCCATATGCTTCGGCTATTGGATCCATCATGTATGCAATGGTATGTACTCGCCCAGATGTTTCCTATGCTCTAAGTGTTACGAGCAGATACTAGGATGATCCAGGTGAAGGTCACTGGACAGCGGTAAATAACATCCTTAAGTACTTGAAAAGGACTAAGGATGTGTTCCTAGTTTATGGAGGTGAGGATGAACTCAATGTAAAGGGTTACACAAATGCGAGTTACCTTAACGACTCAGATGATTCGAAATCGCAATCAGGTTATGTGTTTGTCATGAATGGTGGTGATGTAAGCTGGAAAAGTTCCAAGAAAGATACCGTGACCTCCTCTTCAACCGAAGCTGAATATATTGCTGCCTCGAAGGCCGTAAAGGAAGCTGTTTGGATTAGGAATTTCCTGATCGCTCTCGGTGTGGTTCAGAGCGCGTCCAATCCCTTGGACGTTTATTGTGACAAAAATGGTGCTATTGCACAAGCCAAGGAACCTAGACAGCACCAGAAGAACAAACATATTCGCATGCATTACCATGAGATTCGAGAGTTCGTTGAGGATGGTAGTGTCATGATATGCAAAATACATACAGACTCAAATGTTGCTGATCCATTGACTAAGCCTCTCCCGCAGCCCGCGCATGAAGCGCACACAAGTGCAATTGGTATTAGATACATTTTAGATTGACTCTAGTGCAAGTGGGAGACTGAAGGAAATATGCCCTAGAGGCAATCATAGAGATGATTATATTTCATATGTATCCATGAGTTATTGTAATGTTCCTTGAATATCCATATCAGGCAACTTGTATTGATTGGTAATGATGTGAATTGTTTGTGAAACTCTTTACTTGTATGGTTATTTAAGAGTTGTCCCTAGTCGGAGTTCATGTGAGGACACACGTGAATATTAGACTAGCACATTGATTGGTTGATGACTATGTTTCGCAAGTCATAGACATGGAGATGTCAAACCAATGATGTGGACACATGTTATGAACATGGGGTTGGACTGACCCAACATGAGACTGGCAATTAGTTGCAGCTCTCTCTCTACACATCCTGTACGTTTTGTCCTTAGACCTGAGATTGTCGCATGTACTTGAGATGTGGATCGACCTACTTTGGGGCTATCAAACGCTGCACCGTAACTGTGTAGTTATAAAGGTAGCTTTCGGGTTTGTCCTGAAACATGCTGCAAGGCATGGTCAATCAAGATGGGATTTTCCCCTCTCTACTTGAGAGAGATATCTCTGGGCCCCTCGAGTCATCGGATCTAGAAATGCATGGCCGTGCTACATAAGGTTAAGAGTTAACCTAGTAAAGGGATTCCAAATCGCAGTATCGAGAAAGGGAGGTCAGCTTGGAGCTAGACCAAATATCGTGAGGCAAAGGGAAAGACATGTACTAAACCTTGTGATGGTTCGTTCGATATGATCTTTGTATGCGTTTAGGAGTTGGCACGTCTTGCTAGAGGCCTCTACCAACTATTGACAGAATAAGTGTATTCGTGTCATGTCTGTACGTATATGAACCTATAGGGTCACACACTTAAGGGGCTGGAAGCTTAATGAGGATTGGATACGAATTAGACCAGGCTTAGGCTACTAATGGGCTGCTAATGTAGAAGCCCACTAGGGACGCCTATATAAGAGAGGGTGGGGCGAGATGACCAGGATTAGACCTCAGACCATTCCACCCAGCCACCACTCCTCACGCCTGTGTCACGCGTGCGGACCTAGCAGTCCGGCGTCTGACGCTTCCACCCTGTACGTGTGGATACCTCGGAGGAGCTGCATCTATAGCGCTTGGACGAGCCGCGAAAGTGGAGCTGCTCGTGGGACGAGGACAAGGAGGAGACGTGGAACGTCTGCACTGCCTCGACGCACTTCATCAATTCCGCAACTGCGCGTCTAGTGGTAATCCCGTGATCTATGACAACAGTAATCATGGTATACGCGGTAGAATTTTTTTGATTTGTGCTAGTGTAGCCTACCCGTATCCCTACACAAACCATTGCCGTAACCTAATATGTGGGCATGGTGTACACCAAGGAGGCATGCGAGGTCGCGAAGGGGGCAGTGATTGGCTTGGATCATCTTCTGGGCCCCACATCATGGAATTGTGGACGGGAATAAGATGCCCGGTTGTGCAACAAAGAGTTGATCTCTCATGGGTAATGTAGCGCACCTCTGCAGAGTGTAAGAACTATAACTTGTTACTCCCTGTTCCGGGAAGGAGCTGCGAACGCGGCGGTAAAGGAACTCCATGAAAGTTCTGGTAAACCCGTGAAGGCTGACGGACGTAGTTTTTCAGAATAAAAGCAACCTTTGAAGAAATGTTTATGAAAACTTGCATTGCCTATAACCTATGGTATGCGGCTGTAGTTATAGTGCATCAGACACTCCTTTTCTAGTGAATTTTCTGAGTACGCTCGTACTCAAAGTATCTTCTTAACCCTTGATAGATTCTGAAGCCGGAATAGACAACATCCACATCAAGATATGCTCCAAGACTCATCATCCAAAGCTAGAGCTCTTCAATGAAGTCAAGGAAGTCAACATATGAATCAACTTAAGTGAAGACGAAGTTACTGATTAGATAGGAATATAATTCCTAGCCAAATTACCTAATTCTGTAGTGTATGCAATAGCAGCAATGTCAATCCCTTAGTTAAAATACTAGTTTTAATAGTATAATATTTCTTGCGTTGTTTATCTTTGATTCTTCTCCATAAGAAGTTCTTTCTCTCTCTTTAACCTAGAGTGTTCTCTGGATCTTGTGTAAAGAGTGAGTTGTAACCTTTAGCCATGTATTGGACCCACTGTGTTTCTGTTGTGCCATTCTGAGGGATGTAATACTAGTGAACGGTGTTTTATTGGTGTTATGTCAACGACTATAGTATACTACATCATGCAGTGGTATGCCGGGTCACCGCACATAAGATGCCTATAGATAAGCACATCCCGCCGACAGATCTCACGGATCTCCATCCTTGGTGTCGTGGTGTGGAACACGGCAGTGCCATCGGAGATGGCTAGAGAGGGAGACTTACGTGCAATTGGTGGCTCACGCAATGGGTTGGGCACAATGAACTGCAAACACAGCGGCGTACCCAGGTTCAGGGCCCTCTCGGCGAGGTAACACCCCTACTCCTGCAAGATCTACTATACGGGGAGCGAATTCCTAGTACAAGTGCTCCTGGAGCTGTTTCCTTAGCAACTATCGATGGCTAGTGGAAGAAGGAGAATTATAGGCGAACTCTTACAATTGATGTCACTTACCTATAACCCTAGCTCTACCCGCCCTTATATACTGGTCGGGGGTGGTAGGTCACAATGTGGGTTCTAGGGTTTACTGTTTGGATCTGGGTTTTAGGGCGGGGCCGGCTGTAGGGCCTCACCCGGTGGACCAAGACCGAGTCAGCCTCTAGTACATCCGTGGATGGTGTTACAGTGGCCCCGCGCCCTTCCTTTAGCGTCACCCTCTACTTTAGCGGTCACCCGGGTTTCCTTTGTAGTGTCATCATCCTTTTAACGGTCACCCGGGGCTTCTTTGGCGGTCAGACGACCACTTTGCTTTATCTTCGTCTGGTAGTGCCAATCAGGGCGGCGCGCCAGCTTGTCTGGTGAAGAGAGGCGCCAAAGGCGTACCCCGCAAGGAGCATCTCCACCTTCGTTCTTTCCATCGAATCCGAGGCCAGTCGGGTGTGAGCGGCCACCGAGCCGGTTCTTATGGCTACCCGGCTAGACGGGCCAGCCGGGAAAGCTCTAAGCCTAGTTGAGTGGGACCAGCCAACCGACTAGTACTCTTCTGCTTGAAGTTTAGGCGACCAGTGTCTTCTGGAGCCGACCTACTTAGGCCTGGATTCCCCACCCGGGGGTTATCCCCTCGATACTAGTCCCCGAGCATGTAAGGACTTGGCCGGTGGGGAAGGTCATGGGAGCTCCTTTGTTTTTGAGGTAGTTTGATGATCAAGTACGGCTGCAACTTTTCCTTTTGCTTTCCGACTAGGTTCAACCGGCTACGGAATCGATGGCTACCCATAGGGTGTATACAACAAAGGCAACGACCGGCTGACGAAGCTAGACCCAAAACGTCTGGTTGGGTCGTCAGCCACGACCGTTGCTCTGGCGCATGTTGCGACGGTTTGACTTCTGCACCGCTACTCTAGTTTTTGGTAACTGCACGCACCACTTGCTGTAGCATTTTCTCAAGGCGAGTGCGCACGCCTCGCCTCCCTCGTAACGCATGTGGATTTTCTACGCGAGGTCGTGCCGGCACAAAGGATCTGGAGCCATAGCGTCGCAGTATTGAAACGCCGCTCGGCCACATGTCGCATGGGACTGGAGGAGACGATGGTGCCCTCCGCGGGGATAAATAGAGCCATGGGGAGGGGAGGGGTACGAGGCCTCCACTTCGTCTTCCTCCAGCTCTCGCCTCCCTTTCCTTCTGCGCTCCTACCTTCTTGGTTTGCGTCTGCGCTTGCGCCGCCAACTCATGGTCACCGGAGCCGCCTTTGGCCCTTGCTCGCTCGCTAGGAACTCTAGTCTCCACCACGGCTTCTCCTCCCGCAGAAATGCTGCTGGAGCAACACGGCGGCTGGTGCGGGTTGTTCATGACAGATGAGCTGGTATATAAGTACCAGTGGGAGAAATTCCTACCCTCATCGTGGCTAGTGAAGCACCGACTTGCTCTAGAGGGGGAGCGGGAGCCCGATCCTCGGGCGGGGGAGCGTGTCGTCTTCATCGCCCACTTTGCTCACGGCTTCGGCCTCCCCATCAGCCCCTTCCTCCTTCAGTTGTTCAACTTCTTTGACCTCCAACTCCATCATCTGGGCAGCAACGCCATCGTGCAGCTATCGCACCATGCGGCATGCTGT
The DNA here is from genome assembly GCA_023614405.1 of Avena insularis. Lineage (NCBI taxonomy): Eukaryota > Viridiplantae > Streptophyta > Magnoliopsida > Poales > Poaceae > Avena > Avena insularis. Next base: position 135,851,479 of record CM042685.1, on the reverse strand, counting down.
GAGTCGTACCTTGGGGTTTTGCCTGAGGTGGCGAACTTCCTCAAGTTCTTCCACTTCAAGGCCCAGAACACCATCAAGGACGGACCGCTGACGGAGACGGGCTGTTGCACCGTCTACCCGCGGCTCTCCTCGCTGATGTCGCTGTTCAACCTCCCCGACACCGTCAAGCTGTGGCAGCGCTCATACTTCTATGTGAGCAACGCCATGGAGGTAGACTGGATCGGTATGCCGCCCTTTGTCAACGTGCCTTTGACGCAGAAGGCCTGGACGGTGAAGGGGATGGGGGCCTAGGCGGACATCGATCAGATGGCCACCCGGGTGGAGGAGATGGTGGTGACGGAGCGGCTCACCGCTCGGGACATCACACTGTCATGGATGGAACGTCACGTGCTTTTGCTTCAGAGGCGTTCGCACAAGATGTGCTACTTGTCCACCATCGACGACCTGACTCAGACATCACAGAAGGAGGTTCCGTACGAGGTGTTGCGGAACTGGATCTCCATGATCTCCAAGTTCCGTGTGGAGGCGACTTGGTCGTACTCCTGCCCATCGTACCACCGTGGCCGCCTGCGGCCTCGAGTGAGTTGTCCTTGGTTCTCTTCTTTTTATGCTTAGCCTTTTCCCTGATAGGTTTTCCTTGGGTGCCTTATGTTCCTCCCTTTGAGTAGCTATTTACGGCACAACATGCTTAGGACGATATCAGCGACTTCGCCCTCCCCACCTTCCTGGCGGATCGGAAGCCTCCCAAGAACCCAGATGGATCCGGAGGAGTTTACCATCTGGCTTGGCAACGGCCCTTCGGATCCTCATGGTAATTTCTGGGTGCAGCTATTTGTTTTTGATTTTCCTATGAGGCTTGCCGTTGATGCTTTCATTTGTGTGGGTGCAGCCGGGGAGGAGGTCGGCTGGGAGAAGGGAATGGTGAAGGCCCGGGGGAAGAGGGCGACATCCACCGCCACGCCTGCTGCCACGGAGCAGAAGAGGACATGCCGACCGCGCCCAGCCGCTGCCGTGCCATCTTGCATCGGGTTAGTGTTCTCATGTTCTCCCTGGCTCTTTTCCTCACTCTCTGCTGAGCCTTTTTTGTTATCTCTCGCAGCGAGGCGATGTCATTGGGCGGCTCGGGCGCTGCCACCATTGCTCCTCCTCCCCCTCCGATCATCGAGATGGCTACGGCCTCTCCGGCTATGCCCGGTCCGGCTGTGCCTACCCCGACGACCCCGCCTACACCTCCTTAGGGCTCTCCGGCTGCGAAAGTGCTACACTGTGCGCCCGTGACTTCACGGGTTGCGCATCTATTCGTGGCCGCTCATGGCCCCGACATCCCCCTCCTCCGTCCCAAGGCTGGCATGAACTCGTCCTAGAGCGATGCTCCAGCTAGTTTCGCCAGGACTATTGTTGAGGAGCCGGCGGAGGAGGTTCCAAGCACCCCGGTGCAGGCGGTTGCGGTGGGCAGCATCCAGGTGGGAGCCTCCAGCTCGGCGGGGGTAGTTAGAGGTGGTTGCGCCTTCATGCGCCGTGGCTGATCAAGACGAGGTCGTGGTTACCGGCTCCAGGCCAGCTCCGGATACGCGTACGCCGGGTGCCATTCTTGCCCAGCTCTCGGGCGCGGCGCCCGTCGCCCTCGACTAGGCTCGCCACCTGTTTGAGACAATGGAAAAGGGGCTTGGCGAAGCCAAAAATTTGTCTGTGTAATTGGAGGTAGGTGTCTCTCTCCATTTCTTTTGTTGTAGCCAGCCTTTCTATAGTCGGATTTTCGCTCTTTTTCCTTACATCCTTCTCTTCGCATAAAGCATTTTCAGAGGTAGCGAGGAGTACTCAGGAGTTGGGGCGTAAGATTGCTTCTTTTGACCTATCTTGGTGATTGACCTCCTTTTCCCGATTTTTGTTGATTATCGCGTACCCTCCTGCAGCCATCATTGTTGATTGTGAGAAGGAGGTGGAGCGCCTCAAGGATCAGGTGGCTTGGCTGGAGGAGTCGAACAAGGCCCGCCAGGGGCAGATCGACTAGCTAGCTGCGGCTAAGCACAAGTTGGAGGTTGCCGTGGAGAGGGGCAAGAAGTTGGCCGACACCCGGGGGGAGGCGACCTCTGTCCAACGGGAGGAACTGGTCAAGGTGCTCTGGGCCCGAGAGCAAGACTGACCAGGCAGCTTGAGCATATTGCTGATCTTGTCGTCAGTAAGTTTGCATCGCCTTTCTCTTTTTTACGCCTAAGTCGATGGACCGTCTTTGGATATTTATTCTTTTAAATGGCTGCAGCTCACTACCCAGGGTCGACGGACCAAGCTCTTCAGGCCCTGCCCGCGGAGGAAGCTGGTCGTGAACTGACCGCCTGGGACCCGGTGAAGGTTCTTGCAGAGGAAAGCGATGAGATTCCCAATGTTGCCATGGACTTGTTTGAGTACATCTAGCCGGGGATGGGAGAGCCGCATGACATCACGAGCCTGACACTCTCCCTGATGCGTGGCATAGATGTTCTTGAGATCGGAAAGGTGTGGACGGCTCGTGGTGGCATGGAGATGGCGCTAGCCCTAGTGAATTCTTGGTATCCGGATGCGGACCTAGGTGTGCTCACTCGTGGCTTTCGTGCCGAAACCAGCTATGAGAGCCTGCGCAAAAGCTTCCTTGACATTAGGTCTTGTGGAGTCAAGATCGTCACCTATGTGGATCTAGACCACGAATTTCGCGACCCCTCCGAGCTGATTCCGTATCACTAGATACCGGAACCTGCAAGCGGCGTCGATGTTGCCTCCTCCAGCCATATGCCCACAGTTGATGCCAATGCTTCTTCCTCCAGCCAGATGCCCACAGCCGGTGCCGATGCTCCTTATCCTTGCCCGACTCCTGCTCCTAAGGCCGATATTCCTTCCAAGCCCTGAATCCCTGTGATGACAGGCGTATTTGTCTCTTGCAAAACTTGTTCTACACTAGTTCTATCCTTGGGGTAAACTTGCTGTTGTAAAACATTAACTCTGCATAGAAACTTCGTATTCCATTTATCTATTTGATGCTTCTTTTGTTTTAAGCTGAATTTGCCTCTTTTCTTTCTGGGTGTTTGTGTCCTTTGCATTTCTTGTGACAGTGCGCAGGAGCGCGTCCGCTGGGTGTAGTCCTCGAGGTTCGGGCCAGCTGGGATAGCCAGCCGGGTCGAAACTCTTTTCTACCTTGGCGTTTTGTGATGGGTGCAAAGGAGCGCGCCCACTGGGTGTAGTCCCCGAGGTTCGGGCCGGCTGGGGTAGCCAACCGGTTCGAAGCTCTTTTCCGCCTTGGTGTTTTCTGATGGGTACGTGGGAGCGCGCTCACTGGGTGTAGTACCCAAGGTTCGGGCCGGCTAGGGTAGCCAGCCGGGTCAAAGATCTTTTCCGCCTTGGTGTTTTCTGATGGGTGCGTGGGAGCGCGCCCACTGGGTGTAGTCCCTGAGGTTCAGGCCGGCAGGGGTAGCCAGCACGGTCGAAGCTCTTTTCTACCTTCTTTCCTGCCAAGTTGCGACTCGTGCAAAACAAGACACAACGTCATTTCTGTTAGTTCTGCCACTGGTGCGTGCGTTTGCAGCTAAGATAAAGCATGGGAACGATGCCCTTTCGAACTAGGCCGATAACTTATTCCTTTTCTCAGTGCGCATTGGCCTTTCGAGTTGTGGCCTTGCCGGCTGCTAGCTGGGTTGCGGTCTACAGCCGAAACCAAAGGGGAAGCTAGGTTGGCGTACTTCGTGATACTTCGTGTTGTCGTTATTGGCTTAGCTCGAGAAGGCGCAACCGGATTATCCGGGCACCCTGGTCCTCTATTTGGGTTGTTTCTTGTAAGTGGGACTTCAGGATTTTGCTCTTACCGGGTCGACAACCGGCTTGCGGTCTGAAACCGGAACCGAAGAGTGGGCCCTAGGTGCCACGTACAGTACTTAAACGTTGTAGAAATCGAAGGCATCCGAGCCGGCCGGCAAACTCATTGTAGAGACTGCCGGAGCCAGGTCGAGGACAAATATGATGCGCACATGGGCATGGAGTCCTCGAGGCTATGCCGAGCTCCCAAGCTTGTTCATTTATTGCATACACTTCTTGCTCAAGTGTAAAATGAATGAAGTAGGCTCGCATTCCACGGGCGCTCAGTCTCTTCGTCGGAGCGATCAACCTTGTTCTTTGTCGGTTGCTGGGCATCGATGAGGTAGTATGAGTCGTTGTGCAGCACTCGGCTGATGATGAATGTCCCTTCCAAAGGTGGGGACAGCATGTGCATTCCCTTCATGCGCTGCACCAGACGCAGCACTAGGTCGCCCTTGCGGAATGAGGTAGGCCGGATCTGGCTGGCATGGTAGAGATGCAGGTCCTGCTGGTAAATAGCTGATCTGGATAGGGCCAGCTCTCGTGCCTCTTCGAGCAGATCCACGCTGTCTTCGCGTGCTTCCTTGGCATCTTGCTTAGTGTAGATCACCTTGCGGGGTGCGTCAAACTAGATGTCAGTGGAAGGACTGCTTCTGCACCATAGACAAGGAAGAACAGCATGAAGCCGGTTGACCGATTGGGGGTGGTGCGCAGGCTCCATAGCACGGTTGGCAATTCCTCTATCCAGCATCCGGGGGACCTAACGAGTGGCTCGATCAACCTTGGTTTGATTCCGTCTAGGAACAGGCAGTTGGCACGCTCTCACTTCCCGATTGACTGAGGGTGTGTGACCAAGGCTAAGTCCAAGCGGATTCCCTTCTCTCCATAGAAATGAGAGAAGACCCCCTTGGCGAAATTTGTGTTGTTTTCCGTGACAATGTTGTGTGGGTAGCCAAAGCGTATGACGATGTCCCTAAAAAACTTGATCACTCTTGCCCCATGCAGCTTCTTTATGGGCTTTGCCTCGATCCACTTAGTGAATTTGTCCACCGCTACGAGCAAATGTATCATACCAGATTGAGCTATCTTGAATGGTCCAACCATGTCTAGCCCCCAGACTAGAAACGGCCAGGTGATTGGTATTGTATTGAGTGCTGCAGACGGTGTGTGCTTCAGCTGGCCAAAACATTGTCAATCATTGCATGCCCTGACCAGTTCCTCAGTGTCCTGAAGCGCCATTGGCCAGTAGAAACCATGGCGAAGCGCCTTGGATGCTATGGCCCTTGAAGAAGAGTGATGGCCACACTTGCCCTGGTGGATGTCGACTAGGAGCTTGATTCCTTCCTCTCGGCTTAAACAACGCTGATAGATGCTTCTGACGCTGCGCTGGTACATCTCGTTGTTGATGATGGTGTATGCGCTTGCCCTGCGTCTCATCTGCTGTGCTGCCACTTATTCCTCCGGTAACTCGCCCTTAGCCAAGAAATTCATGAACGGTCTAGCCTAGTCGGGTGTTTCCCGGATGGCGTACACCGTCTGCATGATGAGCTTGATCTCCTTGCGGATGGCCGGGCCTGATGTTTCAGGAGGCTTGCCGGGTGGGGGATCGATCGCGGCAGTCCCTGGGTGCTGCGAGGCAGTCCTGTGCGGCGCGGCAGTCCCCGGGTGCAGTGAGGCAGTCCCCGAGTGCGGCAAGGCAGTCCCCGGTTGTGGCGCTCCGGCCTTCCCTGGGTCCACGTCGATCACTATGGAGTCGTACTCCGGAGACCGAGTAATGGATGGCTTCCGCAGGTGCTCTAGGGATACTCCAGGCGGTATGGCTTGTCTTGTTTAGCTGAATCGGGCCAGGGCGTCAGTGGATTCGTTGTTAGCTCTAGGTACATGGTGGAACTTGCATCCTTCAAAGCAAGCACACAACTGCTGGACGAGGAAGTGGTAGAGGGCCATGTTGGCGTCCCCCGCGTCCCATTCTCCTAAGACTTGCTGTACCACCAGATCTTAATTGCCAAAGCAGAGTACCCTCTGGATTCCTATCTCCTTGGCAATATTGAGCCCGTGGATGAGAGCCTCATACTCGGCGACGTTATTTGATGCCTTGAAGTGGATATGTAGTATGTACTCCAGCCGGTCGACCTTGGGGGAAGTGATGACGATTCCGGCTCCGAGTCCTCCACGCATCTTGGAGCCGTCGAAGTGTAGCTTCCAGTGCATGGAGTCGGGGACCGGTGGGATATACTGTGCCTCCACCCAATCGATGATGAAGTAGGCCAGCGCTTGAGATTTGATCACCGTTCTTGGATCGTATTGGATGTTGTGCATAGCGAGCTCTATGGACCATTTTGCCACGCGGCCGGTGGCATCCATGTTGCAGATGATCTCTGCTTGTCGGGTAGCGCCACCACCCAGATGGAATGCTCTTGGAAGTAGTGCTTGAGTTTCTTGGCGGTCGTGTATACGACGTACACTAGCTTCTGGTAGTGGGGGTAGTTCTGCTTGGCGAGTGACAGTACCTCGGTCAGGTTGTACACGGGGTGCGGGACCGGCTGGGCCTTCCCCTCTTCTAGTCTTTACACCACTAGTTCAACGCTGACGACCCTGTTGGTGGCCGTGATGTACATTAACATTGACTCCTTGGTAGTCGGGGCAGCCAAGACATGCGGGGAGGTGAGCATGCGCTTGAGGTCACGGAAAGCCTCGTCCGCCTGGGGTGTCCAAACGAACTTGTCCGTCTTCTTCATGAGTTGGTACAAGGGCAGGGCTTTCTCGCCCAGCCAGCTGATGAACCGAGTGAGGGAGGCCAAGCACCCGGTAAACTTATGTACGCCGCACAAGTTCTGCGGCAGTTCCATGTGCTCGATCGCTCCTATCTTCTCTGTGTTCACCTCGATTCCTAGTTCTGAGACGAGAAAACCGAGGAGCTTGCCGGGTGGGACGCCAAATACACATTTCTCCAGGTTCAGCTAGATCTAGAAGCGGCAGAGGTTTTCGAATGTTTCCTTCAAGTACTCAAGCATCGTGCATCACTCTTTGGTCTTGATGACGATTTCATCGACGTAGGCATGCACGTTTCTACCAATTTGCGTCTATAGACATTTCTTCATGCAACGCGGGTAGGTTGCTCCTGCGTTTTTCAAACCAATGGGCATGGTGGTGTAGTAGTAAGCCCCATACGGGGTTATGAATGATGTCTTTATTTGATCGGTTACATTGAACACGATCTGGTGATAGCCCGAGTAAGCGTCCAGAATTGTCACAGCCGACCGTAGAATTGATGACCTGATCTATCCACGACAGAGTCAAGGGATTTTTGGGGCAGGCCTTGTTGAGGCTGGTGTAGTCAACACACATGTGCCATGTCTTGTTCTTCTTTAGTAACAACACTAGGTTCGCCAGCCACTATGGGTGGAAAAATTCCATGATGAAGCCAGCTGCGAGCAACCGTGTGATCTCTTCACCAATGGTCCTTCTTTTTTCTTCCGCAAAGCATCATAAAGACTATTTGAACGGCTTCGCATCTGGTCGAACATGAAGAGAGTGCTCGTCGAGTTCCCTCGGGACACCTGGCATGTCTTTGGGGCATAATGCGAAAATGTCCCGATTCTCACGGAGGAAGTCAATGAGCGCACTTTCCTATTTGTTGTCCAGGCTGTCTCCGACCAAGACGAACTTGCTTGGGTCCTCCTCGTTTGGCAGGATATTCTCTGTGCCCTTGGATGGCTTGAACTGTGATTCGCCTGCTTGCTTGGGCTATCCAGACGGCATATCTGCCTACAGAGTTGCCATGTTCTGCATTATGATGCGCTTCTCTTCTGCGATCATCATGGCCTTGGCTAGCTTGGAACCGTCTGTGGCGCATTTGATCGATCACTTGTAGCAACCGTCTATGGTGATCACTCCTTTTGGACCTGGCAACTTCATCTTGAGGTACGCGTAATGCGGAACAGCCATAACTTGGTGAGAGCTGGGTGCCCTAGTATGGCATGGTAGGCGCTGGAGAGGTTGACCACCTCGAATCAGATCGGCTCGCGGCGGAATTTGTTCTCAGTGCCGAAGATTATGTCTAGCCAGATCTTGCCGATTGGAGAGTGTGATGGACCCGGGACAGCCCCATGGAATGAAGTGCTTGAGGGCTGGAGTTGGGACTCGCTGATACCGAGCCGCTCAAGGCTGCTGCGGTACAAGAGGTTGACGCTGCTACCTCCGTCGATGAGGACACGAGAGAAACGGCACGAGTTCTTCTTGGAGATGATGATGGGGTCCAGGACTAGTGCGTAGCTGCCAGGACTTGGCAACATGGCTGGATGGTCTTCCTTTCTCTAAGTGATCGCTTGCTTAGACCAATGTAGGTACTGTGGGAAGGGGGGAATGATAGCGTTCACCTCCGCCTCGCGCCTTCTCTTGTTGTGCTTGGTTTACGGCTCGATGAGGTAGATGTGATAGTTTCCCACTTGGCGTGGATAACCGTCTTCAGCATCTTCTCGGCGGTTGTGTCGTTCCCTGGTATCCAGCTGGCCTCCGGCTAGAGGTGGAGGTGGTGATAGGAGTCCGCCGACTTCGGCCATCTTCTTTGTCCAGCTGCACTGGCGTGTTGTATGGTTCGCGGGCTTCCTGCCGCCACTATGGAACTTACACGGCCCATCGAGCATGTATTCCATGGTGTACTTGGGCCGCGGTGGCCTATCATATGGTCTCTGTCTCCGGTTGTCGCCTGCGGCCGGGTCTTCGTGCACCGCTACTACTTGCGTGGTGCTGTACCGTCTGTCGGGCTGGTTGTATTTTCACTTGCCGTGACGGTTTTCATGGCCATGCCGTATAGAGTAATGCTCGCCTAGCTGGCGACGCTCCGCCTACTCATCCGTCACGACCTGTCCTTGGTCATCTACCACGATGGGCTTCTTCATGGCCGTGTCGGCGGTGGCGTACTTGTCAGCAATGGCCATGACCTGAGCCATGGTTTGGGGATCTGCTCGCCTGAGCTTGTGCTTCAGCATGGTGCCGTCTCGGCAGCCATTGGTGAAGAAGTTGATTGCCTGATGCTCGCGCACTCCATCACACGAGTTGTGCATGCTGGTCCATCGGGTGAGGTAGGCGCGGTCAAATTTGTCCTTGCCTTGAACGCAAAGGGAGAGCTCGCGAGGCCGACCCGGTCGTTTGTATGTTCCGGTGAAGTTGCGGATGAACGCATCTTCAAAGTCCAGACAGGCGTTGATGCTGTTGTCGGGGAGGCTGTTGAGCCATGGTCTTGTTGAGTCGACGATCATGAGGGGGACGTAGCGGACGGCCAGGAGGAGGATTCCATTTGCGATTACCACGACAGTGGTGTAGTCCACCAGCCAGTCCTCCAGCTTGACGGTACCCTTGTATTTTGGTGTCTCTCTTGGGAGCAAAAATCCTTTTGGAAACGGCTCGTTCCGGATGAGCGTGCCAAAACATTTCGGCCCAACCGGACTTTCTTCTTCCAGCGTGCGCGACTGTACCAGGAGGTCGACGTGCTCGCGCGCGTCATCTGGCTCGTGAGGGCCGATACGTCCGGTCAGACGCGACATGGGCAGGTCTTTGTTTCCACCGGCTCCTTCTGGCGCGTGTACCTTCTTTCCCTGGCTGGCTCCTCCATCCGGCGCACGGCTAACATTGCTGATGGCGGCGTCGCGGTTGCGATGACCATGATTGTCGGATCCACCACACAGGCGACTGTTCTGCCCGGTGCTGTTTGGCGAAGCTTCCTGCTGGTGCTTGCTTCCTCTGTGTGTTGTGTGGTCCGCGCCCTTGCGAGGGACCATGTCCCGGGTGTTGCCCCTTGACTGGGAAGACCTTTAGCTTGCTTCTTGTTGGAGGTGGCAACGAGGAGCTGGACGCGCTCCTGTTGGCGACGAAGTTCCTCCCTCTCAAGGTGTTTCAGTTTTGCGGCCGCCGCCTCAGCCGCTCTCATGTTTTTGGTGGGGTGTTGTAGACGGGCTGGGCCACGCCGGCACGCAAGTCCGCAGCATGGTCCCATTCGGACCCAAGGTCATGCCCTCGGTGCTAGATCTGCCTGGCGAAGCCATGGGCGGCGTTGTACTAGTGCATGATGGCGTTCAGCCGACGCTAGTTAGCAGCGACCTTGGTGGCCTCCTCCAAGAGCTTCTAGTGTGTGGCTGTGAGCGCATACGCGATGACAAGGGGAGCACGAAGGTGTTGGATCGACGCGTTGAGCGGGCCTTGCTCCTGCTCGAGCGTGGGGCCCTCTCCTCCCGCACGACGCTCCTATGGTGGGAGGTGGTTCTCGTGGGCGTTCACCACCATGACTTTGATGCAGCCATTCGTCGCAGCGACACCACGAGCGAGGTGGTCGAGAGGCACTTCGGAGACAGTGTCGACCTTCGTGGGGAAGGCCTCGACGATGGTGGCGACATGGACGCGGAGGTCCCCGAAGTGCATGATGGAGCCGTTGATGGGGAAGGTGTCCCCGGCAAAGCACGTGGCATTGTCGACGACGCAGTCTAAAGCGCCGAGCATGAGGAAGAGGCCGGAGGCCACATGCTCACCGGCAACGAGCGGATGTCCCGCGCGGAAGATGATCCCAGCCGAAGCATTGTTCCCCATGGTGGGTGCCAACTGTCGTGGTGTGGAACACGGCAGTGCCATCGAGGATGGCTAAAGAGGGACACTTAGGTGCAACCGGTGGCTCATGCAATGAGTTGGGCATCATGAACTGCAAACACAGCGGCGTACCCAGGTTCGGGGCCCTCTCGGCGAGGTAACACCCCTACTCCTGCAAGATCTACTATATAGGGGGGTGAATGCCCAGTACAAGTGCTCCTGGAGCTGTTTCCTTAGCAACTATCGATGGCTAGAGGAAGAAGGAGAACTATAGGCGAACTCTTACAACTGTTGTCACTTACCTAGAACCTTAGCTCTACCCGCCCTTATATACTAGTCGGGGGTGGTAGGTTACAAAGTGGGTTCTAGGGTTTACTGTTTGGATCTGTGTTTTCAGGGCGGGCCGGCTGCAGGGCCCCAGCCGGTGGACCAGGACCCAGTCAGCCTCTAGTAAATCGGTGGACGGTGCTACAGTGGCCCTGCGCCCTTCCTTTAGCGTCACCCTTTACTTTAGCGGTCACCCGGGCTTCCTTTGTAGCGTCATCCTCGCTTTAATAGTCACCCGGGTCTTCTTTCGCGATCAGACAGCCGCTTTGCTTTATCTTTGTCTGGTAGCACCGGTCAGGGCGGCACGCCAGCCTTTCAGTTGACAGGAGGCGCCATAGGCGTACCCCACAAGGATCGTCCCCCCCTCCGCTATTTCCATAGAATCCAAGGCTAGTCGGATGGGAGCGCCCACCCAGCCGGTTCTTCTGGCTACCCGGCTAGACGGGCCAGCCGGAAAATCTCTAAGCCTAGCCGGGCGGGAGCAGCCAACCGGCTAGAACTCTTCTGCTTGAAGGCCAGGCGGCCAGTGTCTTCTAGAGTCGGCCTACTTAGGCCTGGCTTCCCCCACCCGGGGGTTATCCTCTCGACACCCAGAATATCTAATGGTAGTTACCACCATCATGGGCCTCCTCGACCCAGTAACTGTCCTATGAATATACATGTCCATCTAAACAATATTTACTGTGTGAGACCATAAGGGACTCAACCAATCTTTATGCATCTAAAGGGAACAACCTGAGGGTGATACAATTGTAGCAAAAATAAAGCCTAGCAATTCTATAGAGACACACTATAACATCCTCCTAACCAAAGATCGATGGACGTTCGTTAAATAATCAACAGTTAATTACCCAACAGATATAACAACAACAATAAACATCACTCGCCTTTCTTCCCATTTTCCGAACGAGAAGGCGGAAGTACATCCCACCTGGTGGCAATTTTATTAATCATTCCATGAACATTGCATTACTAGTCATGCTTAGTCAAGTTAAAAGCGGTACTTTAGTTATAGTTGTCTAGGATTGATAAACTATGCTCCATATAGTCCATAACCACAGACAAGGCTTTCAGAAAGATTTACGCTGCAGGGGTGCACAAATAGCAACACACGCACGATCAACCCCTTGAAAAACCAAATAAAAAGCAACGAGGCATCACGACAAAGCATTCGCAAGATTCAAAGATGATTTCAAGGGGCCACCCCACTAAGCTACCCGCAACATAGTTGGCCGGGCTCCGAGGCAGACCCAAGGTTTGTGTTGGCGGATGTAAACAACTGGAAACCCGATAGTCTGACTAGGCTTGTCGATACCGCATTAATGTAGCATAAGTGCTAAACAGTACAGTAGTAAATGTTGCTTGAGCAAAAATAGTAAATAAATTAGCAAAGCAAGGCATAATTATAGGATAGTAATAACGCCCCAAACTAGTTTGTGGTTGTGGCCCCAAGAAATAAAATGTGAATCAAGATAAGACTAAGGGGATTCATGGTCCCACATACATATAGTGCGATAGTCAAGGAACAAGAATCGAGTACTCGGGGCCTATGGGACACAAGTGAGCATTAAAGAACCAAATAACAACTATTCCCCACTGGTGCCTCATTCTTTAGTTATCCCATTACTGCTCAGTTCAGTTGTTTTGGTACCTCATTATTCAAAGACCCTCACAAACCCTACACATGCATTTCTATAACTTTCATGGATCAAACAACTCCTATAGTAATGGCTGATGGGATTGAGGGTAAAGCTTCGATGCGGTTTAAAAGTAAAGGCTATGCAGTACTTGGGATTGCAATTTGATTCGGAACATGATTTATGATGCAAGAATAAGACATATGCAATAGGTACTATATGTAGTGCAAGCATGGGGAATTTCTTGCCTGGTAGCTTAGTTGAAGAATAAGTGGGATCTGGGTAATACTCCAGAGTCTCCTGATAGTTCCTTTGCTTGGCATCTATCCGAATAAAAACTAAACACATACGGGCTATAATAAATACATTGTGCAGTCATATAAATCATGTGAAACAAGCAATAGAAGATATGTTATGATGGAATGATGCACAATTACATATTATAACATAGCATGGCAAGAGTGAGGTGGAAGGACGAGAATAAAGCATTTTTATTACTTATTTAGTCATGTTTTGCTCTCATAAACCTTGTTGGACATTTAATATTTATATGATGCTTGCTTCAATTAATATCATGGAATGCATAGTTAGAACAAGCTCATCGTGTTGATTGTTTTAGACATATCATTTGTCGACTTCGAAGTTACAGAAATAAAGTTAGGAATTATTCAAGAAATAGTCATATTAATGGTATTTAATAATTCAAAAAAATTAAATGCCCAAAATATATTTTAAATATCATATTCATATTCCTGCAATTTTTCTGATTCAGAAACATATATTATTTCTATTATTTGAAAATGTGAATTTAAAACAATATTAAATCAATTTCAATTCAAACTAGGGTCAAAGTCAAAGGTTTGACTGGTTAGAGTTGATCCAGAAAATATTTGAAAATATCTTTGAATTCATATTTGGAAAATATTCATATTTCATTTTGTAAGTTTGTTCAAATTCAAAACATTCTAAAAGATATGAACTAATTTTATATAAATCATTTTGTGGAATTTTATTTGTATTTAAAATGTTCTAAAAACTTTTTTTACCTAGGTAGGTTTTATCCACGGTCAATGACAGGTGGGGCCATGGGCTGACTGGGTTACTACTGTGCGCGGGTGAGCCGAGGCTGACACATGTGCCGATTGTGTATTATGGATTGAGATTTTGAAAAGGGGAAGGTGCTTTTCGCAAAATGGTCTAGGAGGTTCTCTGATGAACTGAATCAGACTTGCGAAAAATTGTCAAATGATTTGATTTTCAAAGGACGATGGCGAGCAATCCATGAGGAATTAGGGCACGCCACAAAAAACAAAGTTTGAGAGGGGGTTCCCGAAGGAGGTCCGCAGCAGTCGGAAAACGACAAAGAACAGAGAGGGAAACGGCTAACCGTGGTGGTGATGTAGACTGCTTGGTGCGGCTGCTGCTATCGTGCGTGGCGCCACGGACATGCACTGGCGCGTCGGTGAGTGGCACAATGATGAGGTGAGGGCGGCGACTAGCGGCTGTGTCTAGGAGGACTGGGGAAGCACGTCAGTGCTCCACGACTTGTGGGGAGGTCGGCAACAAACGGCAACTGTAGGGGCATAGTTGCATAGCGGCACGCGCAGAGCGCTCGATGCATGGTGGCGGCATAGGGTAATAGGGGGAGGGATGCCGTGTCTGGGCAACAAGGGGCTCACCAGGAGGGCGACGATGTCGGCGAAGGAGGTCGAGGAGGACGCAATCGAGGGGAACACTCGCGGACGGCCGGCTCTTGGAGCTTTGGGCTTGTCATCCTGCGGTGGCTCCGATGTGCTCCAGTGGTGGTGGAGGGTACGTGGTGATGAAGGGGAGGTAACACCCATCGTTTGTAGATGATGGTATGGCCATGGCTTTCTTGATGAGGAAGAAGAGAGAGTAAGGCTAGTTTCAGATCTCGATCCATGCCCAGGGTGGTTGGGTAGATAAGGGGAGGAAGAGGAGGTACATGGGGTGGCTCTATCCTCTTGCTTTCTTGACCGAGAGTAAAAAGTGAGAGAGGGGAGGGTATCTAGGATCTTTTCTCTCTCTCCCTTGCTTTGCTAAGAGAGGAAAGAATGGTGACCAGGGGAGAGGGACATGTGATGGGGAGATACCTGCTATCTTCTTGGTTGGCAAGATAGAATAGAGGAAGGGTTAAATAATGATGTGTGGTGCCTGGAAAGAGGTTAGATAAGTGGGGTTTAGGTTTAGGTCATATCTATATTAGGTATTGTGGCAAGGCACCAAGTAGTTTATGTCAGGTTTAATCATTTCTTTTGTCTTGTCCAAAGGTTGTGATCAAAAGCAATAAAAAATCAAGCAAGGTTCCAAGAATAAAGAGATAGAGCTGAAAGGATGAGCTTGGTGTGCATGGGCCATGCAAGGCATTAAATTCCACAATCTCGTTGTGAAAACAATTAGAGATACCATGGGCATTTATTTAAACATGATCCAAATTTGAATAAGGACAATTAAAAATGCAAGCTTGATTCACATATGGAGTGGATGAAATTGAGCATAGATGAATAAAAGTGGGCAATGCGAGTGTGTATGTCCCACTAGGTGTTTATTTGGTCCCATCTATATTTAAACATGCTCACTTATTAACAACCAAACCCAATGTTGGATAAGTGAAATATTCTACTCACATGGCATGCAAAGTTGGCCAGAGGCTCCACATAATTCATATTGTGAGAACAACATAGATCATATATGGGATCATGTAGAAATAGAATTGGATACATCTTATGTAACATCCCAAAATTATTGAACAAGGTTATCAAATTCCAATCACCAAAATTAGGGTTAAAAAAACTTTTGTTAATTTAAATCATTAAGAATGCATGTGTGAATGTGATGTTTGTATGAATGAATGGACTTGTGTGATTGATATAAATAGCAAAGAATTGTTTAAAGGTGAAAACAACATCATCTAAAACATTTCCAAGCAGAAACAAATCAAGATAAAATCAAAAACAAAACAAATAAAGCAAATGGTCATTTTTGCCAATCTTGCTCACTAGGCCACTTTGAGTGTTTCTAGTCCAAGATTTCAAACAAAAACTTCTCCATTTCTTTTCACCCCTTGCTAGACCAAGTAAAAGTGAATCAAAGCCCACCTTTCAAACTTGCAGAAACATTTGGCAACTTGATTCAAATCACAGTTCAAAATTGAATCTGATTCATATATGAAGATCCCACATTTTCAAAACACAACCAAACCAGTGCACCTTGACCAATCCAACTAACCAGAGACTCCCTAGTATGTAACCAACACACCCACCAAGTTCGAATCCAAAATTCAAATTTGAATCTCTTGCGGCCATTTCATCAAACACCTTGTAATCAGCAAACAAACAAACACAAAACACTATAGTGAGTAGTGATTTGGACAACCTTCTTCCCTCTCTAGCTCGCCCTACACTCTCAGTAGATGATCAAACTAAATTAACTAGCTTTAGCATGACTGTGAGCTTGCCATAGCTATCAATGGTGACCATGCCAAGCCTAACTTGCCACCCCCATGTCGACAGCAAGCTAAGAGCAGCACCAACCATGTCTGGGACACTCTCCACCGTCCATCGCCACCCCCTGTCCAAGCCTTGAGCACTGCCAGCACCTGGACCACACTGCCCAAGAACACCAAGCCTCTCTGAGAGCGAGCTGAGAGTGCGCCAGAGCGCCAACCATGACACACGCCCACAGACCGTGCGCCGCCCTCGCCGATTGCGTGCTTGATCACTAGCACCCCAGCAACATCGTGGACATGCCCGTTCGCTGCCGCGCGGACCGTAGACGCTGTGCACCATTAAAACTGCAGTCGGGCCCGCCCAGAGCGCCGCGACGTTCCAACCGTTTCGCACAACCCCACGCCATGGGACCTTGGCATTGAGCTTCACCAGGGAGCATAGCACTGCCCCCTATCGTCACCCATGCCTTTAGCTCGTTGTGCCGTTGACCACGACGAGCTCCGCCCGCGCCCGCCGGTCCCCTTCAGGCACTATAAATACAGGACACCCTAGCTCGTTCTCTTCACACCATCTCACTCACCTCTCTCTCCGAAGAACCCCACCTCACCCCCGGATCAAGGCGAGCAGCGCATCACCGGAATTTGGCCGGAGTCTAGCGCTGCTGAAGGAGAAGGGCGCCGTCAATTGGAGCCGCCCCACGAGGAGCTGCCGGTACCAGGAGGATCGCCGTTGTCTACTTCCTTGTTCACCCCAGTTGCCGACCATCGCCTGAGCCGCGGTGATCCTCCCACGACCCCACTGGACGCGCTAGGGTTCTCTCTCGCTGGCATTGACCGACGTGGACGATGAACCGCAGCCATAGGATTAGAGCTTGATCGTGCGGTCCACATCCCCCCATACTGCTTCGCACCCCTCTGTCCCACTAACGAGTAGGGACAACCACTTAACTAGCCCGTGCGCGCGCTGTGTGTACTGGGCCGGCCCAGTTAAACCTCCCGCGCGACCCAGTAATTCAAATTTAGGTTTATTCTTTTAGTTTCAAACTCAGTTCTCTACCTAGATTCAAAAATCAATCCAACTCGATTCACTAAACCAAAATGCATGAAACCAATTTTTTAGAAAGGTACTAGAATGCTTAATCCAAGCCCATTGGATTCAGACCAATTGGAGTTGTATATCACCTATAGTAAAAATAACACGCCAGAAGCTTTTCTGCATTCAAACATTTTTCAAAATTCAACCATAAAAGCTTTTGAGTTGATTCCAACTATCAAAAATCACATTTAACCATACCTTTCAGAATATATAAATATATATAGATTTACTTGCAGAAATAATGATCAAGTAATAAAATAATGCCCCATAGGGATTTCTAGTAACTTTATTTAATGAAAATAAAAAGGTTAAACCTTATTAAACTGTGACACCACTTTAAATCACATTCCCATGTACTGAAATATGTGGTCATGACATGTGTCAACATGATCCCATGTTTTTAGTTGGAGAATATTAAATCTTAAGTAGTTTTTCAATGAGTAGAAATTACTTTTCTAAAATAAAGAAAATAAAACTATTTGCCTTAATGATTGTAATGTTTATGATGATCCTATTCCATCTAGTGAAAACCTTGGTGTGATAAATAGAAATAGTTAAGTATTGTTTGGTGATTGTGTACCTCGTATTTATTTATTGACGCTAGTACCGACCAATGATACGAAGAGGAAGGAGGATACTACGAGGAAGAAGCCGAGGAGAACTTCAACCACTGCTATGCACAAGGCAAGCTATTAACTGAGCAAGCTTATACTTGCAATTATGCAAGCTAACACTTGCAACTATGAAAGTTAGATAACCTATGCAATGCATTAAGCATGCTTGGTTAGATACATTTGATGATACCAAATCCTAGTTTTTAATTGCAAGCTTAGTATTTTATTTCTTTATCAAAGCTTTATAGTTGAGTTTACTTAGTAACTTATATATTTTAGAGAGATATTTAAAGTTAGCATAAAGAGCATAAAACTAGACCAATGTTAGATAATATTGATGTCATCCTGAGGCATGAGATTGAACTTAGCTAATTCACACTTGATTACCACCCCTCCTTAGTGTTTACCCCCAATTGTAGTTGCTAGTTCTAAGCATAAAACTTGATCACTTTAGATGGGAATACTTGGTGAAAATGGTTATGAAAACCTTAGAATGATGAGTCATTCTACTGAAATGTTTTGACATGTGTTATTGAACACCAGATGATTTTGATGATGAAAATGTTAAGGCATGAGCCTTAGCCCTTTATAAAACTGATGGTTGTCTGGATGCGATACAATTCCAATTTTACCATAACAACCACAATATCCGAAATTTGGGTAGGTCTTGACAGGAAATTTATATACCTTAGTATGGGTTTCCTCGCGGCCAAGGTTTGAGCTGAGGCTACCTTGTGAATATTGTCCACCTCTGAAGTTGCCAAGATGACAGTTGGACATGGTTGGGAGGCCAAACTCACAGGAGAGGTGCCTATACTAGGGCATGTAATGGAAATGTTAGCATTGATTATCTGCATACTAAATATGGTGACTTCAGGATTGTTCCTGACGGATGTATAGAATGTCGTGCTGAAAGTGTACCACCTTTGCCGAGTGTCAAACTATTCGAATAGCCGCATCTGCGATTATGGACAGTTAGAGTGGCCATATTGTTCCGTCGTCAGATGTTTTCAAAATGACTTATGAAATGATTCATGACTTTGACTTGACCATAACAGAGTTGTGATATGAAATTCAAGTTCCCACTTAGGTGTTATAAAACTTTGAACTAGCTTTCTTTGCTTCTGAACTCAGTAGAGATAAATCTGGCTTTTTGCAAAACAACCTAGAGCTTAGTACTTCCTATTCCAAAACCACACTTGTTATTATTAGTTTGCGAGTACTTAAAGAGTACTCATGGCTTTGTCCCTAGCTATTCCCATGGCCATACTATGAAGAAGAGTATCAAGAGGACGTACAACAGGAAGGTTACGACAACTAGGATCATCTCCCATCGTCAGCATTGCCTATGACCATGAAGATGGAGCCTCGCCTACGCTATCGTTATTACTACCTTATTCCGCTGCTTGAATTGTAATAATACTGGATCATGAGATCCTTATTTGTTGTAAGACCTTATGTATGGTTTGTAATGGATGATGTACTGTGATATCCAATCTGTTATGTCTCACAAAAATGGTAATCCTAGATTGCGATGTATGGCATAACAGGCATCTGGGATTAAAAATCCGGGTGTTGACAAGTTGGTATCAGAGCCATCCTGACCATAGGAGACCCTAGTTAGAATGAACGTTTGAATCAAAAAATTTGTTTCAAAACCAAGGAAGTGAGAATTTATGAAAACTTATTCTCATTATTATCACTTAGACTCTTTCATGAAAATTTATGTTCCTCAAAAATTCTTGCAAACTTACATAAAATTTGACACACTTGATCACTCTACTAACTTACTCATCCTATATTTTTATAGATGGACGTGAAGTATAGCAAGTTCTATCAGTTGGGAAATGGAGGAGACCTTATATTTGAGCGTGACATGGACCAGCTGTCGGATATGCTAGAGCGTCTGCACCCTGAGTTCTTTTGAGCTCAGCTCAATGATCATGAAGGAGATGATTTGCAGTGGCTAGTTGTTGCAAGTCTCCGAGGAAAGATTGAAGCCCCCACTTCAGAGGGAATTTAGTTCACCTTGAGAGAGAACAACTGGCTAGATGGACTTGCCAGGGCCATGAAGGAAGCTCTTGCCTTTCTGTGTGGGCAGAGTATCAATCAAATCAAGGGTACCCGCTTTGAGTTCTATCCAAGGCGTGATGTTATGGGACAGCCACTGCAGGCCCCGTATCACCATGAGCTGAAGAGTCAATTGGACCACCTCAGCTTCATGATGTATGACCGTCAGAAGGAGTTGGACAATGCCCGGACCCTACGCCAACCACAAGTACGCCATCGCCGCCAAGAAGGATCAGACTATTGCCATGCTAGTGAAGTATCGCCAGTCTCATCGGCATAAGCTCAACAAGAAGGAGCGCATGGTTGCCCGTCTTCGCCACCGGATCGCGGATTTGGAGGAGACCATCCACGAGAGAGACATGTAGTTGGAGGAGAGGGATAATGCAGGGGAACACCTTCGTGGAGACCCCTAATCCTATCTCAGTGACGATGATGACTTTATGGAGGATTATCCCATGTACTTCTTCACTGATATAACACCCTCAGAATCGGCCCTATGCAAGTTTCAGCGATTCTCGCCAAACCCGCATAGAAACGATTTAGAGGTGCCCACCAGGCACTTTCGTGCGGGTGGAAAACGAAGTAATACCATTACACAATAGTCCACGATAGAACCCACAGAACAGATATATACAACAATGACTCAAAGAGTCAAGAGTATAGATATACCATACAAAGATCCAAATCACCTTGAAAACGATACAACGTCCGACTACGGACAAGATGCAAATGGGGCTAAGAGCCCTGAAGAATAACCAATGGCGTTCATAACCCTGCCTAGGCCAAGCCGGAAGGGTAACCCTGCTAACAACGTCGATCTCAAAACCTGCTTAAACAAAAGGGGTGCTGACAAAGGGCAAAGGAAAAAGAGAGCGGTTAGTACTGAGGCCAGTAAACGGCGAGACTAGAATTCGGCGGTCCTCGCCTACAAAGGTATGGTGTAATGAAGCGGCAGCGCAGCATGCACTAAACAACCTTTAGAGACTCGATTCAACTGGCGGCTATCAGATAGGGATAAGAAAGACCTATCCAGATCCAACCTGAAACTATCCCCAAGCATACCCATTCTGGTATGTTCCCCTCGAGACCAAACAAGGAAGTCAACCGAGGAACTCACCCAGTTAGCAGTTTTATTCATTCTGTTATAGTTGCCGCAATTACTAGTCAGATATAGATAGCATGAGTCATTCCGATATAATAAGAAGTGGGCAGTTTTAGTTAACCATTCCGTTGAAGTTGTAGTACTTACTAGTCCGATTCATATAGCACGAGGCATCCCAAAACCCAGCAGTTGTTGGGACTTTTATTTAGCCATTCCGTTGTAGTTGCATTACTTACTAGTCAGATACAATGGTAGCAGATGACAACCCAAACCAGCAATTGTTGGCACTTTTATTTAGCCATTCCATTATAGTGAAGCTGATTACTAGTCATTATAAAGTCAAATTTATAGCACTACTTTAGTTATAGTTGTCTATGATCGAGATACTGTGCTCCAAGTCGTCCATAACCGTGGACACGTCTTTCAGAAAGTTTTACCCTGCAGGGGGGCACAAATAGCAACACACGCACGATCAACCTCGAGAAAAACCAAATGAAAACCCAACGAGGCATCACGACAGAGAAATTGCAAGATTCATATAAATTTCAGGGGGCCACCCCACCAAGCTACCCACGACGAAGTTGGCCAGCTCCGAGACGGACCCAGAGGTTTGTGTTGATGGCTGTAAACGACTGGGAACCCGAAAGTCTGACTGGCCTTATCGATACCGCATAAACGTATCACAATTCCTAAATAGTACAGGCGCTCCACGCGCAATTGTAAATAAAGCAGAAAATCATGGCATAAGTATAGGATAGTAATAAAGCCCCAAACTAGTTTGTGGCCCCAACAAAGAATATATGACTCAAGCTCTGGCTAGGGGGATTCATGGTCCCACATGCGAATAGTGCGAATATTCAAAGAACGGGTATCAAGTACCCGGGGTCCTACGGGACATAAGTGGACGGTTAAAAACCAAATAACATCTATTTCCCACTTGTGCCTCTGCATTATTTACCTACTTCAATTTTAGTTATTAAGCGATAATTAAATCCATGATCATCTCCAACATTAAACATGCGGCATTACTTTAACAACTGTGGTACTTGACGACACGCAACCGCACCTGAGCAAGCGACTATGACACGCAAGTCCAACTATCTACCAAAAAATAGGTAATAAGATGTGTCCAAGGTAATATAAGGGCTGCTTAGAAGTATAACGGGATACGAAATCTATAGCATCGCAACACAGATAGCAATAGATCAACAAGAGGAAGTAAAGACTATAAAGTAAAATAGGTAGAAAGGGGGAGAATGCTCGCCTGGGAAACATTGTCGAAGTTTCGTCCAAAGATCGAGTCGACACTCGCATCAACTCATCGGCCTAATCCGTGAAGAAGCAAAACACTAGAAGAAACACCGGATGCACTATTTAATACTATGGTAGAAGATCAGGCATGATGCATGTATGATGTATGACATGGTAAATATACGATGCAATTAGGCAATATTAAGCAGAACCGGGGTCCCGACAATTACTTGGAAGGTTCATGTTGTTTAGATACCCTGGAATTTAAATGTTGTCTTAATAAGGGAAAACATGGCACCGGTTTGCTACACAAATTTAAATAGGGCCAATATTAGACTAGATTCTCCCGCATATGGTCTCCATATTTAATTACGAGGTGAATCGACATAATGCCCCCAACCCACACAAAGATGTATACAAGCATGTATAATTTGATATGCAACAATATATATTATATATTATAAAAATAAAGGTCTCAAGAAAAGGGTCACACATATTGGTCCGGAGATCTTGGATACAAAGGTTCTTCGGGCTCCAGGAACAGGGCTTCAGATCCGGGTCTAGGGGTTCGGTCTTCGGATCCATGTCGGTGCACCCGGGGGTCTTGGCATCTTCGTTTTCCGGGAAGAAGAGCTTGTCAGCCTTCGGGTCCGGGTAGGAGACCTTGGTGTCTATGCATGGGAACTTGTCCAAGACGGAGAACTTCTTCCGTGTCCCGTGGACAAACATAGGTTCTCGGAGATGTTTTTGGAGTGGAACATAGTGGATCTTTGGAAGATCTTGCCATTGGTCCTTGCCTGATCAGCTAGCTTCGGGGGACAGACGACGATTCACTAGAGCGGCGGCCCTGACATGCTAGCACGTAGCTGCTGCCCCGAACTGGAGTCCTGCACCACACACACACAAGATCACCTACGCATGAGCCCCCAAACCAAACACACGCGCGGGTGATGGACGACAGCGGAAGTAGAGCAGGGAGGCGGGCATGGCCTTACAGCGGAGGAGAGGTCATAGGTGGGACCACTGGTGTTGCAGGAGCCTGGGGGCGGCGGTCGCGCAGAGGGCACCATGACCAGGGCAGACGGTTGAAGCAGAGGGCGGCGGCCGGGCTCTGCTCGGGGATAGAGTAGGACGGCGAGGGCGAAGAGGCAGGCTTGAGGAGGCGCAGGGAGGCAGAGGGCGGCGGTTGCTGGGGCCAGCGGCCGGCGAGGGGAACATAGAGGAGACAAGGCGGCGTAGGCGAGGTAGCAGAGGGGCGCCGCGGGATGAGGAGGAGATGAGTAGGGCGGTGTGGCGACGCGCTGAGGCGGCCTGGGTGGCTCAGGCTCGCGGCCTGGCGGCGGCGGAGGATATCAAGGGGAGGTGGCCTCGGGATCCAGGAGGAAACGGGGAGGTGAGGGTGTGGTAGCGACAGGGACGGGGACGAGGGTTGGTGGGTTTCGAAGTAAGGAGAGGAGCGTGTCGGGGTGGACCAGGGCGGTCATCGAGCGAGCGGGCAGAGAAACGGGTCTGTTGTGTGTGTAAGGGCATAGCGTGTTGTGTACGCGGTGAGTGTGTGTGCTGCCGCTGTGTGCGTCGCACGCGGGTGTGTGCTCTGGTGGTTGGCGGCGGCGTGGGTAGGAATAGGGTTAGGGTTTTAGGGGTAGGCAGGTTTAGGGTTTATATTTTTTTTTGGTGCTGGGTAGTAGGTGACCGGCTGGGCTGGCCCAGTCAGCTGCCTCCCCAAGCACAAAATAGTTTCTTTATAATTTGTTTGTTTAATTTTTAATAAAGATTTTGTAAATAGTTTTTGTCAAACAAAATATCTAGAGAGACTAGATTTTAATTTGAAATTAAAGGAGGGGCTCATTTGGAAAACAACAGCCTTTTGCGAAATAGTTTTAGAAAAATAATATGCATGATGATGTCATGATGATGCACAGAGATACCGACAGGCGATTTCTAGTAGTGGATTCACCCGGGGTGCTACAACCGATGAGAATGACTTCGCCTTCATTGATGATGATGATGAGGATGATGAGGAAACCAACTCCGATGAGTAGTAGCACTTGAGCACTAGCGTTAGTGAGTTGTATTCGGTCCCACAGTATCGTAGTTTCACAGAATGGTTCTTAAAACCATCTGTTTCCTTTGTTGTGGTGTGTGTTTGTATCGTATGCTATGAATGAATGAAAAGCAAGTTGCTAGAAAAATCTGAGTCAAACTTTGAAAACATTTCAAACACAAAACCCCTGAACCTTAGAAATTTCCCTCTGTTCTCATGATCTACCTCAATCTTCAGATGCCTCGCGCAGGAAGCAACTCATCCCCGGACCCAATGTTGCAAATCTTGCAAATGTTGGTTTCTAACCGCAAATCCGAAAGAGCTGAACATCAAGCCAACTTAGCCACCCTTCAATAGATAGCTCAGATGGACAACAACAATGAAGGCCATGGAAATCAGGACAACCATGGATCCAAGCTCAAGAATTTCCAAAACACCAATCCACCCGTTTTCACTAAGTCTGAAGAGCCCCTAGATACTGATGATTGGCTGCAAACCATGGAAAACAACCTGGAAGTTGCAGGAGTGGTGTAACATCCCAAAAATATTGATCATGATTATCAAATTCTAATCACGAAAATTAGGGTTAACAAAAACTTTGATTAAATAAAAACCAAATGAATGCATGTGTGTATGTGATGATTGAATGAATGCATGAATGGACTTTTGTGATTTAACTAAATAGCAAGGAATGGTTTAAATATGAAAATAGCATCATCTAAAACATTTCCAAGCAGAAACAAATCAAGAGAAAATCAAAAACAAAACAAATAAAGCAAATGGTCATTTTTGCCAATCTTGCTCACTAGGTCACTTTGAATGTTTCTAGTCCAAGATTTCAAACAGAAACTTTTCCATTTCTTTTCACCCCTTTCTGTACCAAGTAAAAGTGAATCAAAGCACACCTTTCAAACTTGCAGAAACATTTGGCAATCACATTCAAATGAAAATTTAAAATTGAATCTTTATCATATGTGAAGATCCCACATTTTCAAAACCCAACCAAACCAGTGCCCCTTGACCAATCCAACTACCTAGATACTCCCTAGTATGTAACTAGCAAACCCACCAAGTTTGAATCCAAAATTAAAATTTGAATTTCTTTTGGCCATTTCATCAAACACCTTGTCCGTAGCAAGCAAACAAACAAACATCAAACACTATTAGTAGCAGTAATTTTGGCCAACCTTGTCCCCTATCTAGCTTACTCTACACCCTTAGTAGATGATCGAACTAATCTAACTAGCCTTAGCACCACTGTGAGCAAGCATAGCCATCAATGGTGACCATGCCGAGAGCACCATTGCCACCCCCATGTCGCCAGAGAGCTAGAGGAAGATCTAGCCTCGCCAACCTTGTCTGGGACACGCAATACCGTCCACCGCCACCCCCTGTCCAAGCCCCGAGCCTTGCCAGCCCCTGGACCACACGACAAGCTCGCGCCCAGTTGCTTTGCGTGTGAGCCGAGAGTGCGCCAGTGCGCCATCAGCGACACGACCCCACAGACAACGCACAACCCTTGCCGCTTGCAGACATGATCGCCAGCACCCCAGCACCCTGCTAGACAACCCCGTTCGCCGCCACGTGGACCATGCACGTCGTGCGCCATTAAAATCCCCGTCGGACCCGCCCAGAGCGCCACGTTTCGACCATTCCTTACCGCCCAACGCCGTGCCATAAAGACGTTGAGCTTCTCCAAGAGGCAACGCACCATCCCCTATCGTCGCCCATGCCATTAGCACGCTGTGTCGACGACCACGACGATCTCCACCCGCGCCCGTCGGTCCCCTTCAGGCACTATAAAAGGAGGCCACCCCCGTTCGATTTGAGCACACCATCTCACTCCCCACCTCTCACTGAACACACCCACTCACCCCGGAGCAAGGCGAGCACCAGGTGGCCGGAATTTCACCGGAGTTTGCCGCTGCAAAGGAGGAGAGGCACCATCAATTGGAGCCGCCCCAGGAGGAGCTGTCGGTACCAGGAGGATCGCCGTCATCGACTTCCTCGTTTGCCCTTGTTGCCGACCCTCACCTGAGCCTCGGTGAGCCCCCGTTGACCCCCACTGGCAGCGCAAGGGTTCAGCCTTGCCGCTTCCTGTTCAGGCGTAGACAATGAACCACAGCCATAGGATTAGAACTAGATCGCACAACCTAGATCACCCCATACCACTTTGCCACTCGCTGTCTCATTGACGAATGGGGTCGCTCACTTAACCAGCCCGCGCGCTGTGCGTAGTGGGCTGGCCCAGTTAAACATCCCGCGCAACCCAACATTCAAATTTAGGTTTATTCATTTAGTTGCAAAATCAGTTCTGTCCCTAGATTCAAAAATCAACCCAGCTCGACTCACTGAACCAAAATGCATGAAACCAATTTTGTTAGAAAGGTACTGGAGTGCTTAATCCAAGCCCATTGGATTCAACCCAATTGGATTTGTTAATCACCCATGGTAAAAATAGAAAGGCAGAATCTTTTCTGTATTCAAACATTTTTCCAAATTCAACCATCAAATATTTTGAGTTGATTCCAACTCTCCGAAATCACATTTAACCATACCTTTCATAATATATAAAAATATATAGGGTTACTTGCATAAATAATGATCAAGTAATAAAAGAATGCCTCATAGGCCATTTTAGTCATTTTATTTAATTAAAATAAAAAGGTTAAACCTTATTAAATTGTGACACTACTTTAAATCACATTCCCATGTACTAAAATATGTGGTGATGACATGTGTCAACATGATCCCATGTTTTAGTTGGAGAATATTAAATCTTAAGTAGTTTTTCAATGAGTAGAAATTACTTTTCTAAAATAAAATAAATAAGACAAGTGCTTTAATCTTTGTGATAATAGTGATGATGCTAGATCATCTAGTGTGAACCTTTGTGTGCTAAATAGAGTAGTTAAGTATGGTGTGGTGATTGTGTACCTCGTATTTAATTATAGACGCTAGTACCGACCAAGGATACAAGGAGGAAGGAGGATACTACGAGGAAGAAGCCGAGGAAAACTTCAACCACTGCTCTGCACAATGCAAGCTTATACTGAATTTTAGCAAGCCTAATACTACTGGTTGAATTAGCAAGCTATTGACTTTGAAGCTAACACTTGCAACTATGAAAGCTAGATAACCTTTGCAATTCATTAAGAATGCTTGGTTAGATACATTTGATGATACCCAATCATAGTTTCACTTGCAAGCTTAGTATTTTATTTCTTTATCAAAGCTTTCTATCCAAAGTTTAGTCAGTGGCCGGTAGAATTTAGAAAGATATTTAAAGGTAGCATAAAGAGCATAAAACTTGACCTAAGTTAGATAATCTTGATGTCCTCCTGAGGCATGAGATTGAACTTATATAAGATACACTTGTTTACCACCCCTCATTATTATTTACCCCCACTTTTAGATGCTAGTGCTAAGCATAAAACTTGATCAACTTTAGATGGTAATACTTGGTGAAAATGGTTATGAAAACCTTAGAATGAGGATTCATTCTACTGAAATTTTTGGACATGTGTTCTTGAACACCAGATAATTTTGATGATGAAAATGTTAAGGCATGAGCCTTATCACTTTATAAAACTGATGGTTGTCTGGATGTGATACCATTCCAATTTTACCGTACAACCACAATACCCAAAATTTGGGTAGGGATTTACTGGAAGTTTATATACCTTAGTATGGGTTCCCTTGCGGCCAAGGTTTGAGCTAAGGCTACCTTGTGAAGACTGTCCACCTATGCAGTTCCCAAGATGACAGTTGGACATGGTTGGGAGGCCAAATTCACAGGAGAGGTGCCAATACTAGGGCATGTAATTGAAAGGTTAGGATTGATTATCCGCATACTGAGTATGGTGAATTCAGGATTGTTCCTGATGGATGTATCGAATATTGTGGTGAAAGTGTCAAACTATTAAAATAGCCGCGTCCGCGGTTATGGACAGTTGGATTGGCCATACTGTTCCGTCGTCAGATGTTTCCAAAATGACTTATGAAATGATTTATGACTTTGGCTTGACCACAACAGAGTTGTGATATGAAATTCAAGTTACCACTTAGGTGTTATAAAACTTTCAACTAGATTTCTTTGCTTCTGAACTTAGTAGAGGTTAATCTGGCTTTTTGCAAAACAATCCTATAGCTTAGTACTTCCTATTCCAAAACCACTTCACTTGTTAGTATTAGTTTGCGAGTACTTAAAGAGTACTCATGGCTTTGTCCCTGGCTATTCCTGTGGCCATACTATGAAGAGGAGTATCAGGAAGACGGATAGTAGGAGTGTTACGACAACTAGGATCATCTCCCATCGTCAGCATTGCCTGTGACCATGAAGATGGAGCCTCGCCTATGCTATCGTTATCATTATGTTTTTCCGCTGCTTGAATTGTATTAAGACTGGATCATGAGATCCTTATTTGTGTAAGACCGTATGTATGGTTTGTAATTGATGATGTACTACCATATCCAATCTGTTATGTCTCACAAAAATGGTAATCCTGGGATTGTGATGTATGGCATAATAGGCATCTGGGATTAAAAATACGGGTGTTGACAAGTTGGTATCAGAGCCATCCTGACCATAGGAGACCCTAGTTTAGAATGGACATTTGAATCAAAAACTTAGTTTCAAAACCAAGTGAGTATTTACAAAAACTCTTGCAAACTTAGACTCTTTCATGAAAATTCATGTTCCTAAAAAATTCTCGCAAACTTACATAAAATTTGACACACTTGATCACTCTACTAACTTACTCATCCTATATTCTTATAGATGAGCGTGAATTACAGAAACTTTTATCAGTTGGGGAATGGAGGAGACCACATCTTTGAGTGTGACTTGGACCAGCTGGCAGAGATGCTGGAGCGTCCGCACCCCGAGTTCTTCGGAGCTCAGCTCAATGATCAGGAAGGAGAAGATTTGCAGTGGCTAGTTTTTGCAAGTCTTCAGGGAAAGATTGAAGTCCCCACCACAGAGGGAATTCAGTTCACCTTGAGAGAGAACAACTGGCTCGATGGACTTGCTAGGGCCATGCAGGAAGCTCTTGCCCGTCTGTGTGGGAAGAGTATCAATCAGATCAAGGGTACCCTCTTTGAGTTTTACCCAAGGCGTGATGTTATGGGACAGCCATTGGAGCCCCATATCACCACGAGCTGAAGAGTCAACTGGACCACCTCAGCTTCATGATGTATGACCGTTAGAAGGAGTTGGACAATGCCCGCTCCTATGCCAACCACAAGTACACCATCGCTGCCAAGAAGGATCAGACCATTGCCATGCTAGTGAATGATCGCCAGTCTCGTCGCCGTCAGCTCGACAAGAAGGAGCACATCATTTCCCGTCTTCGCCACCGGATCACGGATTTGCAAGAGACCATCCACGAGAGAGATATGCAGCTGGAGGTGAGGGAGAATACAGGGGAAGACCTTCGTGGAGACCCCTACTGCTATATCAGCGACGATGATGACATTCTGGAGGATCAGGCGATGGACTTCTTCACCGATGAGGATGACTTCGCCTTCATTGATGATGATGATGAGGATGACGAGGACACTGACTCCGAGGAGTAGTAGCACTTGAGCACTAGCATTAGTGAGTTGTATTCGGTCCCACTATATCGTAGTTTCACAGAATGATTCTTAAAACCATCTGTTTTCCTTTGTTATGGTGTGTGTTTGTATCGTGTGCTATGAATGAATGAATGAAAAGAAAGTTGCTAGACAAACCTGAGTCAAACTTTGAAAAACTTTCAAAGATAAAACCCTGAACCTTAGATATTTCACTCTTTTCTCATGATCTATCTCAATCTTCAGATTCCTCGCGGAGGAAGCACTTCATCCCCAGACCCGATGTTGCAAATCTTGCAAATGTTGGTTTCAGACCGCGAAGCTAAAAGATCCGAACGTCAAGCCAACTTAGCCACCCTTCAGCAGATATCTTAGATGGCCAACAACAACTAGGGTCATGGAAATCAGGACAACCATTGATCAAAGCTCAAGAATTTCCAGAACACCAATCCACCCGGTTTCACTAAGTTAGAAGAGCCCTTAGATGCTGATGATTGGCTGCAAACCATGGAGAACAATCTGGAAGTTGCAGGAGTGGAAGCTAACAAGAAAGTACTGTTTGCCACCCACTACCTGGCCGGAGATGCAAGAGCATGGTGGAACAGCGTTCGCGCAATGGCAGGAGGTCAGATGATGACTTGGGAAGAGTTCAAAGTCAAGTTCAGCAGAACCCATGTGCCACCGGGTTTGATCAAGAGGATGAGAGATGAATTCAGGGAACTGAAGCAAGGCAGGATGACAGTAGTTGAGTATCGTGACAACGTTTTGTCATTGGCTAGGTATGCACCAGATGAGATAGACACTAAAGCCAAGAAGAAATAGAGATTACTAAATGGTCTGCACGATGAAATGCAGACATTGTTATTCAATATCCCCTTTGCTGATATTGAAGCCTTAGTTGACTCTGCCATTAAGATGGAAGGAAAGATCAACAAATCTAATGAGAACCGCAAGCGTCCCCTGATGCATCAACCAGGAACCCACCATACACCAAAGTATCGCCCCAACCCATCTCCAAGATTTTCCCTAAGAACCAATAGACCCCCGATGAATCGTCTGACCTATCCCAACCATGGAAACCCAAGTCCCGGAGGAAATCACAACAACCTCAGCAACCCCAGCAATTTCAATCGTGCCCCACCCAATTTCAACAACAACAATGTCGCCACCAACACCAACACTTCCCCAAGGACTGGAAGCAATGTTGTACCTGTTGTAGCAAAGGACAAGTCTCAGGTCACTTGTTATGAATGTGGAACCAAAGGTCACTAATCCAATGAGTTGCCCAAGAAGATTGCCGCAGCCCCCAATGCAAATGCCCTAGCTCAGCAGCAGCGTCGTGTTAAACCCGGAAGGAGGTTTTCCCCAGGGAACTCGCTCAACCGCAATGGCTGTCTCTTTCTCATGCATGCTGAAGAAGACCAAGAAGCGTCAGATGTCGTGATGGGTATGTTTTCTGTTAACTTAGTACTTGCAAGAGTGTTGTTTGATTCTGGAGCATCGCACTCGTTTGTTACTGAAGAATTTGAATGAACTAGTAAGATTCAACCCACCAAATTGAAGCATGTTATGATAATTGAAATACCTGGTTCAACCACCAAAGCTAGACAAATTTGCAAAGCCGTAACTATCTGAATCCATGGCATAGATTTTTATGCTAATCTAATAGTAATCGGAACTAAAGGTTTGGAAGTAGTACTAGGAATGGATTGGATGTCCAAACAAAAAGGATTAATCGACTGTGCCAAGAAAGCCATAACCATGACCAGTACAGCTGGAATATCAGTCGAGCATATATCTGAAGCTTTGCCCCGTCAATTCAAGTGCAACAAGAGTATATCCCATCCAACCATTGAACAAGTCCGGATAGTCTATGAATACTCCGATGTATTTCCAGATGTTTTGCCCGGTATGCCCCCAGATCGGGATATCGAGTTTATAATTGAACTAATCCCTGTAACCGGACCCATAGCGCAGAGACCATATAGTATGAACCCGTCAGAACTAGTAGAACTGAAGAAGCATCTAGATGCCATGCTGGAAATAGGATTGATCCAACCAAGTGCGTCACCATGGAGATCACCTGTTTTGTTTGTGGACAAGAAAGATGGAGGTAACCGTTTGCGTACGGATTATCAGAAGTTGAATGATGTCACCATCAAGAACAAGTACCCATTGCCAAAAATAGAAGACCTATTTGACCAGTTGATTGGTGCCAAAGTGTTTTCTAAGATTGATCTTAGAACTGGCTATCATCAACTCAAGATTCACGCAGAGGATATTCCAAAGACTTCCTTTACCACCAGATGTGGATTATATGAGTATACTGTCATGCCTTTTGGATTAACCAATGCCCCCGCTTATTTCATGAACCTCATGAGTAAGATTTTTATGGACTTCTGGGATAAGTATGTTATTGTTTTCATCGATGACATCTTGATTTATTCCAAATCAGAAGAAGAACATGAACTACACCTAAGGACCATCCTTGGAACCCTTAGAGATTATCAGTTGTATGCCAAGTGTAGCAAATGTGAATTCTGGTTATAGGAGGTAGGATTCCTCGGACATATTGTATCAGCCAGAGGAATTGCAGTTGACCCTACGAAGGTGAAGGATGTTGAAGATTAGCAAGCCCCAACCACTCAAACCCAAGTTCGTGCATTTCTCAGATTAGCGGGATACTACCGCAAGTTCGTAGAAGGATTCTCGAGTATTGCCAGACCCATGACCCAATTGCTGAAGAAGGACAAGAAGTTTGAATGGATGGAAATATGTGAAGCATGTTTTCAGGAACTCAATAGGAGATTGATTTCAGCCCCAATCTTGATCATGCGGGATATCACGAAGCCCTAGGATGTATATTGTGACGCATCCAAGATTGGTCTCAGATGTGTGTTGATGCAAGAAGGAAAAGTTATATCTTATCTATCCCGACAACTGAAGCAGCATGAACAAAATTATCCAACCCATGCCCTTGAACTAGCAGCCGTAGTTCTAGCCCTAAAGAAATGGAGGCATTATCTTATGGGAAACCGTTGTGAGATTTATTCGGATCACAAGGGCCTGAAGTATATATTCACCCAGAAGGAGCTGAATATGAGGCAGAGAAGATGGATTGAGCTAATCAAGGACTATGATCTGGACATTCACTATCACCCCGGTAAAGCCAATGTGGTACCAGATGCCCTTAGCAGATTGCCGTGCCGCTTGAACTCCATGATTCTGAAGGAGCAACCAAGTTTGCACAAAGAGATGGAAGATTTTAGAATGGAATTAGTAAGTGAAGGATTTTTGACTAGCATCGAACTTCAACACACTTTGATCAGTCAGATCAAGGAGGCTCGGAAAAGAAATGCTAGTATCGACGGAATCAAACGTCGTATCGGTAGAGGCAAAGTACTCGGATTCACCGAGGATGAAGAAGGAGTTCTGTGGTATAAAGGACGTCTCTGTGTACTAGCAGATTCGGAGTTGAAAGAAGTTATTTTGAAGGAGGCCCATGACACCCTTTTTCTATCCACCCCTGAGGGACAAAGATGTATCAGGATCCGAAGGAGCAATTTTGGTGGCATAAGATGAAGAGAGAAATCGGCAGTTTTATCGCCAAGTGTGATATTTGTCAGAGAGTCAAGGAGGGACATCCGAGACCCGCAGGACTATTGCAACCATTGTAGATTCCAGAATGGAAATGGGATTCCGATTGAATGGACTTTATCACCGGATTTCCTACCTCTAGTAGGGGAAATGACTCTATTTGGGTCATAGTTGACAGATTGTCTAAGGTAGCCCATTTCTTACATGGCAAGACCACTTACCAGAGTTTGAAGCTAGCAGAGTGATGACTCCTTGATGGCGCCAGAAAACTTGTTGGCTGATGTGGAGTCTTTTTGGGAACCCCAAGAGCAAGGTGTGAAGAGTACAGCAGCAAGTCTTCCCTTAGTTGAGACCGAGGTTATCGAACCAGTAGGAGGAAGGAAATGTCACATAGGTGTTGCAAGCAACACGGGGACCTGCACAACACGAACTCAAGACTTTGCCCCAAAGAATCAGTGAGGTTGTCAAGCTCACCGGTTTTCTGTAACAAAGGATTAAACGTATGGTGTGAAAGGTAATGGTTTGCAGCAAGTAAACAGGTAACAGTGGAATATGTATCAATGGTAAAGATTGGACCGGGGTCCATAGTTCACTAGAGGTGCTGTCCTTAGATAAACAACATGGCATGAAGGGTAAACAAATTACAGTGGGGCAATTGATAGGAACTAAGCAAGGCATAACAATGCAATTACTAGCCAGAAAGATCCTATGAACTTGATTGGGCAATACAACAATATACATAGACCGTAAGCCAACTGAATCTATGACTAGAAGTCCACCTTCAGGTTATCATCCGAACCCCCTCCAGTATTAAGTTGCAAGCAACGAACAACTGATTTAAGAAAAGTGTGTAAGGTAAACGGTCCACATGTTCTATGAACAAGAGACCGTTGTTTTCTCCCTAGTAGCAACATCACATCTACAACCGAAGAATTTTCTTTCACTTCCCTTGGAAACTAGAGGCATGAACCCACTATCGAGCATAAATACTCCCTCTTGGAGTCACTAGCAACTACTTGGACAAGATAACCACTAGCAACGGAGAGCATGCAAGATCACAAACAACACAAACATGATAGAATCATAAAGATATAACCATTAATCAAACCAACATAATAATCTCAATATCCATCGGATCCCCGCAAACACAACATGCATGATTACAAATAGATTAGATCTTGACCATGAACGGACCTCACAAGATCTATACATGAAAGCACAAAGGAGGAGATACAACCATCTAGCTACTACATGGACCCATAGTCCAAGGTGGAACTACTCACAAATCATACCGGAGAGAAGGTCTCCGGGATGATCTCCCCTCCGGCAGGGTGCCGGGAAGAACTTCAGATCCCCCCGATCTAGGGACGATGGTGGCGGCGGCTACAGAATGTTTCGTGGATTTCTGATTGGGTACCGAGAGTTTCTGTATCAGGGGCTTCTTATAGGAAAAGGGGCGAGTCCGGGAGGCGACCAGGTCACTAGTCCCTACCTGCACGCTGGGTCCACCCTGACCTCCGGCTCTCCTTTGGACTTCTTGTTCCCCACGGAAAGTTATTGACTTTGGTGTTTGTCCCGTCCAATTCTGAGAATATTTCTTTACTAACTTTTATAAAACCAAAAACAACAGAAAACAGGCATCTGGCACTGTTGCAGCTTGTTAATAGTTTAGTACTAGAAAACATGTAAATGTAGACATGTAAAGCAAAGTAGATACTAAACAAGCATGGAGCATCAAAAATTTGCCTTTCACTAGAATCGTCAGTTTGCACGGAATCCCCAAAAACATCGTATCAGATCGAGGAACTCAATTTGCCTCGATATGCTAGAAGAAAGTCCAAAAAGGTTTAGGAACAAGACTAGACTTCAGCACAACGTATCACCCTGAGACTAATGGACAAACGAAGCGAGTAAATCAAATACTCGAAGATATGTTGAGAGCATGTGTGCTAGAGTATGGATCTAAATGGGAAGACTGTCTGCCTTTCGCAAAATTTTCATACAACAACAGTTATCAAGCTAGTTTGCAAATGGACCCATTTGAATTCATGTATGGAAGGAAGTGTCGTACCCCCTTTGAATTGGTCGGAAGTAGGAGAGAGTCAGATTTTTGGACCCGACATCCTACTAGAAGCAGAAGAAAAAGTTCACAAGATTCGTGAGCACCTCAAGACCACCTAGTCAAGCCAGAAGAGTTATGCCGACAAGAGACATCGAGACCTCGCTTTCAATATCGGAGATTGTGTGTATCTCAAAGTGTCGCCTTTGAAGGGAATGCAGCGTTTCCAACTCAAAGGAAAGTTAGCCCCCAGATATATCGGACCCTTCAAGATTTTGAATCGTTGAGTCGAAGTATCGTATCAATTGGAACTGCAGAGGAGATGTCAGCAGTGCATAATGTGTTCCATATATCGTTGCTTCGCAAATTCCTTGAAGTACCGGACAAGACTGAAGTTTTCAAGAACATTGATCACCGCACCATAGAGATCAACGATAACCTGACATATCCCGAAGTACCCATCCGTATTTTGGAGGAAGCTTTCAGAACCACCAGAACCTGAAGCATCAAGTTTCTCAAGATTCAGTGGAGCAACCACCCTGAAGAAGAATCTACCTTGGAGCGAGAAGATCACATCAGGATGGAGTTTCTCGATCTCTTTAAATCCTAGGTAATAATTTTTCTTCTTTTTCAAATCTTGGGATGAGATTTTGTTGAAGTAGGGAAGGTTTGTAACATCCCAAAAATATTGATCATGATTATCAAATTATAATCACTAAAATTAGGGTTAACAAAGACTTTGATTAAATAAAAACCAAATGAAGGCATGTGTGTATGTGATGATTGAATGAATGCATGAATGGACTTGTGTGATTTACCTAAATATCAAGGAATGGTTTAAAGATGAAAATAACATCATATAAAACATTTCCAAGCAGAAACAAATCAATAGAAAATAAAAAAAACTAATGGTCATTTTTCCAATCTTGCTCACTAGGTCACTTTGAGTGTTTCTAGTCAAATATTTCAAACAGAAACTTTTCCATTTCTTTTAACCCTTCTCTAGACCAAGTAAAAGTGAATCAAAGACCACCTTTCAAACTTGCAGAAACATTTGGCAATCACATTCAAATTACAATTTAAAATTGAATCTTTATCATATGTGAAGATCCCACATTTTCAAAACCCAACCAAACCAGTGCCCCTTGACCAATCCAACTAACTAGATACTCCCTAGTATGTAACTAGCAAACCCACCAAGTTTGAATACAAAATTCAAATTTGAATTTCTTTTGGCCATTTCATCAAACACCTTGTCAGCAGCAAACAAACAAACATCAAACACTATTAGTAGCAGTAATTTTGGCCAACCTTGTCCCCTCTCTAGCTTACTCTACACCCTCAGTAGATGATCAAACTAATCTAACTAGCCTTAGCATCACTGTGAGCAAGCATAGCCATCAATGGTGACCATGCCGAGAGCACCATTGCCACCACCATGTCGCCAGCGAGCTAGAGGAAGCTCTAGCCTTGCCAACCTTGTTTGGGACACACAGCACCGTCCACCGCTACCCCCTGTCCAAGCCCCGAGCATTGCCAGCCCCTGGACCACACGGCAAGCTCGCGCCTAGTTGCTGTGCGTGCGAGCCGAGAGTGCGCCAGTGCATCGTCAGCGACAAGATCCCAGACAGGCATGCACGCCCTCGCACGTCGTGCACCATTAAAATTCCCGTCGGACCCGCCCAGAGCGCCGTGGTGTTCCGACCATTCCGTTGAGCTTCGCTAGGAGGGAACACACCGTCCCCTATCGTCGCCCATGCCATTAGCATGTTGTGCCGATGACCACGACGAGCTCCACCCGCGCCTGTCGGTCCCCTTCAGGCAGTATAAAAGGAGGCCACCCTCTAACATACCAATTTCAGCAACCCTGATTAAATGTCCAAAAGGCAAAAATCAGGGGGAACAAAAACTTTTTCTTGCATGATGTGCTGACCTGTTTGCTTGTGCTCAAGCAACTGTTTGTGTACTAGTTGTGTACTCCTCCTCTCAACCCTAGTTTACAAGAACTATTTTACAAAAGAGATGTCTTAGCTCATCTTTCATATTCTCAAATGTTCTGGCATTCCAAAACCTGAGCCAATATGACTTTGACACAACCAAATACTTTACTAGCCTCTATTTCCAAAACTATGGAGACACATATATACTCTCCTTATGTTTTCAAGATAGAACCTTCAACTACCCTTATCTCTAGGTTTTCCAAAAACCTTTATCAAAACCTTTCATTCCAATCTTGGTAGTAATACCAATATGATCCTTATCTTACTTCAAAGCAAAACCCCTTTCCAAAATACCCATCCTTACCTCAAGCTAGGCTTGATGGTAACCCTAGTAGTAGTTAGATTAGTGTTAAGATGAATTACCTTGATCTGCTGATTGCCTTGTTTGCTTAGGAATTAGAGTGATCTAATATAGTGGCTCATCCCTTAGGACCCAACCCTTGCTTGAGATCATCAAGCCCTATCAAGCATCTAAGTCTGGATCTGTCCTAAGCCACTAGAGTGACTATCTCCTCTCCTGCTCAGATTAATCCAAGGATAATCCCCCTGGATGGTTTCCAACTCAGTGGAGACCCAATCTAAGTATGAATCATATCTACTTAGTTAGTACCTCCACCTCCTCTCCTTGATCAAGAGTTTGGGACCTAGCCTCCTCTCAAAATCATCTGCACTTGCACTCTAGTCTAAAACCCTAAATCTCCCAAAATGGCTAAGTCTGGATTTCCTATCTAGATTCAATCTTTGGAGCTCTACCTTTTCCAACCTATATGCATTCTTGAGAATGTACTTGAACCATATTGTAGTATATATTTAGTGATACCAAAGCCTACTCTTTCCCTTGACTAATCCATTCTAATTCCCACTCATCCTTGATGGTTTTGTAGCCAAGATAATAATCTTTCCTACAAATCCTATCCTCTTACGTACTTTGGCAGAAGCTCACATCTATGTGCCATCTCCCCTTGACCAACTCCTTGCAAGATTGTGATCTACTAAGAATGTCCTATCAACACCCACTCCACTTGTTCACATTGAAACCTTGTGCTTCCTAAACCCACATGGTTTAGAAGGCTACCTGATTTACCTGTTATGGCAGCCTTGTTTTCGACAAAGTTTGCCATCTCATCACGATCACCTCAAATCAAACCAAGCCCAACCCTTGCTTCCATGATCATCTATATGACATGGTCTATCCATCCATATACCCCTTTTACCAAGGTGATCTCTGAGCTCCCTAATCCAACCCTACTTAGGTGGCATCAGAATAACTAAACCCTAGATCCTCCCCAAATCTAGTTTCCACCCTTTCCACCACTTTCCTCCAAAACCAAGGATGATCTTGATGCCTACATCAAGTTTACATCGTCCACCTTGGATGTAAGCATCCCCAAATAATTCTCCCCAATTATTTGGATTATTAATCCATTTAATTTACTTTATCTACCAAATTCTCAAAATGCTTATCTATAAAGGAAAGTTTGATTTTCTCCAAATCACTTAGCCAACCCAAGGAATAATTGAATTCTATATATCATACCCTATCTTCCAAACTCAAAAATAAATATTTTTGAGATTCTTAATTATTCCTTTTTGCCCTTTTTCTTAATAGGCAGAAACAACAAATAATTCATTAAAAATACTTTTCAATCTCAATAAATTCCAAATAAATTCTCCAATGTGTGATATGGTATTTAGGACCATGTCACATAAAAAACCAAGCTTGTCCCATGTAAATTTATCAAATAAGCATCTAGAAACTACTTGTGTACTTTATGAATATTGGAGTTTAAGTGCAGTTTTAATCATCAGAAAAATCCGAAATAATTCCTGGGGTTATGCAATGACTCTACACACACACCAGTACCATTTGCAGACTTTGGACAATGCAATTTATTTAACTTCCTTCACAAGCCTCCATTTGATCAACATTTTACAAGAACCTTCAAGCTTGAGTTAAATCAAAGTCAAACCTCATCAAAGCTTGCCAAGTAAGACTCCTAAGCAGCATCACCTCCTTCTGCTCGAAGAACACTGTAGCATGCCCCACCTCTTTGTCCCACATGGTTGTTTGAGGGGGGAGACAAAGGTAAGGTTATGCCATACTTTTCTGTTTTTCATTACAGCAGCCCCTCTCACCTCCCTGTCCCCTACCACGACCAGAGACCTCTCTCCATCACCCCTACTGCCCAATGGATGGCCACCACCCCTCCCTTGCTTCTCCCATGGGCATGGTCTACCATAGACCATACCACCTCGATTTATATGCCTCCACCAACTCCAGCTCCTCTCTTTGGCCTCATTTCTCCCACACACTCCCACCTATCCTCCCCAGGGCTCCCTCCCCCGCTCCCCTGCTCTGTACTGCCTGGGAAGAGGAGGAGAAGTCACCTCGGCCTCCACCAAGAAACGAGCCTCGAGCTCCTCTCTCCCCTCCTCCCTCTCTGCATGTGAACATGTCAAGATCTCCTCTCTCCTCTGCATCTAACCCTACCCTCATTTTTTTGCCTAGGACCCTCTGTATCTGCACCGTCGACAAGCTCCGGCGAGCTTCCCCTCGGCCCCGTCACGCGAGTCTACTCTTGGCATCTACCTCGACCGTGTCGCCCCTCATTCTGCTTCATGCAACGACCCGTGCCCCCTCAGCCGCCTCCATGCCGCCGGCGCGCCTCCGGCAAGCGCCCCCGTGCCTCCCAGGCCGCGCTAGGGTTTCCTGCCACCAGCTAGGGCACGAGGAAGGAGACAGTGCCATGCCCGTCGATCTCCTTTATATCCGACGGCCGATGACGCCCGATACCCCTTCAAGAAGGGCCACGGTCCGCAGCCCACCCCATGTTCCCTCTCCTTCTCACAGACATGTGGCGTCGCCCGGGTGGGCTGGATTCGCTCCAAGCGGCCCAGTCCGCTCAGGTTCTGGCCCGCGCCACCCCATTCTTCTTTTCTTTTAGTCGTGTATTCTAGATCTGGTATAGCATGTTTGGTTTAAATAGAAATAAAAATGAAAACTATTCCAAATTACCCAGAACTAAATTTTCTTGGATACCATAGTGTTCTCTCTACCCTGCAGAGGCTTTGGCTATCCAATTTTTTGTTTAAAATAAAGATGATAAATCATCTACTAGGATCTATCCAATTCACTAAACAAATTCTCCAGAAATATTTACATCTCCAAATGGCATGAACCCAATTGGTACTGAAAGGTATCTGCAATACCATGATTGTCCCACTGGCCCCACATAAAATTGCTTCATAGATTGCCTGTAGCAAAAATAATCAAAACTAGCCATTTATGACTTTATAAATTTCTCTAGGTCAAACCAAATGATGTTTTGACCTAAGTCCAACTCCCAGTAAACCTATATACCAATAATTACCAAAACCAAGGAGCCCAAGATTTATTGAGTTATATTTGAATTATGGTGAATTAAACATTTCTGTGCATGGTTTGTTCACCAATAAATTCACCACATGAGTTCTATAAATCCAAAAGGGTGTTTCCAATTCCTACAAGAAGGTATTTCCAGTACTTAACAAGTGTCCATGGAATCACCTAAAAAGCTTCTGTAAATTTAATCTGATGAAAAAGACAATTCTTATCCAGTACTGTCTTTGAGAATTTATCAAGGGCATTCTGCCTATTTCTTTGAGGTGATTCCAACTCCTCTTGAATAAGTCCATCAAGTACTACCTGATCATCGAAGGAAATAATTTTTGGAACTCCAGAGAAGTTCTGGTGAATTATTTCCTTAAACTAGACTCTTAATCACTATAAAACCCATTATAAATTCTAGGAAATTGATAAAATAGTGAAACCACATTTGTTGGTTTCATTCTATCAATACCTATATGATGGTATAATTTTTACACAATGGTATCATACAGATCACTTTCTTGAACAAAAACCCCTCCCTTAGGTAATTCCTAGACTTTTAATAAAAAGGGATTCTTTCCCTAATGCCTCCAAACCTCCTTCCAATCCAATCACCTCAAACCCCCAACTTCCCACTGATGTATATCATTCAATCATCTGTTTTTGCTATATGGTTTGATGTTTGTATGCTTGTATTGATTGGATTATTGTTTATTTGCATGGATGCTCGATAACAGCAATAGTTGTGATTGTGTGATGCCAAGAAGAAGGAAGCATCGGGGTTATCTTTATTATTGTTATATTCGGTATTAGGGTTATCTATCGCTGTCAAGGGACTTCTCGCTGGTCACAGGTAAGCCACCTTCTTGCTCATATACCTTGTCCTAGTATTTTTTTTAAATATATGCATGGTTTATCTACCTATTTATGCAAAGTTTATTGGTTTTACTATAGTATTATTTCTATATGGGGAAATTTTGGCTCCTCAAACTACTTACCCCTTAGTACCATTAGGTACAACCCCTTTGTATAATACCTAACTACCTTTAGTATGGTAGATGGTGCTTAACACCATAACCTCTTGGAGACCCTGTTTTAGCCTAAACAAAAGTGTAGGATGGGAAGACCCCGGGAATTTTTTTACAAAAATGTTTTATGAGAAAACCTTGGTGAGGCTTGGCCTATCAAGTGGTTTGGAAAATGAGAAGTGTTTTGTTTCACAAAAAGGTGGACAAAATATGGAGGAAAAATGTTTACGAAAACACGCCCGGTTGTATAGTTCCTAATGCTTGAGCAATTAACCCGTGCAACCACGTTACTCTGGAATGGGATGGGGCTAGGCTGGAAGTCTGTGTAATCCAGTATAGGTGTCTCAAACTACTAAGGGGAGGAACAAATTCCCGGAGGCTAGGCTTTCCCCTATAAAGGCCCATGTGAAACATCGTATGGGGTTGGTAAATACCGTCTAAATAGCAGCCAGACGATACTATGAGCCCCTCATTAAAATAGCACACCCTGATGGGTTGCAAAACACGCTCCGGTTGACTTGTGACTATATAGGGCGTCCCGGTTTTGAGGGGATTAACCTCATAGGGTACGCACTTGTATCGGAGAAGGCAATCAGAAGGTCTTGATCGGTTATTCGACCCACGATCAGTGTAGATCAGGGACGGGTAATCAGATGGTGTGGGTACAGTGTAAAACCTCTGTAGAGTGTAAATCTATTCGAATAGCCGAGTCCTCGGTCATGGACGGTTGTGATGGCTTCTTTACAGGGGTGATGGTTTTGTTTTCAAAAAGAACTTCGGAAAAGCAATGGCTCGAAAATGTTTTGACCATGGGATGGTCGGAAAAAAGGAGTTTGGTCATGAGATGACCGGAAGGAAAAACAAATGGGTGACCCAATCGTAGAGTTTTCTTAAAACTTTTCAAAGAGGTTTCCAAAAAAATTTACAGATGTTTTTCAACAAAGATATAGAGACATGATATATCTACAAGAGAAACTAGTTTATAAAAGAACCTCTTTTGAAGCCATCCTACCACAGCCACATTGCATATCCGTTATTATTCTTATCTTAGGGTGGTT
Organism: Avena insularis; assembly: GCA_023614405.1. Lineage (NCBI taxonomy): Eukaryota > Viridiplantae > Streptophyta > Magnoliopsida > Poales > Poaceae > Avena > Avena insularis. The sequence goes on along the minus strand of CM042685.1, from coordinate 135,808,788 downwards.
TGCGAGTACATTCAAAGTACTCACCGGCATCGTCCCTGGCTATTTACTTGGCCAGATTGCAGGTGTTAAAAAGTGACGAAGGTGTTGACGACTATGCGAGCTAGGCCATCTTCCCAGTCAATTGCCTTTAGGTTAAGGCATGACATGGGCTCTGCGCTTGAAGACTTCTGCAACTTGTGTTGTATTCGCCATAATGGCCACTTTCTAAGTTTTTTACTCGTTACTTTATGGATGATGTAATGATACTAGTCGGTTATGCTCACGGCTCACTGATCATGGAAACGTGAATTGTATGCATAACGGGTATTCTCGGACCTTAAATCCGGGGTGCCACAACCCCCGTTCGATTTGAGCACCCAATCTCACTCCCCACCTCTCACTGAACACACTCAATCACCCCCGGAGAAAGGCGAGCACCAGGTGGCTGGAATTTTACCGGAGTTCGCCGCTACAGAGGAGGAGAGGCGCCATTGATTGGAGCCCCCCTAGGAGGAGCTGCCGGTACCAGGAGGATCGCCATCGCAGACTTCATCGTTCGCCCTTGTCGCCGACCCTGGCCTGAGCTCCGGTGAGCCCCCGTCGACCCCCATTGGCCGTGCTAGGGTACAACCTCGCCGCGTCCTGTTCAGGCGTAGACGATGAACCACAGCCGTAGGATTAGAACTAGATCGCACGGCCTAGATCACCCCATACCGCTTCGCCACTTGCTGTCTCATGACGAGTGGGGTCGCTCACTTAACCAGCCCGCGCGCGCGTTGTGCGTAGTGGGCCGGCCCAATTAAAAATCCCGCACAACCCAATAATTCAAACTTAGGTTTATTCATTTAGTTTCAAAATCAGTTTTGTCCCTAGATTCAAAAATCAACCCAGCTCGATTCACTAAACCAAAATGCATGAAACCAATTTTGTTAGAAAGGTACCGGAGTGCTTAATCCAAGACTGTTGGATTCAAACCAATTGGATTTGTAGATCACCCATGGTAAAAATAACAAGGCAAAATCTTCCTTGCATTCAAACATTTTTCAAAATTCAACCATAAAAGCTTTTGAGTTGATTCCAACTCTCAAAAATCACATTTAACCATACCTTTCAGAATATATAAAAATATATAGGGTTACTTGCAGAAATAATGATCAAGTAATAAAAGAATGCCTCATAGGCCATTCTAGTAATTTTATTTAATTAAAATAAAAAGGTTAAACCTTATTAAATTGCGACACCACTTTAAATCACATTCCCATGTACTGAAATATGTGATGATGACATGTGTCAACATGATCCCATGTTTTAGTTGGAGAATATTAAATCTTAAGTAGTTTTTCAATGAGTAGAAATTACTTTTCTAAAATAAAATAAATAAGACAAATGCTTTAATCTTTGTGATAATAGTGATGATGCTAGATCATCTAGTGTGAACCTTTGTGTGCTAAATAGAGTAGTTAAGTATGGTGTGGTGATTGTGTACCTCGTATTTATTTATAGACGCTAGTGCCGACCAAGGATACGAGAAGGAAGGAGGATACTACGAGGAAGAAGCCGAGGAAAACTTCAACCACTGCTTTGCACAAGGTAAGCTTATACTAATATCTTAACAAGACTAATACTACTGGCTGAATTAGCAAGCTATTGACTTTGCAAGCTAACACTTGCAACTATGAAAGCTAGATAACCTATGCAATGCATTAAGAATGCTTGGTCAGATACATTTGATGATACCCAATCCTAGTTTCACTTGCAAGCTTAGTATTTTATTTCTTTATCAAAGCTTTCTATCCAAAGTTTACACAGTGATTGGTAGAATTTATAAATATATTTAAAGGTAGCATAAAGAGCATAAAAATTGACCTAAGTTAGATAATCTTGATGCCATCCCGAGGCATGAGATTAAACTTAGACAAGATACACTTGTTTACCACCCCTCATAATTATTTACCCCCACTTGTAGATGGGAGTGCTAAGCATAAAACTTGATCAACTTTAGATGGGAATACTTGGTGAAAATGGTTATGAAAACCTTAGAATGAGGAGTCATTCTACTGAAATGTTTGGACATGTGTTCTTGAACACCACATGATTTTGATGATGAAAATGTAAGGCATGAGCCTTAGCCCTTTATAAAACTGATGGTTGTCTGGATGCGATACCATTCCAATTTTACCATACAACCATAATACCCAAAATTTGGGTAGGGCTTGACTAGAAGTTTATATACCTTAGTATGGGTTCCCTTGCGGCCAAGGTTTGAGATGAGGCTACATTGTGAAGACTGTCCACCTGTGCAGTTCCCAAGATGACAGTTGGACATGGTTGGGAGGCCAAACTCATAGGAGAGGTGCCTATACTAGGGCGTTTAATTGAAAGGTTAGGATTGATTATCCGCATACTGAGTTTGGTGAATTCAGGATTGTTCCTGACGGATTAATCAAATATTGTGGTGAAAGTGTACCACCTATGTAGAGTGTCAAACTATTCGAATAGCTGCGTCCGTGGTTATGGACAGTTGGATTGGCCATATTGTTCCGTTGTCAAATATTTTCAAAATGACTTATGAAATGATTTATGACTTTGGCTTGACCACAACAGAGTTGTGATATGAAATTCAACTTCCCAATTAGGTGTTATAAAACTTTCAACTATATTTCTTTGCTTCTGAACTTAGTAGAGGTAAATCTGGCTTTTTGCAAAACAACCCTAGAGCTTAGTACTTCCTATTCCAAAACCACTTCACTTGTTAGTATTAGTTTGCGAGTACTTAAAGAGTACTCATGGCTTTGTCCCTGGCTATTCCTGTGGTCAGACTATGAAGAGGAGTATCAGGAAGACGGACAGCAGGAGGGTTATGACAACTAGGATCATCTCCCATCATCAGCATTGCCTGTGACCATGAAGATGGAGCCTCGCCTACGCTATCGTTATCATTACATTTTTCCGCTTCTTGAGTTGTATTAAGACTAGATCTTGAGATCCTTATTTGTGTAAGAACTTATGTATGGTTTGTAATGGATGATGTACTATGATATCCAATCTAATATGTCTTGCAAAAATGGTAATCCTGGGATTGCGATGTATGGCATAACATGCATCTGGGATTAAAAATCTGGGTGTTGACAAGTGGAAGCTAACGAGAAGGTATTGTTTGCCACCCACAACCTGGCCGGAGATGCAAGAGCATGGTGGAATAGCGTTCGTGCCATGACTGTAGGACTGATGATGACGTGGGAAGAGTTCAAAGTCAAGTTCATCATAACCCATGTGCCATCGGGTTTGATCAAGAGGATGAGAGTTGAATTCAGGGAACTTAAGCAAGGCAGGATTACCGTAGTGGAGTACCGTGACAAATTTTTGTCATTGGCTAGGTATGCACTAGATGTGATAGATACTGACGCCAAGAAGAAGGAGAGATTCCTGAATGGTCTGCATGATGAGATTCAGATAGTGTAAGTCAATATCCCATTTGCTGATATTGAAGCCTTAGTTGACTCTGCTATTCAGATAGAAGACAAGATCAACCAAGCTAATGAGAACCGCAAGCATCGCATGATGCATCAACCAGGAACCCATCATACACCAAAGTATCGCCCCAACCCATCTCCGGGATTTGCCCAAGAACCAACATACCCCTGATGAACAGTCTGACCTATCCCAACCGTGGAAACCCAAGGCCCGGAGGAAACCACAACAACCCCAGCAATTTCAATCGTGCACTATCTAAGTTGAACAACAACAATGTCGCCACCAACACCAATACTGCCCCAAGGACTGGAAGCAATGTTGTGCCTGTTGCAACAAAGGACAAGTCCCAAATGACTTGTTATGAATGTGGAACCAAGGGTCACTACTCCAATGAGTGCCCCAAGAAGATTGCCGCAGTCCCCAATGCAAATGCCCTAGCTCAGCAGCAACATTGTGTTCAGCCTGGAAGAAGGTTTTCCCCAGGGAATTCGCTCAACCGCAACGGTCATCTCTTTCTCATGCATGCGGAAGAAGCCCAAGAAGAGCCTGATGTAGTGTTGGGTATGTTTTCTGTTAACTCAGTACCTGCAAGAGTGTTGTTTTATTCCGGAGCATCGCACTCGTTTGTTACTTAAGAATTTTCATGCACTAGTAAGATTCAACCCACCAAATTGAAGCATGTTATGATAGTTCAAATACTTGGTTCAACCACCAAAGCTAGACAAATTTGCAAGGCCGTGTCTATCCGAATCCATGGCACAGATTTTTATGGTTATCTAATAGTACTCGGAACAAAAGGTTTGGAATTAGTACTAGGAATGGATTGGATGTCCAAACATAAAGGATTAATTGACTGTGCCAAGATAGCCATAACCATGACCAGTACAACCGGAATATCAGTAGAGCATGTATCTAAAACCTTGCCCCGTCAATTAAAATGCAACAAAAGTATAGCCCAGCCAAGCCTTGACAAGTCCTGATAGTCTATGAATACCCCGATGTATTTCCAGATGTTTTGCCCGGTATGTCCCCATATCAGGATATCGAGTTTATCATTGAACTAATCCCTGGAACCGGACCAATAGCCCAGAGACCATATAGTATGAACCCGGCTGAATTAGTGGAGCTAAAGAAGCAACTGGATGCTATGATGGAAATAGGATTGATTCAACCAAGTGCATTGCTATGGAGATCACCTGTGTTGTTTGTGGATAAGAAGGATGGAGGTAACCGTTTATGTACGGATTATCGGAAGTTGAATGATGTCACCATCAAGAACAAGTAGCCATTGCCAAAGATAGAAGACCTGTTTGACCAGTTGACTGGTGCCAAAGTATTTTCTAAGATTGATCTTAGAACTAGCTATCACCAACTCAAGATTCACGCAGAGGATATTCCAAAGACTGCCTTCACCACCAGATATGGATTATATGAGTACACTGTCATGTCTTTTGGATTAACCAATGCCCCCGCTTATTTCAATGAACCTCATGAATAAGATTTTTATGTACTTCCTGGATAAGTTTATCGTTGTTTTCATCGATGACATTATGATATATTCCAAATCAGAAAAAGAACATGAGATACACCTAAGGACCATCCTTGGAACCCTTAGGGAGCATTAGTTGTATGCCAAGTTTAGCAAATGTGAATTCTTGTTACAGGAGGTAGGATTCCTCGAACATATTGTATCAGCCAGAGGAATTGCCGTTAACCCTGCAAAGGTGAAGGATGTTGAAGATTGGTAAGCCCCAACCACTCAAACCCAAGTTCGTGCATTTCTCGGATTAGCGAGATACTAACGCAGGTTCGTAGAAGGATTCTCGAGTATCGCCAGACCCATGACCCAATTGTTGAACAAGAACAAGAAGTTTGAATGGACGAAGAAGTATGAAGCGAGTTTTCAAGAACTCAAGAGGAGATTGATTTCAGCCCCAATCTTGATCATGCCGGATATTATGAAGCCCTTTGATGTGTATTGTGACGCATCCAAGATTGGTCTCGGATGTGTGTTGATGCAAGAAGGCAAAGTGATATCTTATCTATCCAGAGATCTAAAGCAGCATGAACAGAACTATCCTACCCATGATCTTGAACTAGTAGCCGTAGTTCTAGCACTGAAGAAATGGAGGCATTATCTTATGGGAAACCGTTGTGAGATTTATTCGGATCATAAGAGCCTGAAGTATATATTCACTTAGAAGGAGTTGAATATGAGGCAGATAAGATGGATTGAGCTAATCAAGGACTATGATCTGGACATTCACTATTACCCCGGTAAAACAAATGTGCTAGCAGATGCCCTTAGCAGATTGTCGTGCCGCTTGAACTCCATGATTCTGAAGGAGCAACCAAGTTTGCACAAGGAGATGGAAGATTTTAGAATGGAATTAGTAAGTGAAAGATTTTTGGCTAGCATAGAACTTCAACCCACTTTGATCAGTCAGATCAAGGACGCTCAGAAAGGAAATGCTAGTATCGACGGAATTAAACATCGTATCGGTACAGGAAAAGTACCCGGATTCACCGAGGATGAAGAAGGAGTTCTGTGGTACAAAGGACGCCTCTGTGTACCAGCAGATTCAGAGATGAAGGAAACTATCCTAAAGGAGGCCCATGATACTCTTTATTCTATCCACCCCAGAAGAACAAAGATGTATCAGGATTTGAAGGAGCAATTTTGGTGGCATAAGATGAATAGAGAAATCGGAAGCTATATCGCCAGGTGTGACATTGGTTAGAGTCTCAAGGCGGGACATCAAAGACCCGCAGGACTGTTGCAACCATTGCATATTTCGGAATGGAAGTGGGATTCCGTTGGAATGGACTTTATCACCGGATTGCTTACATCTAGTAGGGGAAATGACTCTATTTGGGTCATAGTTGACAGATTGTCCAAGGTAGCCCATTTCTTACCAGTCAAGACTACCTACCAGAGATCGAAGCTAGTGGAGTTATACATCGCTAGAATCGTTAGTTTGCACAAAGTCCCCAAGAATATTGTATCGGATGGAGGAACTCAGTTTACCTCGAGATTCTCTAAGAAAGTCTAAGAAGGACTAGGAACTAGACTAGATTTCAGCACAGCTTTCACCCTCAGATCGATGGACAAACGGAGCGAGTAAATCAAATACTCGAAGATATGTTGAGAGCATGTGTTCTAGTGTATGGATCTAAATGGGAGACTGTCTGCCGTTCGAAGAATTTTCTTACAACAATAGTTATCAAGCTAGTTAGCAAATGGCCCCATTTGAATTCATGTATGTAAGGAAGTGCCATACCCCTTTGAATTGGTCATAAATAGGAGAGAGTCAGATTTTTGGACCCGACATACTACGAGAAGCAGAAGATAAAGTTCACAAGATCCGTGAGCACCTCAAGACCGCCCAATCCAGCCAGAAGAGTTACGCCGACAAGAAACGTCGAGACCTCGCTTTCAATATCGGAGATTTTGTGTATCTCAAAGTGTCGCCTTTGAAAGGACTTTTGTTAATTCAAATCATTATTGAATGCATGTGTGAATTTAATGTTTGTATGAATGAATGAATGGACTTGTGTGATTGATCTAAATATCAAGGAATGGTTAAAAGGTGAAAACAACATCATCTAAAACATTTCCAAGCAGAAAAAAATCAAGATAAAATAAAAAACAAAACAAATAAAGCAAATGGTCATTTTTTCCAATCTTGCTCACTGGGCCACTTTGAGTGTTTCTAGTACAAGATTTCAAACAAAAACTTTTCCATTTCTTTTCACCCCTTGCAAGACCAAGTAAAAGTGAATCAAAGTCCACCTTTCAAACTTGCAGAAACATTTGGAAACTTGATTCAAATCACAATTCAAAATTGAATCTGATTCATATGTGAAGATCCCACATTTTCAAAACCCAACCAAACCAGTGCACCTTGACCAATCCAACTAACCAAAGACTCCCTAGTATGTAACCAACACACCCACCAAGTTTGAATCCAAAATTCAAATTTGAATCTCTTGCGGCCATTTAATCAAACACCTTGTATTCAGCAAACAAACAAACACAAAACACTATAGTGAGCAGTGATTTGGCCAACCTTGTTCCCTCTCTATCTCACCCTACACTCTCAGTAGATGATCAAAATAAATTAACTAGCTTTAGCACCACTGTGAGCATGCCATAGCCATCAATGGTGACCATGCCGAGCCTAACTTGCCACCTCCATGTCGACAGCAAGCTAGGAGCAGCACCAAGCCTAGCAAGCATGTCTGGGACACTCTCCACCGTCCACCGCCACACCCTGTCCAAGCCTCGAGCACTGCCAGCCCCTGGACCACACTGCCCAAGCATGCCAAGCCAGCACCCCAGCAACACCGCGGACATGCCCGTTCGCCGCTGTGCAGACCGTAGACTATGTGCGCCATTAAAACTGCAGTCGGACCCGCCGAGAGCGGCGCGATGTTCTGACCATTTCGCACTGCCCCATGCCGCGTGACCTTGCCGTTGAGCTTCACCACGGAGCAAAGCAATGCCCCCTATTGTCGCCCATGCCTTTAGCTCGTTGTGCCGACGACCACAACGAGCTCCACGCGTGCCCGTTGGTCCCCTTCAGGCACTATAAATAGAGGCCACCCTAGCTCTTTCTCTTCACACCATCTCACTCGCCTCTTACCCCCAGAGCAAGGCGAGCAGTGCATCGCCGGAATTTGGCAGGAGTCTTCCGCTGCTGGAGGAGAAGGGCGCCATCGATTGGAGCCGCCCTAGGAGGAGCTGCCTGTATCAGGAGGATCACCGTCGTCGACTTCGTCATTCGCCCTCGTCGACTGCGTCATTTGCCCCCGTCACCGACCATCGCCTGAGCCCCGGTGAGCCTCCCACGACCCCCACTGGCCGCGCTAGGGTTCTGTCTCGCCGGCGTTGCCCGACATGGACGATGAACCACAGCCGTAGGATTAGAGCTTGATCGTGCGGTCCACATCCCCCGATACCGCTTCGCACCCCTCTGTCTCACTAACGAGTAGAAACAGCCACTTAACCATCCCGCACATGCGCTGTGCGTAGTAGGCCGGCCCAGTTAAACCTCCCGCGCGACCCAGTAATTCAAATTTAGGTTTATTCTTTTAGTTTCAAACTCAGTTTTGTACCTAGATTAAAAAATCAACCTAGCGCGATTCACTGAACCAAAATGCAAGAAACCAATTTTGTTAGAAAGGTACTAGAATGCTTAATCCAAGCCCATTGGATTCAACCCAATTGGAGTTGTAGATCACCTGTAGTAAAAATAACAAGGCAAAAGCTTTTCTGCATTCAAACATTTTTCAAAATTCAACCATAAAAGCTTCTGAGTTGATTCCAACTCTCAAAAATCACATTTAACCATACCTTTCAGAATATATAGGTTTACTTGCAGAAATAATGATCAAGTAATAAAATAATGCCCCATGGGCATTTGTAGTCACTTTATTTAATTAAAATAAAAAGGTTAAACCTTATTAAATTGTCACACCACTTTAAATCACATTCCCATGTACTGAAATATGTGGTGATGACATGTGTCAACATGATCCCATGTTTTTTTTGGAGAATATTAAATCTTAAGTAGTTTTTCAATGAGTAGAAATTACTTTTCTGAAATAAAGAAAATAAAACTATTTTCCTTAATGATTGTAATGTTTGTGATGATCCTATATCATCTAGTGAAAACCTTGGTGTGATAAATAGAAATAGTTAAGTATTGTTTGGCGATTGTGTACCTCGTATTTATTTATAGATGCTAGTACCGACCAAGGATACGAAGAGGCAGGAGGATACTATGAGGAAGAAGCCGAGGAGAACTTCAACCACTGCTCTGCACAAGGTAAGCTATTAACTGAGCAAGCTTATACTTGCAATTATGCAAGCTAACACTTGCAACTATGAAAGTTAGATAACCTATGCAATGCATTAAGCATGCTTGGTTAGATACATTTGATGATACCAAATCCTAGTTTTTAATTGCAAGCTTAGTATTTTATTTCTTTATCAAAGCTTTCTAGTTGAGTTTACTTAGAAACTTATAGATTTTAGAGAGATATTTAAAGGTAGCATAAAGAGCATAAAACTTGACCTAAGTTAGATAATCTTGATGTCATCCTGAGGCATGAGATTGAACTTAGCTAATTCACACTTGATTACCACCCCTCATTAGTGTTTACCCCCACTTGTAGTTGTTAGTGCTAAGCATAAAAGTTGATCACTTTATATGGGAATACTTGGTGAAAATGGTTATGAAAACCTTAGAATGATGAGTCATTCTACTGAAATGTTTTGACATGTGTTCTGGAACACCAGATGATTTTGATGATGAAAATGTTAAGGCATGAGCCTTAGCCCTTTATAAAACTGATGGTTGTGTGGATGCGATACCATTCTAATGTTATCGTACAACCATAATACCCGAAATTTGGGTAGGTGTTGACTGGAAATTTATATACCTTAGTATGGGTTCCCTTGCGACCAAGGTTTGAGCTGAGGGTACCTTGTGAATATTGTCCACCTGTGCAGTTCCCAAGATGACAGTTGGTCATGGTTGGGAGGCCAAACTCACAGGAGAGGTGCATATACTAGGGCGTGTAATTGAAAGGTTAGGATTGATTATCTGCGTACTAAGTATGGTGAATTCAGGATTGTTCCTGACGGATGTATCGAATATTGTGGTGAAAGTGTACAATCTATACAGAGTGCCGAACTATTCGAATAGCCGTGTCCGGGGTTATGGACAGTTGGAGTGTCCATACTGTTCCATCTTATGTTTTCAAAATGACTTGTGAAATTCTTCATGACTTTGACTTGACCACAACAGAGTTACGATATGAAATTCAAGTTCCCACTTAGGTGTTATAAAACTTTCAACTAGCTTTCTTTGCTTCTGAACTCAATAGAGATAAATCTGGATTTTTGCAAAACAACCTAGAGCTTAGTACTTCCTATTCCGAAACCACATCACTTGTTAGTATTAGTTTGCGAATACTTAAAGAGTACTCATGTCTATGTCCCTGGCTATTCCCATGGCCAGACTATGAAGAAGGGTATCAAGAGGACGGACAGTAGGAAGGTTACGACAACTAGGATCATCTCCCATCGTCAGCAATGCCTGTGACCATGAAGATGGAGTCTCGCCTACACTATCGTTATTACTACGTTATTCCGCTGCTTGAATTGTATTAATACTGGATCATGAGATCCTTATTTGTTGTAAGACCTTATGTATGGTTTGTAATGGATGATGTACTGTGATATCCAATCTGTTATGTCTCGCAAAAATGGTAATCCTGGGATGCGATGTATGGCATAATAGGCATCTGGGATTAAAAATCCGGGTGTTGACATCTTACCACATATGAGCCAGATTCAAATACCAAAATAAATGCAAGTGATTATATATAGTTTGGATGGTGGAATTATAAGATGGTGAAAAAGAAAGGTGGTGGAGTTTGGAAGAGATATGCCGACAGCTCAACTTGGGCATTAAGAAATTTCTTAAGAACCAACTACAATATATCAAGAGGAAAATACAAGTAATACAATATGAATGCATACGTAACAAGAACCAAATAAAGGGGTTTTAAATGCAAGGTGACATGGTGACATAAGTATGATATAATGATGATGCAATAAATGACATGTAGGAAGTAGCATTATATTAATATCCAAGTAGCACTACAGTTGCTAGAAAATTGGAATGCTACATATTATAACTTTATAGTGGTGATATATATGTCATCCTTCTATTATCTAAGTCTCACGTGCAAGGCACGTGCAACTTACTAGTGTTACGTCTTGCAACTATATAGTGTACGGGTAAATTTGAACTTTGATCGTTGGATAAATGCTGCTAGCATTGGATCTTCTATCCATTCTAGTCTTACCACTATATAGTGTATGAATAACTTTGAATATTTACCATTGAATCAAGACTCATGAACCCAACATTGCTAGCCATTGGATATTCTTTTCCATTCTACTAGCATCTGCTAGAAGATACTATTGATAGTCTTTAGGACACTAAACACTCTGCACAAACCTCAAAATATACTTCTCCATCATTCAATAATCTTCTCCGTTGTTTCTCTAAACCATGTTACCAATTTTTTCAAGTATTAGGTATAGCTACTAAACATTGACTTCTACATGTTACAAAGTACAAAAGAACCAAATATACACCAAATTTGTATTTTTTGAGCTTTCCATATTATATAATCTTATCACTATATAGTGTACGAATAACTTTGAACTTTGACCGCGTTGGATCAAGATAGGAAAATCCCAATATTGCCAACTAGTGGATCTTAATTCTATCCACTCTAGCATCTAGAAGATCCTATTGGAAGTCTTTAGCACAATGATCGCTATGCAAAAACCTCAAAACACACATTTCAATAATTCTAGAATCTTCTTAGTCATTTCTCACGTGTTCAAGGCACGCTCAAATTACTAGTATCTATAAGATTATTTTGTTAGTCTTTAGCACAATGAACACTATGCACAAACCTTAAAACATACTTCTCAATAATTCTAGAATCTTCCCCATCAATTATCTAGAGTATGTCGAGTATTTGGTCGATAATAGGTTGATTTCTCCATGATACAACAAGTACAAGAACATAATATCTATACACTTGATACTTTATGGACGTGGCTCAAAATTATAATTATTTTTTGAGCTTCATCTATTATGATTTTATACAAAAATGATATGTCATACTCCTTCCTTGTAGAAATAACTGACTTGGGTTTGTCAAATTTCAAATTTACCTATACACTCATCTAGATACATTTGAATCTGGACAAACCCAAGTCAACTATTTCTGGAAGGAGGGAGATATAGTGCACGAAACGTTGGATATCTTTTGGTGCATTTGGTTATTTCTGGTTGGAGGGAGATACATTTGAGTACTTATATTATTCAATTCTCACGTGCAAGGAATGTGTAACTTACTAGTAAGATATAGTGCACTAATAACTCTGAGCATCGACCGTTAGATATAGATTGACGGATCCTAACATTGCTGACTACTGGGTCTCTTTCGGTGCATTAGGTTATGTCATGTCTACCATCTAGTTAGAAGATTTTGTTGTTAGCCTATAACACATTGAAACTATGCATATACCTCAAAACACACTTCTCTACCATTCTACAATCTTTTATGCTTAAAATATTCTAACATACTTTTTTAATAGAACTACAATTGTTTTATTTTTATTTCTTATCTCGTGACGAGACTATATTTTTATAAATAGTCATTATGTTTTGCATATGGACATAAAAAACATGGTACCTAATTACAAGAGACGTTTTTCAGATGATATGTCGATCTCTCTCGTGCAAGACACGTGTAGCTTACTAGTATGTCTTAGAATGTGTCCACCCCAATTTCACATAAAGTGGACCGTGTTTTATGGTTAATTCCTAAGTTTTATTAATTTTCCAATAGCTAGGCAATGTGGGACATGTTATTAATTAAAGGTATGGATGGGAGTTTCTCGAAATAGTGGTGAGACTTATTTTACGGGGGGGAATAGGGATGCGACGTAGAATGGAAATAGAATTGTCCGCTGTCATACGGTACAATAAAGGGTATCCTCTTCGATCAAAGAAGATCGTCCAACCCTCTTTCTATCTCTCTCACATACTTTTTTAACAGAAAATGCCTCGAGAGGCCTAGAAGCCGTATTAAAAAATCGGCAAGCACAAGTTTATAGGAAGACCCATAACATTCTTTGTCCAAAAAACCAAAATTTGAGGATAAGGTTGCCCACTTTACATAAAGGACCCTAGAACGACAAATCAACTATGTTTGCACCCTTGTCTTTAGCTCAACAACGGTAGGTGCTAGTAGTGGCTTGGGATTTCAGGTTTATTCGGTAATACGTCTGTCAATTATGAAGGTTTGTGTTTATGTGATAAAATTGTCATGTCATTAACCACTTATTTGTAAACCTGTCTTAAAAAAACATAAGTTAGTATGTTTGTATATATAGTTGGTCAAACTTTATAAATATTGACTTTGAAAAAACCTAATATGCGTTCTAATTTGGAAATGAGGGGGTATATGTAAGTACTAAAATGTGTCAAGATACATGCGTATCTAGACAAGGCCAAGTCGGTTACTATTTTAGGATGGAGGGAGTAATTATTTATGATTTTAAGATTTTTCACAATTTGTTCACTACTATAGCGTATGCCCACGACTAAGACATGGACCAATACATAGTAATCATACGACCATACGGTTGCGATCTACTCTATTCTCCTTAATAGTAATGGACTACGCTACATGCGGATGCACACTAGTGGAGTAGATTGTCTGTTAGGGTGACCGTTCAGCACATGCTCGTCCCGTTCCTAAGTATATAAATATAGTAGGAGTATATAAATAGATAGATTTTGTTGCTTACTGTACTGGTTTGTTTTGTCCTTTAAGGCAACCTGGACATGACTACTATAGTACTATCGGCACAACTTCTGCTTTTGGTGATACATGATGAATGAATTTGGAACTCTCTGTGTCACATTACTATACTACTAAAGTAGTACTATACTCTACAGTTTTTCGTACGCATAGTAAAGTAGTGCAGTAAGTCTATTTGGTCAAGCTGCATGCCACGAGCATTGGTTTGACAGGACAATTCAGGTTGAGATATCCAAATTTATTTCTACTCCATCTCGATGGCTTAAGACACGAAATAGCTAGTACTCCGCTAGCCTCCTCCTTTCGTCCAGATCAAAATGAACATGCAAAATATTGTCTATCTGGGAAATTGCCATGTCCATTTAGTACCTGCAGAGCTTTATTTTGTTACCTTCGAGGCACCTATAAAGACTGATACTACTACACCTACATCAGTACTACTACTAATAACATTCTATGATATGGCCCTACAACTTGTAATAGACAAATACTACTCTAGTAGCTACTCTTGTCACACTGCACCTTCCTTCCACAAGAGGTGGAGTTCCTTTTTTCTGAGAGATGAAACCTTTTTATTCCTTCTTTGATTCATATAAAATTCAAAGGATTTGTGAAGGATTTTGTCCCTTGGGAAATAATCCTATGACGGTCATTTGATTCAAATGATTCCAATACATAGGAATTATTCCTTCAAAGTATTCATTTTCCCTCTATTTTGTAGGAAAATTTCCATCCACTCCAACCACATGTTAGAATTCCTTTGCTTTCCTAGTGAATCAAACACATACTTGATCCAAATTCCTGTAGTTTACTCTTTCTATGTTTCGATGATCCTGCAAATCAAACGAGCCCTGAGAGATGGACTTCCTATTTTTTTTGTCTTTGATAATTTTTTGTTTGAACATAGGGTCACAGAGTTTCCTCGAAACACGCGAAGGGAGTAAATTGCACAAACCTCCATCAATTGGAGTCGAAATTGCAAGGAACTCCAAATAATCAAGATAGTATAGTTGCAGACATACCTGGGGCTCAATAGCACATTGGGCACATATGCAGCTCAATAGCACATTCTTTTGATTAGCCCTATTAACATTATTTCAGACATACCTGGGGCTCAATAGTTGGAGATCTTTCCAAATACAACTCTATTTATTGGAGGTTTGTGCAAATAGCTTCAATTGGAGTCCCACGCCCCACTCACCCACCTTCTGAATTACTAGTACTATGCACCATTAGCCTTTGTCTTCTCCATCTCACCCTTGCCGCCATCTCCCGCCAAAGAGCTTCCCTCCCCCAGCCCCCACCCCACAAAAAAACCCAAAACACCATCCGCAGCTTCCTTCCATGGTAAGATCGAGCAAGGTCAGTAAATATCCCAATCAGTTTCAAAAGGTGTTCACCAAAGGCCCCCTTCAAGTACTCATCAACATATTGTTCAATCAGCAAAAGAGAGCGCAACTACGCCTGTTTCTCAGCTGTTTGGTCTCCCATTTGTTCTTCATTCTCACCCGACAGTGAGACCGTGGGAATCCAAAGACTACTTCAAAGTGGCGGGCAACACGTGCAAGCTGACGCTGTCGGACAGGTTCTCATCCGATGCTGTGATGCCAAATAGTTTTGACGAGCAGCGAGCAGGCGGCAATGGATATTGAATTGTCATGGTTGGGACCGATTTTAGGTGGAATGTTCTTCCGCAGGTGTTGGGGTTTGAAGCGATCAAAGGTTCTGCACTTACATTCCAGGTTGATGCTGATAAGGTCGGCGTACTAAACTACAGAATATAGTCATTTGCCAAGTTCAGACAAGTGCTCGGGATACAATGATTTCTCTCTTATCGCCATATTTGAATTCAAGATTATTGTCCTTAAGGGGAATGATAGCCATGGATGGTTAGTTTGTGTGAATGAGTTTCTGGGATACTTCAGATACTATGATGCTATTATCCAACACGACCTTGTATTCGCCGTGACCGAGAATGGCACTGTTTATGCTTGGAAGCCTATGGAACATAGTAAATTCTCCTCCCTACATATTTATAAGCTTTATTCCTGAATCGATGTAAGCTAATTTTTCTGAACTTTCATTGGTTAGTAGGAATTTCATAGGAATTTTAGCCTCTTTGATTCGAAGGAATTCCCTAGGGATTTCAGAGGAATACAATCTTAAGGAATTTTTATTACATATAATTAGTTTGATTCATAGGATTGAGTTCTACTGATAGTATTGCTTTGTCTCCTAGTATATCCCATTGAAATAGGATATCTACTAGTAGTACTTATGTGACACTCAGATACTAGACATATGAAATATCATTACTATATATAATTATAATAGGTAAAGCTCAAAAAATTATAAATTTGATCGACATCTATAAAGTATGGGTGCATATTTAGTTCTTGTACTTTGTATCATGTAGAAGTCAACATGTCACATCCCAAGATTTTCCAAATCTTGTTATGTGAAAAATAAATAAACAAAATAAATTATTGTTGAATTTTAGGGTGAAAAGAAACTTTTGTTTTTAAATGGAAATTAAAATCCCATCTTGAACAAACTTTAATTAAAGTTTGAATTCAACAAATCCAAATCAAAAGAAATGCATTCCTCATAAAATGCATCTGGAAATTTAAACACTTGGAAAATAAAACCAAACCCTAAACCCTAATGGAATAAAAATTATTTCCAAGTTAACTCCAAGCCTATGGATTTGATCCATATAAAATCTTGTCAACAAACAGTTACAAATGATCAAGAATGACAAATAGAAATATTATAAAACCATATAAATTGGTTTCACTTAAATTGGAACCATGGATAAAATCTTTTGAATATAAAAAGATAAGGAAATTAAATTTCCAAAGCTAATAAAGAACTTATCTAAAATCCATACCAAATGGTGAGAAAATAATCCTAAAGATATTTAAAAGGATAAATAAATCTCAAATAAGATTTTACAAATTGGAATCACCAAGTTTGGATCTCTAAATAAAAAGATATGGATTTTATAAGATGAAGAAAGGAATATTAAATAAGGATTATTTAAAGACCAAATTAAATCTTGGCCTAATCTATTAAGCAAATGGAATGAATAGAATCCAAATCCAAATAAAATAAAAGGATAAGGAATTTCCAAAATAAAATAAAATGGCATTAACCATTCTATCCCTATTTTAAGAAAGACAAATCTCTAATAAGAATGATCATTTAAATCATGAGAAAATGATATTTGGAATTTACCCAAGTGGAATAAAAGTTCTTAAATCAGCTTAAATAAAATAAATCTTCCAAATAAAATTTAAGGAATAAAAACTATATATAATTCCATTGGAATTAAAACAAATACCAAATTCAAATGATTTATGAATTCTAGATGAATTCTTTGATACCCTATTAAACAAGTAAAAACCTACTGAAAGGATTTAGAAGGATTTATAAATTTAAATGGTGATTGAAATTATTAATAAACCTTATTTGATTTAAAACAAGGGCCTAATTGAATAATTAAAAGACCCCAAAGATAATAAAGTTTTAATCCAAAATTGACTTCAGATTATATTACTAACCAGTATTTAAACCCACACAAAATTTGGCAAGGATTTGAATTCAAATGGATGTTTGAATTGACCAAACAAAATCAAATGGGAAAAAGAAAAATAACAGGAGAAGAAAAAAAAATGAAACGAGGCAACCCAACTAGCCTAGCCCACTAAGCCCATCGGTAGCCCATCTCTCTTTCTCGAACCGTTTTCTTTCTCACTCAAACACACACCCGCAGAGACACTGACGACAGGACCCCACCTATTCTCTCTCTCTCTCACTGCCAAGCGACCCCACCGCCAGCTCACCTCGTCGTCTACCCCGCGACCAGTTCTTCCTCCCGTTACTGCCGATTGATTCGCTTCGTCAATTCTCTTCAATGCCGCGTGATCATCGCCCCCTGACCACACTCACTTAAGCGCCCGTTTCCCCTCTTCCTTTCCCCCCAAACATCACGCCTCGAGAGCCACCAGGCTGCCTCCACTTTGCGTTGCACTGTCGCTGTCTCCGGCGAGCTCACCGAGCGATTCCGGCCAGCCACTGTTGCCCCTCGCCTCCTCAAGCACACAAGCGTGAACCCCAGACCCTGGCGCATCTCCCCGTAGCGCCAGCTCGTCCTCGCGCGCCCCAGAACCTCGGCAACGATGACGACCACCGCCGCCACCGTCTGTTTCCTCTCCGGTGAAGTCTCTGGTAAGAACCTGACCGCCCCTCTCTTTCTCCTTCACGCATGCATCATAACCACGTCCTTGCGCATATGAATGTGTCTTCCACTCGTCTTAGCACGCTGTGTAGCCTCACCCCCGTCGACGTCTGACCGCACCCGACGCCAGGAGCATCTCCGGCGAGGAATTCCGACGACGCTCGAGCGCCCCTGCTACCCGAAGACCACCTTGAGCTTCGCCATACTCCTGCGATCACTGTGAGCCCTTTACCTTCCTCCCTTGCTTCCTGTATTCACCAGCGCCCGTAAGCGGGCGCCGCTCCACTGCCGCCGTCAGCGCCGCCCATCTCTGGCAGGCACGCTGTGAGCCGTGCGATTACGATCCAGTGGCCACGATAGATTTTTAACCGAAGGGGCAAGAAGCAGTCTATGCCGTGCGATGTAAATTAGATCCAATGCCACACAGATCCCGATCCGTGCGAACCGGTACCAGCGAATAAGAACACGACACGTGGCCTGTGACTGTTTTAAAAACCAGAAACTTTTCTATTAGATGTTCAATTTTGCAAAATTCATAACTTTCAAACCACACGTCCAAATTTTTCAAATTTTATATCAATGGAATCAGCAAGACAAGCCCTAGCCAACCATGCACTTTGTTTAGTAAAAAACTTCTGTTAAATTGATTGTTTTTGCAGAAACTTGTGTATGCATGTTTAGGATAAAAAAATTGTTCTAAAATGATTTTGGGGATAAAATCTTTGGCAAATGGTTTGTTTTGAACCTACTGACCTTAGGAATCAAATTGTGGTTTCAAAACTGTATTTGATGAAGCAAAAGGATGAATCTTTGATTTAAACCATTTCTCGTCAAATAAAAATATGGTTTATTTATTAAAAATGGTTTTGGAAGAAAACCGTTAGGAAATGTTTTGATTTAAACTCTCTGACCCCAAACACCAAGTTTTATGATTTTAAAATGTATTTGGAAAACCCTATGAAAATTATTACTTTGCTAAAGGCATTTTCAACCACATAAAATAATGATTTGGTTTGAAAATGGTTTATAGGTAAAATCTTTTGCAAATAGTATTGCCACTTTATAAAATGACCAATAAGTGTTTTAAAATGATTATAACCCATTATAAACCACTTTTGTAAATAAAACAAAGTTTGGCATGCTTGCATGCATTGTTTCG
Organism: Avena insularis; assembly: GCA_023614405.1. Classification (NCBI taxonomy): domain Eukaryota; kingdom Viridiplantae; phylum Streptophyta; class Magnoliopsida; order Poales; family Poaceae; genus Avena; species Avena insularis. Next base: position 135,789,511 of record CM042685.1, on the reverse strand, counting down.
TTTCTATTATTTTATGTGATGAAATGCTTGAATGGTAGATTGAAATGTTGTTTGCTTGATTGAATTGTAGTGATTTGAAGTGAGTGAACATTGCAAAGATCAAGGAGTGAACTTATACTCTCTACCAAAAACGCAAGTGATGCTTCATACTTTTGTCCCATTATTTTCACTATGCATTAGTGATATTTCTAAGTAAGACTTGCATGGAATTTTTCCTAAGTATAAACCATGCTATGGGAAATCCTAGTAGATGAAACCTTAGTAGAAATTTCCTAAGTTAAGATTCCTATTACTATCATGCTTAGCTTAGCTAATAGAAAACAAGGGTGGAATATATATTCATGCTATGAAAAATTTCTAAGTCTGAGGACTTGTGTTTTGTTTAATAAAACAACTAAGTGAATGAATCACCTGGGTGGAATGGAAGGATTGGTTTTGTGTTGAGTGGTTCACAAGGCCCATTTCTATGGTTTACCTTGTGTATCTCACTTGTGGATGGCCACCCAGGAATAAAGAGATTTGAGATGTCAAATGTTGAGAAGCTTCAAGTGCAGCCACTTGGCATTATGGGCTCTGCCTGGATCATATAGGTTGCAATAACTTAGCCAAATGGACAGTTGGTGGTAGGGGATGATAGCTTGGAATGCGTCCATTCTGGTCTAAGGGAAGGCTTCTGAAAGATCTTGTCTTGGTGAAAGCAAGTCTTGTGGGGAAAGTGCACAACCTCTTCCGAGTGAACAATCTAAGTACTTAGCCATGTCCCTAGAAAAGGACAATTTGAGCATCAAGACATGGAAGCTATCAAGAATCTCATCATCCCAATTTCTAAGTTAAAAACTGGTGGGTGAACAAGGGATTGAAAGGATCACCAATTTCTATTGGGAGATGCCTTGGGAAATATTTTGTCAAGCAAAAACTTAGTGTTTTCAAATGATAAGGAAAATCTATTTTGAGCAAAGCAAGCCTAAGCTCCACTTAGCCAAATGCATATAGATGATAGACTCCACTATACTACCATAGTATCACTTTCCAATACAATTCAAATGTATTGACCCTTGTGGCTGTAACTTGTTATGTTGCAGGTTTGTTTGATATTAGTGAAGTTTAATGATTAGGATTACAAGTCTACAACCAACATGTCTGCCTCTGGCACTTTGAAGATGAAGGACCCCATGCTATTGTTATATTCTGCTACATTGTAATGAGATAGCCAAATGAGCTATGTAAGATGTAATAAATTATTTTATTCCTGGTTATAAAGTTGTATTATGACCTTTGTTTCTTGATATTACATCTTAACTGTGGATGCTAGCTATTGATCCATGGACTAGCATTGTAAACACACGGATCTCTACCTTATTAAAGGTTGGGAACCTTATAGATGGTATCAGAGCATTGTGTTGCCTGTAGGATTGTAACCCTAAGAATGGACAAAACCCCTTAGAAAAATAGGAGTTGTATTTGTTCCAAAACTTATTTACAAACAATCTTGTAAACTCTTTCCTCAACCTTTTTTGTTTTCATTCCACATCTCTTCCTTTTCAAACTTGATGGACAAAACCTCAACAAGAACAAAGACTTCAACATGAGCAAAGGACTTCACCAACTCAAATGACTTCAACTTCAACAACACCAATGACTTCAACTTTAGTTTCACCAAGGACTTCAACTTGGATATCACTAAGGACTACAAGTGAGACAAGTAATGTTACTCAAGACTTGAAGACAAAGGAAACAAAACTTGGGAATCATCATCACCTTTGAAGTTTTGTGACCAAGATTCAAGAAATTCTCCAAGGATACAAAGATTTTGTTCAAGAAGAATCAACTAAGAAGGATGGAAAGATTTCAAGTGAACCATATAGATGGACCACCCTATTCAGTTTAAGTCAAACCCACCAACTTATGTGGTGTAACAAAAATATTTTGTTGCCTAAAAATGTGCTTGAACTTTGTTGTTTGAGTGGAATGTTTGTTTGTGGATGCTTGCACATTGCTTGTGTGAATTGTGATGTGTGTGATTAGAATTATTTCCTTAGAAATCTTTTTGCCCATTCTAATCCAAATCCAACCCAAACAGATGACTTCTCCAAGAGACTCCAACATCAAGGATGGTGACAACAACAACCAAGAGGTCAACATGAGAGATCCACTGCTAGCAAGACAAACCCAGTTGAACCAAGTGACAACTCAGTTTTTAGCCAACAACAATGAGTTAGACCCAACCATGCAAGAAGTTTTGAAAACTCAATCCCAATTGTTGCAAGGGATGGCTACTCAAATGATCAACATGGGAGACAACTCTTCCCAAGGAGTTTGTGACCACAAGGATGACAAAGATGTTATTTTAGAGGGAACCCAAGCTTGCAATATTTGTGGAGACAAGGATCACACTTCCAAAGAGCATAAAGATCAATGCCCCAATTGTGAAGAGGAACATCCAGCTAGCCAATGCCCCACAACCCAAGCTACTTGTTACCTATGTGAAGGAAATAATCATGTCCCTATCCAATGCCCCATCTATTCCATAGTTCAACAAAGGAAACAAGGTGGAGTGCAACAAATGATTGTAGACTACCATGAGAGAGCCAAGTCTACCAAGAAGGATGAATACAAGGGAAAATCTTAGCTTGCACCTCCATGCAATATGACTCAATTTAAAGGACCAAAGAGGAGACATATGTATTATCCAAGGAATAATAGAAGGTCAAGGAGACCAGGAAACATTCATACCTTTGAGATAGCATATGAAGAACATGAACTAGAAGCACTCCTAGCTTTGGAGAAACCCAAGAAAAAGAAGGACAAAAGCCATGTGCAATGTGGTTATTGCAAAGAAATGGGACACTATGCCAGTGAATGTCCAGAGAAGAAGAAGTATAAGGAGATTAGCCAAGTGTGGTGCAACAACTGCAAAGAGCTAGGCCATTATGTAGCAACTTGTCCACAGAATATACGTGAAGAACTCAATCTTATCACATGTTACAACTGTGGTAACCAAGGACATTATGCAAGCAACTGTCCAGAAAAGATGAAGCACAAGATGAAGCCTATGAAGGATCTCAGCCTTGTCACATGTTTCAAGTGTGGAAACAAAGGACACTATGCAGATGTTTGCCCAGAAAGATTTCAACAAGATCCCAAGCAAACCAAGATGTAATTTAGTTGGAAAAATTTTAAGGGTGGTAGTACTCTAGTTGCTTTGAGCCAACTTGTAACCCATAGCCTCCCCAAATCTCGGGACGAGATTTATTTTAAGGGTGGTAGCCTGTCACATCCCAAGATTTTCCAAATCTTGTTATGTGAAAAATAAATAAACAAAATAAATTATTGTTGAATTTTAGGGTGAAAAGAAACTTTTGTTTTTAAATGGAAATTAAAATCCCATCTTGAACAAACTTTAATTAAAGTTTGAATTCAAAAAATCCAAATCAAAAGAAATGCATTCCTCATAAAATGCATCTGGAAATTTAAACACTTGGAAAATAAAACCAAACCCTAAACCCTAATGGAATAAAAATCATTTCCAAGTTATCTCCAAGCCTATGGATTTGATCCATATAAAATCTTGTCAACAAACAGTTAGAAATGATCAAGAATGACAAATAGAAATATTATAAAACCATATAAATTGGTTTCACTTAAATTGGAACCATGGATAAAATCTTATGAATATAATAAGATAAGGAAATTAAATTTCCAAAGCTAATAAAGAACTTATCTAAAATCCATACCAAATGGTGAGAAAATAATCCTAAAGATATTTAAAAGGATAAATAAATCTCAAATAAGATTTTACAAATTGGAATCACCAAGTTTGGATCTCTAAATAAAAAGATATGGATTTTATAAGATGAAGAAAGGAATATTAAATAAGGATTATTTAAAGACCAAATTAAATCTTGGCCTAATCTATTAAGCAAATGGAATGAATAGAATCCACATCCAAATAAAATAAAAGGATAAGGAATTTCCAAAATAAAATAAAATGGCATTAACCATTCTATCCCTATTTTAAGAAAGACAAATCTGTAATAAGAATGATCATTTAAATCATGAGAAAATGATATTTGGAATTTACCCAAGTGGAATAAAAGTTGTTAAATCAACTTAAATAAAATAAATCTTCCAAATAAAATTTAGGGAATAAAAACTATATATAATTCCATTGGAATTAAAACAAATACCCAATTCAAATGATTTATGAATTCTAGATGAATTATTTGATACCCTATTAAACAAGTAAAAACCTACTGAAAGGATTTAGAAGGATTTATAAATTTAAATGGTGTTTGAAATTATTAATAAACCTTATTTGATTTAAAACAAGGGCCTAATTGAATAATTAAAAGACTCCAAAGAGAATAAAGTTTTAATCCAAAATTGACTTTAGATTATATTACTAACCAGTATTTAAACCCACACAAAATTTGGCAAGGATTTGAATTCAAATGGATGTTTAAATTGACCAAACAAAATCAAAACAGAAAATCAAATGGGAAAAAGAAAAATAACAGGAGAAAAAAAAATGAAACGAGGCAACCCAACTAGCCTAGCTCACTAAGCCCATCGGCAGCCCATCTCTCTTTCCCGAACCGTTTTCTTTCTCACTCAAACACACACCCACAGAGACACTAACAACAGGACCCCACCTATTCTCTCTCTCTCACTGCCAAGCGACCCCACCGCCAGCTCACCTCGTCGTCTACCCCGCGACTAGTTCTTCCTCCCGTTACTGCCGATTGATTCGCGTCGTCAATTCTCTTCAATGCCGCGTGATCATCACCCCCTGACCACACTCACTTAAGCGCCCCGTTTCCCCTCTTCCTTTCCCCCCAAACATCACGCCTCGAGAGCCACCAGGCTGCCTCCATTTTGCGTTGCACTGCCGCTGTCTCCGGCGAGCTCACCGAGCGATTCCGGCCAGCCACCATCGCCCCTCGCCTCCTCGAGCACACAAGCGTGAACCCCAGACCCTGGCGCATCTCCCCGTAGCGCCAGCTTGTCCCCGCGTGCCCCAGAACCTCGGCAACGACGACGACCACCGCCGCCACCGTCTGTTTCCTCTCCGGCGAAGTCTCTGGTAAGAACCTGACCGCCCCTCTCTTTCTCCTTCACGCACGCATCATCACCATGTCCTTGCGCATCTGACTGTGTCTTCCACTCGTCTTATCACGCTCTGTAGCCTCGCCCTCGTCGATGTCTGACCGCACCCGACGCCAGGAGCATCTCCGGCGAGGAATTCCGACGATGCCCGAGCGCCCCCTGCTACCCGAAGACCACCTTGAGCTTCGCCATACTCCTGCGATCACTGTGAGCCCTTTCCCTTCCTCCCTTGCTTCCTGTATTCACCGCGACGCCGTAGGCAGAACCAGCGCCGCCACCTGCCGCCGTCAGCGCCGCCCATCTCTGGAAGGCACACTGTGAGCCGTGCGATTACGATCCAGTGGCCACAATAGATTTTTAACCGAAGGGGTAAGAAGCAGTCTGTGCCGTGCAATGTAAATTAGATCCAACTCCTCATAGAGCCTGATCCGTGCGAACCGGTACCAGCGAATAAGAACATGACACGTGGCATGTGACTGTTTTAAAAACCAGAAACTTTCCTATTAGATGTTCAATTTTGCAAAATTCGTAACTTTCAAACCACACGTCCAAATTTTGCAAATTTTATATCAATGGAATCATCAAGACAAGACCTAGCCAACCATGCATTTTTTTAGTAAAAATATTCTGTTAAATTGATTGTTTTTGCAGAAACTTGTGAATGCATGTTTAGGATATAAAAATTGTTCTAAAATGATTTTGGATATAAAATCTTTGGAAAATGGTTTGTTTTGAACCTACTGACCTTAGGAATCAAATTATGGTTTCAAAAATGTATTTGATGAAGCAAAAGGATGAATCTTTGATTTAAACCATTTCTAGTCGAATAAAAATATGGTTTATTTATTAAAAATGGTTTTGGAAGAAAACCTTTAGGAAATGTTTTGATTTAAACTCTCTGACCCCAAACACCAAGTTTTATGATTTGAAAATGTATTTGGCAAACCCTATGAAAATTATTACTTTGCTAAAGGCATTTTCAACCACATAAAATAATGATTTGGTTTGAAAATGGTTTATAGGTAAAATCTTTTGCAAATAGTATTTCCACTTTATAAAATGACCAATAAGTGTTTTAAAATGATTATAACCCATTATAAACCACTTTTGTAAATAAAACAAAGTTTGGCTTGCTTGCATGCATTGTTTTGTTTCTATTATTTTATGTGATGAAATGCTTGAATGGTAGATTGAAATGTTGTTTGCTTGATTTAATTGTAGTGATTTGAAGTGAGTGAACATTGCAAAGATCAAGGAGTGAACTTATACTCTCTACCAAAAAGGCAAGTGATGCTTCATACTTTTGTCCCATTATTTTCACTATGCATTAGTGATATCTCTAAGTAAGACTTGCATGGAATTTTTGCTAAGTATAAACCATGCTATGGGAAATCCTAGTAGATGAAACCTTAGTAGAAATTTCCTAAGTTAAGATTCCTATTACTATCACGCTTAGCTTAGCTAATAGAAAACAAGGGTGGAATATATATTCATGCTATGAAAAATTTCTAAGTCCGAGGACTTGTGTTTTGTTTAATAAAACAACTAAGTGAATGAATCACCTAGGTGGAATGGAAGGATTGGTTTGTGTTGAGTGGTTCACAAGGCCCATTTGTATGGTTTACCTTGTGTATCTCACTTGTGGATGGCCACCCAGGAACAAATAGATTTGAGATGTCAAATGTTGAGAAGCTTCAAGTGCAGCCACTTGGCATTATGGGCTCTGCCTGAATCATATAGGTTGCAATAACTTAGCCAAATGGACAGTTGGTGGTAGGGGATGATAGGTTGGAACACGTCCATTCTGGTCTAAGGGAAGGCTTCTGAAAGATCTTGTCTTGGTGAAACCAAGTCTTGTAGGGAAAGTGCACAACCTCTGCAGAGGGAAAAATCTAAGTACTTAGCCATGTCCCTGGAAAAGGACAATTTGAGCATCAAGACATGGAAGCTATCAAGAATCTCATCATCCTAATTTCTAAGTTAAAAACTGGTGGGTGAACAAGGGATTGAAAGGATCACCAATTTCTATTGGGAGATGCCTTGGGAAATATTTGTCAAGCAAAAAATTAGTGTTTTCAAATGATAAGGAAAATCTATTTTGAGCAAAGCAAGCCTAAGCTCCACTTAGCCAAATGCATATAGACGATAGACTCCACTATACTACCATAGTATCACTTGCCAATACAATTCAAATGTATTGACCCTTGTGGCTGTAACTTGTTATGTTGCAGGTTTGTTTCATATTAGTGAAGTTTAATGATTAGTATTACAATTCTACAACCAACATATCTGCCTGTGGCACTTTGAAGATGAAGGACCCCATGCTATTGTTATATTCTGCTGCATTGTAATGAGATAGCCAAATGAGCTATGTAAGATGTAATAAATTATTTTATTCCTGGTTATAAAGTTGTATTATGACCTTTGTTTCTTGATATTACATCTTAACTGCGGATGCTAGCTATTGATCCAGGGACTAGCATTGTAAACACAGGGATCTCTACCTTATTAAAGGTCGGGAACCTTACACAACATTTATTAGCTACTACTTGAACATTTGGGTAACATGGTCAAGAGAAACAACCGAGAAGATTCTATAATGATGGAGAAGTGTGTTTTGAGGTTTATGCATAGCGTTCCTTGTGCTAAAGACTATTAATAGAATCTTTAGTAGATGCTAGAATGGAATAGATGATCCAACATCTGGCAATGTTGGGATTCATGAGTCTTGATCCAACAGTGAAAATATTCAAAGTTATTCGTACACTATATATAGTGGTAAGATAAGATAAGATATTAAATCCCCTAGAAATAATCTTGTTGGTTCTCCTTCAGTACACAATACACCAAAATCTTGTAGATCGAATTACATTGAAAGACCCTATAGGATTATTTCCTATTTCATTTGATCCTATGAATCAAATGGTGTAGGATAATTTCCATAGCATATCCCCATTTTGAAAAAAGGAGAATTTCCAAAGCATCTCCCTCGGTAGGCATAATTTTTTTACGCAATCAAACATCTTAAGTATATAATCAAGATTTTCATAAATAGTATATCAACTTCTAAAATGTCAAATCAATATCAGTATTATTTCCATGTTACGTTTCCTTTTCCTTTAAAGGTCCTTTGCTTATCCAGTCACCACGCGATGTGCTTTACCTGACATATGAGCTTGCTGATGACGATGAGGAGGATGATCGTGGTATGTGGTGGTTAGCAAGATCTCCCCCTGTTTCAAGACTTATTCTGGTCTATACATATGGTGTCACAAGCAATACAATTGCTAATGATACCAGTGTTATTAACTATGGTCACACCATTCACACATATCCTTCCAAGTTTGACTGCATGGTGTTCTTGATGGACACAAGCCAGTTACATGCAGCTAACCAATGGAAAAGGGTTATTGAACTTGGATCATATTCTTCTTTTCTTGGTGTGAACTATCCGATTAACATTTCATTAGGCGGTGCAAATGATCCACCAGGACATCTGATGAGAAAGAACTGTGTTTACACCTCACACCAACCAATTGGCTACGATTACAGGATGCGCCCTGATATTTTCCTCTTCAGTCTGAATGGTGACGCAGCTATTGGTTTCCATACCAACACTCGCTAGATATGGTCGGAGACTCCATTTTGGTGCATCACAAGCTTATAAAATGCCTTGGAGTGGAATGAGCTGGTTCAAGGATATCTCATTTAATCTCGGCCTTCTATTGAACTCTTTCTTTTGGCTGGTTTAGCTGATGTACTACTCAGCATTTAGTTTCACACCCGGTCTAACTTGTAAAATACTTTGTATTACCAAACTCCTTTTGTAAACTTGGAAGTTTCTCCAGTATATGTATGTTTTAGCAAGATCATAAAAGAACATTATTTAGGCAAACAGTTGTACTGTACTACTCCTACATAATTTCTTCCAGAATGTTGTATTACTAGTTGTATTACTAGTTGTATTATTAGTAGTACTCCTAGAAGGTCTGTAGTTTTGTTTCTTTTTCACTGCAGTTTGAGTCCTGTAGCAAGCTTTTGTAGGTATGTTGGACATGTTGGCACTACGCTCGGAAACTGCATACGGTGGAGCACGAAGTTTCTAGGTTTACTATTAAAAACATGTCGCTCATCATGGCATCTCTCTTGATTTGATAAGGCAATATTGTACGACTGTGTGCTAGTCTAGTTTTTTCCTGAACAAGTGCTAGTCTAGATAATAGTCGATGAAGCTAGTTGGAGTACTACTGATAGTAGCTGCTATAGGAAAGAGAGAGGGAGGGATTTTTTCACACGCCAATGCACATGGAAGTGCGTTCCTGCCAAGACAAGCTGGATTTAACTCCCTCAGCGGCCTCCCCCCACACAATCTTGGTGGGAATATTCCCTAGAGGCAATCATGTATGATATAATTCCCATTTATTTATAATGTTTTTAAGTTGTCCTTGCATGAACATCTGATGTATATCATTGAATATGTGATTCAGTTGTGGAACTATATATTCATGTTTCTCATACTAAATATCCTTGGTCATTGAGGTTGTGCTGGACACACAACTTAGACTAATGTGAAAGTTGGCAGATGACTGGGTTCCACTTGTCATGGGCATGGTGATACTATTCTAACTTACACGGATTTGGCTAAAGAGGTAAGTGAGTTGGATTGACCCATATTTAGATACAACGAACAAGTCATCATTTGTATATCTCAATCAATGTAATCCTTAGCCCTGAGATTATTGCACAATATGAGTTATGGATCACTAACTTAGGTTCTATCAAACGCTGATCCGTAATAGGGAAGTTCTAAAGGAGGAGTTTGGGTCGACTGAGGATCAAGCTACGTGATGTGGATAACCAAGATGGGATTTTCCCCTCCAACTGGAGATATATTATTTGGCCCTCTCGTGGGATATGATTCGAAAATCATGGCCATATGCGACTCGATTTGAGTGTTAACCGAGGTGATCAACTAAGAGTTAGTGAGATGAATCACCTATCATGGATCGATAAGAGAGCCAGACTATTTAAGGGATGACGATTATTCGCAAATAGCTCGAGAAGGTATATCGTGAGGAAAAAGGGACTTGAACATAAGTCGCATTGGAAGTCATGTTGTCATGACTCTTTGGTACTTGGGAGTCGGCATGTTCAGCTAGGATCCGCTACCGATTGATCGATTGCAAGTCAAACTCCAATTGTGTCCAAGTTGCCATGAGCCTGCGGGGTCACACAATTAAGAGTGGGAGCAAGGTCGGGTTGGATCTGAACCCGAAATCTATTTGGGTTGGATCCAAACCGGATATGGACTGAGTCAGTGAGTCACACTCACAATGAGTAACATGGGATTTAGTGAATTCTCCACAAGTGATTGGAGCCCATTTTCACTCCCTATATATATTGGGGCACACATACCTAGAGAGGTGCTGCGATTAGGTGATGACTGCAAGTGCACATATCAATTGTAGCTAGTTTCAAAGTAAAAGTATCAAATCCATAGAGAGCTATTGGTAAAGGTCATTATGCCCCTGGTCACTATTTACCAAAGGATACTTAAAGGATTCCTTTGATCTCAAGTAAAGGGTGTTTGAAAGGTTTTTGATTGTTTGCAGAAAAGTAATTAAAATGAGTAAAAGAAAGCAAGTAACAAGGTTATGTGAAAGCGTGGTTGAATTTAATAGGGCTAAAATGTTCTCGGGGATGTAGGATACACCACTAGCATGATATTATTATAAATTAAGATAATATACTTCTTGTGTCATGAGATGTGTGGAGAGAGCTCCATAATAAGATGTTCACTACAAATCTCGTAGAAAGCTACTTTGTTGAGCTAAGAGTGAGGTCACCTCTAAATAACCACTGTGATGTCTAAGAGCAATAACCCATACAAAACACCGCAATTAAGGGTTTCCCCATGGATATCGTAATTAGATTAGGGAGTCCCTCTTTATCCTCCTTTGACCTTGTAGGTTACGAGCCGACGCCAATCTGTCACGAAGCTATTCCGGGCACGATCCCAAAACACGTACAAATAATTTCTCCCTAGCTTTAGTCCCAAGGGCAAATGATATGTGGCCGACTACACATACCATCTAAAGAGAGAGATAAAACACAAATCATAAATCTATCATAGACCGGGCAGTCATACAGACACAAGAATAGATCATCTTTATTGCAAGTTCATAATAGTTCTAAGGTTTCTCCATCTCCCCAAGAACAAAGGAACTACACACACATGGAAGAAATCAACAACATCATCATAATCAAATGGATGGATAAAAGTATGGAGGTTGAATCTGGAATTACAACAAGATCTAATAGATGAGGGATGGGGTAGTGATGGTGATAGAGATGCAACTGTTGATGGTGAAGGGGATGATGCGATATCCTTCAATTACTACAATAGAACTGACCTGTAGAGGCACTATTTTGGTTCCATAGAGACACAATTATTGTCTCTACATACTTGTAGAGACATTTTACACATTGTCTCAAAAGTGTCTCTACGGGCAGTGTCTCTTATGTGCTAAGGACACTAGTAATAATGTCTATAAATCTTATAAGACACAATAAAGAGGCATTATATTATGTCTCTACATGTAGAGTAAAAAATACTATGAAAAACATGTCAAAAGTAATCCTTAAACTCTTGACCTTAATGATAAAGACTTATTTCGTCCAACCATCTCAACCTTACACAAGATCTTGTTTATACATGGAATTAATTTCTTTTGAGTATAGCACAACCTGACTAAAACTTGAAACAAATGTCTCTAGAGAATAAGAAAAATGCCTCAAATAGTGTCTTTACAGAAAATGTAAACACCTTTTGCAATGTGTTTCAATGATTGCATGTATATAACTTCTTGACACGATTTAGAATGCCTCAAAAGTTGTCTCTAGAATGAAAATTCCACTCTTTTAGAAAAATGTATTAACTGGTGTCTCTATATTTGAGGCACATCCTTCAGTGTCTCAACAATTGTCTCCATAGGATGCAAAATATCTCTACCTGATTTTTAAAGAGACAAAATAAGAAGTGTCTCAAGGAGAATGTCTCTATGGTAGGTTTTTGTTGTAGTGAATTGTTAGGTATGCCCTAGAGGCAATCATGTATGATGTAATTCCCATGGTATTCATAATGTTATTAAGTTGTCCTTGCATGAACATCTGATGTATATCATTGAATATGTGATTTAGTTGTGGAACTATATATACATGTTGTTCATACTAAACATCCTTGGTCATTGAGGTTGTGCAAGACACACAACTTAGACTAATGTGAAAGTTTGCAGATGACTCGGTTCCACTTTTCATGGGCATGGAGATGCCATTCCGACTTACACGGATTCGGGTAAAGAGTTCAGCGACTCGGATTGACCCATATTAAGATACAACAAACAAGTCGTCATTTGTATGTCTCAATCAATGCAATCCTTAGAACTGAGGTTGTTGCACAATCCAAGTTGAGGATCACCAACTTAGGTTCTATCAAACGTTGATCAGTAACTGGGCAGTTATAAAGGCAGAGTTTGGGTCGACTGAGAATCAAGCTCCGTGATGTGAAGAACCAAGATGGGATTTTGCCCCTCCACCTGCAGATATATTCTCTAGGCCCTCTTGGATCATATGATTCAGAAAGCATGGCCATGCATGAGTCGGTTAAGTGTTAACCGAGGAGTTCGACTAAGAGTTAGTCAGATGAATCACTTATGTCGGATCGAGAAGAGAGTCAGACTATTTAAGGGATGACGATTATTCGCCTATAGTTCGACAAGGTATATCGTGAGGCAAAAGGGACTCAGACGTAAGTCAAATTGGAAAGGCATGTCATCATGAATCTTTGGTATTTGGGAGTCGGCACGTTCTACTAGGAGCCGCTACCGATTGATCGATTGAGAGCCGGACTTGAATCGTGTCCAAGTTTCAATGAGCCTACGGGGTCACACACTTAAGAGCGGGAGAAAGTTAGGATTGGATCTGAACCGGAAATCGGATTGGGTTAGACCCGAGCCGGATTTGGACTGAGTTAGTGAGTCGGACTCATAGTGGATAATATAATATGGGCTTTAGTGAATGGGCCACATGTGAGTGGAGCCCACTTTCACTCCCTATATATAGTGGGCACAGAACCATAGGAGGGTTGGCGGTTAGCTCATTACATGCGTTGGTAACCCTAGCTCTACAGTAGTCATGCCGCCGTACTGGATGTAGCAGTCCACCGCATGCACTCGTCCTCGTATGTGTGGACACTAGCAGAGGCGCCGCGCGATCAACGCTTGGACGATCGTTGATTGGATCAAGATCGTGGAGACTGCACTACATTCAACAGACGTGCTTCATCAGTTCCACAACTACACGTCTAGTGGTAATCCTCGTGGCCTTCTACCTCAACTAGATCTTGGGATCACCACGTAGGGCAAATATTTTCTTTATCTCTGCGTGTCCCAATAGTGGTATCCGAGCGATAGCTTCTGGTTTTACGCTCAAGATCGTGCATATGTGATGTGCAGTTAGCATTAGATTGGATCTATTTGCTGTTTTGGTGGTCGGTCTATGAGATAGATCGGTTTTGTACTAGGTTGACTAAATCTGTACTTGGGGAAATGGATGATCTAGTTTTCGTGATCATATTTCTGAGGTCGTAGAACAACATACCCCTACCGATCGGTTTCCGCCATCGGGGTAGACTGCGACACGTAAATCCAGATGCCGTGATCGAAGATCAAAAGAGTTTGATTGAATCAGAGTACATATCGGGTTTGGGTAAAATTGTTTTATTCGATTAAGAAATCCATGTTCGAAATGTAGATGAGATCTATTTTTTCGGAGTACAGATCGGGACCGTTGGATTCGCCCCGTCGTAGCTCCATAGATGTCGTTGCGAGTTTCAAAACGCCGGTAGATATCATATCTATGCATAACTTATTTTTGCAGGAAGTTGTGAATGGCATGGCTTATGTGCATGTGATGTGTGTAATCCATACGTGATCTACAAATCATGGTTTTATTAGCCGGCTGGAGCTTAGGTGCTATCATTTTATTGTATAACGACCTGCTTGTTGGATTATCTATGTAATTTAATTTACTAAGCTAGTGTAGCTGTTTGGAGAACCCAGATGGCATGGAAATCGATGTACAAGTCGGCGACATGGAGTAAGACGGCAAGTGAAAAGAGTTGGGATGAGTCGGATTATAGGCTTTGTGGAGATGGAGATCGCCACGAAGATAGCCATACCAAATCACATTATAATTGATTAATTTGTGTTATCGTTATGTCTCTGTTTTACCTCTATAAGATAGTCGGTAAAATTTAATCCTCAAAGAAGGTCTAGTCAGTTTTCCCTCCAGTGTTTGCACCATCACAACTAGGACATTTTTGGTAATGGGCTCATAAAATTGAGGTGCTACCAATTCTTTCCGACTAGGTGGGTTCTTGTCAGACTCTTACAGCAGAAACACTCAGTAAGCTAGACGGGTCTATCACAATAGTTGTGGGCTCGGGGAAAAGTCATATAGGAGTCGGGGCATGTGATGCCACCCGAACAACAAGAGTCGTATGAGATGCGATTGACAAGGAGTTGTCTACCTAGATCACTTGGCGGCTAGCGGTGATGCTAAATCTCACTAGCCGACTTGCTTATCTAGGATCCTGAATCACTAAGTAACCATTAGAGGGGGTGTTGATTCTAGTGGGAGCATAAGTATTAAAATGTTTAATATGCTTTCTCTTTTATGAATACATGTCTTAAGTGTTTTTCATATTTTCTGTTGTAGATCATGGCACCAAGTAACTCACTCTCAGATATCCGGTTTTGCTTTGAGAACCATTCTTGAGAAAGATAAACTAAATGGCACTAATTTTACCAACTGGTATCAAAATCTAAGAATTGTTTTCAAACAAGAAAAGAAGGACCCTGTCCTAGACAACCCACTTCCAGATGAGCCGAATGAGAACGCAACTGTCGCTGCCACCAATGCCTACCGTCAGAATATGGATGAGTCCACATAAATAAGCTGTCTTATGCTTTCTCACATGGAATCGTACTTGCAGTAGCAATTTGAGAATGTTGAGGCCTACTATATGATAGAAAAACTCAAAAGTATGTTCTAGGATCAAGATAAGACTGAGTCCACGTGGCTTTTCTGAGTTTCAAGCTTAAGGATGGTGATCCACTAAGTCCACGTGTGATCAAGATGGTTGGTTACATGTAGTCTATAGAAAGGCTTTACTTCCCCATTATCAAAGAGTTTGCTATGGACATAATACTGAACTCTCTTCCTAGTGTGTATGGTCAGTTCATTTTGAACTACCACATGCATGGTATGGATAAGAAGCTCACTCAATTACATGGGATGCTCAAGCAGGCAGAGGCGGATCTCAAGAAGGTGATGGTGCAGAATAAGGCTAAGTTCAAGAAAAGTTCTTGGACTAAGAAGAATGCTAAGTCGCGAGGAAAGCAGGCTCAGGACCCAGTCCCAAACACTTCCTTAGGGACTAAGCCATCTCCTTCAGCCAGATCCACTTGCTTCTACTAGAAGTTGGATGGCCACTGGAAGAGGAAGTATAGCAAGTACTTGGCTAACAAAGCCAAGAGTGGAGGTGTGACTTCTGGATCAGGTATGCTTGTTTGGAATGTTATAGACATTTATCTTGCTGATGCACCTAATAGTTCTTGGGTATATGATACCAAATCAGTTATTAATATCTACAATTCGTTGTAGGGACTGGTAAGAACTAGGAGCATAGCAAGAGGCGAGGATGATATTCGAGTCAGAAACAAAGCGACAGTCGCTGCATTGGAAGTCGGCACGATGCAACTTCATTTACCTTCCAGATTCATTATGGACCTAAATAATTGTTATTATGGTCCAGTGCTTAGTCGAAACATTATTTCTGCCTCATGTTTAATGAGACAAGGTCATGAGTCGAATATTAAGAATAATGGTTGTTCTTTATATTTGAATGATATGTTTCACATCTTTGCACCTGTCCAGGACAGGTTATTTATTTTGAATCTTGATGGTGAGTCGGTTTATAACATAAATGTTAAAAGGTTAAAACCAAATGATCTGAATATGACTTACTTTTGGCACTATCGTCTTGGTCATATAAGTTTGAAATGCATGAAGAAGCTCCATGATGATGAACTCCAAACTTCGATCGAGTTGGAGTTATTCGAGACATGCGAATATTGCCTACTTGGCAAAATGACCAAGACACCTTTTGAAAAGAGTTGTGAAAGGGTGTCCGACTTGTTGGGACTAGTACATAGTGCTATATGTGGACCATGATCACGACATCTAGTGGTGGTTATGAGTAATTCATTACCTTCACTGATGATTTGAGTCGGTATGGATATATCTACTTGATGAACCATAAGTCGGAAGCCTTTGAAAAGTTCAAAGAATTCCAGAATGAAGTACATAATCAACTCGGCAAGAAAATAAAGTTTCTTCGATCGGATCGAGGAGGCAAGTACATGAGCCATGAGTTTGATGACCATCTGAAAAGTTGCGGAATAGTTCATCAACTTACTCCGCCAGGAATACCGCAGAGGAACAATGTGTCGGAAAGGCATAATCGCACCTTGTTGGACAGGGTATGATCAATGATGAGTCGAACAGATCTGCCTTTGTCATTTTGGGGTTATTCTCTAGAAACAGCGGTGTTCACACTAAACAGAGTACCATCAAAGTCGGTAGAGAAGACACCTCATGAGATGTGGACAGGCAAGAAGCCAAGTTTGTCTTTTCCTAAGATTTGGAGTTGTGAAGCATTTGTCAAGCGACTTTCGTGGGGTATCCGAGGGAAATTCAAATAAGTGTATTTTCGTGGGATATCCGAGGGAAACCTTGAGTTACTACTTCTACAACCGACAAGAGGGGGAAGTGTTTGTCACTCTAAACGGTTTCTTCCGCGAGAAACAGTTTCTTAGTCAGGGATTCAGTGGGAGCACAATGCAGCTCGAAGAAATTCGAGAGGAACCGTGTAATACCCTCGCCTGATAAGGCTAAGTTCATGTGCATAGTGCCAATCCCTGGATCGGTTCACTGGCACACACATTACAAAATGATAACAAATATAATTATACATCATAAATACAATGAATATGATCCAGAATTTACATTATATTACACAAATACACAACGGAAACAATAACAAGGTAGATCTCCATTCTTCAAATGTGCCATAGGCGAACAATCACTGAGTGGAGTCTCGCAACCTATAACGATCACTCATAAACGATAGAACCTGCAACATGAAAGGTTGCAGCCACGAATGGTCAATAATTTGAATCTATTGTCAAGTGTCACTAGTATGTGGATATCAAATGGAACCTACCAATTACATGCATATTTGGCTAAGTGGAGTTCAGGCTGATTTGCATAAAGCAATTAGTTTTATCCTATCATTTCCAAATAGTTTTAATCCTTTCTGAAAATTGTATGAACACGTTGGCCAACACCAAGTGCTTATAACCCCTTCTTCAACCATCAAATTTTATTAAGAAATTGGAATGTCGAGATCATCCATAAGATTCAAGCCTTAGGTGCTCAATATTGTCCATAACCGGGGACACGGCTAATCGATTAGATCTATATCTTCTGCAGAAGTTATACACTTTACCCACACGACACAATCTCGTCTTGATGCCACCAGTGGCCGCTGGTTTCGTACACACCAATTGGTATATCGGCAGATCGATAATGTGAGGAAGTCTTTCTGTAGAAGTCCTCCCGTTACACAATACTAGGACGTCTAACAGGCACCAATGCAAGGATATAACCCCCAATACACAATTCTAGTTAACCTGAAGATATACCAATGCAAAGGTTCTTCCGCTATGTAATTAACTAAGCAAGAGCCCATATTAGCATGTGGTTGTACTGGAAGCTACTGTATGAGAAACATGTCAATCTCTATTATACCTAGGGGGTCTTCTTCCAGTGCACACACGAGAGAGGTAGCCAAAGATACGGTCCCCTTCGTTGCCACTTCTTTAAAACTCAACAACATTAACATTACACCTAGGTGAGTCATTAAGTACTTGTTTTATGATATAAAACATAGCTTTTCCAATACCTCATAATACTCTTGACATGATATTCCACCCCGAATCTATAGCTGGGCTAAGCATACTAAAACTACGATGTTTCCACTAAGAAAGATACAAAAGGATATCCTAAATAGGACATAGCATATCATAACACATAGTACAAAATATTCCTACACATACACTTCTACTAAAAACAACTACAATGCATAGGAAAATAATTATGACATTTATGATAGTGCCACTTGCCTTTTAGTTGATGTAGTCGTTCAAACAATCCTCACAATTGCAATCATTGCACTCGTCTCAATCAAAATAGTTGCACTGCTCGCAATCTATCGATCAAACAATTACACAACAAACACACCAATCAAAACAATGCAATTATGCACAATACAACAAAACAATGATGAACAAATGCATGCATGACAATTTAATATGTCATAATGGTTGTAATTAGTTCTCTCAATAATATTAGATTACATGATGTATGTGGAGAATTATTTAATGCAATAGGGTATTTATTATTAAATCTTTATTGCTAATATAGGAGTTTTAATAGTTCTATTGAAACTTCTGTACTAATTGCCGTATTAAATTTGGGTCTGGGGTGTAATGGATAGAGGACATTAATATGAACCAGTAGCAAATGGATTCACCCTGATCGGAGTTATAAATCTTTTCTTACGATTTAAATAGTGTTTAATGGAGTTTAAATCATTTAAACAATTTCTGTTGTCTAAAATTCAAACTAAAGACAGATCCGTAATCTACACGATAATGTGATTACAGGGGCATATTATTTGTATTTTTATGAGTTATAAATTATTTACTATGAATTTTATACTCTAAAAGGCCATTAAAACTATTTAAATCTCTACAGCAGTTCTACACTGTAAAAGTTGGATACAATAGTATATTAATGTTGTAAATGACATTAGGAATACATAGACACTTTATTTGTATTTTTCTGATCTACAGATATTTTACTATGATTTATTTAGTCTAAATTGTCCATTAAACTATTTAAATTATTAAAGTAAATATATACTGTAAACATTATATCCAATAATATAATATTATTCTACACAATTTTATGAATCCAATCATATATTATTTATAATTTTTTGACATGTATTTGATTTAATATGAATTTTAAAACATCTGACTATTTTCTGCTATTTTAAATCATTTTCACAAGGAAAGGGAATATTCCCTGGAATATACCCTGCGAGGTGGCGCGTTATGATTCATCGGTACCCCTTCGGCGCTGGTTAGAACATGAGCTATTGGATCTTATGTGGATCGGACGGTCCACGTCGAACATGGAAATCTCACCGGTGGAGCGGCGTCGGGCGACGGCGGTGACTTCGGGAGCAATGGTGGCGAACGCTCCGACGGTATTCAAGCACGTCCGGGTGGTATAAGGGGAGCAGAGGACTATGTCGATCAAGATGGTGTCCACAGGGTTGATTGCTTCTCCTGGCGACTACGGCGGCTGGCTGGAGGCGGCAGAGGACTATGGGGCTCCGCCGAGCAATTGGCGGTGCTCCCGTGCACCTGTGAGGGGGAAATAGGGGTGAGGCAACGAAGTAGATCAAGGGGAAGATAACAAGGGTGAGAGGAGGGCGCGGGGTGCTCGGGAGCATCGGCCTCGACCTCGGTAATGGAGCGGCGGATCAGGAGGAGCTCTCCCGGCGGCTAGCGTTTCAGGAAAGTCGAAAAACGATACGGGAAGAGACGCGGGAGGTTTATAAGTGAGGAATTCATGCACGAGGGTGAACAGAAACTCGCGAATTTGGGGGGGATTTGCGACAGGATCGAAACCGTGTTCGGTTCAATCTCCAGCTCGAGGAGGAAGATGATGGGTGGGACCCACCTGTCGGTGGCTGAGCGGAAGGGGAAAAACAGGGGGAAGAGAGGGGGTTCTGCTTGGGCTGCTTGTCCAGCGTGGGCCGTAGTTGGGCCATCGCTGCGGTTCCTGCTGCTGCGCACGCACGGGTGAGCGGTAGGTAGTGAGTTGGTGTGCTGGGCCGGGGAGGTCCGCGGGTAGGTTTAGTTCTTCCCTTTGTTTTTTCCTGGTTCTTTTTATTCTTTTCTGATTTGTATTTCTTTTCTAGATTTTGTTCTATAACTCCAATTGGAGTGATTCAAATTTCTAGATTTTTGTAAATTCAAAGTACACCTCTTAGGATGCATAGAGATTATATTTACCATTTTTAAAATACCATTAGTCCCCATCGTTTACATGATGCATGTATGGCTAGCTTAGGGATTTATAAAAAAAATATGATTTCTTTGTGTATCATTATAAATACAGTTATTCCATAATATATTTGTAGGTCTTTAGGGAATACCTTTTCTTGTCTGAATTTAATTTCAAGTACATTTTTTTATAGAACCCTATTGTAAGGTTCCCAACCTTTAATAAGGTAGAGATCCCTGTGTTTACAATGCTAGTCCCTGGATCAATAGCTAACATCCACAGTTAAGATGTAATATCAAGAAACAAAGGTCATAATACAACTTTATAACCAGGAATAAAATATTTCATTACATCTTACATAGCTCATTTGGGTATCACATTACATTGCAGCAGAATAACTATAAAGCATGGGGTCCTTCATTCTCAAAGTGCCACAGGCAGTCATGTTGGTTGTAGACTTGTAATCATAATCAATAAATTTCACTAACATCAAACAAACCTGCAACATAATAAGTTGCAGCCACAAGGGTCAATACATTTGAATTGTATTGGCAAGTTTCACTACTATGTAGAAATAAGTGGATCCTATCATTTACATGCATATTTGGCTAAGTAGGGTTTAGGCTCATTTGTAGAAAGCAATATAGTTTTGTCCTATCTTTTCAAAATAGTTTTAATCTTTTGTCAAATCTTTCTAATCTTCTTGGAAAACTCCAAGTGCTTCAAATCCCTTGTTGTCACCATCAATTTTTACTTTGAGAAATTGGAATATCGAGATCTTCCATAGCTTCAGGCCTTAGTTGCTCAGTATTGTCCATAACCGGGGACACGGCTAAGTACTTAGAATTTTGATCTTCTGCAGAAGTTGTACACTTTACCCACATGACACAATCTCATCTTGATGCCACCAGTGGCCGGTAGATAAGTACTCACCAAGATGGAGTACTGGCAGATTGAGAATGTGACAAAGTCTTTCCATAGAAGTCCTCCCAATACACAATGCTAGCTTGTCATCCAGGCACCAATGTAGGGTTTCAAGTTCCCTTACACAATTCTAGTTAACCTGAAGATGCCAATGCATGCGTCTTCCACTATGTAGTTGACTAAGCCAGAGCCCATTTAGCATGTGGCTGTACACGGAAGCCACTGTACGAGAAACATGTTCAATCTCTAAGTCCCTGGGTGGTTTTCTTCCAGTGCACATACAAAAAGAGATGGCCATATAAACATGGTTCCTTTTGTTGCCACCTTGTCCAAAACTTGAGTATCCTTGTCCACCCAGGTGGTTCATTGAATACTTTTTTATTATATAAAACATATATCTTTTCAACTCTTCATATACTCACAACATGTATCCCACCCCAAATATATAGCTGGGCTAAGCATACTAGAACTACAATGTTTCCACTAAGGAATATATAAGGGTATCCTATTAGGATTTAGCATAGCATAAAATATAGTAATCCTTTACATGCATGTTTCAAAATCCACTAAGTGTAATGGAAATAGTAGGACATGGATGATAGTGTCACTTGCCTTTTTAGTAGAGAATGATGGTTCACTTCTTGATCTTGCAAATATCACACTCTTCTAATTCCACTACAATTCAATCAAGCAAACATAGACTCAACTAGCATTCCAACCAATTTATCACACATAAAATAATAGAAACAAGGTCATGCATGCAAGCATGCAAAAGATAGTTTTATTTGCAAAAGTGGTTTCTACTAGGCTCTAAACATTATAAAGTTCAAAAGTGGTCATTTACTAAAGTGGTAAAACCATTTGCAAAAGGTTTTATCTGTAAACCATTTCTAAATCAAATCAATATTTTATGTGGTTGAAAATGATTTTAGTAAAGCAATATTCTTTAAAGAGTTCACCAAATATATTTTTAATTCTCAAAACTTGGTGTTTAGGGTCATAAGGTTTGAATCAAATCATTTCCCAAAGGTTTTACTCAAAAATCATTTCTAAATCATAATCAATATTTTTATTTGACTAGAAATGAGCTAATTCAAATATTTACTCCTTAACTTCACAAAATCCATTTTAAATCCATAGGTTGGTTCCTAGGGTCAGTAGGTTCACAAAAATCCATTTTTCAAAGATTTCACATTAAAATTATATCTAGAACAATTTTTATATTCAAAATAAGCCTACACAAGTTTCTGCAAATTCAACCAATTTTCCAGAAGCTAAACATTAAACAAATTGCATGGTTGCAAAGTACTTGTTCTGATGAATCCATTGATATAAAATTTGCAAACTTTGGACGTGTAGAATTAAAGTTATGAATTTTACAAGTTTGCAAATCAAATAGAACATTTTCTGTTTTTAAAACTAAACCAGTGCCACGCGTCTGTTTCTTATTCGCTGACACCGGTTCGCGTGGATTGCGCAGTTACAACCGTTGGATCTAAGTGAGGTGGTGCGGTTCAGATTAGCTCGTACCTCTTCGATTAAGTGGTCTATCGTGTACACACGATTAAAATCTAACGGCTCACAACCACTAGACATAAACTAGCGGCTCTGCGCGGCGGTGAGCGGCAGAGCACGCTCTGCTCGTGGTGGTTCTGGCGAAGCAGGAAGGAAGGGAGGGAAAGGAGATGCTCACAGGGTTCGTAGGGTCCTGTTGGTTTGGCGAGGGGCGCACCAGAGAGGCAACGATTGCTCGCCGGAGTTGCTACGAGCGGCGGGTGTCTCTGGAGGTCGTCTTGGACGGAGCTGCAGGTCGTGCCGAGGCAAAGTAAGTGCACGGTTAGACGCGGGCGAGTGTGGCGTTCACGTGAGCATGATCGAGAGGGCTCGGGGCAGTCTGGCTTACCAGGGAGATTTCGCCGGAGCAATGACAGACGGCGGTGGCGAGTGGCGTTGAGGTTGCCTATGTTCTAGAGCGGGCGCGGCCAAGCAGCTCACACTGGGATGTGCGCCAGACGATGGGGAACAAGCTCGTGTGCAGTGGGAGTCGAGGGGCAGCTGTGGTTCGCCGGAATTGCTCGGGTAACCTCGTCGGAGCAGAAGGTTTCGAGCTTGCGATTGGAGCAGCCCAGTGGCAGAGAGGAGGCGGTGTTTGGGGGGGAAAGATAGAGGAGGAACGGGAGGTTTTGTACGCGTGGTCAGGGGCGAGAATAATGCCGGCAGTAACTCGCATTCATCGCCGGAGTTAATTGGGAGCAACGGCTGGGGACGTGGTCGCGGGGGTTGAAGACGACTGCGTGGCAGTGGGGTCCGTCTGGCAGTGAGGGAGAGAGAGAGGGTGTGGGGTCCACTGCTCAGTGTCTCTGTGGGTTCTTTTCTGGGTAGAAAACGTTTCACTGCGGGGAGGGGTTAGTTGGGCTGGACTGGGACTTGCTGGGCCTGTTGGGTTGGGTCTGTTTCATTCCATTTTTTTTATACTAAAAGCTTTTTATTTTTCCAATTTGAATTTCTGTTTTGAATTTTCAAACAATAATTCAAACAACAAATCAAATCAAATCACCACCAAACTTTGTGTTGATTTTAATTCTGTTTAACAACACATTCCAAGGTCCAAAACAAAATAATTTTTATTCTTTTTAGGATCCATTAAAAATTAAATAAATAGACCTTAGTCATTAATTCAAATAGGATTTTGTTTATTTAAAAACTCTATTTGAAATCTAAATAATACCAAAATCATTTAGTAGGTTTTATTTGAAAATATAAAACACTTGGAAATCTTATTTAAAATAAATTGACAAGTTTTAGTGTTTATTTAAAATGGAAAAGCCTTTACTTTAATAAAATTGGATATTAATAAATCCTCATTATTTTATTTAAATAAACCGTTACTCTTTTTATCAAATAGAAATATTTTATTTCAAAAGCTTGGCCAAGATTTAGTTTGTCTCTATAAAATAATCCTTAATTATATTTCTACCTTTTCTTATAAAAACCATATCTATTTATTTAAAGGTCCAAAAATAGTGTTTCCAACTAATAAAACTTTCTTTATTAATTGTTTATCTTTTTAAATCCCTTTAGGATTTATTTGATCAAAATAGGTTTTGATGTTTCCAATTGGAATCAAAAAGTTTCTTCTCACCCTAAAAATCAACAATTGTTTATTTTGTTTATTTATTTTTCACATTTCAAAATTTGGAAAATTTTGGGATGTGACACCTATTAAATGTCTTTAGGGACTTGAATTAGGGTTTTGACACAAAGCTTTTGCATGAGGGTTTCCATGGATTGCCATGATGGAATGCAATTGCATTTTTTTAAAATCCAAAATTCTAAAATCCTGGGATGTTGCAAACTGGCTAGTAGCAAGTCAGGAAAAGCCTTGGAGGCTGATCTGGTCATAGTAGCAAAGCCGGAAACTACACCCAAACCGCGAAGATCGGCCAGATTGCAAAGTGTTCATAATGTATTACTATTAGATAGTGATGAGCCGACAACTTATTCGGAAGCGATGGTGGGATATGATTCCGAGTCATGTCTTGGAACCATTAGATTCGAGTGAACGTCCATAGATGGAAATCAAGTTTGGAACTTGGTTGACCCGTCGAGCGCAAATGGGTCTTTAAGAAGAAAACTGATACAGATGGAAATGTTTCTGTCTATAAAGCACGACTTGTCGCAAAGGGGTTCCGACAAGTTCAAGGAGTTGACTACGATAGGAATTTCTCGTCCGTAGCGATTCTTAAGTCAGTCCGGATCTTGCTAGCTATAGAAGCCTATTTCAACTATGAAATATGGCAGATGGATGTCAAGAAGGCTTTCCTTAATGGATATTTAACCGAGGACGTGTATATGATATATCCCGAGGGTTTTGTCGATCTAGATAATGCTGACATGGTATGCAAACTTCATAAATCCATTTATGGGTTGAATCAAGCATCTCGGAGTTGGAACATCCGCTTTGATGAAGTGGTCAAATCGTTTGGCTTTATCTAGAGTGATCATGATTATTGTTTATACAATAAGTTTAGTGGGTGCAATGTAAACTTTCTAATCTTATATGTGAATGACATATTACTGATTGAAATGATGTCCAGATGTTGCAAGAAACCAAGGAATCATTGGAAAATAGTTTTTCAATGAAAGACTTGTGTGAGACAACATACATTCTCGGAATCCATAACTATAGAGATAGATCAAGATGGATCACTGGATTGAGTCAGAGTACATATTTGGAAAAAGTTTTGAAGAAGTTCAACATGAAATCGTTTAAGAAGGGGTTCTTACCAATGTTCCATGGTGTAAAACTTAGCAAGACTCAGTGTCCTTTGACTACTAATGAGCAAAGTCGGATGAGTGCGATTCTATATGCTTTGACAGTCAGATCCATCATGTATGACATGGTTTTTACTAGGACGGATGTTTCTATTCTCTAAGAGTTGTTAGCAGATACTAGGCTGATCCTAGAGAGATCCACTAGACAACGGCTAAAAATATCCTGAAGTACTTGAGAAGGACTAAGGATATGTTTTTTGTTGACGGAGGTGAAGATGAGCTGAGTGTAAAGGGTTACACAGATGTGACTTATCTTACCAACTCAGATGATTCTCGTTCCCAATCCGGATATGTATTTTTTATAAATGGAGGGGCTGTGAGATGGAAGAGTTCCAAGCAAGAGACTGTGTCTGTGTCTATAACAAAGGTTAAGGATATTGCCACCTCGGAGCCAGCAAAAGAAGCTGTTTCGATGAGGAATTTCCTCATGGATCTTGGTATGGTTTAGGGCTCGTCCTATCCATTTGACGTGTATTGTGACAACAATGGTGCTATCGCGGATCCGTTGACAAAGCCATTACCACAACCGAAGCACGATGCGCACCTAAGAGATATGGGCATTAGATGCCTAGACATATGATGTCGGAAGATTGACTCTAGTGCAAGTGGGAGACTGTTGCGAATATGGCATAGAGGCAATCATGTATGATGTAATTCCCATTGTATTCATGAATTTATTAAGTTGTCCTTTCATGAACATCTGATGTATATCATTGAATATGTGATTCAGGTGTGGAACTATATATTCATGTTGTTCATACTAAACATCCTTGGTCATTGAGGTTGTGTTGGACACACAACTTAGACTAATGTGAAATTTGGAAAATGACTCGGTTCCACTTGTCATGGGCATGGAGATGCCATTCCGACTTACACGGATTCGGCTAAAGAGTTTAGTGAGTCGGATTGACCCATATTGAGATACAACGAACAAGTCATCATTTGTATGTCTCAATCAATGTAATCCTTAGACCTGAGGTTGTTGCACAATCTGAGTTGAGGATCACCGACTTAGGTTCTATCAAACGCTGATTCGTAATTGATAGTTATAAAGGCAGGGGTCGGGTCGACTGAGAATCAAGCTACGTGATGTGAATAACCAAGAGGGGATTTTGCCCCTCCACCTAGAGAGATATTCTCTAGGACCTCTCGAATGATATGATTCGGAAAGCATGGCCATGCATGACACGGTTAAGTGTTAACCCAGGCGATCGACTAAGAGTTAGTCGGATGAATCACTTATCTCGGATTGAGAAGAGAGTCGTACTATTTAAGGGATGACGATTATTCACCTATAGTTCGACAAGGTATATCATGAGGAAAAAGGGAATCGGGCGTAAGTCGCATTGGAAAGGCATGTCATCATGACTCTTTGGTACTTGGTAGTCGGCATGTTCTGCTAGGAGACGCTAACGATTGATCGATTGATAGTCGGACTCCAATCGCGTGCAAGTTGCCAAGATCCTGCGGGGTCACACATTTAAAATGAGAGAGAAAGTTAGGATTGGATCTGAACCAGAAATCTGATTGGGTTAGACTAGAGCCGGATTTGGACTGAGTTTGTGAGTCGGACTCATAGTGTCTCATATAGTATGGGCTTTAGTGAATGGTCGACAAGTGAGTGGAACCCACTTTCACTCCCTATATATAGTGGGGCGTAGAAACCCAAGAGGGTTGACGATTAGTTCATTCCATTCGTTGAAAACCCTAGCTCTTCAGCATTGCTACCGCTGTACTGGACCTAGCAGTCCACCGCCGGTGCTCCTCCTTATACGTGTGGACACTAGCAGAGGCGTTACACGATCAGCGCTTGGACTATCATTGATTGGTTCGAGATCTTGAGGACTACACTACATTCAATAGACTTGCTTCATCAGTTCTGCAACTACAAGTCTAGTGGTAATCCTTGTGGCCTTCTACCTCATCTATATCTTGGGATCACCGCATAGGGAAAAGTTTTGGTTATCTCTGCGTGTCCCAACACCAACGATCCATGAGGCAACTAGGATTTAACCCTAGCCAAGTTCCTCCTTCAGACCCCTTTTAGATGTGCTTTTTCATGGTTTCTGGTGGCTCTGAATGTCAGATCTCCCTCTCCTCTACAGCCCGCCCGTATTACTGGTCGTTATTGGTGCTGATTGCTTCCCCTCGTTTGGTATTCTTTTGGGTGCAAAGGTAAATCCATAAAATGACTTTTATCACTTAGAAATATCATATTATAACATAATATGACAGTTCCAATTGATATGTTAATATAAGACTTAATGATTTGGGATGTTGTTAAAACAAGGAAAAAAAGGTGTGTGCAAACGCAGTGACATACAAATATCCCTACTCTATTTATGCAAAAACAAAATGTAAATATGCTTCAATTTTGGACTCATCAACTCCCTCAAGCTAGTCTCTTGCTCGTCGCCGAGCAATATGGTGGCTTATGGACAAGATCATCATGTTCATTTGACACGAATCGTTACAATAAATGAAGTAGGAATTGAAACAGGAATACAACATCAGATTTAGAGATACCTCGGGGGTATTACGATACCCTTACACATTACATGACTTAGAGGCTTCCACACCTTATTTAGTATTAATGAAATTATAAGAAGCTTCTAGTGGTTTAACATATCATATAATCATAAAGTTTAAAGGAATTGATCACTCGATTTAGTAATGAAGATTAATGACCATTCTTTTTCTTCTACACTTGATTCTTTTGATAGCTACTCTCTCTTATTTCTTTTTTCTTATCTTTTCTCTCCCTATATATATTTTTACTCCTTCTTTCTAAACTTATTTATCTTGCTTTTTTAGTACAGCTATTTGATCATGCTCACTACTTTGATGGCTTCCAAAACTATTGATTATAATATGCTACCATAATTCTTCTTCTCATAGCCTAATCAATACTTTTATTGGTGTGGAAGTCCCTAAAATCAGGGCAGATGTACAAGTATCATAACACTCAACCTAGTTCAACCATATAATATAATAATAATGAATCAAAAGACAACTTCAAATATCATAAATCCTCGCAACTCAATGGATATAAATCTTCTCTTGAACAAAGGGAGCTCAAAGTTGATGCAACTAATGAAAATTCTAGAATTAAAGTTTAACATGCATCTAGGAAAGTAGATATGCTAAAAACTATAAGATAAATTACAAGTTTCTCACATATCCCCCTATCTTAGAATCAAACCGGGTGGATCAAATAATTCCTTGCAATTACTTACTCTTTCTTGGGAGTGAAGAAGTCATCATCTCCCTCTTCTTCATCCACTATGAGACTACAGGCATGAGCAATACATGCTAATCAGGTGGACATCTCTATGATCCCCACATGCAGTTCAGTGATTATGTTGCTTAGAGTCTTCTTGTCATCAGCCATCTCCATGATAATTTTGGTCATAAGTTGCACTCTACCATCAATGTCATCGACCCTTCTTTCTAGGTCTTTACCCATCATCTAGTAAGAGTCAACTCCTTCCCCAATAGTTTTGACACAAGCTTTGGAGATATTCTCAAGGTTT
Organism: Avena insularis; assembly: GCA_023614405.1. Lineage (NCBI taxonomy): Eukaryota > Viridiplantae > Streptophyta > Magnoliopsida > Poales > Poaceae > Avena > Avena insularis. Next base: position 135,760,349 of record CM042685.1, on the reverse strand, counting down.
TTGATATTTTCTCGAATCTCATCGTGTTTCCCACTTTGCGGGAAGAGGATCCGGTAGGATATTTAAGATAAGATCCACGCAGATTATACCTATAAGGGTTTGGTGGAGATTCTCCCTTGGTCTTCATTTTTTCCACATTTTTGAGGATCTCCAACTTCTGCAAAAACATATCTCTCTAGTTGAGGAGTGGAACCACATGCGAGGACTCGCGAAGCAAGTGAGATGATGTATCCCGTTTGGATCCCTTCCTCTTGGATCGTGCTTCAGAAACTCCCTCCTTGGTCCAGATCTGCTTGATATGAAAATGTCGCATAGTCCTTGAGTAATCAAGTGGGATTTGAGGTTTCATTATAAGGGGGAAGTAAGGAAACTCGAGATCTGAAATACAAAAATAAAAGCCAAAACAATAGAGAGAGAAAAGAGGTAAATAAAAGAAGAGAAAACCTCAGATAAAAGGGGCAGAGTTGGTCACGGGTAATAGTTCGGGCGGGTCCCGCTCGTACCGCGCGTCCGTATTAACGACTTACCTCCTTATAGTTTTTTTGATACATAAATAAAAAATTTACCTAAAGTCAAACAAAGAGGAAAACAGTGTCGGTAATGACCTATGGTACGGGCGCATATGCCCGTGTTGCCTAGTCAAACCAGAACACAGAAAACTGTATACAGGGGTCCGACCCTTTAACGACCATGGGTACAGGCGCATCTGGTCGTACGGCCTGCCCATACCAGGTCAAAAAATAGTTCAGAAGAACCAAAAAATAGAGAGGAAACAAAGGGCGAGGCGAAACTTGCTAAAAATATTCCAAACCAACAAAAATCCATCAACTTAATTTTTTTACCTCACTTCATTATATTACCTAGCTGAAATTAAGAAGATTAGCTCAATTGTGTTAACTTCTCCAACTCTATAATGCTTTAATTGCTGCCCATTGACGATCGAGGATGAAGAAGAGGGTGTAGTTTTTTTCAACCTTATCGCTCCAGAAGGATATGGCTCTTCGACTTCATAAGGTCCTTCCGACCTGGATTTCAATTTACCTACAAAATCTTAAGCCTAGAGTCTTTATCTCCAGATTTAAATTCATTGCCCTCTAATTTTTTATCGGGCCATTTCTTCACCTTTTCTTTGAATATCCTAGCATTTTCATAGGCCTCATTTCTGATTTCATCCAAAGCATGAATATCTAAGAGTCGTTTCCCCCCAGCAGTTTTAAAATCGAAATTCATAGTTTTGATAGCCCACCGAGCCTTATGCTCAAGTCCTAATGGAAGGTGACAAGATTTACCGTAAACCAGTTTTTATGGTCTCATTCCCATATGACTTTTGAAAGTTGTACGATACACCCACAATGCATCATTAAGCTTTAAAGCCCAGTACTTTCTTGACCTGTTAACCATCCTCTGAAGTATGACTTTAATTTCCCTGTTATATAATTCCACTTGTCCACTAGTTTGAGGGTGGTAAGGTGAAGCTACACGATGGTCGAATCCATACTTCTGAAGTATCTTGTTAAGAGTTCCTTTCATAAATGAGTTCAACCATCAGTAATCAAAAAACAAGATACTCCAAACCTAGGAAAGATGATGTCCTTGATCATCTTGATCGAAGTGGTTGCATCTGAATGAGAAGTGGGTATAGCTTCTACCCATTTAGTAACATAGTCAACATCAACAAGAATATGAGTATAATTGTTAGAGGGAACAAATGTTCCCATAAAATCCATTCCCCAAACATCAAATGGCTCCATTACTAAGTTATATTTCATAGACATTTCCTATCTTTTACCAATATTACTCATATGTTGGCAAACATCACAATTCCTAACATATTCATGGGAATCTTTAACTAGTGTAGGCCAGTAGAAACCCGATTACAAGACCTTAGCTGCAGTATGATCACCGGCGTGATGTCCTCCATAAGTACTATCGTGAAAAGGTTTAATAATGGCTTTTACCTCGTGCTCGGGGTACACATTTCCTCATTATCCCATCTATAGCATGCATATATAAGTAAGGATCATCCCAAAAGTAATGTTTTAAATCATTAAAGAATTTATTTCTTTGATTGTAATCCATTCCTTTTGGTAGAAACTTGCCTTCAAGGAACTTAGCATAATCTGCAAACCAAGGGTTGCAAGGTTCTATAACTACAAGATATTCTCCTGGCAAAGACTCGTTAATATGAATGGGATCCTCTATGATTCCTTCTATTCGCGACAGATGGTTGGCAAAAGGATTATCCTTACCTCCTATCCACTATCTGCAGGTCATATTCTTGCATTAACAAGACCCATTTAATTAGACGGGGCTTAGCATCTTTCTTAGCTCAGAGGTGACTCAAAGCTTGATGATCTGTATGAACTATTACTTTTGAATTGATAATATAGTGTCTAAATTTATCACAAGCAAAAACAATAGCTAAAACTTCTTTTTTAGTTGTTGCATAGTTTCTTTGATCCTCATTGAAAACTCGACTAGCATATTGAATGATGTTAAGATTCAATCTATTTCTTTGTCCTAAAATAGCTCCAATTGCATAGTCACTAGCATCACGCATAATTTCAAATGGTTCATCCCAATTTCGTGGTTGAATGACTGGTGCAGAAAATGAGTGCCCTTTTTAACTGTTCGAAGGAATCATTGCAATTTCTATGAAAGGAAAAAAGGGAATCTTTATCTAAGAGACGAGCTAAAGGAGTAGCTATCGTAGCAAAATCTTTAATAAAGCGTCTATAGAAACCAGTATGCCCAAGGAAATTCTTTACCCCTTTTATATCTTGTTGAATTGGCAGTATTTTTGGACAAGTTTGAACTATCAATCTCAATTCTCTTTTCAGAAACCTTATGCTCGAAAACTATACCTTCCCTTAGCATGAATCAACGGCTCTCCCAATTGAGGACCATCTTGGTTTGTCTGCATCGCTACAAAACTCTATTAAGATTATAGAGACATTGCTCAAAAGCAGTTCCATAAACAACAAAATTGTCCATAGAACTTCCATGGAACTTTCCACAAAACTGTCGAATATTTTCAAAACACACTCTTGAAAAGTAGCAGCCGTGTTACACAAACCGAAAGGCATTAATCGATAAGAATATTTTCCATAGGGGCATGTAAAAGTGATATTTTCTTGATCTTCGGGATGGATAGCTATTTGAGAATATCCCGAATATCTGTCAAGAAAACATAAGTAAGAATTAGTAGACATCCTTTTCATAATACTATTAATGAGAGGCAGTTGTTTATGAATTTTTAGAGTTTCATTTTTCAACTTCCTGAAATCTATACACATTCTATAACCTGCTATCGTTCTAGCGGAGATTAATTCATCCTTCCTTAGGTATGCAATGAGTTGAGGTCACCACTTACTATCTGAAATTGGATAGATAATACAGCTGTCCAACATACGTATAACTTACTTTCTTACTACCTCTTTCATTTTAGGATTCAATCTTTTTTTATTATATGGTTTAGCATCTTCAATCATAGGTATCTTATGAGTTACTATGGAGGGATCTATACCTTTTATGTCATTAAGAGTGTATCCAAAAGCTTCACGCTGTTTGATAAGTACTTCTAACAATCACGTATCTTCCTTAGGAGAGATCTTATCATCTAGAATCATTGGGTACTTACCTTCCTTATCTATGAATTCATACCTGAGACCTGGAGGAAGAGATTTGAAAATGAGCGGTGGCAGATCCTCATCCCCTTTTCTTTCAAGTTCTTCAAATTAGTCCCTAAGGCGAGGCTCAACCTCCGGTGCGGTGTTGAGGATTTCATCCAAATCTTCTTTCCATAGTCATTCGAAAGCGAATCATCGCTCGTCAAACTCCTCTAACTCGGATTGAGGAGTGCAAAAATAGATTTCAGCCAATTATTCAATACTCCTCTCCTCTTTAATCTCAACTATATTTTCATAAGGCAATCTTGTAAATTTGCTGTAATTTATTTGTACAACTTCATCCACAAATTGTAAAGACAAAGCTTGTTTGTTGTTATCATATCAATGTTCATAGTTTTGTAAAAATGGTTACAAAAAACGACTGGGTAGGAGGGGTTCAAAGGTATTTCAATAATATGAAAATCAAATGGGTACATAGAAGCTCCCACAGAAACATAGACATTGCAAAGTATCCCGTGAGTCTGCTACAAAGTTCGATTAGAAAACATAAAAGCACCTTCTGATGGATCAAGGTAAGGTTCATCAAGATGGTGACGCATCTCTTCATAGATTGCGTAAGGCATGATATTAATGGAAGACCATAAGTCACAAAACCCTACATACATAGTTCCCGCTAAACAAAAAGGGATTTTCTGTTGACTTCTATTTTTACCATCAAACTTGCCTCTTATAATTTCGGAGTATTCTTTACTTACCATGATCACTTCATCCTTGAGCATTTCGGGTTCTAGAAGTTCTTTTACTTTCCCAATGTTCTTTTTAATGGTTCCCAGGTCTCTAGTTAACCTTGCTATCCTTTCATTCTCTTCACCCTTACTCTCTATTACTTTTGTGAGAATGGTTTCCTCCTCAGCTAACATTTTCTTCTTCATTTGCGAATATTTGTCCCTGTGGCTAGTTTTAGAGGGTTTCTCCGCCATAGGTGGTGTATAGCATTCCCAATCTTTTGGAATCTGCAGATAGTCGGCATAAGATTTAATAATTTGAACAATCATGTGATCGTTAATATTAAAAATTCCAAGTAGTTTTTATATCTTTCCTGAAGCTAGAAAACTACTGAAGCAATTCTACTCTATGGTATTTTCTTTATTAAACTCAGCCCCGCAATAAGCTTTCTCTATCCTATTCACTGTGTCTGAAAAATTCTAGGATCTTTCAACACAAATTCAGGGAATGGCCCGTTGGTAAGGGAGTCAAGTTCATTTCTATTATCATTATTCAAACCTGCGTAGAAGGTGTGTATCACCAGCCAAGGCGAGAAATTGTGATGGGGGCAGCGATCAAGCAATCCTCGAAACCTTGTATATCCTTCATGCAAGCTTTCTTCAGATTTCTCTTTAAAATTTGTAATTATGCGTCTTGCTCCAAGAGTTTTTGTCCTGGGAAAGAAATCAACTAAGAATAAAGAGGCCAAGCTCTCCCAGGAATTAGTAATCTTTGTAGAACTTTGAATGTACCAAGAACGTGCTTCATCAACAAGGGTTTGAACAAAAAGAGCAAATTTAACCTCATCCTCAGTTTGTATATTAATATGGGAAGTCCCGCAAATATCTTCAAAGAACCCTACATACTCATATGGATCTTCCGTACCATCAACTGCAAAAAAAATTAATGCAAAAGATCCAAAAGCATGGGGTTAATATCATACTCTCTCGAGTTATTGGAATTTAAATAGGCATCCATGGGTGAACCCGAATTCCTTACAGCCTCCAATTGAATTATATGTTGGTATTCGCCCATGATGTGTTACCTGAAACTAATAAAAAAATTTAGTAAAACAATTCGTAAAATAAGCAACTAAGAATAAAGACCAAAAGCGCTTAGCTCCCCGGCAACGGCGCCAAAAAATAGCTTGATGACTACAAGTGCAAAAATCAACTGTAGCTAGTTTCGAAGTAAAAGTATCGAACCCATAGAGAGATATTGATAAAGGTCTTTATGCCCCTCGTCACTATCTACCAAAGGATACTTATAAGCTGCCTTTGATCTCAATTAAAGGGTGTATGAATGGTTTTTGATTTTTTGTAGAAAAGTAATTAAAACGAGTAAAAGAAAACAAGTAACAAGGTTTTGTAAAAGTGTGGTTGAATTCAATAGGGCTAAAACGTTCACGGGGATGTAGGATACACCACTAGCATGATATTATTATTAATTAAGATAATATACTTCTTGTGTAATGAGATGTGTGGAGAGAGCTCCATAAAAAGATGTTCACTACAAATCTCATAGGAAGCCACTTTGTTAAACTAAGAGTGAGGTAACCTCTAAATAACAACTGCGATGTCTAAGAGCAATCATCCATACATACCACTGCAATTAATGGTTTCCCCATGGATATCATCATTATATTAGGGAGGCCCCCTTTATCCTCCTTTTACTGTGTAGGTTACGAGCCGACACCAATCTGTCACAAAGCTATTCTAGGCACGATCCCAAAACACATCCAAAGAATTTCTCCCTCCCTTTAGTCCCAAGGGAAAATGATATGTGGCCGACTACACATACCATCTAAAGAGAGAGATCAAACACAAATCATAAATCTATCATAGACCCGCCATTCATACAGACAAAAGAATAGATCATCTTTATTTCAAGTTCATAATAGTGCTAGGGTTTCTCCATCTCTCTAAGAACAAAGGAACTACTCACACATGGAATAAATTAGCAACATCATCATAATCAAATGGATGGATAAAAGTACGGAGGTATATCTAATGCAAACCACAATTGAATTTGTAATTACAACAAGATCTAATATATGAGAGATGGGAGTAGTGATTGTGATGGAGATCCAACGGTTGATGGTGAAGGGGTTAATGCGATATCCTCCAATGATCCGTGAAGCAGCTGAAATTTGACCCTAGCCAAGTCCCTCCTTCAGATCCCTTTCAGATGTGGTTTTTTGTGGTTTGATGGCTATGAATGTTGGATATCCCTCTCGTATTTGTCAGGAGAAAGTATTTGATGAGGCGGACGCGTTGACACACATTACAAGCGGACGGTATGGGTGGGATCCGCATGTACCGTTGGTCGTTATTGGTGCGGATTGCTTCCCCTTGTTTGGTATTCTTACGGGTGTGATGGTAAATACATAAAAATATTTTTATAACTTATAAATATCATATTATAAAATAATAGGGATTTATATTTTCGTGCTCCCGGTTCTTTAGCTGTACTCACTTTTCCCCATCCGCTTAACTTTTCCTTACTTTTTCCCATCTCCATGTCCAAAACTCTCGCATCGGTCTGAACTCACTGTCTGTCGGGTCCCGTTAGTGGACCATCTCCATTATGTGCTGACAAGTGGGGCCATATTCAGTCGGGTCCCATAGTGGACCCTCAGCGTTACATGTTGACAAGTATGACCCCCTGTTACATGCTGACAAGTGGGGCCACGTTTAGTCGGGTCCCGTAGTAGGACCCCCCATGTTGGACTACGTGGGGTCGGCTTGTTGGGAACGCGTTTTCGGGGATGTGGTGTGGGACCATGTGGTGCACGTTTGGTAGTTACGTGCGTCCTGTCGCCAAATTGGAAGCTTTCTTTTTTGTTATTTTTATGATAGGCCTTTTAGAAGACCCTTTATGTCGCTAATAGTTGTGTTAATTTTTGCCCAAAAAAGGAAGGGAATCTAGAGAAGCTTCTCTCTTCATTCATGGTTCCTTTTGGCCCTCGTATTTTTGTAATCTGGTAGCAAATCTGGAGCAGCAAATCTAACTAGCACCATAAATATGTTGATAAATAGAGCAGATGTAGATAAAGAAGCGAATATATGATATATAAACAGAGCAGATGTATATAAAGAAACTAATATAGGATATATAGTACGGTACATAAACGGGGTTCGACAATTAGGCTGTTCAGCATTAGTGAACAAATTCAACACAGACAACAAAACAAAAAAGCTGCTTTACAACAGCAGCAACAACACACGATTAGTGGCCCCTCATGGCCTCTTCTAGGAGGGCCTCCGCCTCCTCCCTCAGGCGCTTCCTCCACTTCTTGCTGCCCAGTCCCTTGACCTTGGGTGCCTTGGGCTTGATCGGGGGCATGTGACCCTCCTCAATGGCTACCTTTTGGAGGTTGCAGAGGTGAAAACCGAGCGTCTGGTGCTTCGCTATGAAGGCGTGGATGTTCTTTGACAGGCCACAGGTCTTCACGTCTTCGGCATGCCTCATGAGGGAGTTGAAGTCCATCGCGAGACTCCTGCTATAGAAGGGGCATCTGTAGACGTCGCTGATGAAGAAGTCGTTGTACTGGCCAGAATTCAGCTTCATCAGCACCTGACGAGTCTTGGTGTCCGTGGACTCGTCGTCGCTGTAGCTGTCGCTCCCATCCACCTGTTAGAAAAAACAGTAGAGTGCAATAAGGACATGATTGAGATACTATAACATCCCAAAAATATAAAACAATGATCATCAAACTCTAACCACTAAAATTAGGGTTAGCAAAAACATTGATTAAATAAAAAAATGAATGCATCTATGTATGTGATGACTCGATGAATGCATGAATGGACTTGTGTGATTAACCTAAATAGAAAGTAATGGTTTAAATATGAATATAACATCATCTAAAACATTTCCAAGCAGAAACAAATAAAGAGAAAATCAAAAACAAATCAAATAAGGCAAATGGTCATTTTTTTGCCAATCTTGCTCACTAGGTCACTTTGAGTGTTTCTAGTCCAAGATTTCAAACAGAAATTTTTCCAATTCTTTTCACCCCTTGGTAGACCAAGTAAAAGTGAATCAAAGCCCACCTTTCAAACTTGCAGAAACATTTAGCAAACCCATTCAAATGACAATTCAAAATTGAATCTTTAACATATGTGAAGATCACACATTTTCAAAACCCAACCAAAGCAGTGCCCTTTGACCAATCCAACTAACCAGATACTCCCTAGTATGTGCCTAGAAAACCCACCAAGTTTGAATCCAAAATTCAAATTTGAATTTCTTTCGGCCATTTCATCAAACACCTTGTCAGCAGCAAACAAACAAACACAAAACACTATTAGGAGCAGTGATTTTGACCAACCTTGTTCCCTCTCTAGCTCACTCTATACTCTTAGTAGATGATCTAGCCCAACTAACAAGCCTTAGCTCCACTGTGAGCTTGGCATAGCCATCAATGGTGACAATGTTGAGCCTAACTTGCCACCCACATGTCGACAGTAAGCTAGGAGAAGCACCAAGCGTAGCAAGCATGTCTGGAGCACTGACCACCGTCCACCGCCACCCCCTATCCAAGCCTCGAGCACTGCTAGCCCCTGGACCACACTGCCCAAGCATGCCAAGTCTCTCTGCGTGACAGCCGAGAGGGCGCCAGTGCGACAACTGCGACACACGCCCACAGACCGCGCGCCGCCCTCGCCGCTTGCACGTGATCACCAGCACCCTAGCACCCTGCCAGACATCTTCGTTCGCTGTCGCATGTACCGTAGACGCTGTGCACCATTAAAATTACCGTCGGACCCGCCCAGAGCACCGCCACGTTCCGACCAGCTTGAACCGCCCCACGCCTTGCCACCATGCCGCTGAGCTTCGCCAGGGAGCACAACACCGCCCCTATCGTCGCCCATGCCAGTAGCACTCTGTGTCGTCGATACCGACGAGCTCCAACCGCGCCATTCGATCACCTTCAGCCACTATAAAAGGAGACCTCCCCCGCTTGTTTTCTTCACACTATTTCACTCCCCACATCTCACTGATCACACCCACCCACTCCTGGATCAAGGCGAGCACCAAGTGGCCAGAATTTCACCGGAATTCGCCGCTGTAGAGGAGGAGAGGCGCCGTCGATTGGAGACGCCCAAAGAGAAGCTGCCGGTACGAGGAGAATCACCGTCTTCGACTTCGTCGTTCGCCCCCATCGCCGACCATCGCCTAATCCCCGGTGAGCCTACCATGACCCCCACCGTCCGCGCTAGAGTTCTATCTCGCCGACGCTGCCCGACGTGGACAATGAACCAGATTTCTGTAAGTAAACCTATGCATTCCCTAAACCAAAATGCATGAAACCAATTTTGTTATAAACGGACTGAAATTCTTAATCCAATCCCGTTGGATTCAAACCATTTAGATTTGTAGATCACCCATGGTAAACATAACAAGGCAGAAGCTTTTCTGCATTCAAACATTTTTCAAAATTCAACCATAAGAGCTTTTGAGTTGATTCCAACTCTCAAAAATCACATTTAACCATACCTTTCAGAATATATAAAAATATACAGGTTTACTTACAGAAATAATGATCAAGTAATAAAAGAATGCCACATAGGCATTTCTAGTCACTCTAATTAATTAAAATAAAAAGGTTAAACCTTATTAAATTGTGACACCACTTTAAATCACATTCCCATGTACTGAAATATGTGGTAATGACATGTGTCAACATGATCCTATGTTTGAGTTGGACAATATTAAATCTTAAGTAGTTTTTCAATGAGTAGAAATTACTTTTCTAAAATAAAATAAATAAGACAAGTGCTTTAATCTTTGTGATAATAGTGATGATGACAGATCATCTGGTGTGAACCTTTGTGTGATGATTAAAATTAGTTTAGTATTGTTTGGTGATTGAGTACCTCGTATTTATTTATAGACGCTAGTACCGACCAACGATACGAGAAGAAAGGAGGATACTATGAGGAAGAAGTCGAGGAGAACTTCAACCACTGCTCTGCACAAGGTAGGATATTAACTGAGCAAGCTAACACTTGTAACTATGAAAGTTAGATAACCTATGCAATGCTTTAAGCATGCTTGGTTAGATACATTTGATGATACGCAATCCTAGTTTTACTTGCAATCTTAGTATTTTATTTCTTTATTAAAGCTTTCTCTTAGAGTTTACTTAGTGACTTGTAGATTCTAGAAAGATAATTGAAGGTAGCATAAAGAGCATAATTTTTTTCCTAAGTTAGATAATCTTGATGTCATCCCAAGGCATGAGATTGAACTTAGCTAATCTACACCTGTTTACCACCCCTCATTAGTATTTACCCCACTTATAGATGCTAGTGCTAAGCATAAAACTTGATCAACTTTAGATGGGAATACTTGGTGAAAATGGTTATGAAAACCTTAGAATGATGAGTCATTATACTGAAATGTTTTTACATGTGTTTCCGAACACCAAATGATTTTGATGATGAAAATGTTAAGGCAGGAGCCTTAGCCCTTTATAAAACTAATGGTTGTCTGGATGCGACACCATTCCAATTTTACCGTATAACCACAATACCCGAAAATTGGGTAGGGCTTTACTGGAAATTTATATACCTTAGTATGGGTTCCCTTGCGGCCAAGGTCTGAGCTGAGACTACCTTGTGAAGATTGTCCACCTGTGCAGTACCCAAGATGACAGTTGGTCATGGTTGGGAGGCCAAACTCACAGGAGAGGTGCCTATACTAGGCGTGTAATTGAAAGGTTAGGATTGATTATCCGCATACTGAGTATGGTGAATTCATGATTGTTCCTGACGGATGTATCGAATGTTGTGGTGAAAGTGTACAATATCTGCAGAGTGTCAAACTATTCGAATAGCCGTGTCCGCTGTTATGGACAGTTGGAGTGGCCATACTATTCTATTGTCAAATGTTTTCCAAAATGACTTGTGAAATGATTTGTGACTTTGACTTGACCACAATAGAGTTGTGAAATGAAATTCAAGTTCCCACTTAGGTGTTATAAAACTTTCAACTAGCTTTCTTTTTTTCTGAACTTGGTAAAGGTAAATCTGGCTTTTTGCAAAACAACCCTAGATCTTAGTATATCCTATTCAAAACCACCTCACTTGTTAGTATAAGTTTGCGAGTACTTAAAGAGTACTCATGGCTTTGTCCCTGGCTATTCCCGTGGCCAGACTATGAATAGGAGTATCAGGAGGATGGACAGCAGGAAGGTTACGACAACTAAGATCATCTCCCATTGCCAGCATTGCTTGTGACCCTGAAGATGGAGCTTTGCCTATGCTATCGTTACTATTACATTATTCCGCTTCTTGAATTATATTAAGAACTGGATCATGAGATCCTTATTTGTGTAATACCTTATGTATGGTTTGTAATGTATGATGTACTGTGATATCCAATCTATTATGTCTCGCAAAAATGGTAATCCTGGGATTGCGATGTATGGCATAACAGGCATCTGTGATTAAAAATCCGGGTGATGACAAGTTGGTATCAGAGCCATCCTGACCATAGCAGACACTAGTTAGAATGGACGTTTGAATCAAAAACTTAGTTTCAAAACCAAAGGAAGTGAGTATTTACAAAAACTTATTCTCATTCTTATCACTTGGATTCTTCCTTGAAAATTCATGTTCCTCAAAAATTCTTGCAAACTTACATAAAATTTGACACACTTGATCACTCTACTAGCTTACTGATCCTATAATCTTATAGATGGACGTGAAGTACAATAAGTTTTATCAGTTGGGGAATGGAGGAGACCACATCTTTGAGCGTGACTTGGACCAGCTACCGGAGATGCTGGAGCGTCCGCGCCCCGAGTTCTTCGGAGAGTATCAATCAAATCAAGGGTACCCCTTTGAGTTCTACCCAAGGTGTGATGTTATGGGACAGCCACTGGAGGCCCCATACCACCACGAGCTGAAGAGTCAATTGGACCATGTCAACTTCATGATGTATGACCGTCAAAAGGAGTTGGACAATTCCCGCTCCTATGCCAACCACAAGTACGCCATCGCCGCCAAGAGGGATCAGACCGTCACCATGCGAGTGAAGGAACGCAAGTCTCATCTCCGTCAGCTCGACAAGAAGGAGCATATCATTGCCCGTCTTCGCCACCGGATCACGGATTTGGAGGAGACCATCCATGAGAGATATATGTTGTTGGAGGAAATGGAGAATGCAGGGGAAGACCTTCGTAGAGACCCCTACTCTTATCTCGGCGATGATGATGAATTTCTGGAGGATCAGGCCATGTATTTCTTCACCGATGAGGATGACTCTACCTTCATCGATGATGATGAGGATGATGAGGACACTGAATCTGAGGAGTAGTAGCACTTGAGCACTAGCGTTAGTGAGTTGTATTCGGTCCCACTGTATCGTAGCTTTACAGAATGGTTCTTAAAACCATCTGTTTTTCTTTCTTTGTGTGGTGTGTGTTTGTATTGTGTGCTATGACTGAATGAAAATCAATTTGCTAGAAAAATCTGAGTCAAAACTTGAAAACTTTAAAAACTCTTCAAAAACCCTGAACCTTAGAAATTTCTCTCTTTTCTCATGATCTATCTCAATCTTCATATGCCTCGCGGAGGAAGCAACTCAGCCCCGGACCTTATGTTGAAACTCTTGTAAATGTTGGTTTCTGACTACGAAGCCGAAAGAGCCGAACGTCAAGCCAACTTAGCCACCCTTCAACAGATAGCTCAGATGGCCAACAACAATCAAGGCCATGTAAATCAGGACAACCATGGATCAAAGATCAAGAATTTCCAAAACACTAATCCACCCGTTTTCACTAAGTTAGAAGATCCCCTTGATGCAGATGATTGGCTGCAAACCATGGAGAACAATCTGAAAGATGCAGGAGTGGAAGCCAACGAGAAAGTGTTGTTTGTCACCCACTATCTAACCGGAGATGCAAGAGCATGGTGGAACATTATTCGCGCAATGACAGGAGGTCAGCTGATGACTTGGGAAGAGTTCAAAGTCAAGTTCAGCAGAACCCATGTGCCACCGGGTTTGATCAAGAGGATGAGAGATGAATTCAGGGAACTGAAGCAAGGAAGGATGACAGTAGTGGAATACCATGACAAATTCTTTTCATTGTCTAGGTATGCCCCAGATGAGATCGACACTGAAGCCAAGAAAAAAGAGAGATTCCTGAATGGTCTGCATGATGAGATGCAGACAGTGTTAGTCAATATCCCCTTTGCTGATATTGAAGCCTTAGTTGACTCTACCATTCAGATGGAAGGAAAGATCGACCAAGCTAATGAGAACCGCAAGCGTCGCATGATGCATCAACCATGAACCCACCATACACCAAAGTATCGCCCCAACCCATCTCCAGGATTTGCTCCAAGAACCAACAGACCCCCGATGAACCGTCCACCTATCCCAACCGTGGAAACCCAAGGCCCAGAGGAAACCACAACAACCCTGGCAATCCCAGCAATTTCAACCATGCACCACCCAAGTTCAACAACAACAATGTCGCCACCAACACCAACACTGCCCCAAGGACTGGAAGCAATGTTATGCCTGTTGTAGCAAAGGACAAGTCGCAAGTGATTTGTTATGAATGTGGAACCAAGGGTCACTATTCCAATGAGTGCCCTAAGAAAATTGCCACAGCCCCCAATGCAAATGCCCCATCTCAGCAGAGCGTCGTGTTTAGCTCGGAAGAAGGTTTGCCCCAGGGAATTCGCTCAACCGCAATGGCCATATCTTTCTCATGCATGCTGAAGAAGCCCAAGAAGCGCCAGATGTCGTGCTGGGTATGTTTTCTGTTAACTCAGTACTTGCAAGAGTGTTGTTTGATTCTGGAGCATCGCACTCATTTGTTACTGAAGAATTTGCATACACTAGTAAGATTCAACCAACCAAATTGAAGCATGTTATGATTGTTCAAATACCTGGTTCAACCACCATAGCTAGACAAATTTGCAAAGCCGTCCCTATCCGAAAACATGGCATAGATTTTTATGCTAATCTAATAGTACTCGAAACTAAAGGTTTGGAAGTAGTAATAGGAATGGATTGGATGTCCAAACACAAAGGATTAATTGACTGTGCCAAGAAAGACATAACCATGACCAGTACAGCCGGAATATCAGTCGAGCATGTATCTGAAACCTTGCCCCGTCAATTCAAGTGCAACAAGAGTATAGCCCAGCCAACAATTGACCAAGTCCGGATAGTCTGTGAATACCCCGATGTATTTCTAGATGTTTTGCCCAGTATGCCCCCAGATCGGGATATCGAGTTTATCATTGAACTAATCTCTGGAACCGGACCCATATCCCAGAGACCGTATGGTATGAACCCGTCTGAACTAGTGGAACTGAAGAAGCAACTGGATGCTATGTTGGAAATTGGACTGATTCAACCAAGTGTGTCACCATGGAGATCACCTGTTTTGTTTGTGGACAAGAAAGATGGAGGTAACCGTTTGTATACGGATTATCGGAAGTTGAATGACGTCACCATCAAGAACAAGTACCCGTTGCCAAACATAGAAGACTTGCTTTGACCAGTTGACTGGTGCCAAAGTGTTTTCTAAGATTGATCTTAGAACTGGCTATCATCAACTCAAGATTCGCATAGACGATATTCCAAAGACTGCCTTTACCACCAGATATGGATTATATGAGTATACTGTCATGTCTTTTGGATTAACCAATGCCCCCGCTTATTTCATGAACCTCATGAATTAGATTTTTATGGACTTCCTGGATAAGTTTTTCATTGTTTTCATTGATGACATTCTGATTTATTCCAAATCAGTAGACGAACATGAACTACACCTAAGGACCATTCTTGGAACCCTTAGAGAGCATCAGATGTATTCCACGTTTAGCAAATGTGAATTTTGGTTATAGGAGGTAGGATTCCTCGGAGATATCGTATCAGCCGGAGGAATTGCCGTTGACCCTGCGAAGGTGAAGTATGTTGAAGATTGGAAAGCCCTAACCACTCAAACCCAAGTTCGTGCATTTCTCGGATTAGCGGGATATTACCGCAAGTATCGCTAGACCCATGACCCAATTGCCGAAGAAGGACAAGAAGTTTGAATGGACGGACAAATGTGAAGCCAGTTTTCAAGAACTCAAGAGGAGATTGATTTCAGCCCCAATCTTGATCATGTCGGATATCACGAAGCCCTGTGATGTGTATTGTGACGCATCCAAGATCGGTATCGTATGTGTGTTGATACAAGAAGGAAAAGTTATATCTAATCTATCCCGACAACTGAAGCAGCATGAACAGAATTATCCAACTCATGACCTTGAATGAGCAGCCGTAGTTCTAGCCCTGAAGAGATGGAGGCATTATCTGATGGGAAACTGTTGTGAGATCTATTTGGATCACAAGAGCCTGAAGTATATATTCACTTAGAAGGAGCTGAATATGAGGCAGAGAAGATGGATTGAGCTAATCAAGGACTATGTCTGGACATTCACTATCACCCCGATAAAGCCAATGTGGTAGCAGATGCCCTTAGCAAATTGACATTCCGCTTGAACTCCATGATTTTGAAGGAGCAACAAAGTTTGCACAAAGAGATGGAAGATTTCCGAATGGAATTAGTGACTGAAGGATTTTTGGCTAGAGTAGAACTTCAACCCACTTTGATCAGTGAGATCAAGGAGGCGCAGAAAGGAAATGCTAGTATCGACGGAATCAAACATCGTACCGATGCAGGCAAAGTACCCATATTCACCAAAGACGAAGAAGGAGTTCTGTGGTACAAAGGACGTCTTTGTGTACCAGCAGATTCAGAGTTGAAAGAAGTTATTTTGAAAGAGGCCCATGATACTCTTTATTCTATCCACCCCGGAGGAATGATGATGTATCAGGACCTGAAGGAGCAATTTTGGTGGCATAAGATGAAGAGAGAAATCGGAAGCTATATCACCAAGTTTGATATTTGCCAGAGTGTCAAGGCGGTACATCAAAGACCCGTAGGACTGTTGCAACCATTACAGATTCCGAAATGGAAATGGGATTCAGTTGGAATGGACTTTATCACCAGATTGCCTACTTCTAGTAGGGGAAATGACTCTATCTGGGTCATAGTTGACAGATTGTCCAAAGTCGCCCATTTCTTACCAGTCAAGACCACATACCAGAGTTCGAAGCTAGCAGAGTTGTACATCACTAGAATCGTCAGTTTTCACGGAGTCCCCAAGAACATCTTATCAGATCGAGGAACTCAGTTTACCTCGAGATTCTGGAAGAAAGTCCAATAAGGTTTAGGAACCCGACTGGATTTCAGCACAGCGTATCACCCTCAGACCGATGGACAAACGGAGCGAGTAAATCAAATACTCGAAGATATGTTGAGAGCATGTGTGCTAGAGTATAGATCTAAATGGGAAGATTGTCTGCCTTTCGCAGAATTTTCATACAACATCAGTTATCAAGCTAGTTTGCAAATGGCCCTATTTGAATTCATGTATGGAAGGAAGTGTCTGACCCCTCTGAATTGCTCGGAAGTAGGAGAGAGTAAGATTTTCGGACCCGACATCCTACAAGAAGCAGAAGAGAAAGTTCACAAGATTAGTGAGCACCTCAAGAGCGCCCAATCAATACAGAAGAGTTACACCGACAAGAGACGTCGAGACCTCGCCTTCAATATCGGAGATTTTGTGTATCTAAAAGTGTCGCCTTTGAAGGGAATGCAACGTTTCCCGCTCAAAGGAAAGTTAGCCCCCAAATATATCGGACCCTTCAAGATTCTGAATCATCGAGGAGAAGTATCGTATCAATTGGAACTGCCAGAGGAGATGTTAGCAGTACACAATGTGTTCCATATATCGTTACTTCGCAAATGCCTTGAAGTTCCGGAGAAGACTGAAGTTTTCAAGAACATTGATCACCAGATCATAGAGATCAACGATGACCTGACATATACCGAAGTACCCATCGGTATTTTGGAAGAAGCTTTCAGAACCACCAGAACCCGAAGCATCAAGTTTCTCAAGATTCAGTGGAGCAACCACACTGAAGAAGAAGCTACCTAGGAGCGAGATGATCACATGAGGACGGAGTTTCCCGATCTCTTTAAATCCTAGGTAATCTTTTTATTCTTTTTCAAATCTCGGGACGAGATTTTGTTAAGGAGGGAAGGTTTGTAACATCCCAAAAATATGAAACAATGATCATCAAACTCTAATCACCAAAATTATGGTTAACAAAAACTTTGATTAAATAAAAAGAAAATGAATGCATGTGTGTACGTGATGATTTGATGAATGCATGAATGGACTTGTGTGATTAACCTAAATAGCAAGGAATGGTTTAAAGATGAATATAACATCATCTAAAACATTTCCAAGCAGAAACAAATAAAGAGAAAATCAAAAACAAATCAAATAAGGCAAATAGTCATTTTTTTGCCAATCTTGCTCACTGGGTCACTTTGAGTGTTTCTAGTCCAAGATTTCAGACAGAAACTTTTCCGACAGAAACAAACATATGTGAAGATCACACATTTTCAAAACCCAACCAAACCAGTGCCCCTTGACTAATCCAACTAACCAGATACTCCCTAGTATGTACCTTGCAAACCCACCAAGTTGGAATCCAAAATTCAAATTTGAATTTCTTTCGGCCATTTCATCAAACACCTTGTCAACAGCAAACAAACAAACACAAAACACTATTAGGAGCAGTGATTTTGGCCAACCTTGTTCCCTCTCTAGCTCACTCTATACTCTCAGTAGATGATCTAGCCCAATTAACAAGCCTTAGCACCATTGTGAGCTTGTCATAGCCATCAATGGTGACCATGCCGAGCCTAACTTGCCACCCACATGTCGACAGCAAGCTAGGAGAAGCACCCAGCCTAGCAAGCATGTCTGGAGCACTGACCACCGTCCATCGCCACCCCATGTCCAAGCCTCGAGCACTGCCAGCCCCTGGACCATACTGCCCAAGCATGCCAGGTCTTTCTGCGTGACAGCCGAGAGCGCGCCAGTGCGACAACCGCGACACACGCCCACGCCTTCCCACCATGTCGTTGAGCTTCGCTAGGGAGCATAGCACCGCCCCTATCGTCGCCCATGCCAGTAGCACTCTGTGACGTCGACACCGACGAGCTCCACCCGCGCCATTCGGTCCTCTTCATCCATTATAATAGGAGACCTCCCCCGCTCGTTTTCTTCACACCAGTTCACTCACCACCTCTCACTGATCACACCCACTCCCTCCCGGAGCAAGGCGAGCACCAAGTGGCCGGAATTTCACCGGAGTTCGCCGCTGCAGAG
The DNA here is from genome assembly GCA_023614405.1 of Avena insularis. Taxonomy (NCBI): domain Eukaryota; kingdom Viridiplantae; phylum Streptophyta; class Magnoliopsida; order Poales; family Poaceae; genus Avena; species Avena insularis. The sequence continues at coordinate 135,741,688 of CM042685.1, read as the reverse complement.
GAGGAGAGGCGCCGTTAATTGTAGCCACCCCAGGAGAAGCTGCCGGTACCAGGAGAATCGCCGTCGTCGACTTCGTCGTTCGCCCCTGTCGTCGACCATCGCCTCCCACGACCCCCACCGGCCGCGCTAGGGTTCTGTCTCGCCGGTGCTTCCCGACATGGACGATGAACCAGACCCGTTCGATTAGAGTTAGATCGTGCGGCCTAGATCACCCCGTACCGCTTTGCCACTCGTTGTCTCACTGACGAGTGGGGTCGCTCACTTAACCAGCCCGTGCACGCACTATGCATAGTGGGCCGGCCCAGTTAAACATCCCGCGCGACCCACTAATTCAAATTTAGATTTATTCATTTAATTTCAAACCCAGTTCTGTACCTAGATTCAAAAATCAACCTAGCTCGATTCACTAAACCAAAATGCATGAAACCAATTTTGTTAGAAAGGTACTGAAATTCTTAATCCAACCACGTTGGATTCAAACCATTTAGATTTGTATATCACCCATGGTAAAAATAACAAGGCAGAAGCCTTTCTGCATTCAAGCATTTTTCAAAATTCAACCATAAGAGCTTTTGAGTTGATTCCAACTCTCAAAAATCACATTTAACCATATCTTTGAGAATATATAAAAATATAAAGGTTTACTTATAGAAATAATGATCAAGTAATAAAAGAATGCCACATAGGCATTTCTAGTCACTTTAATTAATTAAAATAAAAAGGTTAAACCTTACTAAATTGTGACACCACTTTAAATCACATTCCCATGTACTGAAATATGTGTTGATGACATGTGTCAACATGATCCCATGTTTGAGTTTGAGAATATTAAATCTTAAGTAGTTTTTCAATGAGTAGAACTTACTTTTATAAAATAAAATAAATAGGACAAGTGCTTTAATCTTTGTGATAATAGTGATGAAGCTAGATCATCTAGTGTGAACCTTTGTGTGATGATTAAAAATAGTTAAGTATTATTTGGTGATTGTGTACCTCGTATTTATTTATAGACGCTAGTACCGACGAAGGATACGAGGAGGAAGGAGGATACTACGAGGAAGAAGCGGAGGGGAACTTCAACCACTGCTTTGCACAAGGCAAGCTATTAACTGAGCAAGCTAACACTTGCAACTATGAAAGTTAGATAACCTATGCAATGCTTTAAGCATGATTGGTTAGATACATTTGATGATACCCAATCCTAGTTTTACTTGCAAGCTTAGTATTTTATTTCTTTATCAAAGCTTTCTCTTAGATTTTACTTAGTGACTTTTAGATTCTAGAAAGATAATTGAAGGTAGCTTAAAGAGCATAAAATTTGGCCTAAGTTAGATAATCTTGATGTCATCCCAAGGCATGAGATTAAACTTAGCTAATCTACACTTTTTTACCACCCCTCATTAGTATTTACCCCCACTTATAGATGCTAATGCTAATCATAAAACTTGATCAACTTTAGATTAGAAACCTTAGAATGATGAGTCATTCTACTGAAATGTTTTGACATGTGTTTATGAACACCAGATGATTTTGATGATGAAAATGTGAAGGCATGAGACTTAGCCCTTTATAAAACTGATGGTTTTGTGGATGCGATACCATTCCAATTTTACCGTACAACCACAATACCCAAAAATTGGGTAGGGCTTGACTAGAAATTTAAATACCTTAGTATGGGTTCCCTTGCGGCCAAGGTCTAAGCTGAGAATACCTTGTGAAGATTGTCCACCTGTGCAGTACCCAAGATGACAGTTGGTCATGGTTGGGAGGCCAAACTCACAGGAGAGGTGCCTATACTAGGGCTTGTAATTGAAAGGTTAGGATTGATTATCCGCGTACTGAGTATGGTGAATTCATGATTGTTCCTGACGGATGTATCGAATGTTGTGGTGACAGTGTACAATCTCCACAGAGTGTCAAACTATTCAAATAGCCGCGTTCGCGGTTATGGACAGTTGGAGTGGCCATACTATTCTATCGTCAAATGTTTTCCAAAATGACTTGTGAAATGATTTGTGACTTTGACTTGACCACAACAGAGTTGTGACATGAAATTCAAGTTCCCACTTAGGTGTTATAAAACTTTCAACTAGCTTTCTTTGTTTCTGAACTTTGTAAAGGTAAATCTGGCTTTTTGCAAAACAACCCTAGAGATTAGTATATCCTTTCAAAACCACCTCACTTGTTAGTATTAGTTAGAGAGTACTTAAAGAGTACTCATAGCTTTGTCCCTGGCTATTCCCGTGGCCAGACTATGAAGAGGAGTATCAGGAGGATGGACAGCAGGAAGGTTACCAACTAGGATCATCTCCCATCGTCAGCATTGCCTGTGACCCTAAAGATGGAGCTTCGCCTACGCTATCGTTACTATTACGTTATTCCGCTGCTTGAATTATATTAAGAACTGGATCATGAGATCCTTATTTGTGTAAGACCTTATGTATGGTTTGTAATGGATGATGTACTTTGATATCGAATCTGTTATGTCTCGCAAAAATGGTAATCCTGGGATTGTGATGTATGGCATAACATGCATCTTTGATTAAAATTCCGGGTGTTGACCGATACCTTGATTATCTGGATTGATTACTTCCATAAATTAACCGATTGGGATCCCCTGATTTTCCCCAATCCCCAAATCTCTAACCAAATCGAATACTGATCCGAACTGCAGATCGGTGGTAGTACTGATCCCAACTAGGGGCATTCATTGAAATACGAGATCTAACACAAGAGGATTAGCTACTGTAAGACTACCTAGCATCCAACGATTGAAAATACGAACAACCGAGCCCTAATAACACACGATCTAGCATCCAACAATGGAAATGGGGGAAGCACAATGGAAGGGTTGAAAACCCTAGTTAGCTCCAACCATGGGTCGGCTAAGCTAGTATCATAGGTGTTCTCTGGCCTGATGTAATCGTTCTCCTCGTAGTTGTCCCAGCCATGCGGGATCTACCGGAGACCAGCAAGGGCCTCCTCGCTGGCGGCTACGGCGGAAGCAGGGACGTGGGTCTGGACGGGGATGGCAGCTGCCTTCGATGTCTCAACAGGGCCTATACGGGGATGGGGGCCTCCTCGCCAGCGACTAAGGCAGAAGCGGGGATGGGGATATGGACGGGGATGGCGGATGCCTTCGATGCCTCTACGGGGACCTAGATGGGGATGGGGCCTCCTTGCGGGCGTCCTTGGAGGCAACGATGGCCACCACGCCATTCTTATTCATCGCCGGCATGGTTGGGGTTTTCTTCGGGGTTTGCAGAAGGTGATGGGACAATGGAGATGGTTGCGTGAGTGAGTGAGCTAGTGATGAGTGAGAGTGAGGAGGCCTCCATAAAGGTGAAGGGAGGAGACATTTCTTTGCACCACCGTTTATCGTGTAACCGCATATGCTACTGCACCGTGCACGGCCACACGCGTCCTCTACCACCCCGTGCACCGTGACACGCGTACCGTGCGTCACGTTTTCCCCCTCGCGTCTAACCTTGTCCACTTAGTTGTGCTCATTTATAACCTTGGGTGTAACACTAGTAGTTTGGTTGTACTCAATTTTGCCCTCCAGTACTAACACTACTTTGTGCAATATACTCACTTTTACCCTCCGGTGGCTGGTCAAAAGAGAGTCAACGAATGGGTTTTAGCTAGCTAATTGAGTAATTTTATGCACAACAAATTCAAAAAAAGCAAAACATAGTGGCATCTACCCAGGGAGTCTTATTATGTGACCTGCCACCATAACAAATGTATATAAATCAAGTTTTAACCTAAATCACCACTTCTCAAATCACGTACTATTTATGAAGGTTCATGGCTTTCTACTCAAACCTCTTCGCAAAACATCCCTCCCCAAAACATAATTTGTCTGAATGAATCAATAATTGTCAAACTGATATATATTTGAATTGCAAATAGTTTGATGTATGCCCAGATGTTTTTTATTGTATAAAAGAAGCATTTTCCATCTTTTAAATCTCTTTCTATTTTCTATTTGAACCCCTTGTCAGTTTTGCCTTTGGTTTTTAAGTTCTACTCAGTTTTGCCCTTGGTTTTTATGTTCTACTCAGTTTTCCCCTTGGTTTTTAAGTTCTACTTAGTTTCCCCTCTCTCTCTTAGTCACAAACTCTCACACCTGTGCTCATCTTGGCTGCTACGCTCTGATTGGTCGAGACAGTTGGCACGTGGATCATACCCACCAACCATTGATCCTCTGATTGATCCTCTGTGATCTAGTGGATAGGATAACCCCTGTATCTGTAGGGGGCACCCTCTATTCATGCAAAATAACGAGTTTGTCACCGATACTTTAACTCCATAAACAAATTATTTTGAAGAGAAAGTGTTCAAAGGTGTATAATTTTTGCATTATATTTCACTCCATAAAATGATAAATGATCAGTATTTGATTATCACAACATTATCATGTCCTAAGTGCGATTTCAAAGAGTTCCAAGGTGTATAATTTTTCTATTTGCAAGTTTATGCATTACATTCTATGAAAATGATAATCTCTCAAGATTTTCCTAGAAGATCATTATCACGTATTAAGTACGATTTCATAGTGTTCAAAGGTTTATAATTTTCGTATACGCAAGTTTAGGAATCACTTTTCACGCTCTAAAAATGGTAAACTCTCAAGATTTTCTTAGGACGCTATAATTTCAAAGTTTTCAAGAGTTGTGTCAATTATAAACACTCTTTTACATTAAGAGTTGTATAATTGTTTCAATTTGAAAGTGTTCAAGTGTTGTGTCAATTATAAACACTCTTTTACATTAAGAGTGGTATAATTTTTTTATTTTGAAAGTGTTCAAGAGTTGTGTCAATTGTAAACACTCTTTTACATTAAGATTTGTTAATATTTTCAGTTTGAAAGTGTTCAAGAGTTGTGTCAATTATAAACACTCTTTTACATTAAGAGATGTATAATTTTTTTAATTTGAAAGTGTTCAAGAGTTGTGTCAATTATAAACACTCTTTTATATTAAGAGCCGTATAATTTTTTTAAATTTGAAAGTGTTCAAGAGTTAGGTCAATTATAAACACTCTTTTACATTAAGAGCTATATAATTTTTTTAATTTGAAATTATTCAAGAGTTGTGTCAATTATAAACACTCTTTTACATTAAGAGTTGTATAATTTTTTAAATTTGAAAGTTTTCAAGAGTTGTGTCAATTATGAACATTCTTTTACATTAAGAGTTGTATAATTTTTTTTAATTTTAAAGTGTTCAAGAGTTGTGTCAATTATGTAGCATCCCAATTGTCTAACAATTGTAATGCTACTTGGATTAGTAATATAATGGCTACTTCAAGCATATAATTGTTGCATCATCATTATATCATGCTCATGTCATCATGCCACCTTGCATTTGAGCATCATATAAAACCCTTTTCCATTTGGTTCTTATCTCATCTGCATTATTAATTGTATTTGCCTCTTGATATTGTATTTGGTTATTGATATATTGTTTAAATGCCCAAGTTGAGTTGGGGGCATATCTCTTTCAACTCCACCACCTTATCCTTGTCACCACCTTATAATTCCACCATTCCATTATCCATGAGCTTGCATTTGTTTTCTTTTAGTTATTCATCTAGCTCATGGGAGATAGGATGGAGTTTTCTTTTAAATTCTTTTGCTTAGGCCTTACTCCACATTTTGGAATGCATAAAAATAATGCCATGTAAATAATCTTGTTTTCACAAAAATAAGCATGGTAATGATTATTTATGCATGGCCCATGCAAGTACCATCACATTCTAGTCTTTTGGGTTTTTATTTGAATTTGGAGTGGATCATCTCTCTTCTCTCTCTCCCTCCTTTTGGCTTGGTCTTATTTGATCTTGCTTAAAACCACACCACATCTCTCCTCTCTCTCTAACCCTCTCTCCTAATCTATACCTAATCTAACATACCCCCCTCTCTACAAACCCTAGCTACCATACCACCCCCTCCCTCGGCCTCTCTTCTCTCTACCTAGCTAGCCCCACCTGGTCACCCTAGTCCCACACCCATCTACCCAACCCTAGTACCAAGCCCTAGCCCGAGCCACCCATTCCTCTAACCTAGCTCCAACTCGAGCCTCCCCCTCTATCTCTCTTCCTTCTCTCTTGCTGCAGCTCGGCCCCACCCGAGCCTGGCCTGCCCTGCCCTACCTGGAAGCCCTGCCCTGGCCCCCAGCTCGAGCACGTGAAGGAGGGGTAAAAAGGTGGCCGAAGCCACCTCTACCCTTAACCACTCCCCCACGGCACCCCCTCTCCTCTCCCGTCCCTATCTACCCCCTCTCTCGCCTGCTGCCTCCCCCAGATCCACCCCAGGTCCCTGCCTCTCCCCCTCTTTTCCTCCACCGCCACCGTCTACACCATCGCCGCCCACCGTCGGTGTCCACCACCGAACCCTCGTACCAGCCGGTGGCGTGGCGCTCTGGGTGCCGCGGAAGACCAAGGGCCCTCCCCTGCATCGTCCTGTACGTACCAGCGAGGAGGAGGAGGACCAGAGCCACCAGGACGACGCCGCTCCGACGCGAAACCCTAGCTTCGCCGGTCTCTGCCTCGTCGTCGATCCGCTACCCCTCCGTCCGAACCACCACCTCCAACACACTCTCGGTGAGCACCCGACCCTCCTAGACATCCGCGTCGTCGTCATCGTCCCCTGTACGCGTTGATCTTTCCGTCGTACACCCTCGGTGCACCGACGAGCGCGCGCGTCTACTCGCTTCCACGTCGCGCAAAACCCTATCTAGGCCCCGCCCGCGCCGCGCACCGATCTGTCGCTCGATGCAGAGAAAGAAGAGGAACAGTACGGCCGTGGTCATTTTGCAGTTTAGCCCTCCCTTTTGTTTTCGCTTAACCCGCGGTACCTCGTGGCCCACTAGTCAGCCGCCGTGACCTTCTTCCAGAAAACCCCCTGACTTTTGTAAACCTTAACCCGCGCTCCAGCCCAGCCCCACCTGTCAGTTCCTGCCCCTCTCACCGCTGTCACGTGGACCCCGTGGCCGCTGGTCCCACCTGTCATTCTCTGAGGCTAGCTAGCTCGCGGTGAGAAAAGCTTTTCTGCGCGCAGGCTGTCCCAGTCAGCAGCTGGCCCACCCGTCAGCGGCTGGGTCTGGATTTGCCTGAGTACAAAAAGTCTCTGTTTATGTCTGTTTTAATTCAAATCTTTTTAAATTTATTTCAAATTCAAATTCCAATCTGTTTTATAATAATATTTAATTTATAAACCCAAATAATATATGTTTTGAAATCAGAAAAATGTGAGGAATTCAAATATGCCCTTCAAAATATATTTTGGACACTTTATTTTCCAAGTTGTTTAAAATTACAATAAAATGCCCTTTTACCTTAATTAATTAATAACTTTTGTTTTAAAACTCCAAATTTGACAAATGATATGTCTAAAATGATTAGCTCGACGAGACCTTTCTGTTTATGCATTCCATTATCTGTTTGGCAGCATGCATCATATAAATATAATGTGTACAGCAACTAATATGAGGCTAAAATGTGATTAAAACTCCACAAAATGATTATTTCTTGTACTCCACACCTCACCCATGCCATGCTACATTATTACCATGCAAATTGTGCATCATTCATCATGGCATGACTGTTTGCTTGTCGCATTTTTTTCATATGATTGTGCACTTTATTTATGTTGGCCCTTGTTTGTTTGGTTCTTCTTTGAAATGACGCTGAGCAGGGGATATATCAAGAGAACCAGGAGCACTACCCAGATCCATCCCTTGCTTCAACTGAGCTGCTAGGCAAGCACTACCACATGCTTGCATACATATAGTACCTATTGCCTCTATCTTATTCTTGCATCATTGAGTCGCGATTGCATTAAATTGAATCCCAAGTATTGCATAGCCTTTATTTTTAAACCCCACCGAAGCTTGTTCCTCCATCCCATGAGCCATTACTACAGGAGATGTTTGAGCCATGCGAGTCGTAGAACAGCATGTGTAGGGTGTGTGAGTGTCTGATGGATAACGAGGTACCTAAACAACTTAACCTGAGTAGTAATGGGATAACTAATGAAAGTGGCATCGGTGAGCCATATTTGCTATTTGGTTTTTCAGGCTCACTTGTGTCCCGTAGGACCCCGAGTACTTGATTCCTGTTCCTTGAATATTCGCGCTATCCACATCCGGGAGGCTTATGAACCCCCCTGAGCCAGAGCTTGATTCATTCTTATTTCTTGGGGCCACAAACTAGTTTGAGGTTTTATTTACTATCCTGTACTTATGCCATGCTTTACTTCTTTATTTAAATTGTGCGGTCTCGCACATCTGCTTAGGGCCGTGACCCGTTTTCATCATGTCGACAAGCCCAGTCACACTTTCGGGTTCCCAAATTCGTTATGACCACACAAACCTTGAGTCCGTCTCGTAGCCGGCCAGCTTTGTTGCGGGTAGCTTAATGGGGTGGCCCCCTGAAATATTTCTGAATCCTGTGATCGCTTTGTCGTGACTGCCTCGTTGGTTTTGATTTGGTTTTTCCGAGGTTGATCGAGTGTGTGTTGCTATTTGTGCACCCCTGCAGGGTAAAACTTTCTGAAAGCCGTGTCCGCAGTTATGGACGACTTGGAGCATAGTTTCTCGATCATAGACAAGAATAACTAGAGTATCGCTTTTAATTTGACTAAGTACCTGACTAGTAATTAGTGCAACACTCATGGAATGGATAATAAAACTGCCAACGGATGGGGTTGTCCGCTTCCTCGCTTCGGTTTAGCGAGGGGGAGGATGGATCTGTTAATATTACCGTTATAACTGTTGTTATTAATTCACGGACATCCGTCTATCTCTGGTTAGGCGGATGGTTAGCGAGTATCTATAGAATTGTTAGAGTTTATCTTTTGCTGCAATTGCGTCACCCCAGGTTGTGTCCCCTTTAGAGGCATAAAGACTTGCTGAGTACCCCTAGGGTCTCACACGATAAATTGTTTGATTCAGATGAACAGGTAAGCTCGCAAGATGGATACTGGGTGGAGGAGACGGACGATGTGGGCAACGATCATTCGGTGTAGAGATTTCGGGAACGGGGATCCGTGAGATCTGTGGGCGGGATGTGTTTATTTATGGGGCATCTTATGCCGATTTGCTTCTTATCCGCATTTCGGATCTTGTTTTCCGCTCACCGATACTCTGATGTTTGATGTATGAGGAGATATCCTAAACTATTATATCTATCTAGGATATTTGGATCTTGCCGTATGGCGTTGCTATATTTCCTTTCTTTTTAGATGGAATGACTCTGAGAACCATTGTATGGTGGCTTGCATACATACTCATTTGTGTATGTAGTTGATCCCTTCGCCGACACGCCGCTCTTGTCCCGATGTTTGGAAATGGTTAGGACGGTCGAAAGGTCTACCTGTGAGTGGCATTTGGGCCCCATCGTACTATTTTAACCATTTCCGCTCATCCAGGCTTGTAACTAGGAGTGTAATTCACCGAGGTAGTTACAATTGGTATCAGAGCCATCCCGCCCTTCAGGGTCTCAGCCAAATGGTCGTTGTCAGTCTAGAAAATATTTTTGGTAGTTATGTGTACTATGGAAAAGCAAAACGCGAGAGTAGGACTGCTTCCACTTTTCTTCTTACCCACCCACCCACCCTTTTCTGGTAAGGAAGTGTAACGTTTTCAATCCTCTTCTCAAAATTCAAACTAGGATTCACGTGTTCTGGGTTTCCGTAGTACCATAGGTTGTGTGTGTGTGTGTAATTCCTTGTCTATCTGTTGCATCCAAGTTGTTATCTGTATCGGCCTTTTGGTTATCAACTGTTGGTACATTCCATACCGACAGGCTTTTGCAAACCGACGCGATCTATCTGATTCGTTGTATACCGACGCGATCTGTCTTACTCTTTGTTATCCGATGTTATCTTGTTTGGGGTGTTCGTTTCCGTAGTTACTAATCTTTAGGTTCTTCGTGAGAAGAAAGTGTTGGGATATGTGTTTTACTTATTCATGTGCGGAGTAATGATTTGAGTGCGGGATGGAGTCGCGACCATACCACTACTTTTATCATTGCTCTTGTATATTGAATGGGTGGAGTCACTAATCTTGATTCGTTAAGGGATTTTGCACATCTATTGGTATTTTCATGCCGAAATTTGTGGAAAATTTTTCTTTGATATATCTATGTACCACACTCCTTTTCAGTCGTGTGCGATATGCTTAATATCTTCTAGGTGCTTTGAACTTCGTTGATATTTTAATATCATCTTAGTAAATTGTATCCGTTAATCGTGGTTAATTCCATTTTGGTACTATTTTGGATTATTATTATTCTCCATTATAGTACTGACTTGTGTTTTATATCAATCACAGGATGGCACCACCACGCCGTTCTGAGGAGGACATACAACCTGAACTGGGGGCAGCGTTGTCAAGCATCGCCAATGCCTTGGCAGCAATGCAGCAGAACCAGCAGCGTTTTGAAGAAAGTGTCAGGAGGAATGAGTTTGTTCCGCTACCTCCACCTCCCAAGCGAGGAGACATCAAAAGCTTCCTGAAGTTCAACCCACGCCAATTTGATGTTTCTGATCAACCACTTGATGCTGATGATTGGTTGCGTGAGATGTCAAGGTTTCTGGCAACTGCTGATGTTCCTGAGCAAGAATGGGTAAAGTGTGCCACTCACCTTCTGAAGGGAGATGCAGCTCTCTGGTGGGAGAATTACCTGAAGGCAAACTGCACTGGTTTTCAGCCTACTTGGGGACAGTTCACTGGAGCTTTCAAAGAGCAGTATCTGTCAGAAATTGTCATGGAGAGGATGAAGGAAGTGCTTCTCAACCTCAAGCAGGGCAATGACAATGTCAACACCTACATCAGAAACTTCATGAACCTTTCTCGTTATGGTGGCGATGAGATCTCTGATGACAAGAAGAAGCAAAAGAGGTTCCGGCAAGGGCTCAATGCATCGATTAAATATGCAATCACACATGCAAGGCCGGCGTCTTTTCTGGAACTTCAGCATACAGCTCTGCAGGAAGAGGCAAGTAGGCAAGTGTTTGAGGAGTCAAAGAAACACAACCCGATGCAGCAAGCTCTTCAGCTATGTCAACTCCTTATAAGCGTCGTGTCTGGGTTCCTAACACCCCACCGTCGCTCCCGGCTACACCAAGACCTTCAAGCTTCGCGGCAAGGCCACCAAACTTCCTCACTGCTGCTCCCAGGGGCTACAACCACCACTACCCTGGAGCGCCTGGCGGAGTCCCTGGCTACGTTGCTCCACGTCCACCTGGTGCTTGTTACACGTGTGGAAACACTGGGCATCAATACTGGAACTGTCCGATGAAAAACAAAGCTCTTCCTCCACCACCTCCAAGATCTGCGGCAAGCTCTCCTTTGGTTCGTGCACCACCACCTCGGGCTCTCAACATCAACACCAAGCCCGGGTCTACTGTTGCTCGTGCCAACTGTGTCAACGCCGCTCAAGCTGAGCATGCACCTGGAGTTGTGATGGGTATGCTTCCCGTTAACTCAGTTCCTGCAAGAGTTTTGTTTGATTCTGGTGCCTCGCATTCTTTTGTTTCGCATAAGTTTGCGCATGAGCAGGATCTGGATATGGTTCCCTTATCACATCGTCTGGTGGTACAATCTCCTGGTTCAAACATGAAGGCTGCTCATATCAGCCATGGCAATCAAATTGAGATTGGTGGCTCTTCGTTCTCGGCATCCTTAATCATTCTGGGCAATTCTGACATTGATGTCATCTTGGGCATGGATTGGTTGACAACAAATGCAGCTGTGATTGATTGTGCTGAACGCTCGGTTTCTCTGAAGATTCCTGAAGGCCATATAGTCTATTCTCCAAGTCTGACTCCTGCTATCTAGCTTTTCTCTTTGGCGGCTCTGAATGATGATGCTATGGAAGCTATTCAGAGTGTTCCGGTGGTCTGTGAGTTCCCAGATGTCTTTCCTGAAGAGTTGCCAGGTATGCCTCCGGATCGTGAGGTTGAGTTTGTAATTGAGCTTGAACCTGGAACGGCTCCTATCTCCAAGCGGCCTTATAAAATGGGTCCTGCTGAGTTGGCTGAACTCAAACGTCAGCTTGATGAACAAGAGAAGTTGGGTTTCATTCAACACAGTACTTCCTCTTGGGGTAGCCCAACAATCTTTGTGAAGAAGCGAGACAAGACTGATAGACTTTGTGTTGACTATCGGGCTCTCAATGCTAAAACCATCAAGAATAAATATCCCCTTCCGCGGATTAATGATCTCTTCGATCAGCTAGCCGGAGCTGTGGTGTTCTCTAAGCTTGACTTGAGAAGTGGTTATCACCAAATCAAGATTCGCAAGGAAGATGTTCCTAAAACAGCTTTCACCACCCGCTATGGCCTGTATGAGTACACGGTCATGTCTTTCGGTCTCACCAACGCACCTGCCACCTTCTCGAGGCTCATGAACTCGGTTTTCATGGAGTATCTTGATAAGTTCGTTGTGGTCTATCTGGATGACATCCTAGTCTATTCTAAGTCACAGAAAGAACATGAAGAACACCTTCGGTGTGTCCTAAACAAGCTTCGTGAGAACCGCTTGTATGCAAAGTTCTCCAAGTGTGAGTTTTGGCTGCCTCAAGTCACCTATCTTGGTCATGTCATCTCTGCCAAGGGCATTGCAACAACCCGAAACCGTGAAGACAATTGTTGAATGGCTTCCTCCGTTAATGTCAAAGAAGTGCGGAGTTTCCTTGGTTTGGCTAGTTATTGCCGTCCGCTTTCAGAACTTTTCGAAGATAGCGAAGCCTCTTACCGATCTCCTCAAGAAAGGCAAGAAATACCTTTGGACTCCTGCATGTCAAGCAAGCTTTGAGACACTCAAAGAGAAGCTCACTTCCACACCAGTCTTGGTTCCTCCAGACACATCCAAGCCTTTCCAGATATTCTGTGATGCCTCTCTGCAAGGATTGGGTGCGGTCCTCATGCAAGAAAAACAAGTTGTTGCTTATGCCTCTCGACAGTTGAAGACGCATGAGATCAACTATCCTACACATGACCTCGAGCTCGCAGCAGTTGTATTTGCTTTGAAAGTATGGAGGCACTACTTGCTTGGCAACCGTTGTGAAATCTTTTCTGATCACAAGAGTTTGAAGTATATCTTCACACAGCCTGATCTCAACCTTCGGCAGAGGAGATGGATTGAAGCAATCAATGATTTTGATTTGACCATCAACTACACTCCGGGCAAAGCTAATGTCATGGCCGATGCTCTCAGCCGCAAAGCTTATGTCAACAACCTCATGATGGAAGAACAACAGCCTCTCTTGTGCGAGGAATTCCGTCAGCTCAACCTTGAAATTGTGGAACAAGGGTATCTTCTGAACCTTCTAGCAACTCCTCTCTTGGAAGAAAAGGTTCGCTCCTTTCAGCTTGGTGATCCGTACACAAGAAAGGTCATCTCCAACATCCAGCTTCCGAAGTATGAGTCCTTCCACGTCGATGACCAAGGCACGCTTTTCTTTGAACACCGGATGTTTGTTCCGAACTACCCGGGTTTGAGAGAGCAAGTTCTCAAGGAGGCGCATGATTCTGTTCTTTCTATCCATCCTGGCAGCACAAAGATGTACATGGACTTGAAAACACAATATTGGTGGCCGGGTTTGAAAAGATATTGTGCCAAGTATGTCTCGGAGTGTGATGTCTGCCGCAGAGTGAAAGCTGTCCATCAGAAACCTTTCGGTCTTCTACAGCCATTGAAACCCCCGGAATGGAAATGGGAGAAAGTAGAGATGGACTTCATCACTGGTTTTCCAAGGTCGCAGAAGGGCAACAATGCAATCTTTGTTGTCATTGACAGGCTTTCTAAAGTGGCTCACTTCTTCCCCGTCAAGGAAACAATTTCTGCAATTTAGTTGGCTGAGCTCTATATCAACAGAATTGTCTCTCTGTATGGGGTTCCGCTTGAGATCAGTTCAGACCGTGGAAGCATCTTCACTTCCAAGTTCTGGGAAAGTTTCCAAAATGCTTTGGGAACAAAGTTGAACTTCAGCACAGCTTACCACCCTCAGTCGCAAGGACAAGTTGAAAGGATCAATCAGATTCTGGAGGATATGCTTCGTGCTTGCGTCATCTCTTTTGGCATGAAGTGGGAAGAATGTCTTCCTTATGCTGAATTCTCTTACAACAATAGCTTCCAGAAAAGTCTAAAGATGGCACCTTTTGAGGCTCTCTATGGTCGCAAATGCAGAACTCCGATTGGTTGGTCAGGTGCAGGAGAAAGAACATTGTTTGGCCCTGACATTGTAACTCAAGCGGAGGAGAAGGTTCACATCATTCTTGAAAATCTGAGGATTGCTCAAAGTCGCCAGAAGAGCAATTATGACAGGAAGCACACGGACATGGAGTATGTCCCTGGTGATCTCGTTTACCTTCGTGTCACTCCCATGAGAGGCACGCACTGTTTTGGTATCAAAGGAAAGCTGGCTCCTAGATACATCGGTCCATTCAAAATTCGTGGAAGAAGAGTAGAAGTTGCTTATGCTCTTGAGCTCCCGGAAAAACTCAAAGTCCATGATGTTTTCCACATCTCTCAACTCAAGAAGTGCTTCAAGGATCCCGGCAGAACCGTGGACCATGAGCTTATCAATCTCCAAGAAGACCTGTCTTATCAAGAACACCCCACAAAAATCCTTGAGACCGCAGAAAGAAGGACTCGCAACAAGTCCATCAAGTTCTGCAAGGTGCAGTGGTCGCACCATTCTGTTGATGAAGCCACTTGGGAACGCGAAGATGAGCTCCGTGCCAAGTATCCTACCCTCTTTGTGTCTTCTTCTTCTTCCTAGAATCTCGGGGCGAGATTCCTGTTTAGTGGGGGAGAGTTGTAGCATCCCAATTGTCTAACAATTGTAATGCTACTTGGATTAGTAATATAATGGCTACTTCAAGCATATAATTGTTGCATCATCATTATATCATGCTCATGTCATCATGCCACCTTGCATTTGAGCATCATATAAAACCCTTTTCCATTTGGTTCTTATCTCATCTGCATTATTAATTGTATTTGCCTCTTGATATTGTATTTGGTTATTGATATATTGTTTAAATGCCCAAGTTGAGTTGGGGGCATATCTCTTTCAACTCCACCACCTTATCCTTGTCACCACCTTATAATTCCACCATTCCATTATCCATGAGCTTGCATTTGTTTTCTTTTAGTTATTCATCTAGCTCATGGGAGATAGGATGGAGTTTTCTTTTAAATTCTTTTGCTTAGGCCTTACTCCACATTTTGGAATGCATAAGAATAATGCCATGTAAATAATCTTGTTTTCACAAAAATAAGCATGGTAATGATTATTTATGCATGGCCCATGCAAGTACCATCACATTCTAGTCTTTTGGGTTTTTATTTGAATTTGGAGTGGATCATCTCTCTTCTCTCTCTCCCTCCTTTTGGCTTGGTCTTATTTGATCTTGCTTAAAACCACACCACATCTCTCCTCTCTCTCTAACCCTCTCTCCTAATCTATACCTAATCTAACGTACCCCCCTCTCTACAAACCCTAGCTACCATACCACCCCCTCCCTCGGCCTCTCTTCTCTCTACCTAGCTAGCCCCACCTCGTCACCCTGGTGCCACACCCATCTACCCAACCCTAGTACCAAGCCCTAGCCCGAGCCACCCATTCCTCTAACCTAGCTCCAACCCGAGCCTCCCCCTCTATCTCTCTTCCTTCTCTCTTGCAGCTCATTTAGGGCCCTGCCCTGCCCCACCTGGAAGCCCTGCCCGTGCCTGCCCTGGCCCCAGCTCGAGCACGTGAAGGAGGGGGAAAAAGGTGGCCGAAGCCACCTCTACCCCTAACCACTCCCCCACGGCACCCCCTCTCCTCTCCCGTCCCTATCTACCCCCTCTCTCGCCTGCTGCCTCCCCCAGATCCACCCCAGGTCCCTGCCTCTCCCCCTCTTTTCCTCCACCGCCACCGTCTACACCATCGCCGCCCACCGTCGGTGTCCACCACCGAACCCTCGTACCAGCCGGTGGCGTGGCGCTCTGGGTGCCGCGGAAGACCAAGGGCCCTCCCCTGCATCGTCCTGTACGTACCAGCGAGGAGGAGGAGGACCAGAGCCACCAGGACGACGCCGCTCCGACGCGAAACCCTAGCTTCGCCGGTCTCTGCCTCGTCGTCGATCCGCTACCCCTCCGTCCGAACCACCACCTCCAACACACTCTCGGTGAGCACCCGACCCTCCTAGACATCCGCGTCGTCGTCATCGTCCCCTATACGCGTTGATCTTTCCGTCGTACACCCTCGGTGCACCGACGAGCGCTGCTCGCTACGCCCACGTCACAAAAACCCTATCTAGGCCCTTGCAGCCACAAGACCGATCTGTCATTGCAGAGAAAGAAGAGGAACAGTACGGCCGTGGTCGTTTTGCAGTTTAGCCCTCCCTTTTGTTTTCGCTTAACCCGCGGTACCTCGTGGCCCACTAGTCAGCCGCCGTGACCTTCTTCCAGAAAACCCCCTGACTTTTGTAAACCTTAACCCGCGCTCCAGCCCAGCCCCACCTGTCAGTTCCTGCCCCTCTCACCGCTGTCACGTGGACCCCGTGGCCGCTGGTCCCACCTGTCATTCTCTGAGGCTAGCTAGCTCGCGGTGAGAAAAGCTTTTCTGTGAAGTCGTCCGATCAGCTGGCCCACCAATGCTGGGTCTGGATTTGCCTGAGTACAAAAAGTCTCTGTTTATGTCTGTTTTAATTCAAATCTTTTTAAATTTATTTCAAATTCAAATTCCAATCTGTTTTATAATAACATTTAATTTATAAACCCAAATAATACAAATAATATATGTTTTGAAATCAGAAAAATGTGAGGAATTCAAATATGCCCTTCAAAATATATTTTGGACACTTTATTTTCCAAGTTGTTTAAAATTACAATAAAATGCCCTTTTACCTTAATTAATTAATAACTTTTGTTTTAAAACTCCAAATTTGACAAATGATATGTCTAAAATGATTAGCTCGACGAGACCTTTCTGTTTATGCATTCCATTATCTGTTTGGCAGCATGCATCATATAAATATATTGTGTACAGCAACTAATATGAGGCTAAAATGTGATTAAAACTCCACAAAATGACTATTTCTTGTACTCCACACCTCACCCATGCCATGCTACATTATTACCATGCAAATTGTGCATCATTCATCATGGCATGACTGTTTGCTTGTCGCATTTTATTCATATGATTGTGCACTTTATTTATGTTGGCCCTTGTTTGTTTGGTTCTTCTTCGAATAGACGCGAAAGGTGGATATATCAAGAGAACCAGGAGCACTACCCAGATCCATCCCTTGCTTCAACTGAGCTGCCAGGCAAGCACTACCACATGCTTGCATACATATAGTACCTATTGCCTCTATCTTATTCTTGCATCACTGAGTCACGATTGCATTAAATTGAATCCCAAGTATTGCATAGCCTTATTTTTAAACCCCACCGAAGCTTGTTCCTCCATCCCATGAGCCATTACTACAGGAGTTGTTTGAGCCATGCGAGTCGTAGAACAGCATCTGTAGGGTGTGTGAGTGTCTGATGGATAACGAGGTACCTAAACAACTTAACCTGAGTAGTAATGGGATAACTAATGAAAGTGGCATCGGTGAGCCATATATGCTAGTTGGTATTTAAGGATCACTTGTGTCCCTTAGGACCCCGAGTACTGGATTCCTGTTCCTTGAATATTCGCTATCCACATCCGGGAGGCTTATGAACCCCCGAGCGAGCTTGATTCATTCTTATTTCTTGGGGCCACAAACTAGTTTGAGGTTTTATTTACTATCCTGTACTTATGCCATGCTTTATCGCTTTATTTAAATTGTGCGAGGTATCGCACTCTTGTTAGGGCGTGACCCGTTTTGCTATATCCACAAGCCCACCACACTTTCGGGTTCCCTCGTTTACCGGCCACACAAACCTTGAGTCCGTCTCAGAGCCGCCAGCTTCGCTATGGGTAGCTTAATGGGGTGGCCCCTGAAATATTTCTGAATCTGTGATCGCTTTGTCGTGATGCCTCGTTGGTTTTGATTTGGTTTTTCCGAGGTTGATCGAGTGTGTGTTTCTATTTGTGCACCTCGAAGGTAAAACTTTCTGAAAGCCGTGTCCGCGGTTATGGACGACTTGGAGCACAGTTTCTCGATCATAGACAAGAATAACTAGAGTACCGCTTTTAATTTGACTAAGTACCTGACTAGTAATTAGTGCAACACTCATGGAATGGATAATAAAACTGCCAACGGATGGGGGGTTGTTCGTCCGCTTCCTCGTCGGTAAGCGAGGGGGAGGATGGATCTGTTAATATTACCATTATAACTGTTGTTATTAATTCACGGACATCCGTCTATCTCTGGTTAGGCGGATGGTTAGCGAGTATCTATAGAATTGTTAGAGTTTATCTTTTGCTGCAATTGCGCCACCCCAGGTTGTGTCCCCTTTAGAGGCATAAAGACTTGCTGAGTACCCCTAGGGTCTCACATGATAAATTGTTTGATTCAGATGAACAGGTAAGCTCGCAAGATGGATACTGGGTGGAGGAGACGGACGATGTGGGCAACGATCATACGGTGTAGAGATTCCGGGAACGGGGATCCGTGAGATCTGTGGGCGGGATGTGTTTATTTATGGGGCATCTTATGCCGATTTGCTTCTTATCCGTACTCGGATCTTGTTTTCCGCTTCCGCCTGATACTCTGATGTTTGATGTATGAGGAGATATCCTAAACTATTATATCTATCTAGGATATTTGGATCTTGCCGTATGGCGTTGCTATATTTCCTTTCTTTTTAGATGGAATAACTCTGAGAACCATTGTTTGGTGGCTTGCATACATACTCATTTGTGTATGTAGTTGATCCCTTCGCCTGCCGATTACGCCGCCCGTTCTTGTCCCGATGTTTGGAAATGGTTAGGACGGCCGAAAGTTCTACCTGTGAGTGGCATTTGGGCCCCACCGTACTATTTTAACCATTTCCGCTCATCCAGGCTTGTAACTAGGAGCGTAATTCACCGAGGTAGTTACAAAACACTCTTGTACATTAAGAGTTCTATAATTTTTTTAATTTTAATGTGTTCAAGAGTTGTGTCAATCATAAACACTCTTGTACATTAAGAGTTGCATAATTTTTTAAATTTGAAAGTGTTCAAGAGTTGTGTCATTTTGTTATTTATTATACATCCATCTCAATATTTTTTATTATAAATACTATTTCACTTAATTGCAGCCAATACATTAACTCGATAAACCAATTAAATCATCGGAACGGCTTGCCAGACGCATTTTCCACAGCACGCGCCCCCGTCTAATCGGAACATTTTGGTGAGAGATCTAACCTTCTCTACACACGGTTTCCATTATCATCCTTCATACAGGTAATAGAGATGTCACTATACTGCGTAAAGGATGAACGGGAGGTCGATGTAAATCTCGACAAAGGGCCTCCATCGGCGGAGAAGGGCCGCTGTCAATGAAGAATAAGAAGAAAGGGGAGGCAACGGCACGGGCGCGTGCGTGAGGATGGCTCACGTGGATAAGTTGTGGGTCGGACGCTCACGTGGATAGGTTATGGGTCCCATGCTGATCTGGATAAGTGGAGAGAGGTGTCCACTACGAGAACCAACTTAACACGGCCCCATTTGTTAGCATGTAACGACAAGGGTCCACTATGAGACCTGACAGACCGCAGCCCCACTTGTCAGCACATAACGGCGAGGGTCCACTATCTGACCCGACTGAATGCGGACACACTTGTTAGCATCTTATAGCAAGGCTGACAGACAGTGAGTTTCAGACCGTGCGAGAGTTTCATAATAGGATATGGGAAAAAATAAGGAAAAGCTAATCGGCTGGGGAAAAGTGAGTACAACTAAGAAACCAAGGGCATGGAAATAGAAATCCCAAAATAATATGATAGTACCAATTGATATGTTCATATAATACTTAATGATTTGGACAAGCTCCGTCGCTGCCCTCTATTGCTTCGTTGCCACGCTGTCGCCGCATTGTCTGCACCGTCCACATGTCCTCGGCCGCCTCCCTCTCTAACTCGCTGGCCCGTAGCACCATCGCTCGCCCTGGCCGGTGCGCCCCTCGCTAGAAGCTTCTCTGCCCTACGTCATCATGCTCGAACCTCGTCTCATCGGTCAACCTCTTCCCCAAGGAAGGCCCTACCTTGTGCCTTTTCTATTGCTTATGTTCAGAGTGGCCAGCGCATTTCCCCGACTCTTCTGTGGTGCCATGTAGCAGTCGTCGCCGCCTTTCTGAGCATGTACCGCAAGGTGTTTGGTAAAATGCCCACTTGGGACCTGTCCCTGTAATGTGGTGCTATCCTGATCGAGTTATCCTCTGATCAAGACCGGCTCACCAATTTCGCCCATGTCGCACTCCCCATCGTTTCCACGCAAACCCACCTGCTCCCCCATGTGACCCACGCACCCTCCTTCCTCTCCCTCTCGGCTGCCCTCCCATGTTGTCTTCCTCTCACCCGCATGATCCCCTGCCCACTCCAATCCACGACACCGCTACCCCTGGATGCCACCCCCGCCGCCATCTCCCTCTCCCCCCATCGGCCCCTCTTTCCCCCTGCAGAGAAACTGCCACGACCTTGCCTTGGCCTCCCTCACGGGCCCCTCCATCCTCCAGCGACCCCGTCCGATTCCTAGCCTACAGAGACTGCTCGGCCGCCTCCCTTGTTGGGGCTGAGCCCTGCCCTCCACGGTCGCTGTCAAACTCCTATGCCCCACCACCTCTGGCCGCGAGCAGCCCGAGCCAGCCCCTCCCTGCAAGCTCGTGACCCCATGCCCTTCCTGGTGCTCCACCTGCCCCCATGCGTCGGCCGCCTCCGGCCCCTCGTCCCGTGCAGACCTCGACATCGCTGCACTCTACCTCATCCGAGGTGACTCTGCACCCTGCTGCCTCGAGGAGCTACACCGCGAACATCTACTGCTTTAGACGTCGTGTCGCCACCATGTTGTCTACACTGTCCGCACAGCTTTGGCTGCCTCCCTTACTGCCTCGCTGCATCGTAGCACTGTCACTCGCCCTAGCCGGCACGCCCCTCGCCTGAAGCTTCTCCATCCTACCTCTTCGCGCACGAACCTCGTCACATTGGTCAACCGATTTGCCACCCGACCTCGTGCCTTCTATCACTCATGTTTGCAGTGGCCAGCGCCTTTCCCCGCCTCTTCTGTGTTGCCATGTAGGAGTCATCACCGCCTTCCTGAGCATGTACCGCAAGGTGTTTGGGAAAATTCCCACTTGATACATGTCCTTGTAATGTGATGTAATGTGTTGCTGTCCTGATCTAGTTCACATCCGATTGAAACTGGCTCGCCAAGTTCGCCCACGAGACCGTTTTCAACCGAGAACCCGCGTCATCCAAATACTGGTACCGAAGGCTCGAAGACGAACCCGCAACCCTCCGTACACCAAGATCGCCACCTCGGATCTGTAGCCCGATCCTACCAAGACCTCCGAACCCGAAGGGCTTCTTCACGGAACGCTAAGGCCCCTTCACGGAACCAGGATCCGAAGCCCTGTTCTCGGAGTCCGAAGACCCTTTGTAACCAAGATCTTCAGATACAATGTGTGACCCTTTTGCGATGCCCTATTTTCATAAATTATTTATATAACTTGTTACACTAGATCATATATGTTGGCATACATATTATCTTGTGGCTTTGGGTTAAATAGTCGACTCATCTAATTGTTAAATATGGAGACCATATGTGGCCTTTTCTAGTCTTATACTACCTCCATTTAAATTTGTGTAGCGAACCGCCTTGTTTTTCCTTGTTAAGACAACATTTAAATTGCGGGGTATCTAAACAACTAGAACCATATATTTAATTGTTGGGAACCCGGTTCCTCCTAATATTGCCTACTTGCATTGCACCTTTGCCATGTCATACATCATAAATGCATCATGCCCGATCTTCTGTCGTAGTAATAAATAGTGCATTCGATGTTTCTTCTAGTGCTTTGCTTCTTCACGGATTAGGCCGATGAGTTGATGCGAGTGTCGATCCGATCTTTGGATGAATCTTCGGCAATGTTTTTAGGCCAGCATTCTCCCCCTTTCTACATATTTTGTCTTTATTAGTCTTTACTTCCTCCTATTGATCTATTGCTATCTAAGTTATGATGCTTTAGTTTCCGTACCTATCATATTCTCTGCAACCTCTATAATTGTCTTGGGCACCTCCTATTACATGTTTCTTGGTAGCTAGATGGCCTTGCGAGTCATAGTTGCTTGCTCAGGTGTTTCCTAGTGTCGTCAAGTGCCACGGTTGTTGGAATGTTCTCACATACTTAATGGTGGAGATGATCATGGATTTAATTACAATTTGATATTAAAATGCTGGGAATAGTTATAACTAATGCAGATACATCGGGGGGCAATCGATGTTATTTGGTTCTTAACTGCTCACTTGTGTCCCATAGACCCCGAGTACATGATACCTCTTCCTTGACTATCGCACTATCCGCATGTGGGACCATGAATCACCTTAGCCAGAGCTTGATTCATTTCTTATTTCTTGGGGCCACAAACTAGTTTTGGGCTTTATTACTATCATGTACTTATGACATGCTTTACTACTTTATTTACTATTATTGCTCTAGGAGTGTTTACTACTGTACTTTTTAGGTAAGTGGAATTTTTTTGCGGTATTGACAAGCCCAGTCACATTTTTGGGTTCCTAGTTGTTTACAACCATTAACACAAACCTGTGGGTCCATCTCATAGCTGGCCAACTTTGTCACGGGTAGCTTAGTGGGGTTCCCCCATAAAATATTTTATGAATCTTGTGATTTCTTTGTTGTGATGGCTCATTGTGTTTTCATTTGGTTTTTCCGAGGTTGATCATGCGTGTGTTGCTATTTGTACAGCCCTGCAGGGTAAATATTTCTTAAAGCCATGTCTGTGGTTATGGATGACTTGTAGCACAGTATCTTGAGTATACAAAACTATAAATAAATTATGCTATAAACTTGACTTTGACATGTCTAGTAATTAGATTCACTACAACAGAATGAGTAAATAAAAGTGTCAACAACGCTGGATTTGGGATGTCTCATGCTATTTGTATCTGACTAGTAATTATTCCAACTACAACGGAATGGTTAACTAAAACTACCCACTACTTATGATATCAAGATGACTCATGCTATCTATATCTAACTAGTAAGTGTTGCAACTATAATGGAATGAATAAAACTGCCAACTATGTGAGTTCCTCGGTTGGACTTCCTCGTTTGGTCTTGAGGGGGAAATGCAAGGATGGGTATGTTTGGTGTAGTTTCAGGTTGATTTCGAATAGGTCTTTCTTATCCCTCTCTGATAGCCGCTAGTTGTATCGAGTCTCTATAGGTCGTTTAGTGCATGTTGCGCTGCCACTTCAGTCCACCATACCTATGTAGGCGAGAGCCGCTAAATTCTAAGTCTCGCCGTGTACTGGCCTCAGTACTGACTGCTCTATTTTTCCTTTGCCCTTTGTCGGCACCCTTTTTGTTGTAGTGGGTCTGAGATCGAAATTGTTAGTAGGTTAACCCTTCCGGCTTGGCCTGGGCAGGGTTATGGATGCCATTGGTTATTCTTTAGGTATCTTAGCCCCATTTGCTTCTTATCCGTACTCGGATGTTGTACCATTTTTTAGGTGATTTGGATCTTTGTACTGTATATCTGTATTATTGACTCATGGAGTCGTTGTTGTATATGTATGTTACGTGGGTCCCATTGTGTACTATTCTGTAATGGTATTACTTCATTTTCCACCCGCATGCAAGTTCCTAGTGGGCACCTTTGAATCGTTTCTATGCGGGTTTGGCGAGGATCGCTAAAACTTGCATAGGGATGATCCGAGGGTGTTACACACGTCCAAAGAATTTCTCCCTCCTATTAGTCTCAAGGAAAACTGATATGTGGCCAACTACACATACCATCTAAAGAGAGAGATCAAACACAAATCATAAATCTATCATAGAACGACCAGTCATACAGACACAAGAATAGATCATCTTTATTGCAAGTTCATAATAGTGCTAGGGTTTCTCCATTTCCCCAAGAACAAAGGAATTACTCACACATGGAAGCAGTAAACAACATCATCATAATCAAGTGTATGAATAAAAGTACGGAGGTAGATCTAATGCAAACCACAATTGAATATAGAATTACAAAGATCTAATAGATGAGAGATTGGTGTAGTGATAGTGATGGAGATGCGACGGTTGATGGTGAAGGGGATGATGCAATATCGCAGTTGGGATTTGACCCCAGCCAAGTTCCTCATTCAGATCCCTTTCAAATGTGGTTTTTCATGGTTTCTAGTGGTTGTGAATGTCGGATCTCCCTCTCGTCTTCGCCAGGGGAAAGTATTTGACGAGGCGGACGCGTTGACACGCGGTACGGGTGGACGGTACGGCCGAGCTCTGCCCATACCACTGGTCGTTATTGGTGATTATTGCCTCCCCTCATTTGGTATTCTTCTGGGTGCGAAGGTAAATCCATAAAATGAGTTTTATCACTTAGAAATATCATATTATAACATAATATGGCAGTTCCAATTGATATGTTCATATAAGACTTAATGATTTGGGATCCTATTAAAACAAGGACAAAAAGATGTGTGCAAACAAAGTGAAATACAAAGATCCCTACTCTATTTATGCAAAAACCAAAGGTAAATATGATTCAATTTTGGACTCATCATTAGGTCATTTCCATGTGTTGGAAACCCTAGCTCCACTTTAGTCTAGCCGCCTGTAGCACCCCGGTAAAACCACTACAAGAAAATCGTTGTGTTTTTATTTTGTGCATCATCATACTCGCATGCTCATGTCATCATGCCATATTGCATTTGAGCATCATCTTATTTGCATGCATATAATTTGCCAGAAACTATTTTTCTAAAGCCTATTTTGTTCTCTAGATATGTTCCTCCTTATTTCAACCCAAACCCTAGATCTGTCCAGATCTTCTATTATCTAAAAACTATTTGCAAAATGTTTTATAAACAAAAAAAATTATAAAATGGTTTTTGACCAGGGAGGCAGTTTAGCCGGTCAGGCCAAAGGCCCAACCGGACCAGACTACCTACCACCCGGCCCATCTAAACTAAACCCTAATTTCAATCTACTCCAAACCCTAGTATCCCCAAACCCTAGACCCAACCTCTACACATCCCACCCGTCACCGCCACCCTCTGGTCAAAACACACACGCCAACACCCGGCCGCAACCCTGCCTTGCACTCTTCCTACCCTGCATCATACCCAGCGGCCGAACCACCCCAGCTCCTCGACACGTTCCGCACGCGCCCGTCCCCCCTGATCGATCCACCCAACCCGGGCCGGGCCCCAGCTGCCGCGTCGCGCCCACCAACACCTCACCGCTCCCTCGTCCTGTTCCCCACCCCGACGCGCCAACCTACTCTCCCCTGAACCCCGCCACCATCTCTCGCTGCTAACTACCCCGCTCCCCTCACGAATCCCCGCTGCTAGTGCCTCCTGATCCCGAGAAACCACCAACGCCCTCCCTCGTATCGTCCCTCTCCTCACCTTCCTCTGCGTCTTCTCCTCCTTGTCCGCAGCACTTCGTGACCGGGCCGCCTTCTCCCTCCATGTCGTCTGGCTGAGCATGAGAGGAGACCTCAAGGCCGTCTGCTCACACCGCGCACCCTCCTCTCTAGCGCAGGACCTCGCCACCGCCGCTTTGCTTCTCCTCTCTGCCGTCAGGTGCCGGCCTCGCCCTCCTCTCTACCTCATCGGCTGCAGAGCGCTGCCACCAGGGGAGCTCACACCTCTCGCTGCTGGGCCCTCGTGACTACGGCGTCTGCGCCCCTGCGGGCCTGCCTCAGAGTGTAGCTCACACTGGCGTGAGGCCCCATTTTCCCTTTGGCCTCCGCATCACCGCCATGTCTTCGCCCCTGTCCACCTCGCCTTCCGATGGCCACGATGGCACTTTTCTTCGTGGGTCCACGTTGTTCCGTCCTGGTGTTGGCTGATGTGCTGTATGTGCATCGGTGCCCTCAACGTTGAGGTGAAGTCCATGCGCTACAGATGCTCTCGGCTCCCCTATGACTAATTCTAGCAACGCTATCTCTAGTGGTGACCATGTGGCATGGATGTACCACAAGGGCACCTACAGATCGAATCGACAAGGCACTCCAAGTCTGACTATGTTCAAAGAAACCATAATAACAAGATATTCCTCACCGACAAGACCGGCTCGATGCCGATGGTTCCGAGGAGTGCTCATGGAAACCTCAAGATCTCCTTTGTGTTTTTTGAAGCCTCGTCACCGGATCCGATGGTCGAGACCCAAAGAGTCCCGAAACTACAAGCTCTCCTTCAGGGAATCAGAAGACCTCAATCCTCGGAGTTTGAAGACCGATCCCCTAGACCCTCGGACCCCAAGATCTCCGGACCCCTTCATGTGTGACCCTATCTACACTCGTCCTATTTTTATAAATGATATATACTTGTTGCACTTAATTGTTCATGTTGCATTCATACCATGTGGTTTGGGGGGTTTTGTCGATTCATCTAATAAATAAATATGGAGACCATATGCGGGCGAATCTAGTCTAATATTGGCCCCATTTAAATTGTGTAGAGAACCGGTGATATACCTTTCCATGTTAAGAAAACATTTAAATTGCGGGGTATCTAAACAACTTGAACCATCTAATTAAATGTCGGGGCCCCGGTTCTGTTTAATATTGACTAATCGCATCGCATCTTTGCCATGTCATACATCATACATGCATCATGCCCGATCTTCTACTGTAGTATTAAATAGTGCATCCGCTGTTTCTTCTAGTGCTTTGCTTCTTCACGGATTAGGCTGATGAGTTGATGTGAGTGTCGACCCGATCTTCGGATGAACCTTCGTCAATGTTTTCGGGCGAGCATTCTCCCCCTTTCTACCTATTTTACATTTCTAGTCTTTACTTCCTCCTGTTGATCTATTGCTATCTGTGTTGCGATGCTATAGATTTCGTACTCCGTTATACATCCCTGCAACCCTTATATTGCCATGGACACCTCCTATTACCTGTTATTTGGTAGATAGTCGGCTTTGCGAGTCGTAGTCGTTTGCGTAGTGTTGTCTCGTGTCGTCGATGTTCCACAGTTATTGGAGTAATACCGCATGTTTAATGTTGGAGATTGTAACATCCCAGCATTAGAGCTTAGAAATAAGTTGAACACAGATGTGTGCATTGCATTCATGCATAGAAAATCCGAAGAATTTTCGCGCTTTTAAATAAAAACTTGTAAAAAGGATTGAAGCTTCTATCAACTTGATGGAATTGAAATAGATCATCAAGTTGACTGCGATAAGTTTCAATATGACTTTGCTAAAACCTTATTTTGAGTAAACATGATTTGATCTAAGGGTAGATCAAATATAATAAATTTTAAACCTTCATACATTACTTAATGATTTATATTTGATCCTTAGGTGATCATATCATAGTATTCATTATAATCACTCATGAATACCAAATTATAAATATAACACAAGTAATAAGAATGTAACAACTATATCTTAATCTCATCTACTTATACCATGAGTATCATGGAAATACCTGACTTTAACTCTCTAGTGAGATTGAGTAGGAAAGAAACCAAAGTCAAGATCATTCACCATATATCTTTCTTTCCATATCAATCTTTATCATCTCTATTGAATCCTATCCTTATATTTGTTGTTCATCAATATTGAGAAATCAACTATTGATTCACCAATTCTTAACTTATCAATTCTTGACCTATAAACTCTTGTCCTTATTATAGCATTCACTTAGAGCTTATAAAGAAAGAAGTAAGAAGAGGTAAATAGTGATGCTAGTTTTAGATGTCATCTATAGGATGATAGTGATTGGAGGAAATCAAATCAATATGGTAACAAAGAAGATTACAAGGATGAAGTCTAAAGATAGTTACCAGGAGTAGTCCTAATGGATCAAGTAGGTATAGTCAATGAATTATATCTCTTAATCCAATAGAGCTAAATAAAATATAATTAGAATACAACTGTAATGTTGTATGGATGGAAGCCTTGTTTAGCCAACTAGAAACCAGAATCATAAAGGATCAAAGGATTATAATGATCATGCCTTATTCACCAATATTGAATGCTTATGCCATGTATAAGTGACATTGGTGGATAAAACATGATTTAACCACAATATAGATATATTATCCTAGATTAGTCATTACAAGTCACATTAATATAATGTGAGGTTGGAATGTTAGATATTGGAGTCAAGTAGAGACAAGATAGTATGATTAAAATGATGTTAGAGTAGCATTGGATTAAAGAAGTAGTATTTTCCTCTTTGGAAATACTAAGCACTTGAGGTGAAGTAGGATTTGATGTATACATCTATTGAAGTGATATTTAGTGAAGGATGATTATGGAAGAGTATGATTGGAGTTAGAAGTAACCACTTGTTGGATTGGGGATTATCAACAGCAGAGTAGTGGATATAACAAAGTATGGATATGAAAAGATTATGAAAAGCTTTAGTGTCAAGATCATTGGATTTACAAATGAATTTAGAAGAATAAAAGGTGGATAAGAATATTCTGTAAAGCAAAGCTCATCATGTTAGCACATGATGACGGACATAGATAAGTAATATATCTAGGAAAGGAATTCCTTAATTAGAAGTCTAGAATTATGAAATATGGAAGATAGGAATCCTTGGTAAACCCTAAACCCTAAATGTATAATCAAGCTTAACATCCATCTCATTTGATGGATAAATCCTTCTGTAGGAAAATTTTCTTATAACAAATCAATTAAGCACAGCTTTTCTCAATTACATTAATTATAACCATATGTGCTTAGGAGCTATCTTTATCAATTCTTTCTCATAAGTCATTCTAAAGAATCACCCACTGTTTGTTAAAGGGTAACATCATTCTCATCACGAATATAAAGACAATGTGTTTAGCCATTAATCTTTATTCATATCAATAAAATAATACAAATGTATCAAGAACCCTAAAACCCTAGGGCAAGCAATTATAATTACAAACACTATTACTACTTAGAACTTTATGAA
This sequence comes from Avena insularis, assembly GCA_023614405.1. Taxonomy (NCBI): domain Eukaryota; kingdom Viridiplantae; phylum Streptophyta; class Magnoliopsida; order Poales; family Poaceae; genus Avena; species Avena insularis. The sequence continues at coordinate 135,712,598 of CM042685.1, read as the reverse complement.
GGATCAATATATATAAAAATTTCTTCAATATTATAAATCAACAAGAATCAAAACTTATGGATTTATATTAATACATTCTTTAATAAGTTTATGAATATGAGATAAATTAAATGCATACTTAGTTATATTAAACCATTACAATTACACTTATAAATAAGAAATAAAAATCATTTTATAAGTCCTCCATAAATATATATATTTATATTAAAAGACAAATCTCTCAAAACTTAAGTAATGAATATTACACTCAATAAAATAGATCCCTATTAGTCTAAAATTTTAAGGTAATCAAGAAAAATATCAACACCACTTATTTCCAATATTCCTGTATTATTTAATGTGCCCTATAACAATTCTTAATATTTAAATCCATATGAGCATTCATAGTTAAAAGGGTTTAATGAAAATAGAAAATAAAAAAGTTCTGTTTTATAAAAAAACTGGAGCCAGAGTAACAGCCAGCCCGGCCCACTTCTCTCTTTCCTCTCCCTGTCGCCCATGAGCATCACCCCACGGCCCACCATGGCCCAAACAGCAGCCCACCTGGCCCGATACCCCTTCATCGCCCTCTTTTATTTTCTTCTACCTCGCGATAGAAGGACGCCGCCGAGGAGCTGCTGCGTGTCGACGCCGCCGTCATCCCCTCCTCGCCGTGATGCCCGCTGCGAGGAGATATGTGCTACCTCCCTAGACAATGTCTACAAGACCCCCTCCTGCGCAGAGATGAACCCTATCTTCTTATCTTTCCCCAATTTTCTCTGAGCCGGAACCCTAGCTCGCCAGACCTCTCTGTCCCCGTCGTCTCTGGCTGTTCTAGGCCAAGCCAGGACCACCGTCTGACTCCCCTCGCTCGGCCTGTTCATCCTAGCCCTCTCTCGTTCGTGCGCTCGCTCCTATACGCCTGAATCGAGACCGCCGTCCGCCGGCAGGAACTGCTTCCCGCCGTCGATCTGCGCTCCGCCGCGTGTCGCCACCGGCATATACGTGCTCCTGGTGAGTTTCTGACTCTACTGGTCCTCTCTGATCTGCTGCTCGCTTGCTGTGCTGCTGTCCCCGCGTGTACCTACCGCTGCGGCTTCCGTTCGTCGTTGCTGGCCATGCTCCGGTGGTCAAGATCTAGCGGCGTCGCCTGATTTTGGTCCAGCACGACGCACTGCATCGAATACGCGCAACCCGCATTCCCGCTCGCCCTCCTGTGTTGTTCCCCACCGCCGTCTGGCTCGCTGGCCGGTGTGCCGATGTGGTGCCGTGGTGGTGTGTGACGTGGCCATGGCCCATCTGTCATTGGCTAATAGTAGGAATAGAAACGGTAACAAATGCATTTACTACTTTGGGGTATGCCATGTGGCAACTGGCCCACTAGTCAGGGACCCTGGGTAAGTTTAGCTCAGGTGTGAAAAGTTTAGTGTCTGTTTAGAAAATAATTAAAACAATATAAATTCAAATATCAATATTCCAGAAATGAAATAAAATGATTAAATCTTGTAAATTTGATATCTTTTGTTTTATAATTCAGAAAAATATGTTTAATATATGAAAATTTTCAGAAAAATATCTACAACTTAAAACTATTATAAAATATTATTAAGATGATAATTTAAATAAATATTATTTAATAAAGGTTTTATAAGTAATAAAACTTTAATAATCCATAAGTTAATAGTGGTAATTGATCAAAATATAAATAAAATGTAAAAAATCTTAAAAACATAAGAATTATAATTTAAAACTATAATCATGCATTGTTATTCCACTTAATTAAATATTTATTGTTTATTAAGTATTTATAAAGTAATAAACCTTATAAAAATAATATCTTATTATTTATAATTCATAAAAAATAAATGAAATATACCAAAATGATCACAAAAATAATTCCTGCATGTTAAAAATGTGATATTCCACTTTTGAGGTAAATAAAAAGTTAAACACTTTAATAACTTGAATTTAAACCAATTTCTTTAGTTAATAATTCTTATAATGTCAAATAAAATTTGTTAATATTTCTTAAATTAATAAATTTAGTATAATAAAAAGTATTAGTCTTAAATATTGTTAGTGTGAAGTCAAAATGATTTAGGACACTTTAAATAAAATTTTATTAAATTATCTCACAACCATTAATATAAATTATTTTATAAAAGAACTCTTATCCATTATAAAATCTCCAAAAATAATTTTGTAGTAAAACCTACTTCAATACTTCAACTACAAGTTATAAACAAACCAAAACACTATATTGAATCCATAAATAGTTAAGTAATATTATTTCTTTGTTTACAAACTATAACCACTCATCCATAAAAAGGAAAATGATTCTATTCCACTAAACAATTAGGAAACCACTATTCAAATAGAAGTATTACCATTCTTAAAGTATCCTTAGGGAAGCATTATAATGTACACCTGGTACAAATAACATAAGCAATATGCCTTAAGTCTATCTATGTCTCTAAAGTTAACTTTAGTCTATAATACTTTAAATACTATTCTAAAAAGACTTTATTATGTGTTTTATAGTTAACCTTGGTCTATTATAATTAAGTTATAAAGCATCTTAATCCCAAACTAACCAAGTTCAAAACCAAGATAGATAAGTCTCAAATACTATTAATATCACTATTCAAATAAAGCAATTTTTTCTTACTTAAAGACTATAACTTAAAAGAAACCCTAATAAGGTTAACTTAAAATTTAAATACTTCTCTTTAGCTAAGTAAGATTTTCTTCAAAAGTTACTCTTTTAAGAAACATTATAAAGCAAGACATAAGCATTTTTATGAAAGCTCTAAATAATAAATAAAACCTTATATACATAGTCTACAGATATATTTTCCACTTTAGTATTCCATTACTGTGTGTGCTTTACTATACTTACATATTGTTTCACACACACTCACAAGCCTTAATAAGAACACATGTGTGAAACTTAATCTAAAAGGGCAACACATTCCAAGAAAAAAAACCATCTCTAGTATTCAAACCCTAGAACAACGTTATTCTTGGGATTCGCGTTTTTCAACTTGCATTACATTGCTTATGCATAAAAGCATCTTGCTTCTTTAAACATTAGTCCTTACCGGACCAATGATGCTAATTTCAGATCTTGGATCTTTTATATTGTCTTGAAGACCGTGAGTGCATAATCTTGCAATCACCAAAGGCAAGTTCACACTTGCTCATGTCCTTTGATTATTTTCTATAAAGTATTTTACAAATCCAGTGTTGTCATAACTTGCATTTGAAAAAGGTCAGAAAACACTATTTTCGTAATAATGTGATTATAGGTTATTTACCATGAGGTAATGATCTACTATAAGAGTTCCGGTGGTAAAGGAACATATTATCTAGGACTTAACAACCAATGTCGCCAGTAATTCTTGCGCCGTATATTACGCGTTGACCACGAGATTTGGAATGGGATGGAGAAGTCATCTATATCTTTTCCCTCTCGCATGGAGCCGGATGTGCGGGTCATGGCTGTTATCACTCGTAGCATGCATATTATATGGTAATTCGTAGAGGATATGCAGCATATGGGTGGGATCCCTCAATGTCCCATGATAGTTCCGCATCTGAACTGTTTGTACTGCCAATTGCTGTAATTCAATATGTGGGCTAGCGTACACCAAGGAGACATGCCGGGTCGCGGAGAAGGCAGTGATTGTCTTGGATCTTAGTCTGGGCCTCACACCAAGGAAGTGTGAACGAACCTGCAATTCAGATGTGCAACAAAGCTAAGATCTCTCATGGGTATAGTGACACACCTCTGCAGAGTGTAAGAACTGTAACTTGTTACTCCCTGTTCCGGGAAGGAGCTGCGAACACGGCGGGAAAGGAACTCCATGAAAGTTCTGGTAAACCCGTGAAGGCTGATGGACATAGCTTTTCAGAATAAAAGCAACCTTTGAAGAAATGTTTACGAAAACTTGCATTGCCTATGACCTACGGTCTGTGGCTGTAGATATAGTGCATCAAACACTCCTTTTCTAGTGAACTTGGTGAGTACGCTCATACTCAAAGTATCTTCTTAACCCTTGCTAGATTCTGAAGACAGCAAGCCGATGACTACATCAAGTTATACTCCAGGAATCATCATCAAAAGCTAAAGCTCTTCAATGAAGTCAAGAAATTCAACATATACATCAATTCTAGTGAAGACGAAGTTGCTGATTAGACAAGAATAGAATTTCTAACCATAGAACCTACTTCTATAGAGTATTGCAATAGCATCAATGTAAGCCAGTAGTTCAGCTACTAGTTTTATAAGTATGGTAGCTATGAGTTATTTATTCCTGATTCTTCTTTGTAAGAAGTTTCTTTCTCTCTCTTTAACCTAGAGTGTTCTCTGGATCTTGTATAAAGAGTTGAGTTGTAACCTATAGTCATGTCTTGGACCTGCTGTGTTTCTGTTGTACTACTCTAAGGGATGTAATACTGATGAACGGTGTTTCATTGGTGTTATGTCAATGACTATAGTGTACTACATCATGTAGTGGTATGCTGGGTCACCGCAGTTGGTATCAGAGCATAGATTTGACCTTAGGATAAAAACCCTTTTAGGAAGATCTGTAGGTTGGATAGTGACTATAGGAGCCATCTTATCTAAACCAAATATTCTATGATCTGTGATGAGTATCCACTTGAGGATAACCTTGTCACGAGGTGTATAATCATCTTTCTTAGAAATAGTTGTACACCTTCTCTTAGGAAAGTTCTATTAAGTGTCTTACGAGGGAGACATAAACTCACCAAGATGCTTTAGGAAAGCTAATTGGTCACAGTATATTAGGATCAAGTTTAAGACATCAATTGAAGAAGTTCTAATAGTATAGCTTAACCCTAGAATTTAAGTAAGAACAGTAAAATCTTAGTATCAGTTGATAACCAAAGGCAACATGATGAATATCATTAGGATCAATGTTGATGTAATGAGTAGTAATCATGTGGGATTCACTTGAGAATTTCACGTGATGAAGTGAAATTATGACAAGACTGAATGACAGTACAGTAAGAAATAAAGTCATCATGATGTGAGTAGCTCTTAAATCATGATGTATAGGTAGACATTACCAGATCATGGTGAGATTAGCTCCGAAACCATGATGTAGTGTAAGTATGACAAGTACTTAGTGATTTATCTTGGAGTAGAAGTATGAAAATTACATAGTAGAACTATGATAGAAGTTTTAGGTGCTAAAAATCTCTAATAATCTTTGGTTTAAGATAGTAATAAAATCTGATTAGTCATTAGGAGTGATCATGTGAGGTTAGTTTATTAAATAATGATAGGTTGGTTATATTAGCTATACTAAGAGTAAGACCAAAGGTTAGTCGAAACCAAAATGGAGACCACTTTGCTTAAGATTATCCTATTTCACTTGAACAATTTGGGTAAATATTGAGATCAAGAATAGTTTGACCCCTATGTGCTAAGTATCACAATATAAACCTATATGAGGAGGTGTTATATACTACACAACTAAGCCTGAATTCTAGAGATATTATACTCAACTACTATATGCTGGGATTAGAATATTGTGTGTTATATGTACCACATTTGGATTTATATGTTTTTCTTGGATCTTTTTGATTGACTAGATCTGTACATGAAGTTTGACTTGGTGTGCAAATGCATGTTGCAACATCTAGTTACTACTTGATGTTATAGACCTAGATAGGAATGGGAATTCGTGTAAGGGAGTGATGAATTCCAAAGCCCAAGATGAATATTTACATGAAAAATGAAGCAAAATGTAAGGAGTATTAACTCAATTTGGAGGATGGATCAAGCTCAGATCATTCGTAGCCAGCTATGAGAAGGAAGATTAATGTAGGAAGTATAAGGAGCAATAAGAAGTAATGAACTTAAGGTTCAATCAAAGTAGGTGATATTGCTAAGGAATTAATGAAGTAGTAGTACCAAGTTCATGGAAGCATCATGAATTAGTACAAAGAAGAAGCTTTGGAACCAAAATGGTATTCAAGCTCTGACAATTCAGAGAGAATGCCATAAGGATGTTGAAAGTCATAGGGTAATACCTACCACCTAGGATGTGAAGGGAATATGCCCGAGAGGCAATAATAAAGTGGTTATTATCGTATTCCTTATTTATGATAAATGTTTATTTTGCATGCTATAATTGTATTAATACGGAAACGTTAATACATGTGTGTTTAATAAACAAAAGGTAGTTCCTAGTTATGCCTCTCTTATAAACTAGCTCGTTGATTAACAAGATGATCATAGGTTTCCTGATCATGGACATTGGATGTTGTTAATAACGAGGTCACAACATTAGTGTAATGGTGTGATGAACATTCATCCGAAGTATAGCATTACGATCAAAGTCATTGAGTTTATATTGCTATAACAACTTACAAAGTGATCCTAATCCTTAGACCATGAGATCATGTCAATCACTAACACCGGAACAGTTTCTTGATAACACCAAACGTCACACCGTAACAGGGTGATTATAAAGATGGGTTCAGAACTACTAAAGTGTTATGTTGAGGCCCATGGATCGAGAGTGGAATTTGTCAATCCGGATGACGGATAGATATGCTCTGGGCCCTCTCGGTGATATCACATTGATTAGCTTGCAAGCAAGTGATTTGATCACTAGAATGTTATATCACGGGAACGAGAAAAGAGTGCATGTCAGTAACGAGATCAAACTAGGTATGGAGATACCGATGATCGAATCTCGGACATGTAATATATCGGGAAACAAAGGGATTAAGATACTAGCGTAAAAGGTTCCGACGATCACAAGAAAGTCATCGTTGAATGTGTGGGAGTCAGTATCGGTCTCCAGATCCCGCTTCTGATTATTGATGTGAGAGGAGTCTCGATCATGACCACATTATTCGCGAACCATAGGGTGACACACTTAAGAGACACCGACATCCATTTGGATCAAAAGTTTCATGCCGAAAAGAATAGGAAAGCACAGGAATTTATTTCACTAGACACCGAAACTGTTTCGGTTGAAATTGCTGAAACTGGTTCTGCATGTGAAATGGAATACTAGCAAGGGGTTTTATGTGAATGTTTGTTAATTAAAGAATTCTGAATAAATAAATAAAAGAGTTTTATTTAAATGAGAGCTTGCATTAAATTTGGTGGAAATTTAATGCATGTGAGTGGATTTTTGAGTGGAGGCTTTTTAATGGGAGTGGAGGCTTTTCATTTTGAGTGGGAGCTCCACCCACATGAATGTGGAAGAGGTGGGGGCAGCCACCATGGCTGGGCACCATGCCCCTTGGGTGCCCCCCTCTCCCCTATAAAAGGCCCCCCTCTCCTCCTCTTAAAGCACACCTCCTCGTGAAGGATCTCTCTCCCCCTCTAGAATTTATCCCCCATGGTCTCGGACTAGCGAGATACATGTTCCCGGTGGCTTTTCGGCAAGAAAGAGTTGTGCTTCCGCTGCATCGCTGGAGCGAGGAGGTGGAGGTTGCTCGGTGCCTCGAACGTGTGTGCGAGCACGGATGCGCTGCTGTTTTGTGGCGCTAGGACTTCCTCTCGATCTTGAGATCGGCAAGAGATCGTCTACATCAACCACGAGTTTGGACTCGTTAAGATTTGTCGGTCTTCAAGGGTATGTTCTCTATGGATATACATCCGCCCGTTGTTTGTATCTAGTAGATAGATCTTGGTACATAGTTGTTCCCATCGTAGGAAATTTTTTGTTTTCTATGTTGCGAACCCTACAAAGGGTATCGTCGAGCCGGATCTATGCGTAGATACTTTGCACGGGTAGTACACATATGAGTATGTGGGCGATGATGATCATTTTATTGCTTCTTAGTTGTACTTTGGATATTGGTGGCATAGTGGGATGAAGCGGCCCGGACAAACTTTACATGTCCTCGCACATGATACCTGTTCCACGCTTGACATGCAACTAGTTTTGCATAAGTGGCTAGCGGGTGTCTATCTCTCCTACTATAGTCAATATCTAATTTGCAACGAGTTGTCAACAATTTGGTTATCCTCTTTGTGGTTCATGTTTGTAGGTAAGAACGGTTCTATCTTCGAAAGCCCTAAGCCACGTAAAACTTGCAATGGATAAATTAGAGGCGTCTAGTTTAGATTGTTGCTGGGCTAGTGTTATGATATGGTGATGTTGTAAGTAGAAGTATGAGATGATACTCTTACAACACACATAGCGTGTAAGTTCCATAGACCTTGGCCTTACACATAAAGGTATGATAGACATCATACCACAGTGCACATGATGGAGATCATATGCGGGAACCGTATCATTTCACTTATAAACATGTGATGTTTTGATTGCATCTTATATTGCTTGTTTGGCATTTTATTAGCATAATAAGATGATCCCTCATTTAGATATCAAGATAAGAATGTGTTCTTCCTTAAGTATGCACCGACAATGTTTCGTCGCTTCAAGACATCACGTGATGATCGGGTGTACTTGAATCCACGAGCATATCTCGTGTAAGATGCGATTACACGCGAATACTAAGGTTCTTACTTGGCGAGCCTAGCATGTACAGACATGGCCTCGGAACACGGACCGAAAGGTTAAGCATGAGTCATATATTTTGATATCATGACCATTTGATGCTCGCCTTTGAAGCTACACCGACTCACGTGATGATCGGACTTGGTGTAGTGGATTTGGTTCATGTAATCACCAAAAAGGCACGAGGGATGTCGTTTTTGAGTGGGAGTTCATTTCTAATTTGGATTAGTAGAACTCAATTTATCATAAATTAAATCAAAGTGAATTTGCATAATTTTTTTATAGTCATTGGCATTCGTTCACCACTTTATGCTTAGTTGTAATTGAGATAATAGAACTATAGAATTCTGGATATTTACTTTACGAACTGGTATCGTATTGTGTTGAGTGTCAATCTAAAGTTTAAAGTCCTATTGCAAACTTTCAGCAAACTTTGTTTACTCCGTGAAATTTAATAATTGGTATTAAATCGAGAGTAACAATTCCAGTGTTAGTATCTTAAGTATCATGTTTGCCTCCATGATTCTTGATTGTTTTAATATCAAGTTTATCTAGGAGCTGAAAGAATTGTTTCAGAAACCATCGTGTGTGATAGATATAACGATATCTGAAACAATGTTTTGGTTGCAATATGATAGAGTATAATATATGTTCTCATATTGGATGAGAATTTACGAAGGTTGGAGATGCTAGACATCCTAATCATCCAAAAGGGTTTTGGAAAGTAATGTTATACTCACGATTCGCCTTTATAAGCTACAGTAGCTTGATCATGAAAGTCGTCATAATAAGGGTGAATAGAAGATGTATGTAAAGTGTTTACTACACTAAAAGATTACTAAAGAATGGATTTTGAAAGAATACCGATCATTTTGATGATGGTGATCTACTTCAATGTGCAAGTCCAAAGGTATTATTATTTGAATAGACACGCTTTGGACTATGTGTCATGTATTTGGTGCCACTTTTGATGTTGATAGATTCTTTTGAAAAGGAAAAGGAAATGCTGAAAGAGAATCTATAAAATATATTTGGCAGAAAAGAAAAGATTGGAAATATCCAATTTAGGTATATAGATGATATACATGTTATGGTTGTATTCTTTGCTTGTTAAACAATGTGGTTCTTGGGTATTGGATACCGAATTGGTTGGTATGAAATTTCATACGGAACAACGCAATTCATGAACTACAATGACCTAAGTAACTAGCAAGAGAATATGTGATGATGTTCATCGAAAACAAACAAACCGTTGTTTGTATTTCTCGTTGACATCAAAGCCTGACTTCAAGATTTGTTTTAATAATAGTTATTTAAATCAGGTATTATGAGAACAAAGGTTGTTCAAATAATTACCGTGTTCCATATAAGATGGATGATTTACAAATCTAGTTGGAGAAATCACATCCATAAAACCTAATGCTAAAATGTCGCAAGACAAATGATTCAAAGATCACTTACGAAGTGACATTGCTGTTTAAATTATATTGGAAAGAAAACATGAAGAATCTCCATATTCATGGATTTTTGGAGTCTTTGATTTGATCAAGTGACGCTTGTGAGACTTTCCACAGGATAATTAAAACTTCGTTGAAAGGCCAAAGAAGAACGAACGACTAAATTATTGGAATTTATACATATTGATGTATGTAGTCCATTATGTGTAGTCGTAAGCGATGGATTTCAGCTTCATATGCTTTCTCCGGAAATTTTAGTGAATGTTCACTTAATGAGAAAGAAGTGTGAAATATTTGAAAACGTTCAAAGAATTTCAAGATGAAGTGAAAATCATTGTGACAAGAAAATAAATGGTTTATGATTTTATCATAAGGGATTTATTTGAGTTACAAGTGTAACAAGAAAAATAAATGAATTATGATTTTATCATAAAAGGGATTTATTTGAGTTACAAGTTTAGCAAAACACCTAGATTTACATCTCCCGAAACACCATAGGAGTATGGAATGTTTGAGATTCGTAATGAAACATTGTTTGACATGGTAGGATCAAAGGTCTTATTTATAAAACTGCCATTATGTTTTAAAGTATTAAAGCTTTAGAGACTTCCGCTTCTACACTGAAAAGAGCTCCATCTTGATCCGTTGAAATGACACCATGGAAGTTATGGTTTGGGGTAAAACCCAAGTTGTCATTTCTTAAATTTTGGTATCCTAAACATAAGTAAGATGTTTACAACCAAAGTCGGATGAGAATGTCTTTGTAGGTTATTTCGAATAACAATTGGGTAATCCTCCATAACACCAAGGACAAAAGGGTTTGTCGCTTGAAACTTGAAGTTTCTTGAAGAAGGAATTTTTCATAAATGTTAAGTGGGAGGACAATAGAACATTGATAAGGTTAACGAACCTTAGCTATATGTGCTGAGTTGCGCAGCGCCGGAAAATGTTCCAGAGGCAGCCAGAATGTTCATGGATTGTGTGCCTCAAAGGTTGTGGTCACGGAGATCTAAGTTTCTATTGAACCAAGTAGGTCGGATAAACAATCAAATACTAAGATTTGAGAGTAAATCATTATTGTTTGACAATGATGAACAGACTATATGCAAAGAAGCGATGATGGGCCCTGACTCCGTCAAATGGCTTGAAGCCATAAAATCCGTGATAGTTCCATACACGAGAAATCAAGTTTTGAACTTGGAAGACACTCCGGAAAGGTGTAAAAACCTATCGGTCGTATTTGGATCTATAAAGAAACAGACATGGATGTTTCACATCTATGAAATAGTCGACATATCGTAAAGTATTTTATGACAATGTACAAGGAGTTGACTATGACAAGATTTGATCTTTCATAGCGATATTTAGTCTGGACGGATTAAAGTAGCAACCACTACATATAATTTGGTATATGGTAGATGAATAAAGAAAACAAAGTTCTTCTAATAGAATGGTTACCTAGGACGTGTACATGACCCTGTCCAAAGGGTTTTGTTAAATTCAAAGGATGCTAAAAGGGCATGCAAACTTCAATGGTTGAAGTAAGCATCGCGGAGTTGGAATCTTCACCATGATGAAAAATGAGTTTTTCATCAGGAGACGATGAAGATGCTTGCATTTGCAAGAAATTAAGTGGGAGCGCTAAGACACATTTCCAATACATTATGTGGATGACATCTTGTTGATTAGAAATGATGTATCTTTTATTGACAATGGTTAAGAATTTCATTTCGATGAAAGACTTAGGAAAAACCCGAATATTTAGCATGAATGTCTATAGTGGATAGACTGTGATGCTAATATGGTTGTGCCAAACATACATATATGAGATATTGAAGGAGTTCAATATAGAAACAACAAGAAACGGTTCTTGTCGCATGGAAAAGAATTGAATCAAGATTCAAGTGTATCGACACTTGATAAGTGAAACAAGATTCAAGTGCTTTGACACTTGATGAGTGAAGTCACGAGAATGTTTTGATCAATCATACCATGATATGTACACATCCAGATATGTCCTATGCTCTAACTGTTATGAGCATATACCAGAATGAATCATAAAATGATCATTGGACAATAGTAAGGAAATTCTTATGATCTTTTGGAAGAACTAAGAATATATTTGTGTAGAGGTAACAAATAATTACAAATAGTTCATTGTAAAGCGTTACATTGATACTAGTTTTGTCACAAGATACAAATTAAGTTTATCTCAATTTAAACTATGGGTGGCACAATGTAATGGAAAGGAGACTCCATAATGGATTTGGATGAATTCCAAAGTTAAGACATTGTGACGGATACTACAACAAAAGGCTAAGTATATGACTGCTATAGTAGCAGCAAAGTAGGGAATTTGTGTCAAGTAGTTTGAAATCAAACTAAGGTGTGGTTCGCAACGGGCTAACACTAAATATATATTGTACGACAATAGTATCGACGTGTTTTAAAACCCCAAGGAACTAAAGGTCTCACCGAAAGACCAAATTTATACAATGCCATCTCATTGGAGAATGAGTGATGCGTGAAGACGCAAAGACATGCAAATACACACGGACCTGAAAGTGTCAGATCCGTAGATTATGTTAACCACTTGCAGTTGCGTATTTGGAACACCAGAAAGCCATAGGTGTTCAATACACAAAGTTTTCAAACTAGATTATTGTCTCTAGTGCAAGTGGGAGACTGAAGGGAATATGCCCGAGAGGCAATAATAAAGTGGTTATTATCGTATTCCTTATTTATGATAAATGTTTATTTTGCATGCTATAATTGTATTAATACGGAAACGTTAATACATGTGTGTTTAATAAACAAAAGGTAGTTCCTAGTTATGCCTCTCTTATAAACTAGCTCGTTGATTAACAAGATGATCATAGGTTTCCTGATCATGGACATTGGATGTTGTTAATAACGAGGTCACAACATTAGTGTAATGGTGTGATGAACATTCTTCCGAAGTATAGCATTATGATCAAAGTCATTGAGTTTATATTGCTATAACAACTTACGAAGTGATCCTAATCCTTAGACCATGAGATCATGTCAATCACTAACACCGGAAGAGTTTCTTGATAACATCAAACGTCACACCGTAACAGGGTGATTATAAAGATGGGTTCAGAACTACTAAAGTGTTATGTTGAGGCCCATGGATCGAGAGTGGAATTTGTTCATCCCTATGACGGATAGATATGCTCTAGGCCCTCTCGGTGATATTACATTGATTAGCTTGCAAGCAAGTGATTTGATCACTAGAATGTTATATCACGGGAACGAGAAAAGAGTGCATGTCAGTAACGAGATCAAACTAGGTATGGAGATACCGATGATCGAATCTCGGACATGTAATATATCGCGAAACAAAGGGATTAAGATACTAGCATAAAAGGTTCCGACGATCACAAGAAAGTCATCGTTGAATGTGTGGGAGTCAGTATCGGTCTCCAGATCCCGCTTCTGATTATTGATCTGAGAGGAGTCTCGATCATGTACACATTATTCACGAACCGTAGGGTGACACACTTAAGAGACACCGACATCCATTTGGAGAAAAAGTTTCATACCAAAAAGAATAGGAAAGCACAGGAATTTATTTCACTAGACACCGAAACTATTTCGGTTGAAATTGCTGAAACTGGTTCTGCATGTGAAATGGAATACTAGCAAGGGGTTTTATGTGAATGTTTGTTAATTAAATTAATTAACAAAATTCTGAATAAATAAATAAAAGAGTTTTATTTAAATGAGAGCTTGCATTAAATTTGGTGGAAATTTAATGCATGTGAGTGGATTTTTGAGTGGAGGCTTTTTAATGGGAGTGGAGGCTTTTCATTTTGAGTGGGAGCTCCACCCACATGAATGTGGAAGAGGTGGGGGCAGCCACATGGCTGGGCGCCATGCCCCTTGTCTGCCCCCCCTCTCCTCCTCTCAAAGCACACCTCCTCGTGAAGGATCTCTCTCCCCCTCTAGAATTTATCCCCCATGGTCTCAGACTAGCGAGATACATGTTCCCGGTGGCTTTTCGGCAAGAAAGAGTTGTGCTTCCGCTGCATCGCTGGAGCGAGGAGGCGAAGGTTGCTCGGTGCCTCGAACGTGTGTGCGAGCACGGATGCGCTGCTGTTTTGCGGCGCTAGGACTTCCTCTCGATCTTGAGATCGGCAAGAGATCGTCTACATCAACCACGAGTTTGGACTCGTTAAGCCTTGTCGGTCTTCAAGGGTATGTTCTCTACGGATATATATCCACCCGTTGTTTGTATCTAGTAGACAGATCTTGGTACATAGTTGTTCCTATCGTAGGAAATTTTTTGTTTTCTATACTGCGAACCCTACAGGATGATCCACAGCTGGTATTTGATCCATAGTTGATATCTTGTCCGCAGCCGGTGTTGGTTGACATAGCTAACTAGATCATCTTAGTGGTTGCATAAAGAGCATAAAATTTGGTCTAAGCTAAGCTAGACCTAAAGGAGTATAAGATTTTTAAGCGACTGTCTTTCGAGACTCTTCGCGAAAATTGACCTATCAAAGCGAAATCGTCCAAATAGTAAGTAAGGTAAATAATGCTGAAAGATTCACTTCGGAGATCCACAATTGTGTGGATACACCGTACAATATTTCATAAGACCCTAACTAGGTAGAGTATAAGCTGGATATAGACCAATATTTTAATTATAAAGCCAAAATGTAGACAGTTTTAAAACAAATTAGTAAACCCTAAGGGGGAGAGTAAATAAGAGAAATTGAAGTATTACTATTTGACATTCCAATTAAAGGTTGGAAAGGAAATACTAACCTATGCCAACAATAAGCCTTGTTTTCATAAGGTTAAAAGGAAGTCATTATTATAAAAGTACTTAAAATAGTAACAAAAGATTGTCTAAAAGCCTGATAAGGTAAAAGCTTGAAGTAATAAAATAGATTAGTCCTAACAGACTAATTCTAAAAGAAAAATAGCTCTTAAAAGACACCTAAGAGGGAACAAAGCACATCCAATTGGACATGTATAGAGGGACAAGAAATTCCAATGGGTATGGACTAAATGAGTTCAAATCCAATCTTGGAAGGATCACCAGTACAATTCATACAGAGATAACCCAAAGATTAGTCTTTTAGCCTCAACTATTCTCTAACAAAATTTAAAACCCTGTATTAATGAGACTTCCTAGACGTTACAAAGTATAGTAAGGAAGATTGATGATCAAGTTAAGGAATTGGATTAGGATACCTAATAAGAATAATAAACTAAAGAAGAGAACCCAATTTAAGAAGTTCATAATAAGGACATATTCCTAAGGGAGTAAAGCAAAAGGAACTTTGGAATATTGGAAACAACCAGTTGGAGATTACCAAGTACGGTCAGAGTTCAAGGCAAAGGATCTGGATGTGAAATACTACAATTATTTCCATTTGAGGTTACCATGGAGTTGAGACATATTGTAATCAATGCAAGACAATTCCTTACTCCAAAACGTGATAGTATGCGAACTTCGAGGATGAATTTTATTTTAAGGGGGAGAGTCTGTAACATCCCAGCATTAGAGCTTAGAAATAAGCTGAACACAGATGTGTGCATTGCATTTATGCATAGAAAATCCGAAGAATTTTCGCGCTTTTAAATTTAAACTTGTAAAAAGGATTGAAGCTTCTCTCAACTTGATGGAATTGAAGTAGATCATCAAGTTGACTGGGATAAGTTTCAATATGACTTTGCTAAAACCTTATTTTGAGTAAACATGATTTGATCTAAGGGTAGATCAAATATAATAAATTTTAAACCTTAATACATTACTTAATGATTTATATTTGATCCTTAGGTGATCATATCATAGTATTCATTATAATCACTCATGAATACCAAATTATAAATATAACACAAGTAATAAGAATGTAACAACTATATCTTAATCTCATCTACTTATACCATGAGTATCATGGAAATACCTAACTTTAACTCTCTAGTGAGATTGAGTAGGAAAGAAACAAAAGTCAAGATCATTCACCATATATCTTTCTTTCCATATCAATCCTTATCATCTCTATTGAATCCTATCCTTATATTTGTTGTTTATCAATATTGTGAAATCAACTATTGCTTCACCAATTCTTAACTTATCAATTCTTGACCTATCAACTCTTGTCCTTATTATAGCATTCACTTAGGGCTTATAAAGAAAGAAGTAATAAGAGGTAAATAGTGATGCTAGTTTTAGATGTCATCTATAGGATGGGAGTGATTGGAGGAAATCAAATTAATATGGTAACAAAGAAGATTACAAGGATGAAGTCTAAAGATAGTTACCAGTAGTAGTCCTAATGGATCAAGTAGGTATAGTCAATGAATTATATCTATTAATCCAATAGAGCTAAACAAAAGATAATTAGAATACAACTGTAATGTTGTATGGATGGAAGCCTTGTTTACCCAACTAGAAACCTGAATCATAAAGGATCAAAGGATTATAATGATCATGCCTTATTCACCAATATTGAATTCTTATACCATGTATAAGTGACATTGGTGGATAAAACATGATTGGACCATAGTATAGACATATTATCCTAGATTAGGCATTACAAGTCACATTAATATTATGTGAGGTTGGAATGTTAGATATTGGAGTCAAGTAGAGACAAGATAGCATGATTAAAATGATGTTAGAGCAACATTGGATTAAAGAAGTAGTATTTTCCTCTTTGGAAATACTAAGCACTTGAGGTGAGGTGCATTTGATGTATACATCTATTGAAGTGATATTAGTGAAGGATGATTATGGAAGAGTATGATTGGAGTTAGAAGTAACCACTTGTTGGATTGGGGATTATCAACAGCAGAGTAGTGGATATAACCATGTATGGATATGAAAAGATTATGAAAAGCTTTAGTGTCAAGATCATTGGATTTACAAATGAATTTAGAAGAATAAAACGTGGATAAGAATATTCTGTAAAGCAAAGCTCATCATGTTAGAACATGATGATGGACATAGATAAATAATATATCTAGGAAAGGAATTCCTTAATTAGAAGTCTAGAATTATGAAATATGGAATATAGGAATCCTTGGTAAACCCTAAACCCTAAATGTATAATCAAGCTTAACATCCATCTCATTTGATGGATAAATCCTTCTGTAGGAATATTTTCTTATAACAAATCAATTAAGCACATATTTTCTCAATTCCATTTATTATAACCATATGTGCTTAGGAGCTATCTTTATCAATTCTTTCTCATAATTCATTCTAAAGAATCACCCCACTGTTTGTAAAAGTGTAACATCATTCTGATCACAAATAGAAAGACAATGTGTTTAGCCATTAATCTTTATTCATATCAATAAAAGAATACAAATGTATCAAGAACCCTAAAACCCTAGGGCAAGCAATTATAATTACAAACACTATTACTACTTAGAACTTTATGAAGGATCAATATATATAAAAATTTCTTAAATATTATAAATCAACAAGAATCAAAACTTATGGATTTATATTAATACATTCTTTAATAAGTTTGTGAATATGAGATAAATTAAATGCATATACTTAGTTATATTAAACCATTACAATTACACTTATAAAGAAGAAATAAAAATCATTTTATAAGTCCTCCATAAATATATATATTTATATTAAAAGACAAATCTATCAATACTTAAGTAATGAATATTACACTCAATAAAATAGATCCCTATTAGTCTAAAATTATAAGGTAATCAAGAAAAATATCAACACCACTTATTTTCCAATATTCCTGTATTATTTAATGTGCCCTATAATAATTCTTAATATTTAAATCCATATAAACATTCATAGTTAAAAGGGTTTAACGAAAACATAAAATAAAAAAGTTCTGTTTTATAAAAAAACTAGAGCCAGTGTAACAGCCAGGCCGGCCCACTTCTCTCTTTCCTCTCCCTGTCGCCCATGAGCATCACCCCGCGGCCCACCTTGGCCCAAACAGCAGCCCACCTGGCCTGATACTCCTTCGTCGCCCTCTTTTCTTTTCTTCTACCTCGCGACAGAAGGACGTCGCCGAGGAGTTGCTGCGTGTCGACGCCACCGCCGTCCCCGCCTCGCCGTGATGCCCGCTGCGAGGAGATACGTGCTACCACCCTAGAAGACGTCTACAAGACCCCCTCCTGCGCAGAGACGAACCATATCTTCTTCTCTTTCCCCAATTTTCTCTGAGCCGGAACCCTAGCTCGCTGGACCTCTCTGTCCCAATCGTCTCCGGCTGTTCCAGGCCAAGCCAGGACCACCGTCCGACTCCCCTCGCTCGGCTTGTTCATCCTAGCCCTCTCTCGTTCGCGCGCCCGCTTCCAGACGCCTGAATCGAGACCGCAGTCCGCCGGCAGGAACTTCTTCCCGCCGTCGATCTGCGCTCCGCCGCGTGTGGCTACCGGCATATACGTCCTCCTGGTGAGTTTCTGACTCTACTGGTCCTCTCCGATCTGCTGCTCGCTTGCTGTGCTGTTGTCCCCGCGTGCATGTGTCGCTGCCGCTGCCATTCGTCGTTCCGGCCATGCTCCGGTGGTCAAGATCTAGCGGTGTCGCCCGATTTTGATCCAGCACGACGCACTGCATCGAATACGCGTAACTCGCGTTCCCACTTGCCCTCCTATGTCGTTCCCCGCCGCCGTCTGGCTCGTTGGACGGCGTGCCAACGTGGCGCCGTGGTGGCGTGGGACATGGCCATGGCCCATCTGTCATTGGCTAATAGTAGGAATAGAAACGGTAACAAATGCATTTACTACTTTGGGGTATGCGATGTGGAAACTAGCCAACTGGTCAGGGACCTTGGGTAAGTTTAGCTTAGGTGTGAAAAGTTTAGTGTCTATTTAGGAAATAATTAAATCAATATAAATTCAAATATCAATATTCTAGAAATGAAATAAAATGATTAAATCTTGTAAATTTGATATCTTTTGTTTTATAATTTAGAAAAATATGTTTAATATATGCAGATTTTCAGAAAAATAAAATCTACAACTTAAAACTATTATTAAATATTATTAAGATGATAATTTAAATAAATATTATTGAATAAAGGTTTTATAAGTAATAAAACTTTAATAATCCATAAGTTAACAGTGGTAATTGATAAAAATATAAATAAAATATCAAAAATCTTCAAAACATAAGAATTATAATTTAAAACTATAATCATGCATTGTTATTCCGCTTAATTAAATATTTATTGTTTATTAAGTATTTATAAAGTAATAAACCTTATAAAAATCATATCTTATTATTTATAAATCATAAAAAATAAATGAAACATACCAAAATGATCACAAAAATAATTCCTACATGTTAAAAATGTGATATTCCACTTTTGAGGTAAATAAAAAGTTAAACACTTTAATAACTTGAATTTCAACCTATTTCTTTAGTTAATAATTCATATAATGTCAAATAAAATTTGTTAATATTTCTTAAATTAATAAATTGAGTCTAATAAAAAGTGTTACTCTTAAATATTGTTAGTGTGAAGTCAAAATGATTTAGCACACTTTAAATACAATTTTATTAAATTATCTCACAACCATTAATATAGATTATTTTATAAAAGAACCCTTATCCATTATAAAATCTCCAAAAATAATTTTGTAGTAAAACCTATTTCAACTACAAGTTATAAAAAAACCAAAACACTATATTGAATCCATAAGTAGTTAAGTAATATTATTTCTTTGTTTACAAACTATAACCACTCATCTATAAAAAGGAAAATGATTCTATTCCACTAAAAAATTAGGAAACCACTATTCAAATAGAAGTATTACCATTCTTAAAGTATCCTTAGGGAAACACTATAAAGTACACCTGGTACAAATAACATAAGCAATATTCCTTAAGTCCACCTATGTCTCTAAATTTAACTTTAGTCTATAATACTTTAAATACTATTCTAAAAATACTTTATTATGTGTTTTATAGTTAACCTTGGTCTATTATAATTAAGTTATAAAGCATCTTAATCCCAAACTAACCAAGTTCACAAATACTATTAATATCACTATTCAAATAAAGCAATTTTTTCTTACTTAAAGACTATAACTTAAAAGAAACCCTAATAAGGTTAACTTAAAATTTAAATACTTCTCTTTAGCTAAGTAAGATTTGTGCTTACATTACTTTGTGCTTACTATACGTACATATTGTTTCACACACACTCACAAGCATTAATAAGAAGCACATGTGTGAAATTTAATCTTAAAGGGCAACAAATTCCAAGAAAAAAACCCATCTCCTGTATTCAAACCCTAGAACAACGTTATTCTCGGGATTCGCGTTTATCAACTTGCATTACATTGCTTATGCATAAAAGCATCTTGCTTCTTTAAACATTAGTTCTTGCCGGACCAATGATGCTGATTTCAGATCTTGGATCTTTTATATTATCTTGAAGACCGTGAGTGCATAATCTT
The DNA here is from genome assembly GCA_023614405.1 of Avena insularis. Classification (NCBI taxonomy): domain Eukaryota; kingdom Viridiplantae; phylum Streptophyta; class Magnoliopsida; order Poales; family Poaceae; genus Avena; species Avena insularis. Next base: position 135,692,209 of record CM042685.1, on the reverse strand, counting down.
GCAATCACCAAAGGCAAGTTCACCCTTGCTCCTGTCCTTTGATTATTTTCTATAAAGTATTTTACAAATCCAGTGTTGTCATAACTTGCATTTGAAAAAGGTCAGAAAACACTATTTTCGTAATAATGTGATTATAGGTTATTTACCATGAGGTAATAACCTACTATAAGAGTTCTGGTGGTAAAGGAACATATTATCTAGGACTTAACAACCAATGTCGCCAGTGATTCTTGCAGCGTATATTACGTGTTGACCATGAGATTTGGAATGGGACGGAGAAGTCAGCTGTATCTTTTCCCTCTCGCATGGAGCCGGATGTGCGGGTCGTGGATGTTATCACTCGTAGTGTGCATATTATATGGTAATTCATAGAGGATATGCCGCATATGGGTGGGAGCCCTCAACGTCCCACGATAGTTCCTACATCTGAACGGGTCTGTACTGACAATTGCCGTAATTCAATATGTGGGCTGTCGTACACCAAGTTGACATGCGGGGTCGTGGAGAAGGCAATGATTGGCTTGGATCTTAGTCTGGGCCTCACACCAAGGAAGTGTGAACGAACCTGCAATTCGGATGTGCAACAAAGCTAAGATCTCTCATGGGTAAAGTGACGCACCTCTGCAGAGTGTAAGAACTGTAACTTGTTACTCCCTATTCCGGGAAGGAGCTGCGAACGCGGCGGGAAAGGAACTCCATTAAAGTTCTAGTAAACCTGTGAAGGCTAACGGACATAGCTTTTCAGAATAAAAGCAACCTTTGAAGAAATGTTTACGAAAACTTGCATTTCCTACGACCTACGGTCTGTGGCTGTAGATATAGTGCATCAAACACTCCTTTTCTAGTGAACTTGCTGAGTACGCTCGTACTCAAAGTATCTTCTTAACCCTTGCTAGATTCTGAAGATAGCAAGCCGACGACTACATCAATTTATGCTCTAGGAATCATCATCAAAAGCTAAAGCTCTTCAATGAAGTCAATAAAGTCAACATATACATCAACTCAAGTGAAGACGAAGTTTCTTATTAGATAAGAATAGAATTTCTAACCATAGAACCTATTTCTATAGAGTATTGCAATAGCAGCAATGCAAGCCAGTAGTTCAGCTACTATTTTTATAAGTATGGTAGCTATGAGTTATTTATTCATGATTCTTCTTTATTAGAAGTTTCTTTCTCTCTCTTTAACCTAGAGTGTTCTCTGGATCTTGTGCAAAGAGTTGAGTTGTAACCTATAGTCATGTCTTGGAACTGCTGTGTTTCTGTTGTACTACTCTGAGGGATGTAATACGGATGAACGGTGTTTCATTGGTGTTATGTCAACGACTATAGTGTACTACATCATGCAGTGGTATGCTGGGTCACCGCAGAGATGATCATGGCTTTAATTACCGTTTAATAACTAAAATTGAAGTAGGTAAATAATGCAGAGGCACAGGCGTGCAATAGATGTTATTTGGTTTTTAACCGTCCACTTGTGTCCCGTAGGACCCCGAGTACTTGATACCTTTTCTTTGAATATTCGCACTATCCGCATGTGGGACCATGAATCCCCCTAATCCTAGATTGAGTCATATTTAATTCCTTGGGGCCACAAACTAGTTTGGGGCTTTATTACTATCCTGTACTTATGCCATGCTTTACTGCTTTATTTATGATTGCGCGTGGAGCGCCTGTACTTTTTAGGAACAAATGTGGAATGTTTTCGTGGTATTCCAATCACACTTTCGGGTTCCCAGTCGTTTATAGCCATTGACACAGACCTCTGGGTCCGTGTCGGAGCCGGCCAACTTCGTCGCGGGTAGCTTGGTGGGGTGTCCCCCTGAAATCAAATATGAATCTTGCGAATGTTCTGTCGTGATGCCTCGTTGGGGTTTCATTTGGTTTTTCTCGAGGTTGACCGTGCGTGTGTTGCTATTTGTGCCCTCCTGCAGGGTAAAACTTTCTGAAAGCCGTGTCCGCGGTTATGGACGACTTGGAGCACAGTATCTCGATCATAGACAACTATAACTAAAGTAGTGCTATAAATTTGACTTTATAATGACTAGTAATCAGCTTCACTACAACGGAATGGCTAAATAAAAGTACCAACAACTGCTGGTTTTGGGATGCCTCATGCTATATGTATCTGACTAGTAAGTATCGCAACTACAACGGGATGGTTAACTAAAACTGCCCACTGTTTATAATATCAGGATGACTCATGCTATCTATATCTGACTAGTAATTGCCACAACTACAACGGAATGAATAAAACTGCCAACTGTGTGAGTTCCTCGGTTGACTTTCCTCGTTTGGTCTCGAGGGGGAAATACTAGGATGGGTATACTTGGTGAAGTTTCAGGTTGGATCCGAATAGGTCTTTCATATCCCTATCTGATAACCGCTAGTTGAATTGAGTCTCTATAGGTTGTTTAGTGCATGCTACGCTGCCGCTTCAGTCCACGATACATATGTAGGCGAGGACCGCCGAATTCTAGTCTCGCCGTGTATTGGCCTCAGTACTGACCGCTCTCTTTTTCCTTTGCCCTTTGTCGTCACCCCTTTTGTTGAAGCAGGTTTTGAGATCGACGTCGTTAGTAGGGTTAGACTTCTGGATTGGCCTGGGCAGGGTTATGGATGCCATTGGTTATTCTTCAGGGCTCTTAGCCCCATTTGCATCTTGTCCGTAGTCAGACGTTGTATCATTTTCAAGTTGATTTGGATTTTGTATTGTATATCTGTATTCTTGACTCATGGAGTCGTTGTTGTATAAATCTATTCTGTGGGTTCCATTGTGGACTATTATGTAATGATATTACTTCATTTTCCACCCGCACGAAAGTGCCTGGTGGGCACCTTTGAGTTGTTTCTATGCGGGTTTTGGCGGTAATCGCTAAAACTTGCATAGGGACGATTCTGAGGGTGTTATAGAGTGGTATCAGAGCTCAGCATTTACGATACCCCACTGGTCCAGCTGGTCCAGCATGTCGGATAACCTAGCTAACGGACATCGTAGAGTGTCAAAAACTAATTTTGAAAATCGGTTGGATAGATCTAATTAGGTCTATTTTTACTCCTTATCTTTTTGCTATTCTCCTCTTACCTCTGCGTGTTTTGAATCTGCTCTCTTATCTTTTCTTCGAGTCCAGGAATTCTCGTGGTTGGGTTTCCGTCGTACCTTTACAGTTTCGCTTCCCCCTCTTGTAATGGTGCTTCTACATCCGGTCTTCATGCTATCTGAGGAATTTTCCTCTGTTGTATCTTTTCAGTGGACCAAAATTCACTAAAAAAATTCTTTGTATCCTCCGGTGTTTTTTGATACGACGACGTCATCCACATCAGATCCGATAAAGAGTTTTCATCACTCCTTTGTTTCCAAACACTGTTATCAAGATCTTCAGTCTGAATTCCGAGAGTTTGTTTGCATAATTTCCTATTCATGTGCAGAGTAATGCTTTGGGTGCGCGATGGACTGATCACCATCCGACTACTCTTATCATTCGCTCGTGTACATTGAATGGTGGATTGATGCAGTTATACTCCTTCCGCGGAAGTTAGAGGTGGCCTTATCGTTTGATGCCTCTACCTTCGTCCGCTGTTCTCCAGAGTGTTCTCTCGACGAACATGAACAACGACCCCTTGTTGGTGGTTTTGCCGATTTCAAGATGGATCAAGAAGCGTTGTTAGTTGTGTCGCAAGAATCTACACGAAGAGAGAAGATTTAGACTGTTGGCCTTCTTCCCCGTACCATGAGGCGGATCTCGAGGGCGAGATCCATTGTTAGTGGTGTCGAGTTGTAGCACCCCGGTAAAACCACTACTAGAAAATCGCTGTGTTTTTATTTTGTGCATCATCATACTCGCATGCTCATGTCATCATGCCATATTGCATTTGAGCATCATCATATTTGCATGCATATAATTTGCCGGAAACTATTTTTCTAAAGCCTATTTTGTTCTCTAGATATGTTCCTCCATATTTCAACCCAAACCATAGATCTGTCCAGATCTTCTATTATCTAAAAACTATTTGCAAAAGGTTTTATAAACAAAAAAAAATTATAAAATAGTTTTTGACCAGGGAGGCAGTTTAGCCGGTCAGGCCAAAGGCCCAACCGGACCAGACTACCTAGCACCCGGCCCATCTAAACTAAACCTTGATTTTAATCTACCCCAAACCCTAGACCCAACCTCCCCAACCTCTACACATCCCACCCGCCGCCACCCTCTAGTCAAAACACACACACACGCACGCCAACACCCGGCCGCAACCCTTCCTTGCACGCTTCCTACCCCGCGTCGTACCCAGTGCGGAACCACCCTAGCTCCTCGACACGTTCCGCACGCGCCCGTCCCGCCTGATCGATCCACCCAACCCGGGCCGGGCCCCACCTATCGCATCGCGCCCACCAACCCCTCACCTCTCCCTTGTCCTATTCCCCACCCCGACGCGCCAACCTCCTCTCCTCTGAACCCACTGCCATCTCTCGCTGCGAACCACCCCGTTCCCCTCATGAATCCCCGCCGCCAGTCCCTCCTGATCCCGAGAAACCATCGGCACCCTCCCTTGCATCGTCCCTCTCATCACCTTCCTCTGCGTCCTCTCCTCCTCGGCTGGCAGCACCCCCCATGACCGGCCGCCGCCCTTCTCCCCTTCGCGGCCGCCCGCTCGAGCCGCAGAGGAGACCCCTGCGCCGTTTGCCTGCACCGTGCACCCTCCTCTCTAGCGCCGGACCTCGCCATCGCCGCTCTACTTCTCCTCTCTGCCGTCAGGTGCCGGCCTCGCCCTCCTCTCTGCCTCAGCGGCTGCAGAGCGCCACCACCAGGGGAGCTCTGCCACCTCTCCGCTGTTAGTCCCTGTGCTACGGCGTCCGTCGTCCCCGTGCAGCCCGCCTCCTGCAGCTGCACGAGGCCCCGTTTTCCCTTTGGCCTCCGCATTGCCGCCATGTCTCCGCCCCTGTCAACCTCTCCTTCCGATGGCCACGACGGCACCTTTCTTCATGGGTCCTCGTTGTTCCTTCCTGGTGTTGGCTGATGTGGTGTATGTGCAGCGATGCCCTCAACGCTGAGGTGAAGTCCATGCGCTACAGATGCTCTCGGCTCCCCTATGACCAACTCTAGCAACGCTATCTCTAGTGGTGATTGTGTGGCATGGATGTACCACAAGGGAACCTACAGATCGGACCGACAAGGCACTCCAAGTCTGACTATGTTCAAAGAAACTAGAATAACAAGATATTCCTCACCGACAAGACCGGCTCGATGCCGATGGTTCCGAGGAGTGCTCATGGAAACCTCAAGATCTCCTTTGTGTTTTTTTAAGCCTCGTCACCAGATCTGATGGTCGATATCCAAAGATTCCCGGAACTACAAGCTCTCCTTCACGGAATCCGAAGACCTCGATCCTCGGAGTTTGAAGACCGATCCCCTGGACCCTCGGACCCCAAGATCTCCGGACCCATTCATGTGTGACCCTATCTACACCCGTCCTATTTTTATAAATGATATATACTTGTTGCACTTAATTATTCATGTTGCATTCATACCAGGTGGTTTGGGGGGTTTTATCGATTCACCTAATAAATAAATATAGAGACCATATGCGGGCGAATCTAGTCTAATATTGGCCGCATTTAAATTGTGTAGAGATCCGGTGATATACCTTTCCATGTTAAGACAACATTTAAATTGCGGGATATCTAAACAACTTGAACCATCTAGTTAAATTTCAGGGCCCCGGTTCCGTGCCTAATCGCATCGCATATTTGCCATGTCATACATCATACATGCATCATGCCCGATCTTCTCCCTTGTATTAAATAGTGCATTCGTTGTTTCTTCTAGTGCTTTGCTTCTTCACGAATTAGGCCAATGAGTTGATGTGAGTGTCGACCCGATCTTTGGATGAAACTTCGGCAATGTTTTCAGGTGAGCATTCTCCCCCTTTCTACCTATTTTACATTTCTAGTCTTTACTTCCTCCTGTTGATCTATTGTTATCTGTGTTGCGCTGCTATAGATTCCGTACCCCATTATACTTCCCTGCAGACCTTATATTGCCATGGACACCTCCTATTACCTGTTATTTGGTAGATAGTCGGCTTTGCGAGTCGCAGTCGTTTGCGTAGTGTTGGTTCGCGTTGTCGATGTTCCATAGTTGTTGGAGTAATGTCGCATGTTTAATGTTGGAGATGATCATGGCTTTAATCACCGTTTAATAACTAAAATTGAAGTAGGTAAATAATGCAGATGCACAGGTGGGCAATAGATGTTATTTGGTTTTTAACCGTCCACTTGTGTCCCTTAGGACCCCGAGTACTTGATACCTGTTCTTTGAATATTCGCACTATCCGCATGTGGAACCATGAATCCCCCTAACCCTAGATTGAGTCATATTTAATTCCTTGGGGCCACAAACTAGTTTGGGGCTTTATTACTATCCTGTACTTATGCCATGCTTTACTGCTTTATTACGATTGCGCGTGGAGCACCTGTACTGTTTAGGAACAAATGTGGAATGTTTTCGCGGTATCGACAAGCCCAGTCACACTTTCGGGTTCCTAGTCGTTTACAGTCATTGGCACAAACCTTTGGGCCCGTCTCGGAGCCGGCCAACTTTGTCGCGGGTAGCTTGGTGGGGTGGCCCCCTGAAATCAAATATGAATCTTGCGAATGTTCTGTTGTGATGCCTCGTTGGGTTTTCATTTGGTTTTTCTCGAGGTTGATCGTGCGTGTGTTGCTATTTGTGCCCCTGCAGGGTAAAACTTTCTGAAAGCCGTGTCCGCGGTTATGGACAACTTGGAGCACAGTATCTCGATCATAGACAACTATAACTAAAGTAGTGCTATAAATTTGACTTTATAATGACTAGTAATCAGCTTCACTACAACGGAATGGCTAAATAAAAGTACCAACAACTGCTGGGTTTGGGATGCCTCATGCTATATGTATCTGACTAGTAAGTATCGCAACTACAACGAAATGGTTAACTAAAACTCCCCACTGTTTATAATATCAGGATGGCTCATGCTATCTATATCTGACTAGTAATTGCCGCAACTACAACGGAATGAATAAAACTTCCAACTGTGTGAGTTCCTCGGTTGACTTTCCTCGTTTGGTCTCGAGGGGGAAATACCAGGATGGGTATGCTTGGTGAAGTTTCAGGTTGGATCCGAATAGGTCTTTCATATCCCTATCTGATAGCCGCCAGTTGAATTGAGTCTCTATAGGTTGTTTAGTGCATGCTGCGCTTCCACTTCAGTCCACCATGCCTATGTAGGAGAGGACCGCCGAATTCTAGTCTCGCCGTGTACTGGCATCAGTACTGACCGCTCTTTTTTTCCTTTGCCCTTTGTCGGCACCCCTTTTGTTTAAGCAGGTTTCGAGATTGACATCGTTAGCAGGGTTACCCTTCCGGCTTGGCCTGGTCAGGGTTATGGATGCCATTGGTTATCCTTCAAGGCTCTTAGCCCCATTTGCATCTTGTCTGTAGTCGAACGTTGTATCATTTTCAAGTTGATTTGGAATTTATATTGTATATCTGTATTCTTTACTCATGGAGGCGTTGTTGTATAAATCTGTTTTGTGGGTTCCATCGTGGACTATTGTGTAATGATATTACTTCGTTTTCCACCCGCACGAAAGTACCTGGTGGGCACCTTTGAGTTGTTTCTATGCGGGTTTTGCGGTAATCGCTAAAACTTGCATAGGGCCGATTCTGAGGGTGTTACACCGCCGTATTGAACCTAGTTGTTCACCGCCGGCACTCCTCCTCGTACGTGTGGATACCAACAATGGTGATGTATGATCATCACCACGACGATCATGATTGGATCGGATCGTAAGGACTTCACTGCATCAACTAAGGTGTTGCATCAGTAATCTGCAACTGTGCATCTAGTGGTAATTCTCGTGGCTTATCACCTCAGCTAGTTCTTGGGTTAACCGCGTGAGGGAGAAGGTTTTTGTTTTATCTCCTCGCGGCCCAGCAGTGTTATCAGAGCGATACCTTCTGGTTTTAGCCTCGAGATCATGCATATGTGATGTGAAGTTGGCATTAGATTGGATCTATTTGTTGTTTTGTTGGTCGATCTATAAGATAGATCGGTTTTGTACGAGGTTGATTGGATCAACTATACTCGGGGAATGGATGATCTGGTTTCCGTGATCATACTTCTAAGCTTGTGGAACTACATACCCCTATTGGTCAGTTTCAGCCATCGGGTAGACTATGACATGTAAATCCAGATGCGGTGATCAAAGATCAAAGGAGTTTGATCGAATCGTAGTATGGATCAGATTTGAGTAAAACTAGTTTATCCAATGAAGAAATCCATGTTCGGAATGTAGATGAGATCTATGTTTTCAAAAAAATCGTCAGGCGATGCCCATTTGATCCTCGCCCCTTATCCGGCTAGCGGGACCGCCGACTTCGCCCTGTCGTAGCGCCTTAGATGTCGTTATGAGTTTCAAAATGCCGGTAGATATTGTATATATGCATAACTTGGTTTTGTAGGAAATTGTGATTGGTATGCAAATGTCAGTTGACTTGAGGGCGATCAAGGAAGTGGGGAAAAGTTGAAATGCAACTTCGATTAGATTCCCATGACTAACCATGGTGGAACGCCAACTAGAACGAGGAGAATGAACTAGCAGAGGAACAGATAACCCCTCAAAATTTATCCCATGCATTTGAGCAAAAGCTTGTGACAGGAATGAATGCGATGCTCTAGAATCAAACAAAACTTTACCTGGAATTTGATTGATACGAAGCGTACCCATGATGACGCTTGGATCTTCCTGAGCCTCCTCAGCAGAGATATGGTTCAGGCATCCTTTTCTAGCACCTGGATACTTATCATTCTTCTTTGGTGGTTGTGACTTCTCAGCAGCACTCTTTTGAGGACAATCTCTTGCATAGTGGCCAGGTTGGCGACAATTGAAACATATAAGGCCTGATCCAGTACCAGCAATAGGATAATTTGATCCACCAGCATTGTTTGGAGTAGCATTCGGACGAGATGCATATCCAAAAGTCCTTGGAGTATAAGGAGCACGTGGCACAACACTGTAAGGCACGAAGACACGACACTTCTTATTACCAGAACCGGCCTTGTTGTACCCTCCTGAGGACGCTTACGGGTTTCTCCATACTCCACCTTTCCACTCTCGGCTTTCATAGCCTTATTAACAAGACCTTGGAAGTTAACAAAGTACATGAGATGGATATCACGACGAACCTCAAGATCTAGTCCCTTGCGGAACAGAGCTTGCTTATTAACATCAGTGGAGACCTCTTCAGTAGCATAGCAGGCAAGACGATTGAAGTTGCGCTAGTAATCACACATAGAACCAGTGCCCTGCTTTACCTTGAGAAACTCCTCCCTCTTCTGATCCATCAGAACCTCTGGAATATGATAAGCTCGGAAGGCTTCAGTGAACTCTTGCCATGTAACAACATGTTGAGCTTCTTGCATAGCCAAGAAATTTTCCCACCAGGAATTAGCTGCTCCCTCAAGATGATAGGCAGCAAAAGTTACCCAATCAGCTTGAGCAACATGACCAACCTGAAGTTTGCGCTCCATAGTGCGAAGCCAGTAGTCTGCATCAAGTGGCTCGGTGGAATAGCTGAAAACTTGCGGAGTGAGACATGTGAATTCCTTGATTCCAACTTGATTGTTCTGGCGTTGAGCAATGTTGCGCTCAATCCTTTCAAGGAGCCTCATATTGTCAGCACGGTTGGTTTCGTACAGGGCCATGAGTTGAACCATGGACGGTGGTGGAGGAAGGTTGGAAGATTCACCCTCATTTGCGGCACCCCGAGCATGAGCACGGGTACGGGCATGAGAGGTTTCACCCATCCTGAAAGAACAAGGAAAAAAGATTAGGCAAGGGATCCAAGTAACAAGACGGAAAGTTGAACAAAGAGTACCTGATATAAACATATCATCTTATCAAGCATGGTAGTATCAAAGCATACTAATGTATACTCTAACCAGCTGACTTAAAAACCATGACAATGGAATGCTAAGATGTTACACACCAAGCAAAACTGAGATATCTTGGAACTCTAAGAATAGCAACCAAGTATGGAGTACTTTTTAGAGAACAACCCCAAAACCATGATCCTAAAAGTTTTGAGATATGAGGTAAGGAATGAAAACCTTTTCAAACCAAATAGGTAAAGAGGAACTCCAGCATCAGAAACACACTAGAGAAGGAATAAAAATAATCCTAGTCAGAGTTTCTGCAAATAATTTTAACTTCAAATAGTTTTTTCAAATTCTAGACTCAACATCGACCAATAAAAGGGTTTCCTACAGGTAGTCCTGCTCTGATACCAAAACCTGTAGCACCCTGTGGGATCAAGGTTAAACTAACCTCAGATTACCATCTAAGATAAGTCAACTCCCAGACACGAAAGATCACAGTATGATTCGGTAACATTACAGAACACATGGATTGAACAGCATAAGTTTAAACTCTTAGCAGAGTGAGGTATTAGAGTTATTACAAACCAGAGGTCATAGACCCAACATTACATCACACAGCAAAAGCAAATTATGTTGTTCTACACAACAACTTAGCAAAAGGCCTAAGAGGCCATTAACAAAAGCGACGTCCACCCCATAGTCCTCAGGCTGCTACGTGGGACACCCAACTACTCGTCGATGTCAACGTAGAAGCCACCTTCAGTTGCAACCAGATCCTCTGTAGAAAAACAACAATGGCGCAAGGCTGAGTACGAGAATGTACTCCGCAAGACTTAGATAACCTAGTATCTACATGCTCTGGCTAGAAAGGCTTTCTCTGGATTTACTTTTGCGGAAAGCAATCTTTATTTGTAAACAAGAGAGAGAAGAGGCTCGTCTACTCAGAATATTTGAAAAGGGATAAGATAGCAACTTCTTCATCTTGTTCATCACATCTCGATAACCACCAGCTTCATCAGAACCTCCTATCTAGGATCACCCCTCGACCCGGAGGAAGCATCCTTAAGCACACATGGATCAACAAGTTTTATAGTGGTTAATGTTATCTATGATCTTAAGTCTAGTCGCCAAGTCGTTCATAACCGTGAACACGGCTTTTCGAAAAGATTTAATCCTGCAGGGGTATACAACTTTACCCACACGTACCAACTGACTCTTAATGCCAAATTATTAGCCCTCTTCCTTGGAAGGCCGGCAGAGGGTTGTTGACCATGACCTTTACCTTGCTTTCGCCGAGACCATGAGTCACGCAATAAGTATGATTCCACCATAACGGGTCAAATCCCGAAGCCGGTAATTAAAGATGTGAGGTGAGGTTGGTTTACCAGGGGCGCTATCTACCCCAAGCAACCTCGTCCATGCTTACCTACCTGTTATGAATGCACCAACTTCACTCGGCAAATCTTTCGAAAGATTTTCTATGCATATGTCTAATGGAACGCCCAAACTATGTGACTCATGGAATCTACTAGGCAAGTTAGTCAGTCATGAGGTTGTCCAGGCCCCGTGTGGTTGCACGCTCGTCTTGGTTCCAAAGGTAAGAACTCAGTTCCTAATGGTGGAGAGCATGGGACTACAAAAACCACACCCAACATGGCCTCCCATACAAGCCTTAGCATATTTAGTTAACTCCTTCGAGGATGTCATCAACTCATACCTTTCCAGATTCTCCGGCATCTCTGATTCATCGTTCGGATAGATCAGACATTGATACTATGCATGGCTAAGTTGTCGATCTCAGAAGCTCTAGCAACGCTCATATGCCAAAGCTAGGTATGCTAGGAGCAGTGGATCAGGAGTATAAGGCTACAACAGGGAAACTATGCAGCAGATAGGTAACCCTAACTACTGACAAAAGACCACAGTGGAATCGTGTGCATCATAGCGAGAATGTAATATACTTTGTAAAAGTAGGTTCAGAATGAGAGGCTACGCTTGCCTTGTCCAACAGTAGACAAGTATTGATCTTCGGTGTTGTTGACTTCAGCTTCGGGCTCGGATCCTATCGCGAAGAACCAACACCGGAAAGAAAGGCAACAATCAAGACATGGCATCGATGCAATGCTCAAACAAGGATGATGATATGACAAGTTAAGTTGCATTGAAATGAAACCCTAAAGCATGTTTGACAGCTTAAACGGGGTTCCATGGGGTGAAAAACCTAACTTGGGGAAACTCCAGAATTACCTATGAGGGGTTACTATGTTCTTCTAATTAAACTTGTCATGTAAGTTAATTAACAATGCAGGATTATATCTCTATTACATAGTTCTCGTTTTTTTGAACATTTTGATATATTATTTGTATTTTTTGATTTAAAATGAATTAGTTATGAATTTCTCAACTTTTAATTCAGTTTAAATTATTTTTGGAATATTTAAATTATTTTCTAACTTGGGCCCACATGTCAGACTTTTATTAATTTCAGAAATGATTTACAAAAATGTTAAACCCTGACAGACAGGGCCCACCTGTCAGCATTTTACTTATTACAGAAATGATTTATAGGAAATAAAAGAAACAAAAGAAAAGAATTATGACGCCAGCATGACGCCTGGCTGACGTCATCAATGGGGAAGCCCCAGGTCGAGCACGGATCTCTCGATCCCGTGCGCGCCTGGATGCGTGCTTGGCTGCGTTCGAAAGAGGAGGCCGAGGAGAGCGTTATAGTGGCGGCGTCGCCTCGATATGGCACAGCGCGAGAGGGGAGGAACAGAGAGGTCCAGGAGGACCGCTGGCTCACCACGGTCACGACGGTGAGGTCGATGAAGCGAGGGGAGGACGGAGGGGGAAGAATCGTTGACTTGACTGCGGCGGCCGGCGCTGAGGTCGAGCTCGATTCCGGCCAGACTACGTCTTTCCAGCTTGCGTGGCTTGGCAGAGACGACGATGGCGACACTGTGCTTCTCCCAGGCCACTCCACGGTGCATGGGGCGGCCGGAGACGGCGGGACGCGGGGCAGCCTGAGAGCTAGGGTTTGTCCTAGGAGGAAGAAGAAGCGCACGAGGGGGAAAAGAAGGTTAGGGTTCTCCACGGCGGGTGGTGGTACGCATCTTGGCGCTTGCCAGCGATGGGCGAGCGACCACCGAGCTGCTTCCATCGATCCGGCGATGGAGACGATGACGAACAAACGACGAAAGGGTATTGGGCCGGCTGCGGGCTGCAGTTGGGCCAAAGTGGGCCGCGGGAAGGGATGCTGCAATGCTTAAGTACTATTTACATATATTACAAACTTGGGCTATTACAAGTATCATGTAGTCGACGTTCACATGACACCACTATAAGAATATCACCACAACATAAATATCAAAACATTAAATATTACTCAACATAATTCTACTACTAACAACATGATTTCTCCCATGTCCTCAAGAAATAAACGAACTACTCACAAGCCATCATATGGATCAAGATCAGAGATGAAATAATGATAAGTAACAATATGAACATGAACAATAATCCAATGGTTTCACTCAATAGCATCAACTACAACAAGTAATCAACACCGGGAAAGTTTCCCCTATGAAATACACAAGATTCCACCCAATTATTACAGCTGTATGGTGTGGTTGTGATGGTGCTGGTGGTGATGATGATGATCCGATGAAGCCCAGCTCGATGACGGTGTCGATGGCGAAGATTTCCCCTCTCCGACGAGGAATTTCCTCGGCAGATTTCTACCTGCCGGAGAGCTCTTTCTCTCTCTGTGGTTTCCGCCCTGTAGAGGTGGTGGAATATTTATCTGATCGCTCCCCCTGTCTTAGGATTTCGGGACGAAGTTATATGCGAAAGGATGACGCCAGAGGTGGGCCAAGGAAGCCACACCACATGGCCGTACAACGCAGGGGGGCCCGTGCCTAGGGGTGGTGTGGGCCCCTTGTGGACCATCTCCACTCCCTCTTCTAGCTACCTCCGTCTTCTGGAACAATAGGAATTTCCATATATTTTCTGATCTTTGGAAATATTGCATCTGGACAGCGCTTTTTTAGCATAATTCCGACTCCGACAGTTATTCTCCAAAAATCATCAAACATGCAAAATAGATGAAATAACATAAGTATGATCTCTAAATATGAAATACATCAATGAAGCTATACCTAATAATAAAAGCACTAACGCTTCTATCGACCAACTTTTTTCTGGACAGTTTTTCCCTTCCACCCAATCACATAATACTGCACTTGCCACTATACCGGCTTGTGGTATTTTTTTCCTTTCCCCACCTACGAACGAACCCCCGCCACCAGATGTCGTAGCGCCCGTGAAACCTCGTCGACGACCTGCACGTGGAGGTGCAGTCCCCCACACGAACTGCCGTCATGGCTCCCGCACTGGTCGGCCAGCGCGTGGACGGGAACCAAGGCGCGTGTGTGGGGTTGGGGTCATAGTGGCGCACGGCATCAGGGAATAAGAGGGCATTTGGGGAGGTGGTACGGAACAGAGGCAGACCCGCGGGGCTACGGTGGGCGTGCTGAAGGGAATATGCCCTGAGAGGCAATAATAAAGTGTTTATTATGTGTATTCCAAGTATATGATAGATGTTTATTTTGCATGCTATAATTGTATTAATACGGAAACGTTAATACATGTGTGTTTAATAAACAAACAGAAAGTTCCTAGTTATGCCTCTCTCATAAACTAGCTCGTTGATTAACAAGATGATCAAGGTTTCCTGATCATGGACATTGGATGTTGTTAATAACGGGATCACAAAATTAGTGTAATGGTGTGATGAACATTCATCCAAAGTATAGCATTACGATCAAAGTTTGAGTTTATATTGCTAAAACAACTTACGAAGTGACCCTAATCATTAGACCATGAGATCATGTCAATCACTAACACCGGAAGAGTTTCTTGATAACCACTACTAGAAAAACGCCTATTCGTGGCGCACCTAAAAAGGCCTTCCGTGGCGCACTAGCAGTGCGCCACAGGCCTTGCCCTACGGCTATCTCGTAGCCGTGGCGCACTACATGGTGCGCCACGGTTATATCGAGATAGGTGTGGCGCACTACCAGGTGCGCCACGGGTAGGGGTACTGGTGCGCCACGGATGTTTTTTTCAAAAATCAAAAAAAAATGCAAAAAACACCCTCGTTTTGAATTGCAAAAGCAATCGGGTCCAGAAATCGCTGCCGTCGCGTCGCCTCGCCGGAGCAGTGGCCGTGGCCACGACCTACCACCGCAGGGATGTGCGGGAGGCCGTGGCCGTGCTAGTCCTCGTCGGCGTCGAGGCAGTAGGAGGAGGTGTGGTCGGAGGAGACAGCCGGAGGTGCGTCGGAGGTGGACGGAGGTACGGTCGGAGGAGGTGGTGGCGACGACGGCGGCTGGAGGACGTGTGGTCGGAGGAGGCGACGGCGACTTCTGAAGGAGCTGGTTACCCGTGGTCGTCCTTGGTCGGAGGAGGCCGAAGTGAGGAGAAGGAGAAGAGGGAGGAAGAGAAGAGGAAGAGAAGAAGAGATGGAGGAAGGAAGAGAAGAGGAAGAAAGAAGAGAGGGAGGAAGGAAGATAAGAGGAAGGAAGATAAGAAGAGTGGGAGGAAGAGAATAGGAAGAGAAGAACAGAGGGAGGAAGGAAGAGATCGAAGAGGAAGGAAGAGAGGGAGAGAGGGAATTAGGTGGGTGGGGTGGTGATTCGAATTTCGAATCTCTCCCAACTTACTCGTGGCGCACTAGGTGGTGGTGCGCTACGGGTAAGTTGCCTCAATTTTTTTTTCTACAGCAAAAAATCTTGTTTTTGCCATAACTTTTTACTCTTTTCGAATTTTGAGATTCTAAAAAATCGCTAAACGACCTAAAGGGGTTGCAAGCGGATCTGGAATCTCGTTCTGGTCATTTTGGTATATTATACGTTTTTTTTCGACATCGTATGCAAAAGTTACGGCCTTTTTACTGTGGCATGACTTTTTTTTGCAAATAAAGTCGAAACTCATGTTTGTTAATTTTACTAGAAACTATACCACATTACCTACCTAAATATGAAAGGATTTAATTTTTTGAAGTGTTTATCATTTTCTTTTATTTTTTGCAAAGTCTAAAAAGGCGATCCATAGGAGGGGTGGAGTTGGTGCAGGATAGTTAGGCGTAGGGCACTAGGGAAAGGTGTCCTACTACTAAGTTTATACATCCGTGGCGCACATGGCATAGTGCGCCACGGATGTGTTTGGCCGTTTCACAGCAGAGAGGGGCATGCGCTTAGGCGTAGCGCACCCCCTCCATGTGCGCCACGGTTGACACTAACAACCGTAGCGCACCTACCCTATGTGCGCTACGGATGTTTGGCGTGCAGCCAATAGGGCCCTGGACCACACATATCTGTGGTGCACTATGGTCATGTGCGCCACGCTTACGGCAGTTAGCCGTAGGGCACCTGTGGGCAGTGCGCCACGCCTATTTTACCCGTGGGGTATCACTAGCACGTGCGCCACGGATGTGTGGATTACCTATAGCCGTTTTCCTAGTAGTGAACATCAAACGTCACACCGTAACAGGGTGATTATAAAGATGGATCCAGAACTAATAAACTGTTATGTTGAGGCTCATGGATCAAGAGTGGAATTTGTTCATCCCGATGACGGATAGATATACTCTGGGCCCTCTCGGTTATATCACATTGATTAGCTTGCAAGCAAGTGATTTGATCACTAGAATGTTATATCACGGGAACGAGAAAAGAGTGCATGTCGGTAACGAGATCAAACTAGGTATGGAGATACCGATGATCGAATCTCGGACATGTAATATATCGTGAAACAAAGGGATTAAGATACTAGCGTAAAAGGTTCCGACGATCACAAGAAAGTCATCGTTGAATGTGTGGGAATCAGTATGGGTCTCCAGATCCCGCTTCTGATTATTGATCCGAGAAGGGTCTCGATCATGTCCGCATTATTCACGAACCGTAGGGTGACACACTTAAGAGACACCGACATCCAACTGGAGCAAATGTTTCATGCCGAAAGAATAAACAAGCGCAGGAATTTATTTTACTAGATACCGAAACAGGTTTTCGGGTGAAATTGCATAAAGTGGTTATGCATGTGAAATGGAATTCTAGCAAGGGGTTATTTGTGAATGTTTGTCATTAAATTAATTGACAAAATTCTGAATAAAATAAAAGAGTTTTATTTAATGAGAGTTTGTATTAAATTTGGTGGAAATTTAATGGGAATTTGAGTGGACTTTTGAGTGGAGGAAATTTAAAGGGCATTTTGTGAGTGGAGTGTCCACCCACATGAATGAAGGAGGGGAGGGGGCAGCCCCATGGCTGGCGGCCACCCCCTTGGGTGCCCCCCTTCTCCTATAAAAGGAGCCCCCCTCCTCACTTGTCTCTTACACCTCCTCATGAAGGATCTCTCTCCTCCTCTAGAATTTATCCCCCATGGTCTCGGACTAGCGAGATACATGTTCCCGGTGGCTATTCGGCAAGAAAGAGTTGTGCTTCCGCTGCATCGCTGGAGCAAGGAGGCGGAGGTTGCTCGGTGCCTCAAACGTGTGTGCGAGCACGGATGCGCTGCTGATTTGCGGCGCTAGGACTTCCTCTCGATATTGAGATCGGCAAGATATCGTCTACATCAACCACGAGTTGAACTCGTTAATCTTTTTCGGTCTTCAAGGGTATGTTCTCTACAGATATACATCCGCCTGTTGTTTGTATCTAGTAGATAGATCTTGGTACATAGTTCCCATCGTAGGAAAATTTTTGTTTTCTATGCTGCGAACCCTACAGTGGTATTAGAGCCGGATCTATGTGTAGATACTTTACACGGGTAGTACACATATGAGTATGTGGGCGATGATGATCATGTTGTTGCTCCTTTGTTGTAATTTTGGATATTGGTGGCATAGTGGGATGAAGCAGCCCGGACAAACTTTACATGTCCTCACACATGAGACCTGTTCCACGCTTGACATGCAACTAGTTTGCATAAGTGGCTAGCGGGTGTCTGTCTCTCCTACTATAGTCAATATATATTTTGCAAGCGAGTTGTCAACAATTTGATTATCCTCGTTGTGGTTCATGTTCGTAGGTAAGAACGGTTCTATCTCGAAAGCCCTAAGCCACGTAAAACTTGCAATGGATAAATTAGAGGCGTCTAGTTTAGATTGTTGCTGGGCTAGTGTTATGATATGGTAGTGTTGTAAGTAGAAGTATGATATGATACTCTTACAACACACATAGCGTGTAAACTCCATAGACCTTGGATTTACACATATAGGTATGATAGTGATCATACCACGGTGCACATGATAGAGATCATATGCGGGAACCATATTACTTCACTAATAAACATATGATGTTTGATAGCATCTTATATTGCTTGTTCAGCGCTTTGTTAGCATAATAAGATGATCCCTCATTTAAATATCAAGATAAGAATGTGTTCTTCCTTTAGTATGCACCGATTATGTTTTCGTTGCTCCAAGACATCATGTGATGATCGGGTGTTCTTGGATCCACGACCATATTTCGGGTGTAAAACAGTTACACACGCGAATACTAAGGTTCTAACTTGGCGAGCCTAGCATGTACAGACATGGCCTCGGAACACGGACCGAAAGGTTAAGCATGAGTCATATAGTTGATATGATGCCCATTTGATGCTCGCCTTTGAAGCTATACCGACTCACGTGATGATCAGACTTGGTATAGTGGATTTGGTTCATGTAATCACCAAAAAGGCACGAGGGATGTCGTTTTTGAGTGGGAGTTCATTCGTAATATGGATTAGTTGAACTTAATCTATCATACACTTAGTCTAAACTTTACAAATTCTGTTGTAGATGGCACCACCTGCTTTTCATTTCAATGTCTTCATGGAGAAAGAGAAACTAGCAACGAACAGTAGCAAATTTACCGAATGGGCCATGAATTTGAGGATTCTCCTCTCTGCTACACAAAAGCAATACGTGCTAGAAGCGCCGTTAGGCCCCCCACCTTTTGATGATGCCCCTAACGAGGAGAAGAATGTCTATCAGACTCGTCAGGAGGACCACAACTTAGTTCATTGCGGCATATTGTATGGGCTAGAGCTGGAACTTCGAAAGCGTTTCAAAAATGGCAATGCATTTGATACAATGGGTGAGTTGAAAATGATTTTCGACACACATGCTGCTGTAGAGAGCTACAACGCTTCAGAAAAGTTCTTTAGCTGCATGATGGAAGAGCACAACTCCGTTAGTGAGCATGTACTCAAGATGTCGGGTTACGCCGATAAGCTTGTGTCCTTGGGAATAACGATTCCCATTGACTTAGGCATCCATCGTGTTCTGCAGTCTCTGCCACCTAGCTATAAGAGCTTCATGATGAACTATAACATGCAAGGCATGAAGAAGTCTCTCCCCGAGCTTCTGTCAATGCTTAAAACTGCAGAAGTGGAGATCAAAAAGGAACATCAAGTGTTGATGATCAATAGGAACACTGGTTTCAAGAAAGACAAGAAGGGAAAACGGAAGGGAAGTAAGGGCGGCAAGCCTGTTGTCGTGCCTGAAAAGAAACCCCGAGTTGGACCTAAGTCTGATACCGAGTGCTACTATTGTAAGGGGACTGGCCATTGGAAGCGCAACTGCCCCAAGTATTTGGCAGACAAGAAGGCCGGCAAGGCAAACAAAGGTATATATGATATACATGTTATTGATGTGTACTTTACTAGTGCTCGCAGTAGCACCTGGGTATTTGATACCGGTTCAGTTGCTAATATTTGTAACTCGAATTAGGGGCTGCGGAACAAGCGACCACTAGCAAGGGGTGAGGTCAAGATGCGTCTCGGCAATGGATCAAGCGTTGATGTGATCACCGTCGGAACTCTACCTCTCCACTTGCCGTCGGGATTAGTTATAAACTTGAATAAATGTTATCTGGTGCCTGCACTGAGCATGAACATTGTATCTGGATCGTGTTTGATGCGAAGTGGTTATTCATTTAAATCCGAGAACAATGGTTGTTCCATTTATATGAATGAAATCTTTTATGGTCATGCACCGATGATGAATGGTTTATTTCTATTAGATCTCGATGATAATGTTACACATATTCACAATGTTGATGCTAAAAGAATTAAACTAAATGATGATATATCCGCATATATGTGGCACTGCCGTCTAGGTCATATTGTCGTTAAACGCATGAAGAAGCTCCATTCGGATGGACTTTTGGAATCACTTGATTATGAATCATTTGATACATGTGAGCCATGCCTTATGGGCAAGATGACTAGAAACTTTTTCCGGTTCAATGGAACGGGCGACAGATTTATTGGCAATCATACATTCTGATGTATGTGGTCCAATGAGTGTGTCGGCGCTAGGTGGATATCGTTATTTTGTTACTTTCACGGATGATTTGAGTAGATACGGTCATATCTACTTGATGAAACATAAGTCTGAAACCTTTGAAAAGTTCAAGGAATTTCAGAATGAAGTGGAAATCATCGTAATAGAAAGATCAAATTTCTACGGTCCGACCGTGGAGGTGAGTATCTAAGTTACGAGTTTAGCACTCACATGAAAGACTGTGGAATTGTTTCACAACTCACACCTGCCGGAACACCACAACGAAATGGTGTGTCGGAACGTCGTAATCGTCCTTTATTAGATATGGTTCGATCTATGATGTCTCTGACGGACTTGCCGTTGTCATTTTAGGGTTATGCACTAGAAACTGCTGCATTCACTTTAAATCGGGCACCATCTAAATCCGTTGAAAAGACACCATATGAATAGTGTTTTGGAAACAAACTTAAGCTGTCATTTCTTAAAGTTTGGGGATGCGATGTTTATGTGAAGAAACTTCAACCGGATAAACTCGAACCCAAAGCGGAAAAATGCGTCTTCATAGGATACCCTAAGGAAACTATTGGGTATTCCTTCTATCACAGATCCGAGGGCAAGGTTTTTGTTGCCAAGAATGGATCCTTTCTAGAGAAGGAGTTTCTCGCGAAAGGTGTGAGTAGTCGGAAGGTAGAACTCGAAGAGGTTATTGAACCATCTCTTCAAAGTATGGCGAGTAGCGCAGCGCCAGAAGTTGTTCCGGAGTTGGCTCCACCTGTTGAAGAGGGAACTAATGATAATGATCATGAAACTCCGAAAGAGAGTACTACCAAACCTCACAGGTCAAGCAGGACGCGTGCAGCTCCCGAGCTGTACGGAAATCCTGTCATGAATTTCATGGTTGATGAAAATGATGACCCTGCGACGTATGAAGAAGCGATGATGAGCCCGGATTCCAACAAATGGTTAGAAGCCATGAAATCCGAGATGGAATCCATGTATGAAAATCAAGTTTGGAACTTGGTGGAATTACCTCACGACCGAAAGGTCGTGGAGAACAAATGGATTTTCAAAAGGAAAACTGATGCTGATGGTAATGTGACCGTCTATAAAGCTCGACTTGTCGCAAAGGGGTTTCGAAAAATTCAAGGAGTTGACTACGATGAGACATTCTCTCCCGTAGCGATGCTAAAGTCAGTTAGGATTATGTTAGCAATTGCTGCATATTTTGATTATGAGATATGGCAGATGGATGTAAAAACCGCGTTTCTCAATGGTAATATTGAGGAAGAGTTGTATATGATACAACCAAAGGGTTTTGTCGATCCTAAGGATGCTAACAAGGTGTGCAAGCTTCAGCGATCCATCTATGGATTGAAGCAAGCATCACGAAGTTGGAATCTCCGCTTTGATGAGGTGATCAAAGAGTTTGGATTTGTCCAAACTTATGGAGAAGCTTGTATTTACAAGAAAGTGAGTGGGATCAATGTGGCATTTCTGATATTATATGTGGATGACATATTATTGATCGCAAATGATATAGATCTTTTAAACAGTGTTAAAAGTTATCTAAACAGCAAATTTTCAATGAAGGACCTAGGTGAAGCGTCATACATATTAGGCATAAAGATCTAATGGACAAAGTCCCCTATGCTTCAGCCATAGGCTCTATAATGTACGCCATGCTATGTACAAGACCGGATGTGGCACATGCTATTAGTTTGACTAGTAGGTACCAATCGGATCCAGGTTCAGAACAATGGATAGCGGTCAAGAATATCCTTAAGTACTTACGAAGAACTAAGGATATGTTTCTTGTATACGAAGGTGAAGAAGAGCTCGTCGCTAAGTGTTATGTCGACGCTAACTTTGACACCGATCCGGATGACTCTAAGTCTCAATCCGTATACGTATTTCTCATGAATGGCGGAGCGGTTAGTTGTAGGAGCTCCAAACAACCTATGGTAGCGGGATCAACAACGGAAGCCGAATATGTTGTCGCTCGTAAGCAGCTCAGAAGCGATTGATGAAGGAGTTCATATCCGAACTAGGAGTGGTGGAAAACGCGTTGGACCCAATGGTGATCTATTGTGACAACAATAGTGCCATTGCCAATGCCAAAGAGCCAAGGTCTGACAAGCATTCCAAGCATATTAAGCGCCGGTTTCACTCCATCCGCGAGCATGTCAAGGATGGAGATATAAAGATTTGTAAAGTACATACGGATCTCAATGTAGCAGATCCGTTGACTAAAACTCTCCCTAGAGCAAAACATGATCAACACCAGAACTCGATGGGTGTTAGATTTATCACTATGTAACTAGATTATTGTCTCTAGTGCAAGTGGGAGAAGGAATATGCCCTGAGAGGCAATAATAAAGTGTTTATTATGTGTATTCCAAGTATATGATAGATGTTTATTTTGCATGCTATAATCGTATTAATACGGAAACGTTAATACATGTGTGTTTAATAAACAAACAGAAAGTTCCTAGTTATGCATCTCTCATAAACTAGCTCGTTGATTAACAAGATGATCAAGGTTTACTGATCATGGACATTGGATGTTGTTAATAACGGGATCACAACGTTAGTGTAATGGTGTGATGAACATTCATCCGAAGTATAGCATTACGATCAAAGTCATTGAGTTTATATTGCTATAACAACTTACGAAGTGATCCTAATCCTTAGACCATGAGATCATGTCAATCACTAACACCGGAAGAGTTTCTTGATAACATCAAGCGTCACACCGTAACAGGGTGATTATAAAGATGGATTCAGAACTAATAAAGTGTTATGTTGAGGCTCATGGATCGAGAGTGGAATTTGTTCATCCCGATGACGGATAGATATACTCTGGGCCCTCTCGGTGATATCACATTGATTAGCTTGCAAGCAAGTAATTTGATCACTAGAATGTTATATCACGGGAACGAGAAAAGAGTGCATGTCGGTAACGAGATCAAACTAGGTATGGAGATACCGATGATCGAATCTCGGACATGTAATATATATCGTGAAACAAAGGGATTAAGATACTAGCGTAAAAGGTTCCGACGATCACAAGAAAGTCATCGTTGAATGTGTGGGAATCAGTATGGGTCTCCAGATCCCGCTTCTGATTATTGATCCGAGAAGGGTCTCGATCATGTCCGCATTATTCACGAACCGTAGGGTGACACACTTAAGAGACACCGACATCCAACTGGAGCAAATGTTTCATGCCGAAAGAATAAACAAGCGCAGGAATTTATTTTACTAGATACCGAAACAGGTTTTCGGGTGAAATTGCATAAAGTGGTTATGCATGTGAAATGGAATTCTAGCAAGGGGTTATTTGTGAATGTTTGTCATTAAAGTAATTGACAAAATTCTGAATAAAATAAAAGAGTTTTATTTAATGAGAGTTTGCATTAAATTTGGTGGAAATTTAATGGGAATTTGAGTGGACTTTTGAGTGGAGGAAATTTAAAGGGCATTTTGTGAGTGGAGTGTCCACCCACATGAATGAAGGAGGGGAGGGGGCAGCCCCATGGCCGGCAGCCACCCCCTTGGGTGCCCCCCCTCCTCCTATAAAAGGAGCCCCCCTCCTCACTTGTCTCTTACACCTCCTCATGAAGGATCTCTCTCCCCCTCTAGAATTTACCCCCCATGGTCTCGGACTAGCGAGATACATGTTCCCGGTGGCTACTCGGCAAGAAAGAGTTGTGCGTCCGCTGCATCGCTGGAGCGAGGAGGCGGAGGTTGCTCGGTGCCGCGAACGTGTGTGCGAGCACGGATGCGCTGCTGATTTGCGACGCTAGGACTTCCTCTCGATCTTGAGATCGGCAAGAGATCGTCTACATCAACCACGAGTTGAACTCGTTAAGCTTTGTCGGTCTTCAAGGGTATGTTCTCTACGGATATACATCCATCCGTTGTTTGTATCTAGTAGATAGATCTTGGTACATAGTTCCCATCGTAGGAAATTTTTTGTTTTCTATGCTGCAAACCCTACACGTGGAGCACGGCGACAAGGGCGAGGCTGCGCGAAGCAGGCAGAGGAGGGGGTCGACGAATCGGGTCGGTGGCAAGCTTCGCGGGGACGCGGAGGCTTGAGGCCAAGCGAAGGAGTAAGAGCCACAAGGAACCAGGGAGGCGGCGAGCTCTCCTAGCGGTGGGGTCAGGCGCTACAGGGCGATGGAAGGGGCCCGCGTTGCAGCGGCCGCAGGGAGCAAGCGCTCGCAGTCATGGCTTGAGGCAGCGTGGCGCTAAGAGGAGGAGGGAGCGGCCACGGGTCGGGGATGAGAGCGAGAGGCCGGGGGAAAGCTCGTGCAGGACGCGGTCGCGATGGGGCCGGGATCGGGGTGGCTGTCGAGCAGGTAAAACGTGACGGGGTGGGCAGCTGTGTGGGATCAACGCCAAGGGAGAGGCCAAGGAGGTCTCGTGAGTGCGGTGTGCGTGGGTCTTGTGTGGTGTGTGTTTGGTACAAGGGTTGGGGCATAGCGGCGCGCGGCATTAGGGAATAAGAGGGCATGTGGGGAGGCGGTTGCCGGCGCTGCAGAGCGAGGAGGTGCGTGGAGGAGGAACAAGGAAAGCGACGAGGTGATGGTGGAGGGCGTCTTCCCAAGCGGCGGACAGAAGGAGGACAGGAGATGGAGGCGCGGGGCACGGGCGGAGAGGCAGTGGCGCTCGTACTTGCGGGAGAGAGAGGGGCGGCGGGGAAGGAGTCATGGGTGGAGGCGATTGGTGGCGATGGGGAGTAGCGATATAATAGGGTCGGTCGGTCGCGTGCGTGCGTGGTGTTCCGTGCGTTGGTAGCGTGCGGTGTGTGTGCATGTCATGTTGGTGTGAGGCCATGTCTCACTGTAGTGAGTTGTGTTGCATTGACGCGTGTGTGCGTGTGTCCTGGTGGGGATGGGTCGGGTTGTCTCATGGTGGAGGTTTGGGTAGTGCCTGTGTGAGTGCAGCAGCGGCGGTGGTGTGTGTGTAGGGCGGCGGGTAGGTGGCACTGGGTTTGGTTGCCGGGGTGTGCTGGTTGGGCTGGGTCGATTGTACGGGGTAGTAGGTGGCCTGGCCTAAATGGCTGGACCGCCTCAAATATATTTTTGCAAATAAAATATCCGAAAAGACGGGAGGTTTTAATTTGAAATTAAAGGAGGAGAAAAATTAAAAAACAAAAGAGGTTTTTAGTGATCGGTCTTCCCAGCGCAACGCATGGGCTTTTTTGCTAGTAACAGTAAATTATGATATAAAATAGTGATGCAAAATGGACGTATTAACTCCCTCCAAGCTTAGACCTTGCTTGTCCCCAAGCAAAAACTGAACTTAGAAAACATGACCACAGGTTTATTGAGTGAAGTGTGGATAAAGAGAATATGGACAAGAATTATCACATTTTTCAATACATAAATCATAATAGAAAGCAAATCACTCTGATATAACTTAACTTGCAATGAGTAAAGGAGTCACAATAAAGGTGCACAAAGAAAATCATAATTGGTGATGGCAAACTTTATTCTTGGTCATAGAATAATTAACAAACATACTTATTGTTGAGCTAAGATTTTATAATGAAGCTTATATTGCAGGAGTCTCTTGCTCTAACATAACGGTCTCTTCACCAACAATGATAGGTTTCAAAGTTATATTCATTCAGATAAGAGCATTGTGCAAAACAAGGAACATAAGAAACAAGATTAAATAAATCAACATATAGATGATTGAATCACCACAACTCAAATGCTTTTTTGAGATAGAGAGTAATAGGCTTACTGAATCAACATAAAATTAAAAGATAGGACCTTCGCAAAGGGAAACAGGGATTAACAAGTTTTATGAAGCTACCAAAAATTATGGTAGTAATTAGCTTTGAGCTCTCATTACCCCTATCATAAGCATCTTGAAGTGATTAAGGTTAATGTGAGGGAAAATATGAGTTATATGCTTGATAAATCACAAGTTGAAAATCTCATGCCCCTTGAATACGAGTACCGAGACCTCATGCTACTCAATTTTTGGTCCCGGGTAAGTTCTTGTCATTGTAAGTATATGTGTATCATAGAGAACCGCCAACGGGGTAACCCTTGCACCATGACATAGGAGCTATTCCATACCAAAATGAAAGGCAACAGACAGTGGGCATCTCGGAAATCTTTTTATTTGCTAGTTGCATAGTTTTTTATTGAGGATACTTCATAGAATGCCCACTATAGTTTTGCTGCAAGTTTCCACCATGATTAAGCATGGATTAGGCTAGCTGCCCAGGTGTTTTTCTAACACATATACAAACTCCATGGACTTACAAGCATGATTTACAATTTGAAAACATATAATCGTCATAGATGGTCACAATGGTTCCAATTTATTAAGTGCAAGAAAATAAAGTGTGCCATCAAGTTCGTGAGAGCTTACTAACTGATTTTCTTATAACAAAAAATTTAATTTGGAAGATAGATAAAACTCAAGAATTTATTTGAAATAGCAATAATGCTAATAAGTGTATATGGTGGACACAAATGGCAAATGTTTTGGTTAAAGGTTTGGATGCACGAGAAGCATTCCCTCTTGATACAGGTTTTTAGCTAGCAAGGATCGGTAGCAGGCATAAGAGTTGAGTGAAAGAAGCAAACATACATGTGATATAAAAAATCATGCAATCTTCCTTGGAAGCACACACAATCTTAACTTGAGAATAATAAGATTATGAGACAATCAAGAAAGAAAGATAATGAAATAATATATCTACAAGTACCTTTTCTCTTTTCTACTCAAACCTCAAAGTAATGTTGCTACTGACCAATGCTAAGTTTACCAAAACCAACGAAATTTACTTGATGCTCCCAAAGTGATACCAATACTAATAACAAGATCAATCATATAACAGAAAATGCAAACTAAAATGAGATGTGCAAAAAGTAAATGATAAAACTTCTCATTAATAATCCATAACGACAATCACACCAAGGGATACATAGATAACCAACTAGAGGAGAGATACTTCCACACTGCAAACCATCCTATATGATAACTTCTCTACTCATGATATGACTCTACTAAAAAGGTAAAAAGATAAAAGATAATGATGTGATACCACGGCATTCCCCCAAGCTTGGAACAAACCAAGGGGATGCCAAAACCAATGACGAATTATTCCTTCGGTGGTGGTGGCGAATCCTTATCATCAGACTTCCAAGGTAAAGGTTCCCCATCAACAAAGGATGACTTGGTTTCCAATATCCTGAAACTAGCAGCAGAACTTATGTGTTTAAACCTAGCCTCATATTCACAGTTTTGATTTTGCATGTCGTAGACTTGTGCTTGTAATTGGTTGGTGGTCTGATGGAGCGAGAGAATATCATCCCAAAGCTTTGCAGTCTCCTTCTTGTGCTCGGCGATGAGTTCTGGTCTTATCTTATGGATGATGTCCACTTTTCGTTCTACCATCTTCTTGTACCTAAAGACTTCTTGCTCCAGCGCTTCCATCTTATCCTCTAGAATGCCTTCTCCTTTAGAGCCCCGAACCTTTTTTATCCGTACCTTCCCATCCTTGAGAAACAACTCCTTGGGGGATCTTCATCTCATTCATGAACGTGTTGAGGATGTCCCTGGAGGAATTCTCCTTGGGTGATCCAGAGGAAGACATGGCGGATCCAAAACTGAGAACTTTTCCAGCCAGAAATAGATCGAAGCGAAAACACGATGAGTAAATGATATACGGACCTCGGGGGATCCGGGGGATTATATATCACAAAAAGGAAGGTACTGGGAGAAAACGGGTCAGAAATGAACGCCGAGGTGGCCACACCATCTGGTGGCGCGCCCAGGGGTGGTGTGAGCCTTCCATCCCTCTTTCGACTCATGATCTTCCATATTAAATAAAAACTACAAAAATATAAGTTGCAAAGTTTTTTGCGAACTTTTTCTTACCAAAACTGTTACCTATTCGAAAACAGACTCTGCAGATTCCTAAATTTGGTCTTTAATAAATTCTTCCGGAGTCACCACTTGAATAATATCAATATCTTTGTTATAGGAATCTCCAGAAATATAATGTTTCAGCCTTTGACCATTCACCACTTGCGTATTGTTGTCTCTCAATGAAGAAATTTTTATTGCACCTAAACGATACACTTCTTCAGTAATAAAGGGTCCTTCCCATTTTGAGAGTAATTTTCCTGCAAAAAGTCTGAGACGAGACCTATACAACAGAACTTTCTCACCAACATGGAACTCTCTCTTAAGAATTATCCTATCATGCCATTTTTTAAATTTTTCTTTAAAGAGTCTAGCATTTTCATAAGCCTCACTTCTCCACTCATCTAAAGAAATCAAGTCAAGCAATCTTTTCTTACCAGCAAGTTTAAAATATCTATTAAGTTCTTTCACATCCCAATAAGCTTTGTGTTCTAATTCTAAAGGCAAGTGGCAAGCTTTTCCATAAACCATTTTGTAAGGAGACATTCCCATAGGATTTTCATAAGTAGTTCTATAAGCCCATAAAGCATCATTCAACTTCCTAGCCCAATTTTTTCTAGATTTATTAACAGTCTTTTGCAAGATAGATTTAATTTCTCTATTTGACAATTCTACCTGCCCACTTGTTTCGGTATGATAAGCTAAAGAAATTCTATGGTTGACATCATATCTAGCAAGGTTCTTCCTAAAACCACCATGAATAAAATGAGAACCTCCATCAGTCGTAAGATATCTAGGCACACCAAACCTAGGAAAAATAACATCCTTAAGCATTTTTAAAGAGGTCTCACCATCATCACTTTTTATAGGTATGGCTTCTACCCACTTAGTAACATAATCAACAACAACAAAAATATGAGTATAACCTTTTGAAGGAGGAAAAGGACCCATAAAGTCAAATCCCCAATAGTCAAATGGTTCAATAACAAGAGAATAATTCATAGGCATTTCATTGCGTCTAGAAATATTACCAACTCTTTGACATTCATCACATGATAAAATAAACTTTCTTGCATCTTTAAAAAGAGTAGGCCAATAAAAACCCGATTGTAGAACCTTTTGTGCTGTTCTATCTCCAGCATGATGTCCTCCATATGCACAACCATGGAATTTTCTCTATATCTCTTGTTGTTCATATTTTGGAACACATATTCGTATACTACCATCCACTCCTTCTTTATATAAGTGTGGGTCATCCCAAAAATAATGTCTCAAATCATAAAAGAATTTTCTTCTTTGCTGAGCTATAAAAGTTGGAGGAAAATACTTGGAAACAATAAAGTTAGCATAATCAGCATACCAAGGACTCTCTCCTGAGCTTATGTAAGATCCCACCTTTATAAAGGTAAAGATCCCTGTGATTGCAATGCTAGTCCCTGGATCAATTGCTAGCATCCACAGTTTAAGATGAAGTACACAGAAACAAAGGTCATTATTACATCGTCATTCCAGAGATAACATAGTCTTTTAGAACTCCATAGCCATAGGATAGTACAAGAGTTTAACTTAACAATATAAAATAGAAGTCTTCATCTTCATGTGCCACAGGCAAGCATGTTGAGTGTAGACTCATAACCCCTAATCATCATCAGAGTAACCTGCAACATCACAAGTTACATCCACAGTGGGTCAATACATTGGAATAGTATTGGCAAGTGATACCTTAGTATAATATTAGCATCTAGTTACTACATGAATTTGGCTAAGTGTAGCATAGGCTTGCTTTGCTCAAAATAGGTTTTACCTATCAGTTGAAAATGCTAAGTTTTGTTTGGCAGAAACTTTCCCAAGGAACCACCAATAGAAATTGGTGAACCTTCACCCTTGTTCAACCACAAGTTTTAACTTATAAAATTGGGATGAGGAGATTCTTGATAGCTTCCATGTCTTGATGCTCAAGTTGTCCATTACCGGGGACACGGCTAAGTACTTAGTTTCTTCCATCTGTAGAGGTGGTGCACTTTCCCCACAAGACTTGGTTTCACCAAGAAAGGACCTTTCCGAAGCCTTACCTTAGACCAAATGGACGCGTTCCAACCTATCATCCCTCTACCACCAACTGTCCAAATGGCTAAGTTATTGCAACCTATGTAATCCAGGCAGAGCCCATAATGCCATGTGGCTGCACTAGAAGCTTCTTAACATTTGGAATCTCAAATCCCTTTGTTCCTGGGTGGCAATCCACAAGTGAGATACACAAGGTAAACCATAGAAATGAGCCTTGTGTAACCAGTCAACCAAAAACCACCAAGCAATTACCATTCCGCCCAGGTGTTTCATTCACTTAGTTGTTTTATTAAGAAAAACCATAAGTCAAAGACTTAGCAATATTTTTACATAGCATGTATATATTCCACCCTTGGTTGCTACTAGCTAGGCTAAGCATGGAAATAGCAAGTATCCTAACTTAGAGAAAATTCTAACAATTCTACAACTACTAGGATTTCCCAAGCATAGCATATAGATACTTAGCAAAAATACTCATGCAAGCCCTATACAAAATATTTCTAATGCATAGTCAAAATATTGGGAAAAAAATATGAAGCACCACTTGCCTTGGTAGTTGGGGGAGTAGCAACAATCTTCACAACCACAATCACTATTAGCACCAAAATCTACACATAAAATGATAGCACCAAATACACATATCAAAAATATACAAGCAAAAATATATGAATGCATGCAAATGCCATGAGATGATTTTTCTAAATCAAACAAGACAAGTGAAAAAGTACTGAATCATACACAAAACAATTATATACTAAATAAAATTAATTTGGCCCTTAGAACATTTTCCAAACAATTTTTATATACAAAATAAGCTTAGAAATGTCTCTGCAAAAACAACCCATTTTACAGGTGAAATTTATTGAACAAAGTGCATAGTATGAACAATTAATAGATCTAATTCCAGATTTTAAATTCAAACCATAGCCACGCGGCGCTTCCTGATTGGACGATACCGTTTCGCACTGGATCACACTCACGGGCCATTGGATCTAACTAACTAAGCACGGCCCAGATCTGCCCGTACCGCTTCACCTAAGATCTAATCGTGGTCGTGGGATCTAGGTCTAACGGGCAGCTTCGCCCTGACCAAAGACTGTCAGCGTTAAGTCAACGGCGAGCGGCAGCACGCTCAGCCAGTGATGGTCCAGTGGTTTTGGGAAGCGAGGGGGCAAACAGAGGGGCTTACCGAGCTCATGGGGTCATCGCGGTGCTCGAGGTGGTTGAAGGAGGGATAGGGGCGCACGGACTCGACGTCTATTGCTTGCTGGAGAAGCGTCTGCCATCAGGTGCGGCTATTCTTCGTCATTGGCGAGGCTACAGACCACACCTAGCCAAAATAACGGTGCCGTTAGATGCGCACAAGCATGGCGAACATGTGAGTATCCAGAAGAGAGAAAGGGGCGGTCAGGAACTACCAGAAGGTGTCGCCGGAGTCGAGTAGCGGCTCTGTCACTTGCGGAGGTGGACGGGAACGGCGGCCTGGGTCAAGCGCGGCCAAACTAAAGAGGTCAAGATATGCACAAGGTTGTTAGGAACACGCTCGTATGAATTAGAAGGGTAGGGGTGGTCTGGCTCACCGGAATTTCATCGCCGAAGCTCGTCGGTATAGCGGCGGTGTGAGCAATAATTCACGGAGCCTGGCGGCGCTCTGGGGGTGCTGTGTGAGGGGAAAGGAGCGGGGTGGGGAGGTGGTTAAGTAGCCAGAGCAGGGGCGGCAATCACTCGGTGAATCAACGGGAATTAAGCAGCTTAATTTGCGGCAGTGAAGGAAATCAAGGCGTCTGCTGTGGTGTTTGGGAAGAGCAGCTGACGTGGTGCAGGGCCCAGTGTCAGCGGCTGCGGGGTAAGGTTCGTGCGGGTGAGAGAGGGGGTAGAGGGGGACTGGCCCGGGTTGGCTGGTTCTGTTGTTGGGCCGAAATGCTGGCGCCAGCCCATTTCTATTTCTTTTATCTTTTTTATTTCTGTTTGATTTTCTAGGAATCCTTTTCAAATGATTTTAAAATGGTTTTGAATTCAAACATCTCCTGGAATTTTGTAAGGTGAAATAAGTACATAATTGGCTACAGAACAATGTTGTCCACTTGGAAATACATGGGCACATTGGAATTTAAAAATAAACAATGCCTTTATCAATTGTTTAATAGAGACATAAGAGTGGTTTTAAATTCATAACTTGTTTTGAAAATTTTGTCCAAGCTTTAGAAAACCTCTATCCACTCTAAGTTCAAATCTTTCTGGTCTAAAACAAATAATCTCATACTAGAGAATAGCATTGGGCCATTCCCTTGCTTACATAAAATAATGGACATTCAAATGGTTCTATTTTTTAAATAACTTTGAAAATGATCCTAAAATGATTATGAATGCATGGATGATATGCAAACTTTGAAATCATGATTTTTGGGATGTTACATCTTATCTTTATTGCAGCCAACTGTTCATTTGGAAAACTATCATTAACAGGAATAGGATCAAAAGAAATATTTTCCAATTGAGACAAATTATTTAACAGGAATAGGATCAAAAGAAATATTTTCCAATCGAGACAAATTATCAGCAATAGGATTTTCAGCACCTTTCCTATCTACAATATGTAAATCGAACTCTTGTAAAAGCAGCACCCATCTAATAAGCCTACGATTAGCATCTTTCTTTGTCATAAGATATCTAATAGCAGCATGATCAGTATGAATAGTAACTTTTGAATCAACAATATAAGGTCTAAACTTAGGACAAGCAAAGACTATAGCTAAGAACTCTTTTTTAATAGTAGCATAATTCCTTTGAGCAGCATCAAGAGTCTTACTGGCATAATGAATAACATTCGACTTCCTATCTATTCGCTATCCAAGAACAACACCTATAGAAAAATCACTAACATCACACATAACTTCAAAGGGTAAATTCCAATCAGGTGGTTAGACAATAGGAGCAGTAGTTAAAGCTTTCTTTATAGTTCAAAAGCTTCCTTACAATCATCACCAAAAACAAAAGGTACATCTTTTTCGAGAAGATTAGTAAGAAGCTTTGATATCTTGGAGAAATCTTTAATAAACCTCCTATAGAAACCAGCATGACCAAGGATACTACGAATACCTTTAACATCCCTAGGATAGGGCATTTTCTAAATTGCTTCAACTTTGGCTCTATCAACTTCAATGCCTCTTTTCAGAAATTTTATATCGAAGGACAATTCCTTCATTAACCATAAAGTGGCATTTCTCCCAATTAACAACAACATTAGTTTCTTCACATCTCTGCAAAAATTTATCAAGATTGTGCAAACAATTATGAAAAGAAGTTCCATAGATGGAGAAATCTTCCATGAATACTTCCACAATATCTTCACAAAAAACATGAAAGATAGCAGACATATATCTTTGAAAAGTAGCAGGAGCATTACACAAACCAAAAGGCATATGCCTATAAGCATAAGTTCCATAAGGACACGTAAAAGTGGTTTTCTCTTGATCTTGCTTTCTAACAACAATTTGAGAGAACCCAAAATAACCATCAAGAAAACAGAAATGAGTCTTCTTAGACAACCTTCCTAACATTTGATCAATAAAAGGTAAAGGATAATGATCTTTATTAGTAACTTTGTTAACCTTTCTAACATCAATGCACATCATATAACCAACTACTACTCTTTGAGGAATAAGATCATTATTTTCATTAGGCACAACAGTAATTCCTCCTTTCTTAGGGACACAATGAACCGGACTAACCCATCTACTATCAGCAATAGGATATATAATACCAGCATCAAGAAGTTTCAATACCTCATTTCTTACCACTTCATTCATCTTAGGAATTAAATGACGTTGATGTTCAACAACTGGTTTTGCATCAGGTTCCATATTAATACCATGATGACATATAGTAGGAGAAATCCCTTTTAAATCATCAAGAGTATAACCCATAGCTCATTGGTTTTTCTTCAATACTTCCAATAATATTTCCTCTTCCTTTCCTGAAAGTTTAGAACTAATAATAACAGGATATATTTTGTTATCATCAAGATAAGCATATTTAAGATCATCAGGTAGAGGTTTTAGATCGGAAAAATATCCTCTTTAGGTGGTAATCTGGTACCCAAATCTTCCATAAGTAGATTATGCTTAAGCATCTTAGGTTGAAGAAGAAGAATCTCGTCAATCTCATTTCTTTATTCCATGAAGATCTCACTTTCATGATCTTCCATATATTTCTACAAAGCATTATTAGGAACAAGAGCAATAGAAGCAAGTTGTTCAACTCTAAAATCCTCATTAGGCAATTCATTTTCATAAGGAGCTTTAGAAAATTTAGAAAAATTAAACTCATAAGATTCTCCATCAAATTTAGTTAAAATTTTCTCCTTCTTACAATCTATAATAGCTCCACAAGTGTTGAAGAAAGGTTTACCAAAAATGATAGGACAAGTTTTACTAGCAGCTGAACCAAGTACTAGAAAATCAACAGGATATTTAGTCTTACCGCAAAGAAATTACACATCTCTTACAATACCAATTGGAGAGATGGTCTCTCTATTAGCAAGCCGAATAACCACATCATTTTCTTCAAGTTTACAAGGACCAACTTCATGCATAATTTCTCTGTAAAGCTCATAAGGAATAGCACTTGAACTTCCACCAATATCACATAAACCATAATAGAAATGATAACCTATTCCGACAGAGAGCACAGGGAAACTAGCTTTACTAGTTCTACTAGGATGTGAAACAATATTAGAAGCATCTTCACAAAAGATAATGTGTCC
Organism: Avena insularis; assembly: GCA_023614405.1. Classification (NCBI taxonomy): domain Eukaryota; kingdom Viridiplantae; phylum Streptophyta; class Magnoliopsida; order Poales; family Poaceae; genus Avena; species Avena insularis. Next base: position 135,657,231 of record CM042685.1, on the reverse strand, counting down.
ATCTTCCACATTTTTAGTAACAAGGTCTTTCACAATTGCTACCGCAGGTTCAACATATTTTTGTTCATCAGGTTCTAAAGCTTTCTTTGTACTTTTGTTAACCACACTAGTTATCATAGAATGTTCCTTTACCATAGCAGGGAAAGGTATTTTATCAATATAAGGTTTAGGCAAAATACGATAAACAGTACAAACTTCAACATTTCTAGCAGGAACACAATTAACAATATCTTTCTATGGCGCATGATACTTATTCCATTCCTTTTTGGGAATATCAAGATAAGAGGCAAAGGCCTTAAAAATTTGTAAGTATTTGAGAATCAAGACCATAAAAATCACCAATATTATGAAAGTCATCAGTTCCCATAAAAGATTTAATGCATTAATAATCATAATTTATACCTGACTTTCTTTCGTTGTCATTCTCCCATGCTTTTGTATTTTCTTGAATACGGCCGAGAAGATCACATTTAGATTCTTCTTTCATACGGGTAAATGATCCAACACAAGAAGCATCCAATAAATCCTTATCATGAAGAGAAAGCCTTGCATGGAAGTTATTAATAACAATATTACTGGGGAGCTCATGAATGGACATTTGAGCATTAGTGACTTAAATATCCCCCAAGCTTGGGCAATACTCTCTCCATCATGAGGCCAAAAATTATATATTTGATTCCAATCTTTATGAATCTCACTAGGAGGATAGAATTTAGAATAAAAGAGAGGTACAATTTCCCCCCCATTCAATAGATCGGCCATTCTTCAACAGCTTATACTATTCCGCAGCTCTGCCTTTCAATGATATAGAGAATAGCTTTCTCTTAACTTGATCCATTGTAATACCTGCACGCTTGAACAACTCGCATAATTCATGTATAAATAGCAAATGATCACCAGGATGGACAGTTCTATTTCCAAAATAGTTGTTATTCATAACACGTTCAACAATTTTCCTAGGTATTTTATAAGGATCCAATTCAGCAGGCGGTGGTTCATCTACTACCTTAGTAGCGATAGTAGTTTTCCCAAATAGGAAACCAAGTGTATTATCCATAATGAAATAAAATAACAAACATAAATAAAAATAATACGCATAGTAGAAATTTCCTTTACCAATTCCACTCTTCGATAGCGCTTCACTCCCCAGCAACGGCGCCAGAAAATAGTCTTGATGACCCAAAAGTATAGCGGGTGTATCGTAGTACTTTCGCTAAATAAGAGTGTCGAACCCAATGAGGAGCAGAAGGTGTTGACAAGCGGTTTGGATAAAGGATTCACTGTAAATACTAGCAAACATATTTTTAGAGGTTTTTGGTAAGGCAGATAAATAAAGTGCGAGTAAATAAAAGACAATAATAATAATTGCAGCGAGTGCCCCAATCCTTTCTTCAGCAAAGGACAAGCCGGTTGTATTACTTATGATGACCAAACGTTCTCGAGGACACATGGGAATATTGTCAAGTGCTTTCGCTTCAAATAGTCGATTAATCTTCATTGGTTGGATAAGTGTTATGGGGGTGAACCTATGCTCATGTACTATACCAACTTGGACTAACACATACTTATGATTATACCCCTTGCAAGCATCCACAACTACAAGAAAGTAATTAAGATAAAAATCTAATCATAGCATTAAACCCTGAGATCCTACACTCCCTTACGCAATGGTTTCCTAACGGGGGTTTAGGTTTCAGTCACTCCGAAAACCCGAAAATTAGTATCCAAATACACAATGCATTCTCCTAGGACCATAAAGGTGAAGTATCATGTAGTCGACGTTCACATGACACCACTAGAAGAATAGCACCACAACATAAATATCAAACCATTAAATATTACTCAACATAATTACACCACTAACAACATAACTTGTCCCATGTCCTCAAGAACTAAACGAACTACTCACAAGACATAATATGGATCAATATCAGAGATGAAATAATGTTAAGTAACAATATGAAAATGAACAATAACTCAATAGCATCAACTACAACAAGTAATCAACACCGGGAAAGTTTCTCCTATGAACTACATAAGATTCAACCCAATTGTTAAAGCGGTATGGCGTGGTGGTGATGGTGCTGGTGGTGATGATGAAGATGATGATGATAATGATGATCCCGATGAAGCCTAGCTCGATGACGGTGTCGATGGCGATGATCTCCCCTCTCCGAGGAGGAATTTCCCTGACAGATTTCAGCCTGCCGGTGAGCACTTTCTCTCTCTGTGGTTCACCCCGTGGAGGGGGCGGAATATTTCTCTGATCGCTCCCCCCATCTTAGGTTTTCGGGAGGAAGATATATGCGAAAGGGCGACGCTAGAGATGGTCCAGGGAGGTCACACCACCTGGCCGTGCGGCTCAGGAGGACCCACGCCTAGGGGTGGTGTGGACCCCCTGTGGCCCATCTCCACTCCCTCTTCTAGCTACCTTCGTCTTTTGGAAAAGTAGGAATTTCCATATATTTTCTAGAATTTTCCGATCTTCAGAAATATTGCATCTAGATAGCGCTTTTTCCAGCAGAATTCTGACTCCGGCAGTTAATTCTCCAAAAATCATCAAACATGCAAAATAGATGAAATAACATAAGTATCATCTCTAAATATGAAATATATCAATGAATTATAGTAAATTATGATATAAAATAGTGATTCAAAATGGACGTATCAAGAGCCATACCATTTCACATTATAATTGCTTTATTTTGTGTTATTCATATGTCTCTAATTTTACCTCTATTAGATAGTCGGTAGAATTTAATCCATCAAAGAAGGTCTAGTCAGTTTTATCGTTAGTGTTTGCACCATCACAAGTCGGACATTTTTGGTAGTGGGATCATAAAATTGGGGTGCTACCAATTCTTTCCGACTAGGTGGGTTCGAGTTGGACTCTTATAGTGGAAGCACTCGGTAATCTAGATGGATCTATCACAACGGTTGTGGGACTCGGGGAAAATTCGGATGGGAGCCGGGGCATGTGATGCCACCTGACCAACTAGAGTCATATCAGATACGATTGAGAAGGAGTTGTGTACCTAGATCACTTGACGGATAGCGGTGATGCTAAAGCTCACTAGTCGGCTTTCTTATTTAGGATGTTGAATCTCTTAGTAACCATCGGAGGGGTGTTGGTTCTAGTGGGAGCATAAGTATTAAAGTGTTTAATATGCTTTCTATTTTATGAATTCATGTCTTAAGTGTTTTGCATAATTTCTATTGTAGATCATGGCACCAAGTAGCAGTAATCCTCAAATATCCGGTTTTGCATTGAGAACCATTCTTGAGAAAGATAAGCTGAATGATACTAATTTTACCAACTAGTATCAAAATCTTAGAATTGTTCTCAAATAACAAAAAAATGACCATGTCCTAGACAACCCACTTACATATGAGCCGAAGGAGAATGCGACTGTCGCTGCCACCAATGTCGACCGTCGGATTCAGGATGAGTCCATGGAAATAAGCTGCCTTATGCTTGCTCGCATGGAACTGGACTTAGTTGGAGAATGTTGAGGCCTATGATATGATCAAAATCCTCAAAAGTGTGTTCTAGGCTTAGGCAAACACTGAGAGGTATCAAGTCTCTCTGGCTTTGTTGAGTTGCAAGATTAAGGATGATCATCCACTGAGTACCCATGTGATCAAGATGGTTGGTTACGTGCAGTCTCTGAAGAGGCTTGCCTACGCCATTAGCAAAGAGTTCGTTATAGAAATAATTCTGAACTCTCTTCCTAGTGTGTATGGTCAATTCATATCGACCTACCACATGCATGGTATGGATAAGAAGCTCACTGAATTACATGGGATGCTAAAGCAGGCAGAGCTAGATCTCAAGATGGGTGCCATTCAAGTGTTGGTGGTGCAGAATAAGGCTAAGCTTAGGACTAAGAAGAAGTCTATGTCGGGAGGAAAGGATCATGACCCGGTCCCAAGGGATTTCTCGGGGACTAAGACATCTCCTTCAGCCGGATCCACTTGCTTCTACTACAAGGCGGATGGCCACTGGAAGAGGGATTACAACAAGTATTTGGCCAAAAACGCCAAGAGCGGAGGTGTGACCTCTAGCTCAAGTACACTTGTTTGCAATATTATAGATATTTATCTTGCTGATACACCTAATAGTTCTTGGGTATATGATACTAGATCAGTTATTCACATCTGCCACTCGTTGCAGGGACTGGTAAGAACTAGGAGCGTGGAAAGAGGTGAGGTTGACATTCGAGTCGACAACAAGGGGAGAGTCGCTGCGTTGGAAGTCGGCATGATGCAACTTCATTTACCTTACGGATTCACAATGGAGCTAAATAATTGTTATTATGTTCCAGTGCTTAGTCGAAACATTATTTCTGCCTTATGTTTAATGAGACAAGGTTATGAGTCGAATATTAAGAATAAGGGATTACTATTTTTGTGCCCATGGTTCGTTAAACGCACTCACTTTTCCTTTGCCGCTTAACGTTTCCTCACTTTTCCCCTCACCATGTTAAGAAACCCTCGCAGGCGCTCGGACGGAGGGATGCCGTCAGGTCAAAGGCTTTATCATTACATGCTGACTAGTGGGACCGAGTTGGAGCGGGTCGCGCGTTGAGCGTTATGTTACAAGGCCTCGACTGTTACATGCCTTGACTGGTGGGGCCATGTGTGGGTTAGGTCCTGCATACATGGTGAAGGGTGGGGTCACGTTGGGAAGGGTCTTGCATACGTGGTAAACGGTAGGGCCGGGAGACACGTGAGACCGGCCATTCTCGCTCATCCAAAGCATTCGCTTCCCCCTGAGCCTGGAACGGCTCCCACACCCCCCCTCCGCTTCCCCACTGTCGTTCCCTCCTACCTTATGTCGTCCTTGGCCCAGAGTCGCCCCCTCCCCCTAGCAGCGGAGCCTACTCCACCTCCGGCTCCGCTCCCGCCCCGCTAGATCTACCCCTTTCACGGAACAGTATGCAATGCCGGCTGGTGCACCATCCATCCGCATCGAGCAAGGAGAAGATTGGGTGGAATCGCAGGGATCTAATGCATGGATTCCATCTGCGTAAGCATCGTTTCCATTTTGTGGGTTGACTTTTGGAAGTATTTGAGCGCGAATCGCTGGTGCTCAACTAACTGCCTTGCTTTTCGAATAGGATTGATCCAGTGCTGGCATTTTGGCTGGCGATTAGACTGGATACTAGCATAATTCATGGTTGTGAACAATATATATCTATGGATTTTACTTCCCAGCGGTGGTTGCAACCTCCATAACTCGCAGAGATTTGATAGATAAAATCTATTGTAAATTCCCCTGAAGCAGTGGCGATTCAGTTTATTTGCAATATTTCCACATTAGCAAGCAAAGATTGCTCCCACTAAATAGCAAAGATGATCTGGTAATGCTTTTCTCTTTGAATGCTGCCGAACATTTTGGTCGAATTCGTCTCCATGTGCAACCTAAAGTTGAGCACACGGGAAAGAGTGTTAAATCACCATCTGGTGGTCACACATCATCAGATGGTCGGGAATCATGTGTCTCTGCTATCCCTGCTAATAGTGTGCATCCCGGCGATCCTTGTATGTCCACGGCAGTACCGTCTGTTCGCATAGCGAGTGTAAGCCAAACCTCTCGTGTGGCTGAAGTGGAGGACGAGGCAGAGCCTAACGAGGGAGTGCCTCCACTAGATGATGAGGATGAGTTGATGTTTCCTGAATTTGTAGATAGATTCAGTAAACATGCACTAGAGAATCAATACACTGATGAAATTGCCCAGGGTGCCAGATTTGATGATACTGATGACGAAGAGAACGAGGAGAACAATGAAAGCCTCGTTTTAGCCGAGTACGATGGGGAGGACTTGCCAGTAATTGAGTGGGACAGGGGCGATACTAAGATTTCAGAAGGCACCGTATTTGAAACGATGCGGGACTGTCATAATGCCGTTACTACATATTGCATTCACACCAATAATGATTATGGTGTTATTAAGAGTGAGCCAGCAAGGTTCATAGTGAAGTTCCCATACAAGAGGTGTAGGTGAAGGATGCATGCATCCCCTATGCTCAGGAGCAGTTTGGTTCATGTATTACAACCACTTCTGTATTTTAGATCACGGTGTAGAGTTTGTTAGCTGTACCTGACATTTTAATTATGTTTCAGATAAAATTAACCAGTTCGAACATTCTTGTCCACCTCAAGGGAGGCAACCAAAGGACAAAACAAAACTAGCAAAGACTAGGTGGTTGGCAGATGCAATCATGGATTGGATGAGAGCGAACCCATCACTTGGTGCAACAGCTCTTATAAAAGAAGTTTCTAAAATGTTTAGTATTACAGTACCCTACATGAGGATGTTCTATGCAAAGGAAATGGCTCTTGAGAGGATCAATGGTCCATGGAATGAAAATTTTCAGTTTCTTTATAGCTTTAACGCTGAAGTGGAGATGGCTAGTCCAGATAGTGTTGTACAGATAGACATGCATAAAGTTTAGTACAAAATAAGAGGGAAGACAATGAAGAAGGAGTGCTTTAGAAAGGGCTTTTGTTTGTTTCAAAGATTGTTGGCAAGGGTTTCTGGATGGTTGTGGGCCTTATTTGGCCGTGGATGCAACAACTCTTCATGGCAGATTTAAAGGACAGCTAGTAGATGCTACTGCAGTTGATGGCCACAATTGGATGTTCCCTGAGATTGAGTCAGAGGAAAGTTGGACTTGGTTTCTGGAGAATTTGCGCGACCTTATAGGTCATCCACCAGGACTTAATATCCACACGGATGCTTGCAAAGGTTTGGAGAAAGCTGTAGAAGCAGTATTCCCCAGAGTGGATCATAGGGAATGTATGCGACACTTAGTGAAGAATTTTACAAAGAAATTCAGGGGTAAACTTTATACTGACAACCTATGGCCAGCTTCATACACATGTAGTTTGAGGAAGCATTTGTATCATTTGGAAGTGTTGTATAAACAAAAACCTGCGGTGAAGGAGTACTTGGATGCACATCATGAAATGGTGTGGTCAAGAAGCCGATTCAATGAAATTTGCAAGGTTGACTTTGTAACAAGTAACCTTGCAGAGAGCTTCAATGAAAAGGTCAAGTCATTGAAAGGGCTTATGCTATGGCAAATATTTGATAAGATTAGGCAGATGATCATGATAAAGGTCAATTTGCGCAAAGAATTGCATCAACAGTATATGCTGGCCATCTCATCCTCCCATATTTGATTATGGATTTGCATGCCCGGGTAAAACAATTGAAGATGAAATGCATTAGAAGAGGAATGGAGGCTGAGGTAACGTACACTGATAGTAAAGATAGGCAATGGAGGTATCCAGTGAGTTTAGTTGGTAGGGCATGCCATTGCAGGCAATGGCAGCTCCGTGGGAAACCCTGCATACATGCATTGTTTTTTATGGGTGTTCTAGGGGGAGAAGAGGGTGAAGTTGATCTGTACGTGTCGGAGTATTTCTCTGTTGCCAAATTTAGGGCAGCATATGTTCATAATGGATGGAAGTGGATCCAGGCTTCAAGCTATACCCTCTAGTTTTTACTAGACCAGCAGGTAGGCCAAGGAAGAATATGATAAGAGCTAGTGCAGAGGGTGTGCACCACCTCGACAATGTAAGTGAAAATGTTGTGGGACCCTAGGGAACACTGCTAGGCTTTGTAATAATGAAGTGGACCCAGCTTATGGAATGGATGATCAGGCAAGAGCAGCAAATGCAGATGAGAATGAAGCGTTTGAACGAGAGGAGAATGAAGCAATGGATACATTGCAGATTGAACCAATGGATCGAAAGGAGATTGAACCAAATGTAGGGGAGATTGAACCAAATGCAGTGGAGATTGCACCAAATGCAGGGGAGATTGAACCAGTCGATCGAGAGGAGATTGAACCAAATGCAGGGGAGATTTAACCAGTCGATCGAGAGGATATTGAACCAAATGCAGAGGAGATTGAACCAAATGTAGGGGAGATTGAACCAGTCGATCGAGAGGAGATTGAACCAAATGCAGGTGAGATTGAACCAGTCAATCGAGAGGATATTGTAGCAGAGTTCAAGCGTAAAGGAATTACACCGGCGGATATGGCAGAAATAAGGACAATTCTATTTAATTCAAACTAGTGTGACGCTTCCAAGTTTGTATGTTGGATAATCCCATAATGTATGTGTTATTGCAAGTTTCTATGGTCATGCACCTAGTTGCTTAGCACTGCTCACTTTTGCCCTCTACATGTGGTCAACACATGGGGTTTAGCTAGTTCATGGCTTAAACATTAACCAATTGATCCATAATTTGGCACACTTGTGTATCTTGGATTGATTTACCATATGAAATTGGAAATATTGGATTAACTTGTAATCAACCACATTTTTATTTTTCTAAGTGATTAAATTCAAAAAAAGGGTTTTAGGGTTAGTTTAATTCAAAAAAAGTCAGAACATAGTGCAAACTTCAAATGGAGTCTTGTTATGTTGCCTATAAACTAGCATGAATAATAAAGGAAAAGGAAATAAAGAGAAATGGACTTATCCCCTAAACCACTTCTTAAACCCTTGTTGGAATGAGCTACTAGCTATGAAGATGCATGGCTTTCTACTCGATCAACCTCCAAAATAACCCATCCCAAAACATACTTTGTCTAAATGAGGCCAAATTTGGAACACTTGTGTATATATGAGTTCCAAACAATATAATGTCGGCCAAGACGAATTATTTTGTTCAAATAACACATTTTTCCATTTATTATGCCAAAAGCTTGAATTTCCCTTACTCGTTTTTTATCTGAGTGCCCTTGTTTTTGTTAGCTCTACTGAGTTTTCCCCTCCCTCTAATGTTTTCCTCACTTTTCCCCTCCCGCTAAAGTTTTCCTCACTTTTCCCCTCTCTCCTGACTCAAACCCTCACAACAGCTACTGCGCTCTGATTGGTCGAGATGTATGCCACACGGATCTTGGCTAACCACCGTTGGATACATCATGATCCGACGGGCTGGAGGTCTCTCTCTTGATGGGAGCACCTACCTTGTACGGAGAGGAGAGCCCGACATGATGGAGGTCTCTCTCTCCCGATGGGTGCACCTATCTTATACGGAGAGGAGAGCCCGATAGTCTGGATATCTCTCCCTCCCTTTCCATGTCGCACGTATACCTGCTGCATCTTCCTCCCCTCATATCGATGTTCGGCAGCGCGGTTCTTAGCGTGGCGGACTGAATGGCGTGCGGCAGCACGGACCTAAGCGTGGGGGTCGGAACGACGTGCGGCGGCACGGATCTAAGCCTAGCGGTCGGAACAACGTGCGGCGGCGCGGACCTAAGAGTGGGGGTCAAAACGGCTTGCGGAGGCGCGGATCCAAGCATGTCGGCTGGAATGGCATGCAGCGGTGAGGATCTAAGCATCTGAAAATTCTGTCTCTGTCCATCTCACTCATGTTCACCTCCTCAGATCCATTATTGATTAAAGACACCGAGGCGGCGGTGGTGCCGACAGTGGTCATCGATGCAATGACTATTGAAGCCATCATCCGCAACATCACCACGACGGCGCAGATCAAGCCCTCGTGAACCGATTTGAATAAATTTGATACTCCCTCTGACACATATTAGTTGATTTGGATTCATCTAGATATGAAACGTATCTAGTCAAGTTTTACTGCTAATATGAGTCGGAGGGAGTATGTATTTGAGCCATGAGACCGGTGGATATGTTAATTCATAAGTAGTAGTACTTGCTTTGACAATCTCCGGTGGGCTTGTATTAGTTGATTTATATTTGTCTAGATTTGATTGTACCTAGACATGAATTATTATTAGATTTATCCATATCTTGATGAATTTGAGTCAACTAAATTGGATCGGAGGGAGTAGTACTTTCTTTGACAAATCACCTCTCTGGGGAAGAAGAATGGGGCGTCACGAAGAATGGGGAATGGAGGTTGCCGTCAATGCTGCAAGTCTACATGGCATTTGGCATGCCAACCATGGGCAGCTAGATTCAATGGCAAGCAACTCGGGCCCCGCAATGCATTCTCATAACAATTTTGGGACCGCAAAGTGACTAAATTTGTAGGAACTCACAACCATCCATCGAATAACAATTCTACCATTTAAATTAGCTATCAATCCAACTAATCATTACATGTGCCACCTTCACCATAACCCCATAGTGTAACTGTTAGGACAGGGATGACAACTACTAAAACTGCCCACATGAATCTACTATTCTCCTCCCCCTTCACTTGAAGTCCATGTTTTAGATGTTCTACCACTTGATCAGATACGGCAAGATTAGCCTCAAGTGTCAACTTCTCTTTGTGAATAAGCTCTGAGTTCTTCTTTTCTTCCTCGACAGTATGCGTCAGCTCTAATATCAACAGGTTTTTACGGGCCAATTCATCACCTAAATTGGCAACCATCTCCTCCAAATCCATCCTCTGGCTAGACCACTAGGTTGATTCATCTTGTTATGCAATATACCATGGATCATCCGCCTGCATAGAACACTATAACAATCCCAAAACAAACCCAATTAAAATCAGTCCGACAAGCCATGGCGGCACTTCAAATTCAATGGTAGTACAAAGAGAACATGGCCACGACATTATCGAACCCCCACCATCGCCGGTGTACCCGCTACGACCAGACATTGAAGACTAATTTACCCCTGCAATATCGTGGAAATTACTGGAACCGAATCGATTAGGGTGGGCGGAGCAGGAGCGAAGGTATTACCAAGCACTACTAGCAATTGCTGCGACCGTGCGTCGAGCTATGGTGGCGGAACAAATTCCCGGTTGTCATGGGCGGCGGACCTTCTTGTGGTCGGTACTGCCTCAATGTATAATGAATGCAGATGAAATAGGTGATGGAGCCGTGGTTGAGGTGCAGCGCGGCAGTCCGTTCGACGCCACCGTAGGACGGAGCCGCCGACGCGCCGACGATGGTAGCTCTGACCGCTGATGGGGTAGGAGCTGCTCGGGGCTAGGGGCTGGGAGCGGATGAGAGAGATAGAGCCGACCTCACGTGTGTCATACATGACCCCACCTATCAATGTTTGGGGGAGTAGTTGCTCCGGGATTTTTGCATATTTGCCAATTTTACATACCTGCCAAACTTTTTCTTTGAAATTTGCATATTTGCCACATGACCACCACATGTCAGCGACACACAATATGGTAAATATGCAAGTTCCAATCTAAAACGTGGCGAATATGCATACCCCCCCCCCCCCCCGCCAGCCACACATCATGGCCCCATCGGTCATTGGCTTCGACGGCCCCACATGACAGTCCCATCATTCATTGGCTTCGATGGCCCCACGGAACGAATATTTTCTTTCAAATTTGCATAATTGCCACATGATAACCACATGTCAGCGATACACAAAATGGCAAATATACAAGTTGCAACGTAAAACGTGGTAAATATGCAAAGCACCCCTCTAGCCACACATCATGGCCCCATCGGCCATTGGCTTCGATGGCCCCACATGACGGCCCCATCGTTCATTGGCTTCGATGGCCGCACAGAACGAATCTTGTCTTTGAAATTTGTATATTTGCCACATGACCACCACATGTCAGCGACACACAAAATGACAAATATGAAAGTTGCAATCTAAAACATGGAAAATATGCAAATCCCCCCTCCAGCCACACATCATGGCCCCATCAGTCATTCGCTTCGACGACCCCACATGACGGCCACATATTTCATTGGCTTCGATGGACCCACGGAACAAACATTTTCTTTCAAATTTGCATATTTTCCACATGACCACCGCATTTCAGCGACACACAAAATGGAAAATATACAAGTTGCAATGTAAAATGTGGCGAATATGCAAATCCCCCTTTAGCCCCACATCACTGCCCCATCGGTTATTGGCTTCGACCACATGATGGCCCCATCGTTCATTGGCTTCGATGGCCCCACAGAACGAACCTTTTCTTTGAAATTTGCATATTTGCACCATGACCACCACATGTTGGCGACACACAAAATGGCAAATATGCAAGTTCCAACGTAAAACATGGCGAATATGCAAATCCCCCCGCTGGCTCCACATCACGGCCCCATCAGTCATTGGCTTCGAGGCCCCACCCCACATGATGACCCCATTGTTAATTGGCTTCGATGGCCCCACGAAACAAACATTTTCTTTCAAATTTGCATATTTGCCACATGACAACCACATGTCAGCGATACACAAAAATGACAAATATGAAGGTTGCAATGTAAAACGTAGCAAATATGCAAATCCCCCTCCAGCCCCACATCACGGCCGCATCAGTCATTGGCTTCGACGGCTCCATTGTTCATTGGCTTCGATGGACCCACAGAACGACCCCATTTGTCATTGCCTGCACCGGCCACCCAATTAGGAAAAAAGCGTCCCACAAGGCAGCGAGAGACAGATGGCGGGTCCGACGTGTATCCTGGCCCCCACCCATCAGCACGTATCGGCCACGGCAGGACCCGCACCAAAGCGGCCCCACCTGTCAGACATGTAACAGTCGAGGCCTCATTACGTAATGCTCAACACCCGACCCGCCCCAACGTGTTCCCACCAGTCAGCATGTAATGGTCAAGCCTGTGACCTGACGACATCCCTCCATCCGAGCGCCTACGAGCGTCCGCGAGGGTTTCTTAACATGGCGAGGGGAAAAGTGAGGAAAAGTTAAGCGGTTGGGGAAAAGTGAGTACAACTAACAAACTAAGGGCACGGAAATAGAAATCCCTAAGAATAATGGTTGTTCTTTATATTTGAATGATATGTTTCATGGCTTTGCACCCATCCGGGATAGGTTATTTATTTTGAATCTGGATGGACAGTCGGTCTATAACATAAATGTTAAAAGGTTGAAACCAAATGATCTGAATATGACTTACTTTTTGCACTATGGACTTGGTCATATAAGTTGGAAACACTTGAATAAGCTCCATGATGATGGACTCCTAACTTCGTTCGACTTGGAGTCGTTCGGGACATGCGAATCTTGCCTACTCGGCAAAATTACCAAGACACCTTTTGCAAAGAGTTGTGAAAGGGCGTCCAACTTGATGGGACTAATACATAATGTATGTGGACCAATGAGAACGACAGCCAGGGGTGGTTATGAGTACTTAATTACCTTCACTAATGATTTAAGTCGGTATGGATATATATATTTGATGAAACATAAGTCGGAAGCCTATGAAAAGTTCAAAGAATTTTGGAATGAAATACATAATCAACTCAGCAAGAAAATAAAGTTTCTTCAGTCGGACCGAGGGGGCGAGTATATGAGCCATGAGTTTGATGACCATCTAAAAAGTTGCGGAATAGTTCCACAACTTACAGCATGGTACGATCAATGATGAGTCGAACAAATCTGCCTCGAAAAGGCGGAATCGGACCTTGTTAGACATGGTACAACTTAGAGCGTCGCTGCAGAGGAATGGTGTCTCGGAAAGGCGGAATCGGACCTTGTTAGACATGGTACGATCAATGATGAGTCGAACAAATCTGCCTTTGGGGTTATTGTCTAGAAACTACAGCATTCACACTAAACAGAGTACCATCAAAGTCGGTAGAAAAGACATCGCATGAGATGTGGACTGGCAAGAAACCAAGTTTGTATTTTCTTAAGATTTGGGGTTGTCAAGCTTTTGTCAACGGACTTCAGTCGGATAAGCTTATGGCCAAGTCGGATAAGTGTATTTTCATGGGGTATCCAAGGGAAACCTTGGGTTACTACTTCTACATCTGAGAAGAGGGCAAAGTGTTTATCGCTCGGAACGGTGTCTTCCTTGAGAAACAGTTTCTCATTTGGGGAGTCTATGGGAGCACAGTGAAGCTTGAAGAAATTCGAGAAGAACTAGCTAGTAGTGTGTCGGCAAAAGCCTTAAAGGTGGAGCCGGTCATGGTAGCTTAGCTGGAAACTACACCCGAACCGTGAAGATCTGCCATATTGAGAAATGTTCGTGATGTATTACTGTTAGATAGTGATGAGCTGGCACCTTATTCGAAAGCGATGGTAGGATATGATTATGAGTCATGGCTTGGAGCCATGAGATCCAAGTTAAAGTCCATGGATAAAAATCAAGTTTGGAACTTGGTTGATCTGCCAGATGGTGCAAGATCCGTCGAAGGCAAAAGGGTGTTTAAGAAGAAAACTAATATGGATAGAAATGTTTCTATCTATAGAGAACGACTTGTCGCGAAGCGGTTCCAACAGGTTTAAGGAGTTGACAATGATGAGATTTTCTCACCCGTAGAGATGCTTAAGTCAGTTCAGATAATGTTAGCTATAGCAGCCTATTTCGACTATGATATATGTTAGATGGATGTCAAGACGTCTTTCCTTAATAGAAATTTAACCAAGGACGTGTATATGATATAGCCCGAGGGTTTTGTCAATCCGGCTAATGCTGACAAGGTATGTAAACTTCAGAAAACCATTTATGGGTTGAAGAAAGTATCTCGGAGTTGGAATATTCTCTTTGATGAGATAGTCAAATAGTTTGGCTGCATCAAAAGTGATCATGAGTCTTGTTTATATAAGAAGTTTAGTGGGAGCAAAGAAAACTTTCTGATATTATATCCGGATGACATATTACTGATTGGAAATGATGTCCAGATGTTGCAAGAAACCAAGGAATCATTGGAAAGGAGTTTCTCAACGAAAGACTTGGGTGACGCAACTTATATTCTAGGAATCCGGATCTATAGAGATAGATCAAGGCAGCTCACTCGATTGAGTCAGAGTACATATTTGTACAAAGTGTTGAAGAAGTTCAACATGTAATCATCTAAGAAGGTGATCTTACCGATGTCCCATGGTGTAAAACTTAGCAATACTCAGTATCCTTCGACAAATGATGTGCAAAGTCGGATGAGTGCGATTCTGTATGCTTCAGCAGTCGAATCCAACATATATGCCATGATTTGTACTAGACCAGATGTTTCCTATGCTCTAAGTGTTGTGAGAAGATACCAGGCTGACCCTAGCGAAATCCACTAGGCAGCAGCTAAAAATATCCTTAAGTAATTGAGAAGGACTAAGGATATGTTTCTAGTTTATGGAGGTGAGGATGAACTCGGTGTAAAGGGTTACACAGATGCAAGTTATCTCACAGACTCGGATGATTCTCTTTCGCAATCTAGATATGTGTTTGTATTAAACGGAGGGGCTATGAGCAAGAAGAGTTCAGAAGGGAATATGCCTGGGAGGCAATAATAAAGTGGTTATTATCTTATTCCTTGTTTATGATAAATGTTTATTTTGCATGGTATAATTGTATTAATGGAAACATTAATACATGTGTGTTTAATAAAAAAATAAAGAGTTCCTAGTTAAGCCTCTCATATAAACTAGCTCCTTGATTAACAAGATGATCAAGGTTTCTTGATCATGGAAATTGGATGTTTTTAATAACAATTTTACAAAATTGGTGGAATGATGTGATGAACATTCATCCGAAGTATAGTAATGTGATCAAAGTCATTATGTTTAAATTTCTATAGCATCACTACAAGTAACTTTAGTCCTTAGACCATGAGATCATGTCAATCACTAACACAGGAAGAGTATCTTGTTAACATCAAATGTCACAACATAACAGGGTGACTAGAAAGGTGAGTTCAGATACTCTGATAGTGTTATGTAGAGGCTCATTGATCAAGAGTGGGATTTGTCCATCCAAATAATAGAGAGATATACTCTGGGCCCTCTCAGTGATATTACATTGATATAGCTTGCAAGCAAGTGATGGGGATCACTAGAATTTTATATCATGGGACCAAGAAAAGAGTACATGGAATTAGCGAGTTCAAACTAGGCATGGGGATACTGATGATCGAATTTCAGACATGTAAAATATCCCGAGACAAAGGGATTTAGTTACAATGTTAAGGTTCACATGATCACAAGAAGTCATCGCTGAATGTGTCAGCGTTAGTACGGGTTTCCAGGTCCCACTGATGATTATTGATCAGACAGGGGTCTCGATCATGTTTATATTATTCACGAACTGTAAGGTGACAAACTTAAGGGATACTGACACCATTTTGTGCAAATGAAATGCCTTAGAAAGAATATCAAAGCGCTGGAATTATTTCAATGGACACTGGAATTGTTTCATGTGAAATTGCTGAAATTAGTTCTACATGTGAAATTGAAATATATTATGGGGTTTTATGTGAACGTTTGTTAATTAATGTAATTAAAAAAATTCTTAATAAAAAATTAAAAGTGTTTTATTAAATGAGAGATTGCATTAGATATGGTGGAAATTTAATGGATGTGAGTGGAACTTTGAGTGGAGGTGTGTTTATGTGAGTAGAGCATCCACCCACATGAATGAGGGAGAGGTGGGGGCACCCACCATGGCCGGTGGCCATTCCCCTTGGGCAGCCCCCTCCCCTATATAAGGAGCACCTCCTCCTTCTCCACTCTCACACCTCCTCACGAAGTATCTCTCTCACCCACTAGAATATTCCCCATGGTCTCGGCTTAGAGAGATACATGTTCCCAATGACTTTTTCTGGAGCAAGGATTTGTTGCTTCCGCTGCTTTGCTGGAGCAAGGACTCGGAGGTTGTCGGGGTACCCAATAGTGGTATCAGAGCTGTATCTATGTATAGATGCTTTGCACGGGTAGTACACATATGGTTATGTGGGCGCTGATGGTCACGCAATTTTTTCATATGTGTATTTTGGATATTGGTGGCATAATGGGATGAAGCGGTCCGGACAAACTTTACATGTCCTTGCACATGAGACATGTTCCACACTTGACATGCAACTAGTTTTGCATAAGTGGCTTGTAGGTGTCTGTCTCTCCTACTATAGTCAATACTGATTTACAACGAGTTGCCAATAATTTGATTATCATCGTTGTGGTTCCATGTTTGTAGGTATGAATGGTTCTATCTTCGAAATCCCTAAGCCACATAAAAACATGCGAAAGATAAATTAGAGGTGTCTAGTTTTTTGGTTTTGCCGGGCAAGTACTATGATATTGTAATATTATCATTTGTATTATGGATTGATACTATTGTAAATTATAATATGCCAGAGTGTAAGTTCTATAAACCTTGGCCTTACACATATAGGAACGATAAAGATCATACCACTATGCACAAGATAATGATCAAGTGGAAGAACCATATCATATCACTTTTAGCATATGAAGTTTCTTTGCATCTTATATTTCTTGTTTGGCGCTTTAGTATCATTACAAGATGATCCCTCATTTAAATATCAAGATAAAAATGTGTTCTTCCTTTAGTATGCACCATTTAGAAAGTTCGTCGTTTCGAGACACCACGTGATGATCGGGCCTGATAGACTCAATGTTCGCATACAACATGTGTAAGACAGTTTTACACACGTGGGTACTAAGGTTCTTACTTGGCGAGACTAACATTTATAGACATGGCCTCGAAACACGAACCGAAAGGTAAATCATGAGTCATATGGTTGATATGATGACCATCTAGATGCTCGCCTTTGAAGCTGCGTCAACTCACGTGACGATCGGTCTTGGTGTAGTGGATCTGGTTCTTGTAGTCACCAAAACGACTCGAGGGATGTTGGTTTTGAGTGGGTGTTCAAATAGTAATATGATTAAAGTTAAAATCAATTTATCATAATTAAATCAAAGTGAATTTGCATAATTTTTTATTGTCATTGGGATCCATTCACTACCTTATGCTTACTTATAATTGAGATAATAGAACTATAGAATTATGGATATTTACTTTACGAGCTGGTATCGTATTATTTGAGTGTCAATCTAAATTTTAAAAGTCCTATTGAAAAATTTCAGCAAACTCCATTTACTCCATGAAGTTTATTAGGTAGTATTAAATCAAGAGTAACAATTCCAGGGTTAGTATCTAAATATCATGTTTTCCTCCATGATACTTCATATTCAAAAGTTGATTTAGTATCAAGGTTATCCAGGAGCTGAAAGGATTGTTTCGTAATCCATCAAGTGTGGAAGATATTGCGATATCTGAAACAATGTTTTGGTTGCAATATGATAGAGTATAATTTAGAGAAACACATTTTCTTATATTGTATGATAATATGTGAAGGTTGGAGATGCTAGGCGTCCTAATCCTCCAAAAAGGTTTTGGTAACTAACATTATACTCGCGATTCACCTTTATAAGCTATAGTAGCTTGATCATGAAAGCTTTCATGATAAGGATGAATGAAAGATGTAGGTAAAATGTTTACTACACTAAGAGATTACTATATAATGGATTTTGACAGAATGCTAAACATTTGATCATGGCGATCTACTTCAAAGTGCAAGTCCAAAGGTATTAGTATTTGACTAAACACGCTTTGGATTGTGTTTCATGTGTATGACGCCACTATTGATGTTGATAGATTCTTTTAAAAGGAAAAGGAAGTGCTGAAAGAGAATCTATAAAGTATTGGGCCGAAAAATAAAAGGATGGAAATGTCCAACTTGGGTATATGGATGATATATATGTTATGGTTGTATTCTTTGCTTGTTAAACAATGTGGTTCTTGGCTTTTGTATATCGAATTTGTTGGTGTGAAGTGTCATACAGAGCAACACAATTCATGAACTGCAATGGCATAAGTAACTAGAAAGAGAATATGTGATGATGTTCATTGAAAACAAATAAAGTGTTATTATATTTCTCGTTGACATCAAAAAATTCCTTCAAGATTTGTTTTAATAATTGTTATTTTGATCAGTTATTGTGAGAAGAAAGGTTGTTCAAATAATTACTGTATTCCATAGAAGATGGATGATTTACAAGTCTAGTTGGAGAAATCACATCCATAAAAACTAATGATAAAAATGTCGCAAGACAAATGATTGAAAGATCAGTTACAAAGTGACATCACCGTTTCAATTATATTGGAAAGAAAAACATGAAGAAACTCCATGTTGATGGAATTTTGGAGTCTTTTGTTTTTGATCAAATGACGCTTGTGACACTTTCCTGGAGATAATTGAAACTTCGTTCAAAGGCCAAGGAAGAACGAACGAATAACTTATTGGAATTTGTACATGTTGATGTATGTAGTCCATTATGTGTAGTCATGAGCGATGGATTTCAAATTCATATACTTTCTACGGAAATTTTAGTGAATATATGTGTATATTTACTTAATAAGGAAGAAGTGTGAAATATTTGAAAATGTTCAAAGACTTTCAAGATGAAGTGGAAAATTATTGAAACAAGAAAATAAAGAGTTTATGATTGGATCATAAAGGAAGATATTAGAGTTACAAGTTTAGTATAACACCTAATATTTTAAGAATTGTTCCATTGATTTGCATTTCCTGAAACACCATAGGAGTATGGAATGTTCGAGATATGTAACAAAACCTTGTTTGACATAGTAAGATCAAAGGTATGATTTATAAAACTGCCATTATATTTTTAAGATTAAAGCTTTAGTGACTACCTCTTTTATCTGAAAAGAGCGCCATCCTGATCCTTGAAATGACACCATATGAGTTATGGTTTGGGATAAAACCCGAGTTGTCCTTTCTTAAATTTTGGTATTCTAGGCATAAGTAAAATGTTTACAACCAAAGTCGGATATGCATGTTTTTGTAGGTTATCGCAAATAATTTGTTGGGTATTCCTCCATAATATCGAAGACAAAAGAGTTTGTCTCTTGGAATGTCAAGTTTCTAAAGAAGGATCTTTTTGCAAAAGTAAATTGGGAGGACAATAGAAATTTGATTAGGTTTATGAACCTAAGCAACATGTGCTAAGTAGCGCAACGCCGGAAATTGTCCTGGAGGTAGCCACAACAGTCATGGTTCTCTTGGTTACAAAGGTTGTGATCTCGGAGATTTGAGTTTCTATTGAACCGAGTAGGTTGGGTGACAATCAAATAGTAAGATTTGAAGAACAAGTCATTATTGTTTTGACAATGATGAACCGAGTAGATGCAAATAAGCGATGATCGGCCCCGACTCCATCAAATGACTAAAAGTCATAAAGAATCCGTGATAGTTTCCATACATAAGAAATCAAGTTCTTGAACTTGGAAGACCCTCTGAAAAAGTGTAAGGCCTATCGGTCGTACTTGTACATATAAAGAAATAGATATGGATGTTTCACATCTATGAAATAGTCGACATGTCAGAAAAGAGTTTACAACAATGTTCAAGGAGTTGACTATGACAAGATTTGATCTTTCATAGCGATATTTAGTTTGGACAGATTATTGTAGCAACCACTACCTATAATTTTGCTATATGATAGTTGAACAAACAAAACAAAGTTCTTCTAATAGAATGGTTACCTAGGACATTTACATGAAATGGTCCAAATGGTTTTGTTGATTCAAAGGATGCTAAAAAGGGGCATGCAACCTTCAATGGTTGAAGTAAGCATAGCAGAGTTGGAATCTTCACCATAATGAAACTATAAAAAGAGTTTAATCTCATCGGAGACGATGAGGATGCTTGCATTTGCAAGAAATTAAATGGGAGCGCTGAGACATATTTCTAATAAATTATGTGAAAGACATATTGTTGATTGGAAATGATGTATGTTTTATTGACACAAGTTAAGAATTTCATTAAAATTTGATTTTGATGAAAGACTTAGGCATAACCCAAATATTAGGCATCAATGTCTATATGGATAGATTGAGGTGCTAATATGGTTGTGCTAGAAGTCCATAGATGAGATATTGAAAGAGTTCAATATGGAAACGACAAGAAAGGTTCTTCTCACATGGAAAAGTATTGAATCAAGATTCCAGTGTATTGACACCTGGTAAGTGAAACGAGATTGAAGTGTTTTGACACTTGGTGAGTGAAATCACAAGAATATTTTGATCAATCATACCGTGATATGTACACATCCAGATACGTCCTATGCTCTAAATGTTATGAGCATATACCAGAATGACTCATTAGATGATCATTGGATGATAGTAAGGATATTCTGATAATCTTTGGAAGAACTAAGAATATATTTATGTAGAGGTGACAAACAGTTACAAATAGTTCATTGTAATGTGTTACATTGATACTAGTTTTGTCATAAGATACAAATTAATTTTATCTCAATTTAAACTATGGGTGGCACAATGTAATGGAAAGAAGATTCCATGATGGATTTGGATGAGTTTCAAAGTTAAGACATTATGACGGAGACTACAACAAAAGTCTAAGTATATGACTGATATTGTAGCAGCACAAGAGGGCATTTGTGTCAAGTAGTTTGTTATCAAACTAGGTGTGGTGCACAACAGGCTAACACTATGAAGATATATTTAGGACAATAGTATTGACAAGATTTAACCCCAAGGAACTAAAGGTCTCATCAAAGGACCAAATTTATACAATGCCGACTCATTGGATAATGACTGATACGTTAAAGTGATCCAATCCATTAAAGAATTGGATCATGTGTTTATCGTGCTAGTCCCTTGGATCGATTAGCTAGCACACACAGTTTCAATGAATAAAAGAGTATCAATGCATCACATTATTACAATGATTGATCCAAGAATATAAATATTATAAGGTTGCTTAGCTCATAGCAAGCTCAAATAACATAGTTCAAAAAATAAACAATAGATAAAGGCTCCATCATGCCACAGGCAACTCGCTGAGTGGAGATTCGTAACCTAAATGATAACCTTACTCGTCATCGGAGTAACCTGCAACAGATAAAGTTACAACAACGAATGGTCAATACATTTGAATTGTATTGGCAAGATGTCACTGTTATGTGGACACAGTTGGCAAACTATCATATACATGCATACTTTGGCTAGTGGAGTTTACGCTATTTGTAGAAAGCAACATTTCCTCCTAATTTTATAAATAAGTAGTTCTCCAAAATAACTAAGAACACCTCAAGTCACTCGAGAGCTCCTAATGTAAACTATGGACACATTGAGTCACTCAAGTGCTCCTATAACCCATTAAGTTCACCCATCAAGTTTTAATAGAGAAATTGGAAATAATGATACTTTTCAACTACATCAAGAGAAATTACTCATAATTTTCCATTACCGGGGACACGGCTAAGTACTTAGTTCTTAAACCATCTGTAGAGGCTAGTACACTTTACCCATAAGACCCGATCAACCCCTTTTGAGAGAAGACGAGAACGAGACCTTTGGGAAATAGAATCATGAGCCTAACCCTACACCATACCATCCTATCAACACCTATATCTGCTAGTCACAGTAGGACACGATCCCATAACTTACTCAGTAAAGTCAGAGCCCATATGACATGTGGCTGTACATGGAAGTTACTAATCAAGACCGTCTATTATGTCTTTGAAGCTTGGGTGGTAATCCCCACCAAAATCCACAATCGATGACCCAATCAATGTCATTCCACCCAGGTGATTCATTGATTAAGTGGTTTTCTCTTCAGCAAAAATTTAACCTTCTCATACACATAAGTATCATGAAACCCACCCACACATCTAATAGCATTGCTAAGTAATCTACAATACGATGGCTATCAAGGAATCAACTGGGTGACCTATGGCATTTCTAATGGGTACTCACACCATAGAATATCATATAAGGTAAAACATTTCCAATATATGCAAAGCTACTAAAAACTAAATGCATAAGAAACAATAGGGGATTTATTGTGATACACGCAATCACAATAATCACACTTCGGGCAATCTATCATAGAAAAGAAATAAATGCAATCAACATAGAGTAGCCCAAACACAAAAAAATGCATGCATTTTAGAAAAGAAAACGAATTTAAAATCTCTTAATAAACATTTTCTATTAAACAGATAGGCTTTTAATAGGGATTATGGGAATCTGAAAGCATTAAGTATTAAATTGTTTTAGAAAATATGAGAACCGTGCCACTGTATATACAAGGTTCATAGCTTTCATTTTCTACTGGAATCATCTTTTTATCTTTTATAAATTAAAAGTTATAGAAAAAATACTCATTAAGGGATTTAATCATAGATAATTATTTTGTACTGTAACAAAATCAACTAATTGTACAGTAACGTAGATTACAATTTTCTGAATCCATAGACACCAAATTTGCCAATTTTGGAGTTGTGGATATTTTTTTATGAACTAAATACCTTTAAAGGGATTTAAATATTGCAGAAAATATTTATTCTGCAGAGTGCAAATTTTATTGTGTAATAAAATTCTACACATTATTCTAAATTCAGGGATATATATTTGTATTTTTTTGACTTGTGGTTTATTTTCTATATTTACAAGTTGCTGCCATTTTCTGCAACTTTAAAATTCAATTTTTGACTTAAAAAGTTGTTTGGGCGCTCACACGTACGCTGACATGCGGCGAAATTTTGTTGGTTGGTACCATTTCAGAGACTCTTCTATTTAGAGGGGATCGCTTCCAATCTGACAGCCTGAAATTATTTCCTCCTGGTGCTCCTGTTGAGTTGCAGGCCAACGATGAAAGGTGGCGGCGGGCAACGATGGTGGAGGCGGCTGCGGTTGTTTCTGACCGCGGCGGTCGGGTCGACATGGTGCGGTGGTTGATGGGGAGCTCAGAGGTGGTCACGTCATAGTCACTCGCTTCCTAAAATAGCAGCATGCTACGCCTGGAGATGAGGGGAGACGGTGATTCTCCGGCGGCTTCGTGCGAGCTCTTTGGTGCTCCTGTAGATGGGGATACAGCACATGGTGAGGAGGTGGAGGATGGGGATCATAGGAGGTGGGAGAGGAGTGATCGGGGATGTCGGAACCCTAGGTTCAGAGCTTGATCTAGAGCTCCTTGAAGCGGCGATAGCGAAGATCTCCGGTGGGGGCAAGGGTTCCAGAAAAGCGAAAAAAACAACGGGGAAAGAAGTGGAGGGATATATATGGGTTGTGGCGTTTAGAGGATGGAAAAAGGCAAACAAGATCAACCGATTTTGGCGGGAATTCGTTCAGAATCATGTACAGTGGCCGGATCGGGCTCCGGTTCTAGGGGAAGACGACCGGGTGGGACCCACCTGTTGATGGCTGAGCGGAGGGCAAAAACAGGGG
This sequence comes from Avena insularis, assembly GCA_023614405.1. NCBI lineage: Eukaryota > Viridiplantae > Streptophyta > Magnoliopsida > Poales > Poaceae > Avena > Avena insularis. The sequence continues at coordinate 135,633,258 of CM042685.1, read as the reverse complement.
AACGAAGGGGAACGAAGGGGTGCTCACGGGTTGGGGCGCTATCCGGGTGGGCTGGCATGGGCCGTAAGCTGTTGTTGTTGCGCTGTGTAGCTAGCTGCATGCACGCGGGGGGCGGGGGTTAGGTGAGTGGGCTGGTCCAGGTGGCTGCCACGGGTAGGTATGGTCTCTTTTTTGTCTGTTTGTTTGTTTGTTTATTTGTTTTTTTCTTTATTATTTATATATTTTCTGTTTTATTTAATATTTTTTGCAAAACAGCTCCAAATGAGCTCAAACCTGTCTTAAAATTTTTCTAAAATTCAACACATTATTTGTGGACTACTAGGCAATATATTCCTGTCCAATTTAAAATTTCAAACAAAGGTTTTCATTTAAACCCTAAATAGGTGCATTTAAAGGATTTTGAAATATGAACTTGGTAATGAATTTTTGCATGATGCTCATGATGCCTTATGAATGCATAGATGCATTCCATATGTCAATCACTCAAAAAAAACACAATGATTTCAAGGTTGAAGGAAAATGAAATCAAAAAATTCTTTTCTTTGAGGAATTTCAACAAAGTCAAACAATCAACCATCTTATTTTAATTTTTTCACATTCCAAAATTGGGAAAATTTTGGGATGTGACATATTTAGAGACACAAATACATGCAAATACACACAGACCTAAAAGTGTCTGATCCATAGATTATTTTTACCACTAGAAAATGCGTAAATACAACACCAGAAAGCCATAGGCGTTGAATGCGCAAGTTTTTCAAACAACATTATTGACTCTAGTGCAAGTGGGAGGCTGAAGGAAATATGCCTGAGAGGCAATAATAAATTGGTTATTATCTTATTCCTTGTTTATGATAAATGTTTATTTTTCATGGTATAATTGTATTAATCAGAAACATTAATACATGTGTGTTTAATAAACAAATAAAGAGTTCCTAGTTAAGCCTCTCATATAAAATAGCTCGTTGATTAACAAGATGATCAAGGTTTCCTGATCATGGACATTGGATATTGTTAATAACGAGGTCACAACATTGGTGGAATCATGTGATGAACATTCATCCGAAGTATAGTAATACAATCAAAGTCATTATGCTTAAATTGCTATAACATCATTACAAGTAACTTTAGTCCATAGACCATGAGATCATGTCAATCATTAATACTAGAAGAGTAGCTTGATAACATCAAACGTCACACCATGACTATAAAGGTGGGTTTAGATACTCTGATAGTGTTATGTATAGGCTCATGGATCAATAGTGGGATTTGTCACTCCAAATGATAGAGAGATATACTCTGGGCCCTATCGGTGATATCACATTGATATAGCTTGCAAGCAAGTGATGGGGATCACTAGAATGTTATATCACGGGAACGAGAAAAGAGTACATGTCGATGATGCGATCAAACTAGGTTTGGGGATACCGATGATCTAATCCTAGACATTTAAAATATCATGAAACAAAGGGATTTAGTTACAATGTTAAAGGTTCACACGATCACAAGAAGACATCGTTGAATGTGTGGGAGTCAGTTCGGATCTCCAGATCTCGGTGCTAATTATTGATCGAAGAGGGGTCTTGATCATGTCTACATTATTCTCAAACCGTAGGGTGACACACTTAAGGGATACCAACACCATTTCGAGAAAATGAAATGCAAGAGAAAGAATATCAAAGTGCTGGAATTATTTCAATGGACCCCGGAATTGTTTTGGGTGAAATTGCTGAAATTGGTTCTACATGTGAAATTGAAATGTAGTAAGGAGTTTTATGTGAATATTTGTTAATTACTATAATTAACAAAAATTTGAATAAAATTAATAAAAGAGTTATTGACCTGGCAACTTCATGCTGAACTGTTACCCAATCCTAGAGGTAATCATGTAGGATATAATTCCCATGTATTCATGAAGTTATTAAGTTGTCCTTGCATGAACATCTGATGTAGATCATTGAATATGATATTAAGTTGTGGAACTATATATTCATGTTGTTCATACTAAATATCCTTGGTCATTGAGGTTGTGCTGAACACACAACTTAGACGAATGTGAAAGTCGACATATGACTAGGTTCCACTTGTCATGGGCATGGCGATTCTATTCCGACCTATACGGATTTGGCTAATGAGTTTGGCGAGTTAGAATGACCCATATTGAGATACAAGGAACAAGTCGTCATTTGTATATCTCAACCAATGTAATCCTTAGACATGAGATTATTGCACAATACAAGTTGTGCATCACCGACTTAGGTTCTGTCAAACACTGATCTATAACAGGGAAGTTATAAAGGCCGAGTTCGGGTCGATTCGGTTATGTGTTAACCAAGGCGATTGACTAAGAGTCAGTCGGATGAATCACATATCACAGATAGAGATTGCGGAACCCACCATGGCCGGGGTCAATTCCCCTTGGGAAGCCCCCTCCCCTATATAAGGAGCACCTCCTCCTTCTCCACTCTCACACCTCCTCACGAAGGATCTCTCCCCCTCTAGAATATTCCCCATGGTCTCGGCTTAGCGAGATATATGTTCCCAATGAATTTTTCTGGAGCAAGGTTTTGCTCCTTCCACTACTTTGCTGGAGTGAGGACTCGAAGGTTGTCGGGGCACCGGATGTTTGTGCGATCACGGATGTACCACTACTTTGTGGTGCTGGACCTGCTGGACTTCACCAGGATCTTGAGATCGGCAAGTGAATGCCTACATCATCCACGAGAACCAATCTCATAACGCTTTGTTGGTATTTGAGGATAAGTTCTCTATGGATGTGCATCACCGACTTAGGTTCTTTCAAACACTGATCTATAACAGGGCAGTTATAAAGGCAGAGTTCGGGTCTATTCGGTTAAGTGTTAACCAAGGCGATTGACTAAGAGTTAGTCGGATGAATCACATATCACGGATCGAGAAGAGAGTCGGAATATTTAAGGGATGATGATTATTCGCCCATAGCTCGACAAGGTATATCATGAGGCAAAATGGACTTGGCATAAGTCGCATTCGAACGCATGTCATCATGAATCTTTGGTACTTGGGAGTCGGCATGTTCTGCTAGGAGCCGCTATCGATTGATCGATTGCGAGTCAGACTCCAATGATATCCAAGTTGCCATGAGCTTGCGGGGTCACACACTTAAGAACGGGAGCAAGGTCGGATTGGATCTGAACCAGAAATCTGTTTGGGTTGGACCAAAAATGGATATGGTCTGAGTTAGTGAGTTGGACTCTAAATGACTAATATGGGCTTTAGTGAATGGGCCACAAGTGAGTGGATCCCACTTTCACTCCCTATATATACTGGGGCACACATACCTAGAGAGATGCTTCGATTAGGTCATTTCCATGTGTTGGAAACCCTAGCTCCAATTCAGTCTAACCGATGTATTGAACCTAGCAGTTCACCGCCGACGTTCCTCCTCATACATGTGGATACCAACAGAGGTGTTGTACGATCAACACCACGATGATCGTGAGGACTGCACTGCATTAGTTGACGCCCTACATGAGTAATCTGCAACTGCGCGTCTAGTGTTATTTCTCGTGGATTATCACCTTAGCTTGATCTTGGGTTAACCGTGTAAGGGAAAACGTTTTTGTTTTATCTCCTCGCGGCCCAACAAATCTCTTTACTTAGTCCCTTCTTCCATCGACTACTGCCCCTAGCCTCTCGCTCCATATTGTTGCCAACCAGATCCTCGAATCCGTCCTCTATAGGTGGCGGCGAGATCGGCGTGACAACCTTCTCTAGGGAAACGACACATCTGTCATCCCTGTCCCACAGCATCAAAAGCAGTTTTTGAAATACTAGAACACCCGTACCTATTCCCTCTGTTTCATAATATCAGATGTTTTATCTTTTTTGAAATGAGTGTGTCTAGATTCACTCCAAACTTACATGATAGAGTTGATGATGGCTAAATTTCTGTTGTTAATCGCACAACATTCTCATTTGTAGAGTAGTTCTTATCTCGGGTATGCATCCTGTTTTTGTAGACTAGGATTACATAGATGCTTGGTTTATGGGCTAGATCTCATAACTGAGAATAGTGGGGATTCGTTCAAAGTTGGTATTTCGAAAACACCAAATTTTCTAAATTTGCATATATTTTCCAACCAACATCATGTAATTTGTTATCAATATTACAACTTACTGCAGAAGGAGATAGGGGAAGGAGCAAAAAAGATGATTCTTGATGAAATAGGTTTCAATTCTGTTACTTCTGTTATACCAGATGACAAGGTAAATCAATAGAATGACATATGTTCTTGCATCCCTCACAGATGCTTTGATTATAATCTCTATTTTTTTTTGTAACTACAGAAGCACAAAGTTTAAGAAGACTCTCAGTTTCCTAATGATAGAGTTGAAAATGGATGTCAGATTGCTACACCTAAGACGCCACCTTGTTTACCTTCTGTGGAGACTGATGCAGCTACAGCTGATACTAATGAGCCTGCACCTTCCATTGTCGTTCCAGACGATGGAGGTGGTGGATTGGTTTTACCATCGATGGAGACTCGTGCGGCTAGAGCTGGCAGTGAAGAGCCTTGAGCGGACATTGTGGTGCTCGATAGTTCACCTATTATGGAGACTCATGCTACCGGTGTTGGCATTGCTGTTGGTGCTGCTGATCCTGCTTCCGAAATCATCATGCCACCTGAAGGAGGTGGTGAATTGGGTTTACAATGTGTAGACATTGTTGCACCTGGAGGTGGTGAACTATGAGGTAGAGATGTCTTTCTTATTATTTGTATGATTTTATATGGAACCTGTATTATGGAGCTACCTTAAGCATTCCTTACGCTTTTGGTTGTTGTACTGTAGTGTGGAACTAGAACTACTCCTAGTATGTAATCATATTTGGATGCTTAATTATTAACGATGATAAACCAATGCTAGCTAAGCTACACGAGAATTGGCATCTGCCACTTCCAGCCATGGTTCCTGGCTCATCTCTTTTTCACAAGCATGGTGAAAAGATGGTTATATTCCTTTTCTTGTAATGCCATTATGCTTGTGTGACCTGGCAACTTCATACTGAATTGTTACCCAATCCTATTTTATGACTCTACATACAATAATATTTGTTCACATGACTTGAACAAAAAACAATATCTGCTTTGGATCCGTTAACACAAGGAGACATGCGATTTTTTTGAAAGAAGGAAAAATATTTGCCATTTTCATTGATAGATATGGACATGCAATTCAATTACATTAATATAACTACTCGTACATGTCATAGAATGGTAGGGATTGTCATAGGAAATCATCACTTCCAACATCTTGTTCTACAAAAGGTGGTATACCAGATCCACAACCTTATTTTCTGTGGGACGACAATGTCAAGTGTAGGATATCGAGTCTAAACGCAATTCCGCGCATGTTCATTAGGACAACCTCCAGCTGTGTTAGTATTCACATAAGGTACATCAGCGCTATGGCAGACACCATTGGAAATGCACGCTGAAGCTGTTGTTATACTCGTATCATCAGGAACACACATAAGGGCCAGAAATTCAAGCTCCGAAATCTAGAGTTATAAAATAAACAAGAGGTTATCCCATGTGGACAATTCATAGACAACTCATAATGCAACTTGAGCGTCTTACATGATCCTTGGACCTTATTAGTTCCATCCAGTATTTTTATTGGTGGAACAAAATTTGCTGGTACTTTTATTTCCGTCAAGAACCTAAAAAACATAGCCAAGTTAAACATCTGGATATATCTATTTTTTCTATAGTATATATTATATGTGAAGATGTCTTTGCATAACACTCACTTAGAAAACTGTCTACGGATATCTTGCCGCTCCTTGAAAATGTGAAGTCGACGTTCTATAGGGTACATCCATCTATATTGTACTATACATCTAAGTACTTCCTCGTCAGGTACATCAATAGCCAAATGCTCCATCATATCAAAGAAAGATGGGGAATATATGAGGTAAAAAGGTTTCACATGATCTTTGCCACGTCCTTTTTAAGATGTTTTCCAACTCTTCTTTCTAGATATTTACTATAAATTTACCTACAGAACATACCTACCAAAATCTACAAGATCTTTAACTATTTCTAAGAGATCTGGAGTATAAACCAAAGCCAAGAATAATGTCCAGTGCCGAAATCTAGCAGGGAAAGTGTGGGGCAGATGACCGCCCGCTGGTGCGTATCATGAAGAACGTCGTGGCCAATTGTGGTAGGCCAGCACTGCTGATAGAAAGATGTTGAGAAGTTTATATAAAGGCGTATGGAGAAGTTCGCAGCCTATTTTTAATCCGGTGCATCTCTCATAAGAATGGCGCAAATTTTGAAGACATCAGGATTTTAATTATCGAGCCCAACAAATTATCCCATCCGGCCTCGTTATAGCCCAATACCTTCTAATTCAGCCTTTTATGGGTCATTCGGTCGCCACGAAGAGCCCAATTAGTTTGGGTGAGATACCATGGAAAATAGCCAATCAACCCCTACCTGATCCATTGATGGCAATAATCGTGGCCACTTTTTGTTGAAACTCCAAGCGCAGAGTGTTGTAGAAAGCTTCTTTCCCCCACAAGGGTGACTCGAGGGTTTATATCAAACTCTCAAAGAATTGGTTATGGAAGGATATTTGTCTTCTCCTCTTCACGCAACCTGTAAAGTAAAATAATTTGTCTTGTGTCCCCAACTCCACCAAGTGGTTGTCAAGCACAAGGTTTTGTATTAGTAATATGAAATAAAATATAATGTAAAATGAAGTAAATAAAGTAAAGTAATGCAAACTAGATGATATGGAAGATAGTAGAGTTGTTTTAGGGTTTTTATGAGTGATTGCAAGAACGGAAAGTATATTTATATTTTTGAAATATTAAATTGAATAAAATATAAAAGATAGTAGATGCAATAGAAAGGTGTTTATTATGATAAAAGTCAGACCGGGTTCATGGATTCACTTGTCTACTCCCTTTTTAAGTTGTAGTCATTACAAAACAATATTGCGGGCATACGTAAAACTTCATACGCAGTGGCGGATTCAGAACACTAGAGTTTGTAGGGGGCGTACATTTCAAGTCAAAGTTATTTCAAGGCTCAAATACAAGTGTACTTAACAAAATAACATATAATAACAACATAAAAAAGGTTTAGAAATTACTCATATGGTATCATGTCGCTCGCGACTCTTATTGGTTGGCACAATGTGGTTCCAATTTCAAGTGAGATGTATATCATGAAAAGCAAAAAACTTATGAATTGTGATCTTATCACAAGTGTGAAGATAGTCATAGATTTGAAGTTGTAATTTGACAAGTAGAATGAGAGAGGAATTAATAAAATTTCTGGTCAAGAGAAGGAAGTAACGAAAAGCTCTAGTTAGAGTCAAATGCATATCAAGTGTTTTACGGCGGATTCTGTATATGGCACCTGCTGAAGCTACCAACAGCCAAGAAGAATATTTCAGCACTAGCATGGACTAGCTAAAACAATAGGAAAATATTGTGCTTAATGAAAGCATACCTTCACTAACATATCATCAATTCCCATTGTGGTAAATACAACATTAGCACCAGCATTGATAACTTTCTCAATTATCTCTTTTCTTATGTTGGATTCTCTGCCGGGATAACGTAAAATTAGGTATATGATTGAAGACCATAAAAATTAAGGGCCAAAGGCATGAATATTTAGTACAAGAAATGGGAAACAAAATGGATAAAGATATGTTCCTAAGATAAAAGACAGATATTATTCTAATCGTAAAGTAGACAGTTGCACATACCTCGTATAGATCTTCTCTGGTAGTCTGGTTCCCTTGAATAATATACAAGAACCTGAACACCCATTTGCTTTATTTTTTTATTTTAGAGGTCAAGATCAAACCAAGCAGTTCTAGGAGAGGTCTCTTCGGTAGGCATTCCCTGAGCTGCACGTCCTGAATTCATCTCATCCTATTCGACAACTAACTTTTACTAGAACTTGTGCCATGAGCTTTTAAATATCAGTACTCTACATAAATAGAAACATACCATTGCAAGCAAAAGTTTAATTTAAAATATCACATAATACATGCTGATGCGCGTACACTTGATGCTTATTGATATGCGCATGTGCCATCTCATGCCACTATCATATACGTTGTTGCTTTTGTCGCTCTCCCCCTAGCACCATCCAGGATGGAAAGAATCGTAGAAAATTTATGAAAAATGATATGGTTATACCCTACGGGTACATTCTATTAGCATACCCTGGTCTACCCCAAGAAAGGCCCACAAGAATATACGCGTCCTGTAGAGATTTTCGGGTGGCCCAAGCCCATGACACCTTCGGATCCTTGGAGAGCAAGACTAGAACAGATAGAATATTCAAAGGGGCAAACCCTAAACTTGTAACCGACTCGATCTATGCCTGAGACCTGCCTAAACTCTATATAAAGGCCAGGAGGGCACGGCGAGAAGGGCCAATCCTTTTACCGCATACACACCTCCACGCCAGATTGCATCTGCGCACTCTTGTAACCTTCAGTTCCGTCGTAATCAAGAGGAGACAAGCAGGAGTAGGGTTTTCCCTCCAGGGACCTGAACCTGGGTAAATCTCGTGTCCCTGGTTGCTTGTCTGTTAACCGTTCCGCGATCTTCAGTACCCCCATCTTCTCCAAAACCCAAGCTCATAACAATGGGCATTGATGAGATCAAACCTCGTCAATTGGCGCCGTCTGTGGGAATCGGGGGAGCTGATTGTGCGATCGTTACGGTCCCGACCAAAGGGATCTACAACTCCTCGGCGACAGAGATCCATCTCCTCTTTGGCGCTTTCGACTTCACCGCCCGCTCGCCAGCCACCATGAAGGACTTTGAGCCCGTAGGCGACGGAGTTGAGATTCTATTCGGGAGCTTCTGCTTTCAGGTGGGGCAGACCGGCACTCTCCGCCTCCCAGAACGGGTGCCACTGCCATCGATCAGGCCCGCCTCGTGGGCCCCGCATCCCAGCGTGCTACGCACGTCAACGTCGACAGATGAGTCATACGACAACAGCAGCTGCAACTCAGATCTGTGCGACCCCTTGTCAGATAAAGAACCTACGGTTCCGGATCCGAAAGCTGCGACAGCAGCGATCTAATCCGCGAGCGTTACCAGTGCGCCTTGGTCATCCAAAGAGACGTGGAACAACCACTAGGTTCGAGTGCCCACGTTCCACCACCCAACCCGCAAGGTGGAAACGAAGCAAACAGGAGGCAACCATCCCTCCCACCCAACGAGGACGACCCCGATGCCCATCAAAGAATTCACCTCAACGAGGAGGGATGGCACCAGGCACGCGAAGCCATGGCAGGCAACAAGATGCTGCCTGTGGACGCTTCACGGGACCTGCTGATGGCATATCACTTGCTCCTCATCGAAGAGCATAAAAAGCAGGTGAAGATGCAAGAGGTACTCGAAAAACGCAAGCAAGCGGCCTCGGAGTCTAGCGCGCGGCGAGCTGCGCTTTCCGCCGCTGGGGGATCCAGCTTGCACGGCAAACAATGCCAACAAGCATCGCTCTCGCAGAGAGAACATGGATCCCGCTACACGTCACGAGGTCACTCGAACCCTTAACACGTCCTTCATGGAGATGGACGCCAAAGGAAACTTCATCCCGAAGACGCCGCAAGCTGCGATCATGGTAGCCACCACATACCTCGTGTCCCATCCACCTCCGGTGGGGGACCCGAAGAGAGCTATGCACAAGTCCGCACTAGCCGGACTCGGACTCGCTGGAGGTGCGCTCCACGAGGAGGCTCCTATGGAGCCGAAAAAGAAAGCTGCGGTCAGATTCAACCGCAGCCCCACACCCTCAGACGATGAGGAGGAAGACGAGCACGATCTACCTCGACGGAGCAAGAGCCCAAGACATCGCAACCGCGACTACGACGCTCGAAACGACCTCGCCCAGCGCAAGGTCGACATGGCATGTGCCAAACGCGCGTGCTCAAACGAATCCGAAGAGGACGATGATGGAGAACTCTACGGAGCTCGATGCTTCGGCAGATCTGTTCGTCAAACATGGATGTCGAGAAATTTCAAGCTTCCTTCGGACACTCCGAAGTTCGACGGGATGCAGGACCCGAAAGCTTGGCTCAGCGACCACCTGTCATCCGTCAAGATGCACGGCGGAAATAAGAACACCACTCTGCAATGCCTTCAGCTGTAGCTGACAGGCGCAACCCGGATCTGGCTCAGCAGCCTGTCCTCGGGCTCCATCTAAATCTAGGAGGAGCTGGCATATAGTTTCATCCGAAACTTAAAAGGCACCAGCAAGAGGCCAGCCTCGATCGAGGAGCTGCGGGCCTGCACCAAACAAACGGGCGAACCCATTCGTTCGTACATACTACGTTGGCCCAACATCAAGAACTCCATGGCACATATCTCCGAGGAGAGAACGATCGACGCCTTCAAAGACGGTGTCAAGCGCCCTGACTTTAAGGAGGAACTTGGGCGTATCAAGCCCAAGACACTTGACCACCTCATGGACATCGCCAACAGGTGGGCAGATGGCGAGGACTCCGTCCACCGAGCACATTCGGATGAGGAAGATGACTACGGCCACCGACGCGAACGCTGTAGCAAGTGAAGATCGCGCGTCTACGATGACCGCGATGGACCCTACATGGTTGTGGCTGGCTACGCCGACTGTCGCAACGACAACAACCGCAGATGCGGTGGATACCGTGGAAACAACTTCCATGATGGAGGACGCCCAACACAAACGTGGCAGATCGTGGCCGCGACGACGAACCCTCGGCATACGATAAATTGTCGGGCCCATGCACCATCCACTTCTACATCGACAAGCAGGATGACAAAAAGAAGGCCAGCCATATGTTTAAGGACTGCCGCAAGTTCCAGAAACTCAGCGAGGGTTTCGCCCAGATGAGACAGCAGATCCCGAACCCTGGGTTCGGACACGCACCTGCACCAGGAGACATCGCCCACGGAGCTCCTCCACCACCACCCGTGGGACCTTCGAATCACGCGCTCGCGCTCGTGCAAAACAACGGCGTAAACGGGTACCCTGCAACGAAAAGGTCCCTGATGATCCAAAAGGGGCGCCCAACAAACAGGGTGCAAAAGAAGATCACCCTCCAAGTTAGCCTGTCTGTAACCGCTCCACCAGCCATCCCTGAGTACCTCAGCGATTCGGAGTCCTGCATCACATTTAGTCGTTCGGATCACCCCCGCCAGATCCCTCGCCCAGGTCATGTTGCCCTGGTGCTTGAGGCACAGATCGGAGTGTTTGAGATGAACTGTTTCTTTATGGACGGCGGCAGCAGCATCAACCTGATGTTCGCTAGCACCCTAGCAGCAATGCGGATCCCGCTGTGCAGCCTCGAACAATCCGACACAACGTTCCACGGCATAGTCCCAGGGAAGGGCATATTTCCCCTGGGAAAAATATGGCTCGATGTCATCTTCGGCAAATCCGACAAATTTCGGTGTGAGCGGCTCGAGTTTGAAGTGGTGGACTGGCCATCACAATACCATGCCATCCTCGGGCGTGTGGCATTTGCAAGGTTCCTGGAAGTAACATACTATGCGTACTTGCTACTCAAGATGGCAAGGCCTAGGGGCGTCATCACGGTCCAGGGAAGCTTCACTCGATCTGACCACTGCGACAGAGACTTCAACATAATCTCCCAGTCGTTCGGCATGCAGGAGGAACTCATAAGGCTTTGGGAGGTGACAGACAATGGGGCACCCCCGGTCTCTAGGCAAAACACACCTGACATGTCATTCGACTCAACAGTCAACACGAAAAAGGTGCAAGTCCACCCGACAGACGCCTCTAAGACGGCGTTGATCGCAAATGACCTCAGCCCCGTATAGGAAAGCGTGCTTCTCGAATTCTTCCGTGAGCGCTGGCAAATCTTCGCCTGGTGTCCTACGGACCTGCCAGGAGTTCCCAGGGAATTCACCAAGCATGCACTTGATGTGTTTCCAGATGCCAAGCCCAAACAGTCCATCCGACGATTGTTCGAGCCACAGGACAAAGCCGTCGGAGTCAAAGTCAACAGACTGCTCGACGCCGACTTCATCCGGGAGATCAATGAGAGCGAGTGGCTGGCAAACACTTTGATGGTCCTAAAAAGGACACGGACATCCTGCGGATGTACGTGGACTTCACATCGCTCAACAAGCACTGCCCGAAGGACCACTTCCCTCTACCTCGGATCGATCAGATCATCGATTCGACTGCAGGATGCGAGAAACCTCTCCTTCCTCAACGCCTACTCAGGCTACAATCAGATTCTACTGAAGGTCGAAGATTAGGAGAAAACAACGTTCATTACGCCGTTCGGAGTGTTCTGCTACAACACAATGTCCTTCGGGCTGAAGAATGCTGGTGCCACATATTAGCGGTGCATGCAGGCATACCTGAAGAGCCAGATCGGTCGCAACATACATTTCTATGTCAACGACATAGTCATCAAGACAAAGGAGGCCAAGACACTAATCGACAATATCCGCGAGACGTTCGACAACCTCGATCACTACAAGATCAAGCTGAACCCAGAAAAGTGCGCCTTCGGCGTCCCATCTGGCCAACTGCATGGCTACTTCATCTCCCAGCGAGGGATCGAGGCAAACCCGAATAAAATCCGGGCCATACTGGCCATGGAGAAGCCGAAGAACCTCAAAGGTGTCTAGCAGCTAGCTGGGCACATCGCGGCGTTGAGCAGATTCATTAGCCGCAAGGATGAGAAGGCCCTGCCTTTCTACCAGCTGCTACGCAAAGCAGAAAAATTTGAGTGGACACCTGAAGTAGACGACGCATTCGAAGCTCTGAAGCGGCTGCTCTCCACCTCGCCCGTCCTGGTCACACCAGAGGAACGCGAGCCTCTGCTGCTATACATAGCAGCCACGCATCAGGTGGTAAGCACTGTGCTCGTGGTCGAACGACCCGAAGATGGCATGAACCATGGGGTCCAGCGCCCAATCTACTACCTCTGCGAGGTATTGATGCCAACAAAACATAGGTACCCCCACTACTAGAAACTCGCCTACAGCGTATTCATGACAGCTCGTCAGCTGAGCCACTACTTCCAGGAGCATCAGGTGATGGTCGTCAATGAGGCGCCACTAAACAACATCCTGAACAACCCAGAAGCTATAGGACGCTTAGCCCTGTGGGGCATCAAGCTATCCCCTCTAGACATAGTCTACGAGAAGCGCCACGCGATCAAATCTCAGGTCACTTCCTTTTCCACTGGATGGAGCTACAGCTTCCGGACACCCCGGATATGACGCAGTCATGGACGATGCACTTTGACGGCTCCAAGCGCGAGGCTGGAGCAGGAGCCGACGTCATACTAACATCGTCGCAAGGCGACAAGATGAAGTACGTCCTCCGGATGAAATTTTGGGCCTCCAACAACGAAGCCGAATATGAGGCCCTCATCCATGGCATGAAGATGGCCAAGATCTGCGGCGCAACGCGCCTAGTCATCTACGGTGACTCAAACCTCGTCGTACAGCAGATGATGAACAAGTGCGACGCACACGCCGCTAACATGATCGCGTACCGTGCGCTCTACAACTCACTCGAAGGAGACTTCGACGGCTGCGAGCTTTGGCACGTTGGAAGGGAAAGCAACGAAGAAGCTGATAGACTCGCCAACATCGGATCCACCTTTGCACGGGTGCCACCAGGTGTGTTCCTCGAACAAATCTACGTGCCTTCCATCAAAAGGAAATTCCCCAAGGGATCACCTGAAGAAGCAGAACACTCGGGGGCTGCGCTACCCGAAGGACAGGAAGGACCCGAAAAACCCGACACGGAGGTCGCGTTGGTCAACCTGATTTAGGTCATGGCAATTGAAGAAACATGGACTCAACCGTACCTTCGGTACCTGATAAATAGAGAATTGCCTGATGACCCGACAGATGCCCGGCGCATATCTCGCCGGTCCAAGGCCTTCACCATCATCAATGGCGAGCTGTACAAGCGCAGCATTTCGGGTCTACTCCAAAGGTGTGTCACCATCAGTGATGGCAAAACCATCCTCCAAGGCATCCACGAGGGCATCTGCGGCCATTACGCAGGCAGTCGCACCCTCGTCGCCAAAGCTCTACGAGCTGGGTTCTACTGGCCAATGGCCATGAGCGACACCAAGGACATCATCCAAAGGTGCAACAGCTGTCAGAGATTTGCGGATAAACCGCACGCACCAGGATCGGAGCTTAGGCCCATACCCCTGGCCTGGCCCTTCGCCCAATGGGGCCTCGACATGATCGGCAAACTGCCCAAATCTTCTAAAGGAGGCCACGTTTACCTTCTAGCCGCAGTCGACAAGTTCACCAAGTGGATTGAAGCAATGCCCGTCACCAACCAAAAGGTCAAGAAGGCCGTCAAGTTCTTCGAGTCCATAGTCTACAGGTTCGGCGTGCCGCACAGCATCATCACAGAAAACGGGTCGAACTTCATCTCCAAAGAATTCCAGAACTTCTACGAAGGCCTTGGGATCAACATATCATATGCCTCCGTGGCGCACCCGCAGACCAACGGGCAGGTCGAAAAGGCCAACGACCTCGTAGGAAGGGGCATCAAGAAACGTCTACTAAGCCCACTCGAACGACTTGCGGGATCCTGGGAAGAAGAGCTACCCTCTGTCCTCTGGAGCTTGCGCACAATGCCAAACAGCTCAACAGGCTACACACCTTTCTTAATGGTACACGGAGCCGAAGCCGTGCTACCTATAGAAGTGCGCCATAAGGCCCCACGGGTCGTCGCCTACAGCGAAGCCGAATCAACAGCAGCACTCGAAGACGCCGTCGACACACTCAACGAGGCACGCGACATCATCGCGGCTCGCTCAGCGGTCTACCAGCAGAGCCTCCGCAACTACCAAAGCCGTCGGCTACGCCCAAGGTCCTTTGTTGAAGGAGACCTTGTCCTATGACTCAAGCATGAGCGGCCTAAAAATCTCGAGTCACCCTGGGAAGGACCCTATGTCGTCACCGAAGTCTTCCCAGGTGGCGCATATCTCCTCAAGCACGTGGAGTCTGGAGTCCCATACTCCAACCTGTGGAACGTCGCACAATTGCGATGCTTCTACCCCTAGCAATCCCTCTTTACTTTAAATAAGGATACTCAGCCAAGGCTACTCAGCCGAACAATGTACCTCCTCATTACAATATGAATAAAGCTAAGTGTCTCACCCAAAAAATTTATCTCTTTCTCTTACATTACTTTATGTTAAAACACACTCGGGGGCTTTGCCTCACCTCACGACTTCGTCGACTGAGTACAACGCATGTAAACCTGAGTAGCTGACCACGTCAGGCTAACGAAAAGGACATGCAAACAATAAAGCACCATGTGCTAAATACAAATAATCTTTACAACAAAGGGCACAATAAGCCCACTCGAAACATATACAAGTTTTACATCTATCTTTTTACAGGGTCGATCTACTCTGAAGGATCACGTGCGCCCGATGCTCAAAAAGATCTACAATCTCTTTGGCATACTCCCTAACGGCCGCGTAATGCGGGCGCATATCCCAAAGTCCACCATCTGGTCGAAGGGGTGGCCCAGTCGCAACCGCCGCAAGATCGACATCTGGACGATGTAGCCGAACAAGGGAAAGGGCGGCCTTTACCCCCGCAACCAACTGGTGCCGCACCAACTCCCTGACGTGACCCACATCTCGAAACTTCGCCAGCAAACCCCATAGATTCGAAGGTGCCTCATCAAGGGGGAACATGACATGCATAATTGACGCCAGTGAAATCTTCACCTGCTTCAGCACCCGTGAGACCTGATGAACACGATCCTGCACTGTTGCAAGTACGATGGGCCGGTCGCGGTCCATCCAGAAAAAGCCTCCGGCTTCCATATCCTACTGGGTTAGGCAATTGATACGAACTACAACGCGCTCCTTTTCCTCCCTCGGAACAAGGTTGGCATCTGCAGAAGAATACAGAATAAGGTGACACTTATGCAAAGGAGCATCCGAAAATGAGCACCAGCTCAAGAAAACTTACACTATAGCTGCTCGACCATTTGCCGTAGTTCCCCCATTAGATACTCCTCCTAGAGATAGCTCGCTCTGCCTTCGACTTCCACACATCCGCATGACCCGGACGCCAAGTATCTCCTTCTCAAGACTATGAACGCGGTCACGAAGGAAAACAAGCTGCGACGCATCATCCAAAGATGGTGGCGGCTGAGGAGCAGTCGAAGTATTTATGGGAACCTCACCCGAAGGACCCTAAAGGCAAGCAAGCACGGATATGAATAACACATGTTTTGGGCAACAGCTAAAATCATCATTTATATACATCAAAATACACTGCGTGGCACAACGAGAAATTATTCGTCATCAAAAGTATACATTACAAAAGAGGGTAAAGTATCCTAGATCTACAATGAGAAATCCTAAGCAGCTGCATCCGGAGTGGCCTCGCACTGCCCACAGGTGCCCTACGGCTAACTGTCGTAAGCGTGGCGCACATGACCATATGCGCCACAGATATGTGTGGGCCAAGGCCCTGTTGGCCACACGCCAAACATCCGTAGCGCACATAGGGTAGGTGCGCTACGGTTGTTAGTGTCAACCGTGGTGCACATGGAGGGGGTGCGCTACGCCTAATCGCATGCCCCTCTCTGCTGTGAAACGGCCAGACACATCCGTGGCGCACTATGCCATGTGCGCCACGGATGTATAAACTTAGTAGTAGGACACCTTGCCCTAGTGCCCAACGCCTAACTATCCTGCACCAACTCCACCCCCCCCCCCTTGGATCGCCTTTTTAGACTTTGCAAAAAATAAAATAAAATGATAAACACTTCAAAAAATTAAATCCTTTCATATTTAGGTAGGTCATGTGGTATAGCTTCTAGTAAAATTAACAAACATGAGTTTCGACTTTGTTTGCAAAAAAAAGTCATGCCATGGTAAAAAGGCCGTAACTTTTGCATGCGATGTCAAAAAAAACGTATAATATACCAAAATGACCAGAACGAGATTCCAGATCCGCTTGCAACCCCTTTAGGTCATTTAGCGATTTTTTAGAATCTCAAAATTCAAAAAGAGTAAAAAGTTATGGCAAAAACAAGATTTTTTGCTGCAGAAAAAAAATTGAGGCAACTTACCCGTAGCGCACCACCACCTAGTGCGCCACGAGTAAGTTGGGCGAGATTCGAAATTCGAATCACCACCCCGCCCGCCTACCTTCCTCTCTCCCTCTCTTCCTTCCTCTTCGATCTCTTCCTTCCTCCCTCTTCCTCTTCTCTTCCTCTTCTCTTCCTCCCTCTCTTCTTATCTTCCTTCCTCTTCTCTTCCTTCCTCCCTCTCTTCTTTCTTCCTCTTCTCTTCCTTCCTCCATCTCTTCTTCTCTTCCTCCCTCTTCTCCTTCTCCTTACTTCGGCCTCATCCGACCAAGGACGACCACGGGTAACCAGCTCCTTCAGAAGTCGCTGTCGCCTCCTCCGACCACACGTCCTCCAGCCACCGTTGCCGCCACCACCTCCTCCGACCGTACCTCCGTCCACCTCCGACGCACCTCCGACTGTCTCCTTCGACCACACCTCCTCCTACTTCCTCGACGCCGATGAGGACTAGCACGGCCACGGCCTCCCGCACATCCCTGCGGTGGTAGGTCGTGCCTTGCCCGAGGCGACGTGACGGGCAATTCTGGACCCGATTGCTTTTGCAATTCAAAACGAGGGTGTTTTTTGCATTTTTTTTTGATTTTTGAAAAAAAACATCCGTGGCGCACCAGTACCCCTACCCGTGGCGCACCTGGTAGAGCGCCACACCTATCTCGATATAACCGTGGCGCACCATGTAGTGCGCCACGGCTACGAGATAGTCAGAAGGTTGAGCCGTGGCGCACTGCTAGTGCGCCACGGAAGGCCTTTTCAGGTGCGCCACGAATAGGCGTTTTTCTAGTAGTGAAGAAGAAGCCGAGGAGAACTTCAACCACTGCTCTGCACAAGTCAAGCTGATGCTATAACTATGCAAGCTTATATTGGCATTGATGCAAGCTAACACTTGCAAGATACTTTACCTATGCATGCCAATACCTGCTTGTTACCATGCCTACTATATGCTCTAAGCATATATGATCATACCCACTTGTTGAACCAATCCTAGTTTTATTTGCAAGCTTCTTACTTTATTTCTTTATCAAAGCTTACTTAGAGTTTACTTAAGAGTTTGGTAGATACTAGAAAGTTATCTAAAGGTTGCATAAAGAGCATAAAATTTGGCCTAAGATTAGACACCTTGATATCATCCTGAGAAATAAGGTTATACATAGTTGAAACTCCCCTAGTTGACCACCCCTCATTATTACTTACCCCCACTTGTAGATGCTAGTGCTAAGCATAAAACTTGATCAACTTTAGATGGCAATACTTGGTGAGAAAATGGTTATGAAAACCTTAGAATGATGGATCATTCGATTGAAATGTTTTGGACATGTGTTTCCAAACACCTGATGATTTTGGTGATGAAAATGTTGAGGCATGAGCCTACAGGGGGGCACAAATAGCAACACACGCACGATCAACCTCGAGAAAAACCAAATGAAACCCAACGAGGCATAACGACAGAGCAATTGCAAGATTCATATAAATTTCAGGGGGCCACCCCACCAAGCTACCCGCGACGAAGTTGGCCGGGTCCGGAACGGACCCAGAGGTTTGCGTCAATGGCTGTAAACGACTGGGAACCCGAAAGTGTGACTGGGTTTGTCGATACCGCGAAAACACTCCGCTTACCTAACAAGACAAAGGCCCACGCAATCGTAAATAAAGCAGTAAGGCATGGCATAAGTACAGGATAGTAATAAAGCCCCAAACTACTTTGTGGCCCCAAGAAATAAATATGACTCAAGCTCTGGCTAGGGGGATTCATGGTCCCACATGCGGATAGTGCGAATATTCAAAGGACAAGTATCAAGTACTCGGGGTCCTACGGGACACAAGTGGACGATTAAAAACCAAATAACATCTATTTCCCACATGTGCCTCTGCATTATTTACCTACTTCAATTTTAGTTATTAAACGGTAATTAAAGACATGATCATCTCCAACATAAAGCATACGACAGTCTTCCAACAAATGTGGCACTTGATGACACGCAACAGCACTTGAGCAAGCGACAACGACACGCAAGTCCAACTATCTACCAAACAACAGGTAATAGGATGTGTCCAAGGCAATATAAGGCTGCAAGGGATACCACGGGTACGAAAACTAGAGCATCACAACACAGATAGCAATAGATCAACATGAGGAAATAAAGACTAGAAATGTAAAATAGGTAGAAAGAGGGAGAATGCTCGCCTGAAAACACTGCCGAAGATTCATCCGAAGATCGGGTCGACACTCGCATCAACTCATCGGCCTAATCCGTGAAGAATCAAAGCACTAGAAGAAACACCGGATGCACTATTTAATACCACGGCAGAAGATCGGGCATGATGCATGTATGATGTATGACATGGCAAAGATGCGATGTGATTAGGCAATATTAAACGAAACCGGGGTCCCGACGGTTATTTAGATGGTTCATGTTGTTTAGATACCCACAATTTAAATGTTGTCTTAACAAGACAAATTATATCACCGGTTCGATGCACAAATTTAAATGGAGACAAACTAAGACTAGAATAGTCTGTATATGGTCTCCATATTAATTTATGAGGTGAATCGGAATAATGCCCCCAAACCACATGATATGTGTGCAAGCATGACAATTCAATATGCAACAAGTATATATTATATATTATAAAAATATGAGGGTTCTCGGATAGGGGTCACACATGAGGGGTTCGACGGTCTTGGATTTTCGAGGGATCGGGGCTTCGGGATTCGATGGGATCGGTCTTCGAATACAGGATCAGGAAGAACTTGGTGCTCCAAGGGTTCGGGTTCCATCTCGGTGGTGTCTGTCTTCGGGTTCCGTGAGGGAGGCCTTGTAGATGGGTCTTTCCCGAAGAGCTTGGCGGTGGTTGTTGTACAACTTGTAGTAATTGTCCCTCGGAAGGCCTCGATCAACCAAAGTAGTATCCATCGGGCAGAACTTGTAGAGCCCACTCACACCACATATAACTCGAAGCACCATCTTCATGTATCTACACAGTTGATTCTCTGGTTTTTAGGAAGATTCTCACGGTCGCGGTATCACGTCAGCATCACATCACAACAAAACTGTATCACAGAAAAGAGCCAGCCAAAAGAGGATACGATTATTGAAGCCTTCCTGGACGCATGGCCCTATGTTCGACGTAGACGTCCAGGTCGGGTATGGTGCGACCGCCGATGGTTGCGGGCGAGGACGACCTTGGCGGGCGTGACCGAGGAAAGTGGCGTTGGGAAGGGACACCAGCGAGGTTAACGAGCAGGCATGCGGAAGCGACGGCGGCCGTGACGCGGCATGTAGGCGCCAGGGGCGGTCCGACGCAAAGCAGGAGGCAGCGGCAGCCACGCAGGCGGTTGCTGCTGGCCGAGGAGGAGGCCGGCCAGGACAAGGAGCTTGAGGCGGAAGCAGTGCAGGCCGGCAGAGACGGAGGCCGCATCGATAGGGTGAGGTGGTCGTCACGGGGACGGCGTCGGGCAGGGTCGAGCCAAGCCGGCGCAGGGGACACGGCAGAGAGGGCGGCCAGGGCGGAGGTGGGGTCACGCGCGACGGCGACGAACCCTCCTGGCGGCGGCTCGGGATGGGGCCAGCGAGGCAAGGAGAGGGAGGCGGCGGCGCTGCATCTGAGGGAGGGACAGGGTCACGAGGGTGGGGGCGTGAGGCAGAGGGGAGCGGGGATCGGGTCGGGGTGGGGGTTGCAGGAGTGGTGGGGCCAGGGGTTGGTGCGGATCACAACGAGAGGGGGAGAGAGCAGGACAGGCCGGACGGGGGAATCGGTCGGGGTGGTGTGGTGTGCGTGCGTGGTGTTTGGGCGTGGCGGCGGAGGGATGGGTGCCCTGGGGTGGTTAGTGTTTAGGTTGGGGTAGAGTTATGGTTTGATTAGAGGGTGGTCGGTGGCTGTGGGCTGGGATTTTGGGCCTAGCCTGCGGCTGCCTTCCCAAAATATTTATGTTTAATATTTTCCTGTTTTATTTATGAGGTCTTTTATAAATAATTTTAGACAAAATAAAATATTCAAAAAATACCGATATTTTTAATTTGAAATAGAGAAGGGGATAATTAGAAAACAATATAGGCTTTTGGGGAATAGGTTTAGTCAAACAGATACATGATGCTGTCATGATGATGCGCAGCATACAAACAACCGCGATTTTGTAGTACTGGTTTTACCCGGGGTTCTACAGTGTGGATGATATCCACACCGTTCACCTCCTTCTCCGCAACGACCTGGAGGGCCTCCACCCGACGGTAGAGCTCCTCTACCTCCTCCACCTCGCCCTCAAAGATATGATTCTTCCAGGATCTCTTCTTCAAGATCTCCTGGGTGGAATCGAAAGGGGCAAGGCCGAAGACTTTCCCGTCCACTGTGGAGTCGCAGATATAAAACCACTTCCTCCGCCAGTATTGGACGGACTCAGACATAGAGAAAGAGAAGAAAAGAACAGTAGATCGGATGGAAATGACGCAGCCGCCAAGCGGGTAGACTCTGCCATTTCCAAACTGCCTCTTCACGGAATAGAGCTTCCGGAAGAGGCCAAAGTGCGGCTCGATACTGAGCTAGCACTCGCAAAAATCCATGAAGCAGGCGATGTGGAAAAGAGAATTTGGCGAAAGATGGTGGAGTTGGATTCCATAGAAGAACAACAGTCCACGAAGAAAGTCGTGGACTGGGAGAGAAAGGCCGCGAAGAATAAAAGCGACAAACACCACCCGAAACCCTGCAGGTGGACGGGGAGTTACCTCATCGTCGGGGATCTTAACTGCCTCCTTATCCTGCGGGTTCAAACCCATGTCATGCAGCTCGCGCAGGTTGCCCTCGCGCGTCTCCGAGCGGAGCCACCCACCATCGGCGATATGAGCGGCGGTGGTGCCCTTCTTGCCGCCGGCAGCAGCCTGGTGCCTGCTCCGGTGGAGGCCTTCTTTGACTTCACCATCGTGGCGCGTCGACGGCGACAGTGTGCGTGCAAGATTGAGGAAGGGAAGGACCGGAGAACGTCCAGCGCGCAAGGGAAAAGCCTGAGAAAAGGAAGCAGTGAAATCAAATGGCGAGCGGTGAAAACAAACTAATGTTTTCCCCATGGTTATAAAGGTAAAGATGATGAACCGGGACCGTTCATCTAGAATCCCTAACGCTAAGATCGTATCCAACCGTCCACGTGTCAACACAGCAATGACCGTCGCCAGCACGCCGTCCACTACGGACGGAAATCGAGGAGACGCCGTAATTCTCGCCACGTCATGCATGACCAGTCAACTCCAAGTCAGAAAGTGGGACCCACGTTCGTCCAGTCACGTCACCTCTGGCACCGCAGACGGTTGAGGTCACCGATCGTCAGCACTGACATCATCAAAAACTACATTAGCAACGGTTAGAAATCTTCAACTAATAGCTAAAAGTACTCACTCGAATCTACGATTCGAGCAACTACTCGAGGGCTACTCCTATCAGGAGCGTTGGCCGTGCACCTGAGGAATGACTAAGGTAGCACACCAATATTGATTCTTCGAGTCCTACGTCGAGTCTACGACTCCACTACGGACTAGGGGGCTACTCCCATAGGGAGGATTGATTCAAGCATCCGAAAAAATTGTGTCCTACGGACCTGAAGCCAACAACGGCTGAATTAAAGTCTCTGCTCGAGTCTACGACTCGAACAAACACTCGGGGGCTACTTCATAGGGAGCGCTGGTCGCGCACCCTATGAATTCTTCAACTGCGATCCTTCGGATCAAAATGTAAAAAAAATATGGCAACTTTGCCCCAATCAATGCTAAGTGAGTAACATCCTCCTTGGCCACCCGAAACACCTCCGCGGTGATAAAATTTCGGATGATGTGTCTGCGACACAAAGATAATACCTACAGATACCATCTGATGGACTGGTAACGCACCTCACTATGCTCTGCTAGTAAAAATATGTGCTAACAGGCGCGATGAAAACCCCGACGGACGCGTTGGGTACATCATTCGAAAACTACTGGGATTCGACTCCTATAAGACCTCAACGGCCTGAGTCGAATTACGCTAGCATCTGTTCCAGGTTCGAGTCTAGGGACTCGAATCTAAAGAAGATCGTGTTGTTTTGTCCTAAGACAGTTAACTGACCCTGATCCGTCAGGAGAGGCAGGCACACGCATCAACAATCCCTACACAATAAAATCATTATTTTCTCTAATGAACAGAAACAGCTGCACCCGAAAGATTGACGAGTCCTCAGCCAAATCTACGATTCGACTGAACACTCGGGGGCTAATGACATGGTTATACCCTACGGGTACACGACATTAGTATACCTGGTCCAGTCCAAGGAAGGCCCACAAGAATATACGCGGCCTGTGGAGATTTTTAGGTCACCCAAGCCCAAGACATCTTCGGATCCTTGGAGAGCAAGACTAGAATAGATAGAATATTCAAAGGGGCAAACCCTAAACTTGTAACCGACTCAATCTATGCTCGAGACCTGCCTAAACTCTATATAAAGGCCAGGAGGGCACAACGAGAAGGGCCAATCCTTTTACTGCATACACACCTCCACGCCAGATTGCATCTGCGCACCCTTGTAACCTTCAGTTCCGCCGTAATCAAGAGCAGACAAGCAGGAGTAGGGTTTTCACTTCGGGGGCCAAAACCTGGGTAAATCTCGTGTCCCCTGGTTGCTTGTCTGTTAACCATTCTGCGATCTCCAGCACCCCCATCTCCTGCAAAACCCAAGCTCATAACAATGGGCATTGATGAGATCAAATATTGTCAAACACAGGTTCAAGCCAAGGGAAAAAGGGGTGAATCTAATGAGGAAAACGATAAATTTTAACTCAAAACCAAACCTCTATCATGCGGTTGTGCCACCAAGGCCCATGTGCTCCGATTCACAGCCGCGGATCTATGCTCTGAATCGCCTCTGCGACACCTGTCCTTCGACTTGCCACCGCATATCTTTAACAAACATCTGCATAATGCGGTAGCCCAAAGACATCTCGGCTGCAAGATCATTTCCAGTATCTAGGGGATATCATCCTAGAGGTGTCAACCTGAGTGCATCATCAGCACCAATCGACATCAGCGCGGAAGGACCTACTCTGCAGTGGTCGAGTGCGCGAGGAAGGGGAGGGGGCTAGGTTTGGGGACGGGAAGGGGTGGGTTTGGAGGTGTGGATACACGTTCGTGGCAGGTGGAGTTAACGTGAGGGGATCTATGCTTAATGGGCTGGGCTCATATTTGTTTTGCACTTGCATCCTTATTACAATGGACAACAAACGTAGTCTGCAACACATGCATGTGTATCTAGGATAAAATTTTGCAACGAATATTTACAGTGTTGTTGAGTATGCATAGCTATATAGTGGTTCTTCTTGTAGTGTTCATATTAGTAATCTGAAATAAAATATAATATAATATAAAATGAAGTAAAGAAATGCACACTAGATGATATGAAAGATAGTAGAGTTGTTTTTTGGTTTTTATTACTGATTGCAAGTAGGGAAAACATTTTTGTATTTTCAAATTATTAAATTGTAGAAAATATAAAAGATAATAGATGCAATGGAAAGGTGTTTCTTATGATAAAAATTGGACCGAGCTTCATGGCTTCACTTGTATACTCTCTTTTTAAGTTGTAGTGATCACAAAATAATTCATCAATAATAAAGATTCATGGAACTTCTATATGTGATTCATAAAGGAATCAATATGGGAATCACGTTCTAACATAGAGATGAAATACATCTCTCTTATAGTCCTGAAGAAAGGGAAACTCCATGCAATCTTGAATTAAGAACAAATCAGAGTATAGATTTTAGTAATATAACATGATGCTTGAAATTAAAATATGCTACCTTGATCTAACAAGATTATCACACTGTCACGTGATAACTATAGCACATAATTTCACTTTACCCCTAGTGAGGCAGCAAAAGAAAGGTAAAAAGCAAAGTAGATCCTGAATATTGTTTGTCATAATTCAATATCTACCACCATGCTTCTCCATCTAATACACACTTCTCCCATACAAGTCCTTGCATACAAGTTAGATCTAAACAAGCAATTAAGAATGGGGGGCATGATATGAATGTATCAATACATCTTACACAAAATAGATTCCAATCTCAAATATCAAATAACAGAACAAAGATCCACCACATAGGAATTACAAATATGATCATAATCATGTAGGGAAGCTCATACAGAACTAGGCCTATGAAGAACAAGAGAGAAATAGATCAAGCTACTTCCACAAACACATAGTCTATAGGTGGACTACTCCCTCTTCATCATGGTGGTGATGCTAGATATTTTGGAGAGGGTGGATATCTCCCCGGAGGTGCTCCATCTCGAGGATTCCCCGGGGGTCCTTATATAGGGATTTTTAGGTCAAGAGAACTCCGAGGGCAAAAGAATCAAGGCGATCGGACGACCGATGAGGGAGATAGCATAGATAGAGACCACCTGGGTGGGCATGCCACCAAGGCTATCTTGGCCCTCTTGGCCCTCCTGGTGGGATTCTTCTGCTCCATATGCTTCTCGTGGATAAATAATGGCATTCCCAAAAGTGCAGGTCCATTTGACTTCATATAGGTCCTGAAACATCGAAAACATTAAAAATAGGGTTTTTCTATCCTGTCGGGTTATAGCCAAAATAAAAGGGATCATTGGTAAATCCCCAAAATCAATATAAAACATGGATATAACATTATATATGATGCAAATATGTGGGAAAACATGTTAACAAACTACAAATTTCATGTATGCATTTTACATGCATCAACATCTCCAAGCTTAACCTATGCTCGTCCTCGAGCATGAAGGCGATAAAACTAAACATGGACTTTGGAGTTTGTTACCTTTTCTTCCTTCATTATCATGTAAAGTTCATAGTCTCATTCCTTTCAATGAAACATAATATGGAAGTGTACTATAAATTTGTATCTTTTACACATCTATAAATATGTGAAACAATATTAATGGTGTGATAAAACAAATCATGAAAAAAACAAACCTTCAAGCACACTTTGATTAACCTATACAATAAGAGACTCTTTTCATGATTGGCATTGGTGTTTTATGCCTTTATTTTTGGCTACTTCTTTGTTTCATGCCCTTGACTAGAAGACTCACTTCTTAGTTTTATGTATTCCCTTGAGATGTGTTGCATATCATACCAAAAGTAAGCATTGAATACATAGGTTAATCCCCCATAAAGAATGTAAAATAAAATTTTGAGGTATGTAGTTCATGTCAACAATACTAATCAGGATGGGGTTCGAAGTATCTTTTATTTCAAAGCTTCATATGGTTTATGTGCTAAAAATCTTACAATTTGATTGTTTAATGCACCATACCTATGACCTTGCACCCCTCATGCTACTCAACATATGCATGTCATTGTATGCTCATGTTGGTCTTAGAAACAACATCACTGAAGTACCTCTTGCTCCCTATGTAGCTATATTCCCCACATTTTGTATTTATTTATTTATTTATTTATTCCTTTAGCATAAGAGTTAATATAATTACTTGGTTATGTTCAAGGTGGGAGGGGGGCAGTATCTCTACTCTATAAGAACAAGAAAAGTGTACATATGAATTATATCAACAAGGATCATCATGATGTAAATTTCCACATGAGCTCATGAGTTTGACTAGCGGTTCAGGCGTGTTTCTCTCAACATGCCTACTCCAGTGTGCACAATTTATTTCACATTGATGGAATCCATATGCATAACTTAAAAATGATTAATTATCAACATTTAACATTGAAAGCTTCTGCCATGCCAGCATGGTTTATTCAACAACAACTAATAAGATGTAAAGCACAAAAATTTCCATAGTGGTATCACCCCAAACCATACTTTCTTATGATCTTTAAATACATGGAAGAGGTGTTTTAAGAATGTTTTGAGTAACATACATACTATACTTGAAAGTAGCTTTTTCCACAAATAGGTGGATATGGATAGTCTAGTTTATGGGGTTTGGAACAAGTCTTAGCTTGTGTAGAGAAGGCTTAGAAAAAAGAGATCTAAAGAGTGTGCCATCTGGTTCATAATTCCAACATTTATTTTCTCACCTTTCTCCTTAATGTTGACATAAATATACACAAGCAAAATATATAAATTAATAGGCACAAACATATCATACTTCATATAAAGCACTTGAGCTTAAGACTAGACACAACATTAATTTCAGCTTTTTGCTTTTATCTCCCTTTTTATTTTATTCCAAGGCATTCTTATTCATTTTTAATATTATCATGTAAAAGTTTATTTTCAATAGATTTATCATAAAGATTTATAGTAATTGTGATGGTGGTTATTTTTATGCAAAACAAAAGTAAAATGACAAAATAGATGCTCTAAGTTCCTACGATAGTTTTATGTTGTTCGAAAAACAAAGTTTAGAGGTTTGCAAACATAGAGTTTAGTAAGTACAGTGGGGTTCCTTTGGCATCCCCAAGCTTATGGTTTTGACCATCCTTGGATTGATCTTGGTGTGATGTTCCTCTATTCCCTGTCAAAAAACATCAACACAAAAAATTTCTCCCATCTCTTTTCTAAGTGGCGACATTAGTGGCACAAAAGCATAATAGTTGCTGCATATATATCAAAGAACAAATTATTTATAGATGTTCCATAAATCATATATATGTTTATGCATATCCCTAGCATATAATATGACTCATAAAATTCATTTTAGGACACTTGGGAATAGTTAAAACAAAACATGGCTAAATGTGTCCAAATTTTCAGCAACAACCAAATGAATTTTTTCACCCACCTAGACATGTCAGAAATTTTAGCCAATTTTTTTGCATATAGAGGATGAAAAGCTATAAATTCTGTATAAATGTGAGAACAATTGGAGTTAAATACAAAATTATAAAATTCTTGCACTTAAAACTATTCTACAGAAATTTGCTACTCCATATGTTTAACAAATTTTAACATCCAAAATGGGTTCCACTTGGTACTTACTTTATTAAAAATTACATAAAAAACAAAACAAAACTCTCTTGCTACAGCAAGAGTTCAAATAAAAATCCAAAATAAAAATAACAGGATTGCCTCCCAAAGCGCTTTCTTTATAGTCATATAGCTAGGCTTTACTTACTTGGTTTAAGTGATATGGAATCCATGTGGTAGCTTGTGCTTCTTTGCTACCTCCTTATTCCTTGTAAAGTGTTCCATACAGTTCTTGTGAGGAAATTGAAACTTCACATTTCCTTATTTTGTATCAATGACTGCACCGGTGGTTCTGAAAAAAGGTCTACCAAGTATTATAGGACTTAAGGCATTGCTCCCCATGTCCATACAACAAAATCAATATGTACAAATGTCATATGTAATTAAACCATGATATCTTTAAATTTTCATAAAGCATGTTTAGTTGAATCATCAGCAAGTAAAAGATCTGTATAGAATTTTTATGTAGGTTTCAAATCAAGGAAATCATATAGGTCTTTAGATAAAACTGAGACACTAGATCCTAAATCTAGAATAGCATGATGTGTCTCTTTTACAATAGTGATTAATATCTTTGGGAGACAAGCATCCCCAATCTTAGTGGTATCATATCTTCATTATTATATCTTTCAATCTTTTCTTTTATAACATAATTTTCTATGTAGGAACCAAATCCTGCATGATGAACATTAAAAGATGGATCATTAGCAAACTTTTGCAATATGTTAATGAGTTCATGCAAGCTACATTTATCGAGATCAAGTAGAGGTTCTTTTGTTTCACTTAGCATTTTTACTTCTTCTACATGTTTATCTCGATTGTATAAGTTCAAGATTTCATATCTATCATCAAATACATCTTCTAGCACTTTAGCTTTTTCAAGGCTTTTCTTTTACTTTTACTTCTAAGAGTAGGCCATCTGACAATATATAAGCATTGTTGGCTGTTATATTTATGAAAGAACCCCCACTTTCTTTATCTAAATAGGCCGTTGAACTTTTAGTTAGCCCTCTATAGAAGATATGCATTAACATCCAATCTCTAAAACCATGTTCTGTTCCAAAAGCTAGTTCTCTAAATCTTTCCCAAGCTCTTATGAGAGGTTCATCTTTATTTTGTTTAAACATGATAAGCATTTCCCTAAGATGGTCTATTACTTCAGGGTCCCAAATCGTTCAACAAAAGCAGCTTTAACATTAAACCAAGAGCTAAAATTTGCAGGTGGCCATTTTAATATCCAATCTAAAGCCTTACCAGCAAGTGAATATGGTAATTTTTAAATTTAATTATACTATTGTTTTTATTAATCATGATTAGATCTTTGCATCTTTCATTAAAAGTTCTCAAATGCTGCATAGGGTTCTCATTAGGCTTCCCATAAAAACGGTTTTCATAAATGGCTTTAGTGGATGTAGGGTCTATTTCAAATGGTTCAAATGTTATCTCACTTTCTTTTGGGAAATTCTTTATACTAAAGGGCCAATAAGCTCTCTTTTCCATTTTTATGTGATTTTTTGTTTCAAGGAAAACTTAAAAAGACCAAAAAAATACTTCCAAAATCTAAAGGAGAAGAAAATGCTCATAGTGGTGCAACCTTCCCAAGATTGGGTTGTTGCACAAGTTGATGAAGATGACGGTGCCAAAAAATAGTCTGGCAGTTGAAGTGGGAAATATCTTGCTCTTGAAACTTGATCAAAAAACTTGATGAGGATGCAGTTGTGATGTACGTTCACCAACTCCCCGACAATGGCGCCAGAAAATAGTCTTCATGGCAACAATCGTGGGCACTTTTCATTGGGACTCCAAGTGCAGAGTGTTATAGCAAGCTTCTTTTCCCCACAAGGGTGACTCGGTGGGACCCAGGATTTATGCTCCGAAAATCCCCGTTATGCCTTCAATTCACTTTCACATGATCAGTGAGCTGTGAGCATAACCGACTAGTATCATTACAACATACATAAATTTATAGGTACAAATCTTACATTGTTGTCATTATGGCGATTACAACATCAATAGAGGATGTCTTCAATTACAGAGCCCATGTCAGGCCTTAACCTACATGCGAATGACTGGGAACATGGCCTATATCGCATAGACGTCATCATCTTCTTCCTTCCTCAATCTTCTAAAAGTCTGGCCAAGTAAATAGAAAGGGACAAAGCTGGTGAGTACATTGAATGTACTCGCAAACCACCTAGAAAAGGTAAACAAGGAAAGGCAATTTGGCAGTGGTGATAAAGCTCTAACCTAAGGTTGTTTTGGAAAAAGCCTAAGTTTGTCATCTCTATATCTTTGTTTAAAAGAATTTTGGAAAACATGCCTCCTTTTTGGAAACCTAGATATAATCAAATCCATTTTATAAAACATTTATAAAAACTTTTCGAAGAAAAACCCTTTTTAAACCCTTGGACCCTTGTTGGTCAAAACTAGACCTTAGCTTCTTTCTTTATTCCATTACTCAAACTCGTCTAGAGGGTACTCCTAGCTATATCCTTTCCAACCGTCCTTGACCATGGACACGACTATTCGAATAGATTATACTCTATAGAGTCTATGCACTTTACCCACAAGAATCAATACATCCGTTGGGATACAACAACGTCCCGCTACACATGGTAGACGGGGGTTTGGATAATCAAATCTATATCTTTTCATTTGTCCATCCCTAGCAAGGGTGGCTTTTCATTTTGGGTTTGTTCTCCCCAACAACGAGTATGTGGTCCCCGACCATAGTCCTCCCTTCTGCACTCCCGTATACCCAAACCGTAGCTTGGCCTATACAATAACCTCAGTGACTCCACTTCATTCTCCACTCCTAAAGCATACCATTCGCGGGAGACCCAATTGTTGCACAGGCACTCCTGCGGAGAAAGGCTCACTCTTGCTAAAGCAAGCTGCAGTCGCCAAATCCAAAGATCTGTTGTAGAGCTTACCGGGGTTTCTAGGGATTTCTCCACTTAAGCAAGTACAAGCAGCCCTGGCTAAAGAAAACAAACTATGAGTTAAGCCCCAGCGACTGGGGTAGTGTGGTTGCACGGATAAATTGTTTCGGTAAAGGCGTACAAAATCTCTTCTCTTTCTCTTTCTGAACCTTCCTCTTTCTCCTCTTCAAATTTTCTTTATAAAAACATCCACTCGGAAACGATGCCTCTTTCCAAGGGTTTTATTTTGAAAACATTGTAATAGGGGTAAAACCCAAAATAGTTTTATCATCAAAAACCATAGCTTCCAAAGAGAGGAGATGTTAATCATCCCAAACTCGATCAAAAGGGTATAAGTGGTTGTCGATAAGGGTAGGTGTCCTAATGGACACTCATTAATAACTTGCAGGGGCCAAGTTATGTGTGCGAAATTTGTAAAGCAAAACAATGCAAGTAATAATGCATTTTATAAACGAGTTATAAAACAAGGGATAAAAGTAGTAGGTAAATATAGGAGTTCGGGAATGGTGGCTTGTCTGTGACCAGCGAGATGTCCCTTGACTTACTTATAATACCAGAATACCACAATAATAATAATAATAATAATCCGGTTGCTTCATTCTTCTTGGCGTCATAGAAAACACCACATTCAATACAGGGCAATACAAGCATCAAAACATACAAAAAACAATGCTACAAAACAGTATGGTTTGGGGATAATGGATTTTAAGGACTGAGAGATGCCTTGGAACCATTTGAAGGATTTACATGTAGTCTATAGTGTTGATATTAGCTTGAAGATGCTTTTTAGCCCAAGACCATCTTATATATGATATCAATATGCAAAAATGATATCATCAGAAAGTTATTGATAAAATGAAGCCAACAAAAGTGGTTTCACTATTTTTATCAATTACCATTGATTTATAATGGATTTTCTAGTGAATAAAACTATAGTTTTAGTAAATAAATAACCAGAAAAGTTATGTAGGCCCAAATATTATTTCCTTGGATGGTTAGGTAGAGTTTTATGGACTGATTCACTAGGTGATGGTATCATCTTAAAATATTTATCAGAATGCCCTCAGGAAATTCCCAAATCAGAACTAGAGGGTTTTTGTCCTTTTAACCAGAATTAATCTATAATAGCTTTTGGTGGGATTCGAAGGACACATGTTAGGTATTTAGAATACCTTGCTGTAGAAATTTGTGTCACCCTTTTTGGATTTACAGAACTACTGAGGTGATTTTATTAGTGAATAAACCCTTCACATAATTGTTTAATTCACCAAAAATTCACCAGGTCTTAATAAATTCTGGGCTGCTAGGGTTTGAAGTATATTGGTATGCGTGTTTCTCGGGAGTTGGATTTAGGTCAATACCCATTTTGGTTTGGTCTGTAGAATCTCCTAAAGTCAGAATTGCCCTGTTTTAGATATTTTTACTATGGGTAATCTTGGAAGCAATTTCATATGAGTCCAAGATGACATGAAAGGTATCATTTATACCTTTCAGTACAATCAGGGTTTACATCATTTGGAGTTGTGAAACTTATAGAAAGGATTTATTAGCTAAAGGAGTACATTTAGGTATTGGATTTATTATAATTAATCTGGATAGTATTTGGGTCAACCAAAAGTGCTGCATGTTAGGGAAGGTACTATAGGTCAGTCTAGAATTTAGATCTAGACACTGGATAGCCTTTTTCATTTTCCTTTGCATTTAATCCTAGCAGCATTTCTCTGATCTAAAAACAAAGAATAAAAACAAAAGGGAAAAGGGTTGCCACAGGCTGGAGCTTGAGGGATATGGGCCGCGCAGGGGCTATTTCGGCCCACCCGAAAGGATGCACGCACAAGGCGACAAGGATTCAACATCCTAGAGGGGCCCGCTTGCTAACGACAGTAGGAGGGCAAACTGGTACTAGGGCTTGTCAGCCGTTTGATCTAATTAAGATTGACAACACACACCCGTCGTTTCCGCTAGAACCTGGCGGCGGCGAGAAAGCCCTAGGGAGAGGTGGTAGGAGTCATGGGAGCTCACCAGGGCTAAGACGACCAAGGGTTGGGGAGGATGGAGAGCGGCGCGTCGGGGGAGGGGAGTCCGGCGAGGTAGGTTGGGGTGGCAACGCACCAGATACGTAGATCTGGACCATGACGGTGACGGCTGGGCGCAGTTGCTCACTAGAGCATCTCTAGGGTGCATGCATGCCGGGCTGGTGCTGGTCCATATTGATGAGGGTTGCATGCAGGGCGGCAGGTAATCACATGGTTGAGGTTCACCGGGGGAAACTCCTCAGGGGCAAGCACGGATAGCGGCCTCTCTAGAGGGCCTACAGAAGAAATAAAATACATGGGGTGGTAGGTCAAAGAGAGTAGAGCTCAGGGAAGTAGAGGAATGGAGCAAGGGTGGAAGGGTTCCATGGTCACCATGCTCGAAAGCTTGCAGATCCGAGCAAGCTTCTTCTCCTCCTCGAGCTTGTAGAGCAGGAAGAGAGGGCTTGGCCTATTGGGGGAGGTAAGGGAGAGGGAGTGGGGGAAAATGAGTCGAAGGGGTAATGGCTGGGTGGCTTAGGTCCTTATAAACCGAAGGGGAAAACTTGGAATGGACTAGGTCCATGGAGAGGAAAAGGGAGGGGTAGAAACCAGGGGAAGTTGTTGTGGGCGAGGGGAAGTGGTTTCTGGTGGAGTGGTATGGCAGGGGGAGGAGGATAGCTGATGTGTTTTAAAGAGGGAAGGGATAGTATATTGTGTGTTGTTTTGCTCACATACAAGCATAAAGGACAAATAGAGGGGTATTCTACAGTGAAGCTATAGTGCTAGTTGACCATAGGTGAGGGGAGTGCTGTGAAAACTTGCTTGACCAAGCTTGGTGATGGTTAATCTTGGTTTACTCAATATTTGCTAAGTTTTGCCAAAATTGATCAAAAGAGTGGTTGTGAAGGATTTTTAATAGTTTTCATTGGGAAAGGTGGGAAGATGGTACTGTTACATGTATAGGGTCAAAGTACATCCCTAGGATTTATTTGAGATTTTTCAAGGGATTATTAGTCCACTTAAATCCATTTATTCAAAAAGTGCAGAAGTACGTTTTAGAAGCTAATTTGATATTTTTACATTGTACAAGGATGGTTTTTGATGTGATATGGTCCTAAATACCATATCATACATTGGAGAATTTTATTGGAATTTATTTAGATATAAAAGTAATTTTAAGCAATTATTTCTTGTTTATGCCATTTAAGAAAAGGGGCAAAAAGAATTAATAAAGAATCCCAAAAATATTTATTTTTTAGTTGAGAAGATGAGATATGATATATAGGCATCAAGTGTGCCTTGAGTTTGCCAAGTGATTTGGAGAAAAACAAACTTGACTTTATAAAGAAGGTTTTGAGGATTTTGTAAATGGGGGTATTTAAATAGTTTTAGGATCCAAATAATTATAGTAATTATTTGGCAATGAAATATATCCAAGGTATATGATGTCTAATTGAATTATATACCATTTTCAACCTTGGGTAGTGCAAGAAAAGATGGATTTTGAAAGAAGGCAAGGATTTGAGGATCAGGGCCTTAATATTTTTATACCTCCTAAACATGGTTGGATTGGTGAGATCAGAGCTCACCTTGTTACAAGGGATGATGGATAGTTATACCAATTTTTATATATGATCATGATCCCAAGAGTTGGGCTTGGTTGTATTTGCGGTGATCTAGAAGTGATGGCAAACTTTGTTGAAAGTAAGGCTGCCATAGCAGATGCATCAGGAAGCCTCATAAACCATGTGGGCTTAGGAAGCACAAAGCTCCAATGAAAACAAGTGAAGAGGGAATTCACAAACCATGGTTAGTACATCATAACTATTCAATGATTTGGTCCAAATAAGGTGTCATATGGATGTGATCTTCTTTCAAAGTAGGCGAGATGATAAGATTTGAAGAAAAGATTACTAGTTTTACTACAAAACCGTCATGGATCAGTGGGAAAAGGAATGGATTAGACAAGGGCAACAATGGTATTTGTTATTAATCAAGTTGTAATACAAGATGGTTCAAGGAATGGCTGGCTGGATCAGGTCCTTATAAACCAAAGGGGAAAACATGGGATGGACTAGGTACATGGAGAGGAAATGGGAGGGGTAGAAACAAGGGGAAGTTGCGGTGGGAAAGGGTAAGTGGTTTCTGGTGGACTAGTATGGCACGGGGAGGAGGATCGGTGTTGTGTTTTAAAGAGGGAAGGGATAGTGCATTGAGTGTTGTTTTGCGCACATAAAAGCATAATGGGAAAAGAGAGGGGACATGCTATAGTGCAACTACAGTGCTAGTCGACCAGAGGTGATGGGAGTGATGTGAAAACTAGCTCGACCAAGCTTGGTGATGGTTGATCTTGGTTTACTCAATATTTGCTAAGTTGTGCCAAAATTGATCAAAAGAGTGGTTGTGAAGGAATTTTAATAGTTTGCATTGGGAAATGTGGGAATATGGTACTGGTAGATGGATAGGGTCAAAGTACATCCCTATTATTTATTTGAGATTTTTCTATAGATTATTAGTCCTCTTAAATCCATTTATTCAAAAAGTGCGGAAGTAGTTTCTAGAACCTCATTTGATTTTTTTTACGTTGGACAATTGTGGTTTCTGATGTGTGATGGTCCTAAATACCATATCACACATTGGATAATTTTATTGGAATTTTATTTAGATATAAAAGTATTTTTAAGCAATTATTTCTTGTTTCTGCCATTTAAGAAAAAGGGCAAAACGAATTAATAAAGAATCCCAAAAATATTTAGTTTTGAGTTGATAAGATGAGATATGATATATAGGCATAAAGTGTTCCTTGAGTTAGGCAAGTGATTTGGAGAAAATCAAACTTGACTTTATAGAGAAGGTTTTGATGATTTCATAAATGGGGGTATTTAAATAGTTTTAGGATCCAAATAATTATGGAAATTATTTGGCAAAGAAATATATCCAAGGTATATGATGTCTACTTGAAGTATATATCATTTGCAACCTTGGGTAGTGCAAGAAAATATGGATTTTGAAATAAGGCAAGCATTTGAGGATCTAGGGCATTGATATTTTTATACCTCCTGAACATGGTTCGATCGGTGAGCTCAGATCTCACCTTGGTACAAGGGATAGATGGATAGTTATACCAAATTGTATAGATGATCATGATACCAAGAGTTGGGCTTGGTTGTATTTGAGGTGATCTAGAAGTGATGGCGAACTTTGTTGGAAGTAAGGCTGCCATAAAAGATGCATCAGGAAGCGTCATAAACTATGTGGTTTTAGGAAGCACAAAGCTCCAATTGTAACAAGTGAAGAGGGTATTGATAGACCATGGTTAGTAAATCATAACAATGCAAATAGTTGGTCCAAAGAAGGTGGCATATGGATGTGAGCTTTTCTCAAAGTAGGCGAGATGATAAGATTTGCGGAAAAGATTACTATCTTGACAACGAAACCATCATGGATGAGTGGGAAAAAGAATGGCTTAGACAAGGTAAAGAGTGGTATTTGTTATTACTAAAGTTGTAATACAAGATGGTTTAGGTACATTCTATAAAATGCAATCTCATTGGGAAAGGTGGAGTTCCAAAGATTGAATCTAGCTAAGGATTCCAGACTAAGCCAAATTGGTAGATTTGGGATTTGGACTAGCATGTAAAAGGGAAACATTTGGAGAAGATGCAAGGGTTTATTATTATCATCAGTGGTTGATGTTTAAGGATAGCTTTTAGAGAGTAAATTGATGATTGTATTTGGTCTTTGATGAGTTGAATGCTAATACATAGGATTATCTCGGGATTGATCTGGTTTAGTAGATTGGGTGGTCACCTGAGGGGCTTAGGATAGATCCAGCTTAGGAGGCTTGGTTTAAGATTTGGGAATCTTAACCATTGGTGTGATCCTAGATAATGAGCTACTAGATTATCTCACTCTAGTTCCTAATAAAACAAAGCAATCTGCAGATCAAAGCAAAACATCAAACAAGAGGTCAACACAATTCATCTTGCCAACTTATCCAGCTACTACTAATGTTACCATCAAGCCTAGGTTGAGGTAAGCATGGGTGTTTGTAAGAGGTTGTGGTTTGAAGTAAGATAAGGTCCTCTTGGTATTTTCACCAAGATTGGAATGAAAAGGTTTAGGTAAAGGTTTTGTAAATCCTATAGAAAAGAGTAGTTGATTGGTCTGTCTTGAAAACATAAGGAGATTATATGTAGGTCTCCATAGTTTTGTTAGATAGAAACTAATAAATATTTTGTTGGGTAAGAGTCATCTTGCCTCAAGTTTGAAGTACCGGAACATTTGAGAATATGAAAGATGAGCCAAGACATATGTTTTGTAAAATATTTTTTGTCAACTAGTGTTGAGGTAGGGAGTATATCATCTAATACACAATTAGTGGCATACGCACAAGCAACAACCAACAAACATTGCAACACTTTAACAAGAAAAAGTTGTTGTTCCCCCTAATTTTTGCCTTTTTGACAAGAAATTAGGGTTGCTGAAATTGGGATGTTACAGACCTTTCCCCCTTAAAATAATCGCGTCCCGAGATTTGGGAGGAGTAGTGTTAGGTAAGAAAATCATCTTAAAAACTTTTGGCAGTGGAATTATTAGATGATAAAAGGTTCTACAACAAACAGGCTTGGTTAGCTATGGGTCGGAGCTGAGTGGCTTCGGGTTGGGAGGGTTATATTAAACAAGTGGAAAAGACACAGTATTTTCCCCTTAGGATTATTCTAGGTAGGTTTAGCGTCGA
The DNA here is from genome assembly GCA_023614405.1 of Avena insularis. Lineage (NCBI taxonomy): Eukaryota > Viridiplantae > Streptophyta > Magnoliopsida > Poales > Poaceae > Avena > Avena insularis. The sequence goes on along the minus strand of CM042685.1, from coordinate 135,595,485 downwards.
TAGGTTCCTTAATTTTTGGGGAGGCGATGATTTGAGCATTCTTTGATACTTTACTGTTGAAGTCCGCTTTTCAACCTTCTTGGTCTTGAAATGTCGGTAGTGTTGGCTAGACGGTCGACCTTGGAATGGGGGACTTTTCTGAAGTATCTTCTGATCCTGGAGAAGTGACAATGATTGTCCTTCAGTGGGGTCCATGCTCTTGATTTAGGGGGAGGGCCATCTCCTAACGAAGACTAGGAGTCAACCCTCAAGGTTATTCTGGGTTTGCAGGAAAAGGCATAGTCTTTTCCCCTTAGAGAGAGACTAAGGGTGCTTGGTGAAGTTGCGGTCCTGCTTTGTTGGAGTTGTTGGAAGAAGTTGTAGGAATGTTGCTCCTGTTGTCCAGAATTGGAATCTTCTGTCGACCTTGTAGTTGGTGCTTCATGAGAGGTGCCGGAGTTGGTTAGAGCTTTAACCGGTTGAGAGAATTTCGTTTGCGGTTGGTGGTCTAAGAAGGTGTTTCTATGGGGTATGGTCGTTCCGGTTTAGGTTTGATGCAACATCATGGGTAAACACGCAAAGAAGGGCATCATAAGTGTATAACATCAACATAGGGTTTTATAAAACGGTTTTCGAAAGATAACTAACTCTACCCTATGCTGTAAGGGTGAGTGCAGGGTACGGAGACTACTTCGATAGTGCATCCTTGAGTCTTGTCGCTGTCTTTGGGTCGGTGTACTAGATTTGGTTACTGCAGTTCCTCGGGGGTGTGAGGGATAGTCAGTTTTTTGGCGGCAAGGGGTGATGTTCATTCCTTCTCCAGGGGCTGCTTTGAAGGGTGGATCTTCCAGGGGTGGGGACTGAAAGAAGGGTTGATAATCGTAGAAGGATAGTTCTTCGTTTTCTGTCTCGGGGTTCATAGAGACGGAGGTCCGTTAGGTGGATTGTTAGCAGAGATAGCAGAGAAGGGGCTTCGCGACGTCTTTAGAGAATCTCGACTCTTTTGGGTTGCTTTCTACTTGTTGGAGAGTAGAATTGGTGGCATCGGGTAGTCTTGTCGTCTTGATTCAGAGATTTGTGGGTACTAGGAGGATCGATTAGACTTATGACAATTGTTGACAAGGTCTAACTTCTGTTCCTCTAACGACTCTCGAGGTGGGGCTTGGGGCCGATACTTGGATTGGAGATCTTCCTGAGTTATCTCCTAGTAGGCGGTCTTCTAGATTTGAGTGGAAATATGTTGTCTTTCCACCTTAGAGCTTTACTTAGGGTCATCGAGGCTGGGGTAGATCCTTCATCTCGGAGCATTGGTGTGACGATTGAGTTGGGATCTTTGGGTAAAACCTTATTGTGACTAGCTTGCGAAGGTGGTTACCTGACAAAGCTTTAGGGGTTAGCTCCTGGGTAGGTTTAGCAGTTAGCAACACTTCTTCTAGGTGTTTTGTTGAGGTGGAGGCATGCTAGCTTCGGAGAGGATGTCTTCGCTTGAACTCCATGTGTTGCTTCGGTTCGATGACGGAGTAGACTCATTATCTTCGGGCATCCTTAGCTTCAGGTTTTTGGGGCATTTTTTTATCGTGAGTACTTCCAGTGGGTTCGGCAGAGGGTTGGATAGGGTCATTATGCTTTTGGGGGAGTTTAGAACTAGGCAGCGATGGGGTTGTCATAGATTTCTTTATGGGGCCATCCTGCTGAGGAGAGGTTTCAAGTTACAGGGTTATGGGTGTGGGTGTCGAGATACACCAACAAGGCGGTATAAACAATAGGGTTGTATGATCCAATGAAGACAAGAAACACAGTTCAAGCATCAGGTAAGAACATGAAAAACAAACAAAGTGTACCATATGTACCAAAGGAAGAACTACACACCATATATGGGGAATCCTATATTGAGGGTATTTATCCTAAGTACGTACATTATGGGTGTCTTGGCTTCTGTCTTTCCATATGATGTTGTCGGTGTCGTACTTTGTCCATTTGGGCGATGAAGGACTCAATTGGTAGGGCGATCTTGTAGTATATTTCGTTGTTGGTCGCTTCTTTGGTTTGCTTGTCTTTGCTTCTCTTCATCTCGTGATCTCCGTCTTCACGGTCTCGAAGTCGGACTTGTCTTTGAAAATGGAACATTTGACAGTAAACGAGATATAGAGTAATCCATTTGTCAAAAGTTTAAGTCAGAGAAGATAAGATATGGAATTTTTCAAAAATATTTTGAGAAAATAGTTTTCAAAGGCCAGTGTTTTCTGAAATAGTGGTTGTCATGTCTAACGTCCATGATAAATAAGGTCTCCTACAGTCAGGATGGCTCTGATACCAAGTCTGTGGGACCCCTGATATACTGTCTGATAATCCCCGTTATGCCTGGAATTCACGTTTTCATGATTAGTGAGCCGTGAGCATAACCGACTAGTATCATTGCAACATCCCAAAATTTACAGCTACAAAGCTTACATTGTTGCCATTATGGCAATTACAACATCAATAGCGGAAGTCTTCAATCGCAGAGCCCATGTCAGTCCTTAACCTACAGGCGACTAACTGGGAAGACAGCCTACCTCGCATAGACGTCATCATCTTCTTCCTTCCTCGATATTCTGAAAGTCTGGCCAAGTAAATAGCTAGGGACAAAGCCGATGAGTACAATGATCATACTCGCAAAAAACCTAGAAAAGGTAAACAAGGAAATGCAATTTGGTAGTGGCAAGATAGCTCTAACCTAAGGTTGTTTTGGGAAAAGCCTAAGTTTTGCATCTCTATATCTTTGTTGAAAAGAGTTTTGGAAAACACGCCTCCTTTTTGGAAACCTGGATATAATCATATCCGTTTTATAAAAAATTTATAAAACCTGTTCATAGAAAAACCCATTTTAAACTCTTGGATCCTTGATGGTCAAAACTAGACCTTAGCTTCTTTATTTATTCCATTCCTCAAACTCATCCAGAGGGTACTCCTAGCGATCACCTTTTCAACTGTCCTTGACTGTGGACACGGCTATTAGAATAGATTATACTCTGTAGAGACTGTGCACTTTACCCACAAGAATCAATACATTTGTCGGGATACAACCAGGGCCCGCTACACACGGTAGACGGGGGTTCGGATAATCAAATCTAACTTTTCATTTGTCCATCCCTAGCAATGGCGGCTTTTCATTTTGGGTTTGTTCTCCCCGGCAATGAGTATTTGGACCCTGGACATATTCCTCCCTTCTGCACTTCCTTATACTCAAACTGTAGCTTGGCATATACAATAACCTCGGTGACTCAACTTCATTCTCGACTCCTAAAGCATACTGTCCGCGGGAGACCCAATTGTTGCACCGGCACTCCTGCCGAGACAGGATCACTCTTGTCTAAGAAAGCTGCAGGCTCCAAATCTGAAGATCTATTGTAGAGCCTACCCGGGTTTTTAGGGATTTCTCTCCTTAAGAAAGTACAAGCAGCCCCGGCTAAAGACAACAAACTACGAGCTAAGCCCCATCGACTGGGTAGTGTAGTTGCACGGATAAATCATTCTGGTAAAGGTGTAGAATATCTCTTCTCTTTCTCTTTCTCAACCTCCCTATTTCTCCTCTTCATATTTTCTTGAGCAAAAAATCCACTCGAAAACGATGCCTCGTTCCAAGGGTTTTATTTTGAAAACATTGTAGTAGGGGTAAAACGCAAAATAGTTTTATCATAAAAAACGGTAGTTTCCAAAGAGAGGAGATGTTAATCATCCCAACCTAGATCAAAAGGGTAAAAGTGGTTTTCAATAAGGGTAGGTGTCCTAATGGACACTCATTAATAACTTGGAGGGGCCAAGTTATGCGCGCGACATTTGTAAAGCAAAACAATGGAAGTAATAATGCATTTTATAAATGACATATAAAATAAGGGATAAAAGGAGTATGTCAAATATAAGCCTGCGCATAGCCGGTTTCAACGGTTTTTGGCTGGTTACTTAAACCAGGCCGCCCAACACGGTTTAAGGTGGGTTGGTTTACGCGGTTTCTATGGGTTACACCGTTTGCAGACACAATGATCAGCAGTGAAGGAATATGAGCTAGCTAGCTACGGCTACACGTTTGGGCATGTAGAAGTTGAGCAGCACGCCGTCGCTGCTGCTGCGGAAGCTGCTCCTCCCGCTACCGCTACCTTGTCCCGGCGCCGCCTCGAGCAGCCCCGCCTCTCCGTCTTTCTTGCCGGCTGCTCGGCCTGCCTGCCAGACTCGGACAGCCCAGCCGGCTTTCCCAGCAAGCTCGGCTGGCTCGCCTCCTTCCTCTCTCTCAGCGGCGGCAGCGGAAGGGCCATGCCTGCGTTGCTAACCCCGGCGGTTTTCTCGACGAGGTCGGTGAGCAAGAGCTCGTACTCGGACTCGGGGAGGCCGTGCAGCATCTCCTCACGCCTCCGCGCGATCTCCAGCCGTAGCAGCCGGGCATGCTCCCTGGAGCCAGCCGGAACCTCTGCACCCTGCCGCGACATCTAGTTAAGCGTAGAACAGAGAAGACAAACCCGACGGCGTAGTCGGCCGAGTTGACCGCGAACACGGCGATGCTGGTCACGATGACTCGGTGAGCCCACCACATAGTCGTGTGTCGAAAACCAGTCGACGCCGGTGGACATGGTCGGCACGAGCTCGAGCTCTGGGAGTAGGAGCCTCGCCCCAGCTTAGCGACGAACTCCAAGAAGAGCGGCTGCATCAATAGCAAACAAATGCCTATGCCTCTAGTGAGAGACATCGCGGAGGTAGGTAGACACGGTTTCAACGGTTTCAATCTGGTGGAACTGGTGACACCATGCAAAACCAACCTGCGGTGCGGTGTGGGTTGGTTCAGCAGTTTAGACGGGTTGAAACCGACTCATGCACAGGTTTAGTCAAATATATGATTTCTGGAATGGTAGCTTGCCTTTGACCAGCGAGATGTTCCTTGACTTCCTTATAATACTAGAATACCACAATAATAATAATAATAATAATCTGGTTGCTTCCTTCTTCTTGGCGTCACATAAACACAACTATCGCCGTTATTGAACATACATGCAAACAGACAACACTAAATTCAATACAGTGCAATACAAGCATCAAAACATACAAAAACAAACAATGTTACAAAATATTATGGTTTGGGGATAATGGATTTTAAGGACTGAGAGATGCCTTGGAACCATTTGAAGGATTTCTATGTGGTCTATAGTGTAGAGATTAGCTAGAAGAGGATTTTTAGCCCAAGTCCATCTTATGTATGATATCAATATAAAAAATGATATCATCAGAAAGTTATTGATAAAATGAGGCCAACAAAAGTGGTTTCACTATTTTATCAATTACCATTGATTTATAATGGATTTTCTAGTGAATAAAACTATAGTTTTAGTAAATAAATCACCAAAAAATTTGTAGGTCCAAAAATTATTTCTTGGATGGTTAGGTATATTTTAATGGACTGATTCACTGGGTGTTGGGTATCATCTTAAAATATTTATCAGAATGCTCTTAGGAAATTCCCAAATCAGAACTGGAGAGTTTTTGTCTTTTTAACCAGAATTAATCTATAATAGCTTTTGGTGGGATTCCAAAGACACATGTTAGTATTTATAATACCTTTATGTAGAAATTTGTGTCACCCTTTTTTGATTTACAGAACTATTGAGGTGATTTTATTAGTGAATAATCCATTCATAGAATTTTTTAATTCACCAAAATTCCATCAGGGCTTAATAAATTCTGGGCTACTCAGTTTTGAATGACATTGTTACGAATGTGTCCTGGGTGTTGGAATTAGGTCAATAACCATTTTTGTTTGGTCTGGAGAATTTTGTAAAGTCAGAATTTCCTTGTTTTAGATATTTTTACTATGGGCAATCTAAGAAGCAATTTCATATGAGTCCAGGATGACATGAAAGGTATCATTTATACCTTTTAGTACAAGCAGGGTTTACATCAGTTGGAGTTGTGAAACTTACAGAAAGGATTTATTAGCTAAAGGATTACATTTAGGTATTGGATTTATTAGAATTAATCTGGATAGTATTTGGCTCAACCAAGAGTACGTAATGTTAGGGAAGGTACTATAGGTTAGTATAGAATTTAGATCTAGCCACTGACTGGCCTTTTTCATTTTTCTTGAGATTTAATCCTAGCAGCTATTTCTCTGATGTAAAAACAAAGAATAGAAACAAAAGGGAAAGGGTTGTCGTGGGCTAGATCTTGAGGGATATGGGCCGCACAGGGGCCATTTTCGCCCACCCGGAAGGCTATGCCCACAAGGCGACTAGAAGTCCGGTGAGGTAGGTTGGGGCGGCAACGTACCAGATACGTAGATCTAGACCGTGGCTAGAGAAGCTCTAGGGTGCATGCATGCCAGCGGGGACTGACCGGGACAGGTTCTGGCGCTGGTCCAGCTCGGTAAGGATTGCATGCAGGGCGTCATGTACTCGCATGGTTGAGGTTCACCGAGGGAAACACCATACGGGAAAGCATGGCCAGCAGCCTCTCCAGCGGGCCTATGGAAGAAAGAAAAGGCATGGGGTGGTAGGTCGGAGAGAGTAGAGCTCAGGGAAGTAGAGGAACGGAGCAGGGGTTGCAGGGTTCCATGGTCACCATGCTCTCAAGCTTGCATATCCGAGCGAGCGTCTTCTCCTACTCGAAATTGCAGAGCAGGAAGAGAGGGCTTGGCCTGTTGGGGGAGGTAAGTGAGACGGTGTGGGGGAAAATGAGTGGAAGGGGGAATGGCTGGCTGGATCAGGTCCTTATAAACCAAAGGGGAAAACATGGGATGGACTAGGTACATGGAGAGGAAATGGGAGGGGTAGAAACCAGGGGAAGTTGCGATGGGAAAGGGTAAGTGGTTTCTGGTGGAGTGGTATGGCACGGGGAGGAGGATCGCTGCTGTGTTTTAAAGAGGGAAGGGATAATGCATTGGGTGTTGTTTTGCACACATAAAAGCATAAAGGGAAAAGAGAGGGGACATGCTATAGTGCAACTACAGTGCTAGTCGACCAGAGGTGATGGGAGTGATGTGAAAACTAGCTCGACCAAGCTTGGTGATGGTTGATCTTGGTTTACTCAATATTTGCTAAGTTGTGCCAAAATTGATCAAAAGAGTGGTTGTGAAGGAATTTTAATAGTTTGCATTGGGAAATGTGGGAATATGGTACTGGTAGATGGATAGGGTCAAAGTACATCCCTATTATTTATTTGAGATTTTTCTATAGATTATTAGTCCTCTTAAATCCATTTATTCAAAAAGTGCGGAAGTAGTTTCTAGAACCTCATTTGATTTTTTTTACGTTGGACAATTGTGGTTTCTGATGTGTGATGGTCCTAAATACCATATCACACATTGGATAATTTTATTGGAATTTATTTAGATATAAAAGTATTTTTAAGCAATTATTTCTCGTTTCTACCATTTAAGAAAAAGGGTAAAACGAATTAATAAAGAATCCCAAAAATATTTATTTTTGAGTTGATAAGATGTGATATGATATATAGGCATAAAGTGTTCCTTGAGTTAGGCAAGTGATTTGGAGAAAAACAAACTTGACTTTATAGAGAAGGTTTTGATGATTTCATAAATGGGGGTATTTAAATAGTTTTAGGATCCAAATAATTATGGAAATTATTTGGCAAAGAAATATATCCAAGGTATATGATGTATACTTGAAGTATATATCATTTGCAACCTTGGGTAGTGCAAGAAAATATGGATTTTGAAATAAGGCAAGCATTTGAGGATCTAGGGCATTGATATTTTTATACCTCCTGAACATGGTTCGATCGGTGAGCTCAGATCTCACCTTGGTACAAGGGATAGATGGATAGTTATACCAAATTGTATAGATGATCATGATACCAAGAGTTGGGCTTGGTTTTATTTGAGGTGATCTAGAAGTGATGGCGAACTTTGTTGGAAGTAAGGCTGCCATAAAAGATGCATCAGGAAGCCTCATAAACCATGTGGTTTTAGGAAGCACAAAGCTCCAATTGTAACAAGTGAAGAGGGTATTGATATACCATGGTTAGTAAATCATAACAATGCAAATAGTTGGTCCAAATAAGGTGGCATATGGATGTGAGCTTTTGTCAAAGTAGGCGAGATGATAAGATTTGCGGAAAAGATTACTATCTTGACAACGAAACTATCATGGATGAGTGGGAAAAAGAATGGCTTAGACAAGGTAAAGAGTGGTATTTTTTATTACTAAAGTTGTAATACAAGATGGTTCAGGTACATTCTGTAAAATGCAATCTTATTGGGAAAGGTGGAGTTCCAAAGATTGAATCTAGCTAAGGATTCCAGACTTAGCCAAATTGGCAGATTTGGGGATTTGGACTAGTATGTAAAAGGGAAACATTTGGAGAAGATGCAAGGGTTTATTATTATCATCAAGTGGTTAATATTGAAGGATAGCTTGTATAGAGGATATTCATGCTTTTATTTGGTATTTGATGAGTTGAATGGTAATACATAGGATTAGCTTAGGATTGATCTGGTTGAGTAGATTAGGTGGTCACTTGAAAGGTTTAGGATAGATACATCTTAGGAGGCTTGGTTTAAGATTTGGGGATCTTAACCTTGTTGTGATCCTAGGTTATTAGATACTAGATTATCTCACTCTAGTTCCTAAGCAAACAAAGCAATCAGCAGATAAAAGCAATCAGCAGATAAAAGCAAAACATCAGAAAGCAGGTCAAGGCAATTCATCTTGCCCAATTATCCAGCTACTACTAAGGTTATCATCAAGCCTAGCTTTAGGTAAGCATGGGTGTTTGGAAGAGGTTCTGGTTTGAAGTAAGATAAGGTCCTCTTGGTATTTTCACCAAGATTGGAATGAAAAGGTTTAGGTAAAGGTTTTGGAAAACCTAGAGATAAGATTAGTTGAATGGTCTGTCTTGAAAACATAAGGAGATTATATGTAGGTCTGCATAGTTTTGTTAGATAGAAACTAATAAAATATTTTGTTGGGTCAAATTCATATTGGATCAAGTTTCAAGTGCCGGAACATTTGAGAATATGAAAGATGAGCCAAGACATCTCTTTTGTAATATAGTTTTTGTCAACTAGTGTTGAGGTAGGGAGTGTATCATCTAATACACAATCAGTGGCATACGCACAAGCAACAATCAACAAACATTGTAACACTTAACAAGAAAAAGTTTTTGTTCCACCTTATTTTTGCCTTTTTTATGAGAAATCAGGGTTGCAGAAATTGGGATGTTATATCGAGGGTTTATATCGAACTCTCCGGGAATTGGTTATGGAAGGGTATTTGTCATCTCCTCTTCAAGCAACCTGTAAGGTACAATATTTTTTTCTTGTGTCCCCAACTCTACCAAGTGGTTGTAAAGCACAAGGTTTCATATTAGTAATATGAAATAAAATATAATATAAAATGAAGTAAATAAAGTAAAGTAATGCAAACTAGATGATATGGAAGATAATAGAGTTGTTTTTGGGTTTGTATGAGTGATTGCAAGTACATAAAGTATTTTTGTATTTTCGAAATATTATATTGCAGGTAATATAAAAGATAGTAGATGAAATGGAAAGGTGTTTCTTATGATAAAAATCAGACTGGGGTTCATGGCTTCACTTGTCTACTCTCTTTTTAAGTTTTAGTGATCACAAAACAATTCATCAATGATAAAGATTCATGGAACTTCTATATGTGTTTGATAAAGGAATCAATATGGGCATCACGTTTGTAACATCCCAAAAATACTAAACTTAAATCATCAAATTAGGTTAACAAAAACTTTGTTAAATAAAATTATGAATGCATGCATATGAGTATGCATTGAAATTGAAATTCTTTTGAACCACCTTGTTTGTGTGTTTCCTTGCTTGTAAAATGTTTCTTAGGTGAAATAAACATCATATAAAACATTTCCCACACTTTTCCTAAAGACAAGTAAATCAAAACAAATAAAATAAAGGAATCGTCATTTTGACCAATTTAACTCCCATGCCTACTTTGGCTGCCTCAAACTTTCAGAACCTAACAGAAACCTTTCTGGATCTTTGCACCCCTTGAACGTACTCATAACAAAGTATCAAGACCCACTTTGTGATCATCCAGAAACTTTAAAATGCATAGTTAAATGACAATTCAAAATTGAATCTTTATCATATGAGAAGATCCCACTTTTTCAAAAACCACTCAAACAAGCTCAACTTTCAAAACCCAACCATCTGCAGACTCACCAGCACCAATCCAGCACACCCACCAAAAATCTTTTCAAAATTCAAAACTTGATTTCATGCGGCCATTTCATCAAACAGGTTGCAGACACAAATCATACAAAATCTAAACACTATTGTGAGCAGTGATTCTTGCCTAACTGGTTCCCTCTCTAGCTCACAACCAGCTCAGTAGATCATATAGCAAGATTAACTAAGCACTAGCACCACTGTGAGCTTGGCATTACCATCAATGGTGAACAGCTGAAGCCAACCTTGTCACCCCCATGTCGACAGCATGCTAGGAGGAGAAGCAAGCCTAGCCAGCATGTCTGGGAGGCAGCCCACCGTCCACCGCCACTCCCTGTCCACCGCTCGAACCTTGCCAACCACTGGACCACATGCACAGACCGCGCCCAGACCGCCAGCGACCATGCCGAGCGTGCGCTAGAGCGCCACCCTCGACCGAAGCCCACAGACCGCGCGCCGCCCTCGCCGCGTGCATACACAATCCCCACCGACCCAGGAGACCGCCAGACATCCCCGTTCGCCGCCCGTGGCCGACCACCGCCGTCGTCGAAGACGCCGCCTACGCGCCTGAGCGTCGCATGTTCCAGACCAAGCCACACCGCCCCATGCCTCGAAACCATGTCGTTGAGCATCGCCAGGGAACACCGCACCGTCCCCTACCTTCGCCCATGCCAATAGCCGTCTGTACCATCGCCCCCGACGAGCTCACCGTGCGCCCCGACGGTCCCCTCGCTCGACTATAAATAGAAGACTCCCCCGCTCGAATTCTTCACACCATTCTACTCCCCTCTCCTCACTGATCGTGCCACACCGTTCTCGGAGCAAGGCGAGCACCACCCCGTCGGAATTTCACCGGAGCCCGCCGCCTCTGGAGAATAAGGGCGCCATCGATTTCGTCCACACCAGGAGCAGCCGCGACCACCCCTGAGTTCGTCGTCGTCGACTTTGTTGTTCGCCCGCCTCGCCGACCCTCGCCAGCACCCCGGTGAGCCCCCATCAACCTCCACTAGCCGCGCTAGTTTTCTTTCTCGCCGGTGTTGCCCAACGTCGACGATGACTCCCAGCCGTTGGATTAGAATCAGATCAAACGACCCACGTTGCCCCGTACCGCTTCGCACCCCCTGTCTCACTGACAAGTTGGGACACCCACTTAAGCAGCCCGCGGAGGCACTGCACTTAGCAGGCCGGCCCGTTAACCTTTCCCGCGCAGCCCAGTTATTTGAATTAAACCTTTTCTATTTTATTTCAAACTCACTTCTATACCCAACTTCAAAAATTAACACAGATCTACTCAGTGCACCAAATTGAATGAAACCAATTTTGTTAGAAAGGTCTGGGAATGCTGAATCCAAGCCCGTTGGATTCAAGTTATTTGGATATATGGATCACCCGTGGTAAAAATAACAAGGCAGAAGCTTTTCTGCATTCAAACATTTTTTAAATTTAAACCAGAATAGATTTTGAGTTGATTCCAACTCTCAAAAATCACATTTAACCATACCTTTCAGAATATATAAAAATATATAGGTTTACTTGCAGAAATAATGTTCAAGTAATAAAAGAATGCCCATAGTCATTTCTAGTCACTTTATTTAATTAAAGTAAAAAGGTAAAACCTTATTAAATTGTGACACCACTTTAAATCATATTCTCATGGACTAAAATATGTGGTGATGACATATGTCAACATGATCCCATGTTTGGTTTGGAGAATATTAAATATTAAGTAGTTTTTCAATGAGTAGAAAGTACTTTTCTAAAATTAAAAAGAATTAAACCAAGCCTTAACCTTGTAATGTAGAGATGATGTTAGATCATCTATAGGACCCTTGTGTATGATGATTGAAAGTAGCTAAGTATTGTTTGGTGATTGTGTACCTCGTATTTATTCATAGACGCTAGTACCGACCAAGGATACGAGGAGGAAGGAGGATACTACGAGGAAGAAGCCGAGGAGAACTTCAACCACTGCTCTGCACAAGGCAAGATTTACTAATCAAGTTTACCAATGCAAGCCAATACCTGCAAGCTAACACTTGCAATTTAGCAAGCTTATACTGATATTGATGCAAGCTAACTCTTGCAAGATACCCTACTGATGCCACAAACCACTACTTGTTACTATGCCCACTATATGCCTTAAGCATATGTGATCATACCCACTTGATTAAACCAATCCTAGTTTTACTTGCAAGCTTCTTACTTTATTTCTTTATCAAAGCTCTTACTTAGAGTTTACTTAAGAGATTGGTAGATACTAGAAAGATATGTGAAGGTTGCATAAAGAGCATAAAATTTGGCCTAAGTTAGAAACCTTGATATCATCCTAAGATATAAGGTGTACTTAGTTGAAACTCCACTAGTTTACCACCCCTCATTATTGCTTACCCCCACCTGTAGATGCTAGTGCTAAGCATAAAACTTGATCAACTTTAGATGGGAATACTTGATGGAAAACTGGTTATGAAAACCTTGGAATGATGGATCATTCTATTGAAATGTTTTGGACATGTGTTTCCAAACACCTGATGATTTTGGTGATGAAAATGTTGAGGCATGAGCCTTAGCCCTTTATAAAACTGATGGTTGTCTGGATGCGATACCATTCCAATTTTATCGTACAACCACAATACCCAAAGATTGGGTAGGGCTTGATTGGAAACTTATATACCTTAGTATTAGTTCCCTCACGGCCAAGGTCTGAGCTGAGGCTACCTTGTAAGATTGTCCACCTGTGCAGTACCCAAGATGACAGTTGGTCATGGTTGGGAGGCCAAACTCACAGGAGAGGTGCTTGTACTAGGGCGTGTAATTGAAAGGTTAGGATTGATTATCCGCATACTGAGTATGGTGAATTCAGGATTTGTTCCTGACGGATGTATAGAATGTTGTGGTGAAAGTGTATAATCTCTGCAGAGTGTCAAACTATTCGAATAGTCGTGTCCGCGGTTATGGACAGTTGGAGTGGCCATACTGTTCTCCCGTCAGACTTTGCAAAAATTACTTGTGAAATGAATTGAGACTTTGACTTGACCACAACAGAGTTGTGACATGAGTTACAAGATCCCACTTAGGAGTTATAAAATTGTGATTAGCTTTGGAACTTCGTAGAGATAAATCTGGCTTTTGCAAAACAACCCTAGATCCTAGTGTCCTATTATCCAAAAACCCCTTTACTTGTTAGTACTAGTTTGCGAGTACTTAAAGAGTACTCATGGCTTTGTCCCTGGCTATTCCCATGGCCAGACTATGAAGAAGAGTACCTGGAAGATGGACCCCAGGAAGGTTACGACAACTAGGATCATCTCCCATCGTCAGCATTTCCTGTGACCCCGAAGATGGAGCTTCACGCCATCTTTATTATTACGTATTCATTTGCTGATGTTGTATTAAGAACTGGATCATGAGATCCCTATTTGTGTAAGAACTTATGTACCGTTTATAATGGATGATGTACTATGGTATCCAATTCTGTTATGTCTCGCAAAAATGGTAATCCTGGGATTGCGATGTATGGCATAACAGGCATCTGGGATTAAAAATCCGGGTGTTGACAAGTTGGTATGAGATCCATCCTGACCATAGGAGACCCTAGTTAGACTGGACGTTTGAATCAAAAACTTAGTTTCAAAACCAAAGAAAACAAATATTTACAAAAACTTATTCTCATTCTTATCCCTTTGATCCTTTCATAAAAATTCATGTTCCTCAAAAACCCTTGCAAAATACCTAAAATTTTGACACACTTGATCACTCTGCTAACCTACTCATCCTCTATTCTTATAGATGGACGTGAAGTACAACAAGTTTTATCAGTTGGGGAATGGAGGAGACCTTATCTTTGAGAGGGATTTGGACCAGCTCTCAGAACTTCTGGAGCGTCCGCACCCCGAGTTCTTCGGATATCAACTCAATGATCAAGGAGGAGAAGATCTGCAGTGGCTAATTGTTGCAAGTCTCATAGGAAAGATTGAACCTCCCACTGCGGAAGGAATTAAGTTTACCTTAAGAGAGAACAACTGGCTCGATGGACTTGCCAGAGCAATGCAGGAACCTCTTTCCCGTCTGTGTGGGCAGAGCATCAATCAGATCAAGGGTACTCGCTTTGAGTTTTGCCCAAGGCGTGATGCTAATGGACAACCCCTAGAAGCCACATACCACCCCGAACTAAAGACCCAATTGGACCACCTTAGCTTCATGATGTACGATCGTCAGCAGGAGTTGGACAACTGCCGTGACTACTGCAACCACAAGTCTGCCATCATCAAGACGAAGGATCAGACCATCGCCATGCTAGCAAAGGATCACAAGTCTCGCCACCGTCAGCTCGACAAGAAGGAGCGCATCATTGCCCGTCTTCGCCACCGCATCTCATCTCTGGAAGATACCATCCACGAGAGAGACATGTAGTTGGAGGAAAGGGAGAAAGCCGAAGAGGATCTTCGTGGAGAGCCCTACTCCTATCTCAGCGATGACGATGATTTTCTAGAGGATCAAGCTATGGACTTCCTGGATAAGTTTGTCGTCGTTTTCATTGATGACATTCTAATTTACTCCAAATCGGAAGAAGAACATGAGCTACACCTAAGGACCAATCTTGGAACCCTTAGAGAGCATCAGTTGTATGCCAAGTTTAGCAAGTGTGAATTGTGGTTACAGGAGGTAGGATTCCTCGGTCACATTGTATCAGCCGGAGGAATTGCCGTTGACCCTGCCAAAGTGAAAGATGTAGAAGATTGGCAAGCCCCAACCACTCAAACCCAAGTTCGTGCATTTCTCGGATTGGCGGGATATTACCGCAAATTCGTAGAAGGATTCTCTAGTATAGCCAGACCCATGACCCAATTGCTGAAGAAGGACAAGAAGTTTGAATGGACCGACAAGTGTGAAGCGAGTTTTCAAGAACTCAAGAGGAGATTGATTTCAGCCCCAATCTTGATCATGCCGGATATCTCGAAGCCCTTCGATGTGTATTGTGACACATCCAAGATCGGTCTCGGATGTGTGCTAATGCAAGAAGGCAAAGTTATATCTTATCTATCTCGACAACTGAAGCAACATGAGCAAAATTACCCAACCCATGACCTCGAACTCGCAGCCGTAGTTCTAGCCCTGAAAACATGGAGACATTACCTAATGGGAAACCGTTGTGAGATTTATTTGGATCACAAGAGTCTGAAGTATATCTTCACTCAGAAGGAGCTGAATATGAGGCGGAGAAGATGGATTGAGCTAATCATGGATTATGATCTGGACATTCACTATCACCCTGGTAAAGCCAACGTAGTAGCAGATGCCCTTAGCAGATTGTCGTGCTGCTTGAACTCCATGATTTTGAAGGAGCAACCAAGTTTGCACAAAGAGATGGAAGATTTTTGAATGGAATTAGTAAGTGAAGGATTTTTCGATAGCATAGAACTCCAGCCCACTTTGATCAGTCAGATTAAAGAGGCGCAGAAGGGAAATGCCAGTATTGACGGAATCAAGCGTTGTATCAGTACAGGCAAAGTACCTGGATTCACCGAGGACGAAGAAGGAGTGTTGTGGTACAAAGGACGCCTTTGTGTACTAGCAGATTCTGAGTTGAAAGAAGTTATCTTGAAGGAGGCTCATGATACTCTTTATTCTATCCATCCCGGAGGAACTAAGATGTATCAAGATTTGAAAGAGCAATTTTGGTGGCATAAGATGAAGAGAGAAATCGGAAGCTATATCGCCAAGTGTGATATATGTCAGCGAGTCAAAGAAGGACATCAAAGACCCGCTGGATTGTTGCAACCCTTGCATATTCCGAAATGGAAATGGGATTCCGTTGGGATGGACTTTATCACTGGACTGCCTACTTCTAGTAGGGGAAATGACTCTATCTAGGTCATAGTGGACAGATTGTCCAAAGTCGCCCATTTCTTGCCCGTCAAAACCACATATCAGAGTTCGAAACTAGCAGAGTTGTACATCGCTAGAATCGTTAGTTTGCACGGAGTCCCCAAGAACATCGTATCGGATCGAGGAACTCAGTTTACCTTGAGATTCTGGAAGAAAGTTCAAGAAGGTTTAGGAACCCGCTTAGATTTCAGTACCGTGTATCACCCTCAGACCGATGGACAAACGGAGCGAGTAAACCAAATACTCGAAGATATGCTTAGAGCATGTGTGTTAGAATATGGATCCAAGTGGGAAGACTGTCTGCCGTTTGCAGAATTTTCATACAACAACAGTTATCAAGCCAGTTTGCAAATGGCCCCATTTGAATTTATGTACGGAAGAAAGTGTCGCACCCCTTTGAAGTGGTTGGAAGTAGGAGAGAGTCAGATTTTTGGACCCGGCATCCTACGAGAAGCAGAAGAGAAGGTTCACAAGATTCGTGAGCACCTCAAGACCGCCCAATCCAGACAGAAGAGTTACACCGACAAGAGACGTCGCGACCTCGCCTTCAACATAGGAGATTTTGTTTATCTGAAAGTGTCGCCATTGAAGGGAATGCAGCGTTTCCAACTCAAAGGAAAGTTAGGCCCAGATATATCGGACCTTTCAAGATTCTGAACCGTCGAGGAGAAGTGTCGTACCAATTGGAACTACCCGAAGAGATGTCAGCCGTGCACAATGTGTTCCATATCTCATTACTTCGCAAGTATCTCGAAGTCCCCAAGAAGACTGAAGTGTTCAAAAATATCGATCACCGGACCATAGAGATCAACGATGACCTGACCTATCCCGAAGTACCCATCCGTATTTTGGAAGAAGCATTTCGAACTACCCGAACCCGGAGCATCAAGTTTCTCAAGTTTCAGTGGAGCAACCACACAAAAGAGGAAGCTACCTGGGAGCGCGAAGATCACATCAGGACAGAGTTTCCCGATCTCTTCAAATCCTAGGTAATATTTTCGTCCTTTTCAAATCTCGGGACGAGATTTTATTTAAGGGGGGGAGGTTTGTAACATCCCAAAAATACTAAACTTAAATCATCAAACTCTAATCATCAAAATTAGGGTTAACAAAAACTTTGTTTAATAAAATTATGAATGCATCCATATGAGTATGCATTGAAATTGAAATTCTTTTGAACCACCTTGTTTGTGTGTTTCCTTGCTTGTAAAATGTTTCTTAGGTGAAATAAACATCATCTAAAACATTTCCCACACTTTTCCTAAAGACAAGTGAATCAAAACAAATAAAATAAAGGAATGGTCATTTTGACCAATTTAACTCCCATGCCTACTTTGGCTGCCTCAAACTTTCAGAACCTAACAGAAACCTTTCTGGATCTTTGCACCCCTTGAATGTACTCATAACAAAGTATCAAGGCCCACTTTGTGATCATCCAAAAACTTTCAAATGCATAGTTAATTGACAATTCAAAATTGAATCTTTATCATATGAGAAGATCCCACTTTTTCAAAAACCACTCAAACAAGCTAAACTTTCAAAACCCAAGCATCTGCAGACTCACCAGCACCAATCCAGCACACCCACCAAAAATATTTTCAAAATTCAAAACTTGATTTCATGCGGCCATTTCATCAAACAGGTTGCAGACACAAATCATACAAAATATAAACACTATTGTGACCAGTGATTCTTGCCTAACTGGTTCCCTCTCTAGCTCACAACCAGCTCAGTAGATCATCTAGCAAGATTAACTAAGCACTAGCACCACTGTGAGCTTGGCATTACCATCAATTGTGAACAACCAAAGCCAACCTTGTCACCCCCATGTCGACAGCACGCTCGGAGGAGAAGCAAGCCTAGCCAGCATGTCTGGGAGGCAGCCCACCGTCCACCGCCACTCCCTGTCCACCGCTCGAACCTTGCCAACCAATGGACCACACGCACAGACCGCGCCCAGACCGCTAGCGACCATGCCGAGCGTACGCCAGAGTGCCACCCTCGACCGAAGCCCACAGACCGCGCGCCGCCCTCGCCGCGTGCATACACAATCCCCACCGACCCAGGAGACCACCAGACATCCCCGTTCACGCCCTGGCGACGCATAGCCATCGCCGTCAAAGACGCCGCCTCTGCCGCGCAGAGCGTCGCATGTTCCAGACCAAGCCACACCGCCCCATGCCTCGAAACCATGTCATTGAGCATCGACAGGGAACACCGCACCGTCCCCTACCTTCGCCCATGCCAATAGTCGTCTGTACCATCGCCCCCGACGAGCTCACCGTGCGCCCCGACGGTCCCCTCGCTCGACTATAAATAGAGGACTCCCCCGCTCGAATTATTCACACCATTCTACTCCCCTCTCCTCACTGATCGTGCCACACCGTTCCCAGAGCAAGGCGAGCAGCACCCCGTCGGAATTTCACCGGAGCCTGCCGCCTCTGCAGAAGAAGGGCGCCATCGATTTCGTCCACCCCAGGGGCTGCCGCGACCACCCCTGAGTTCGCCGTCGTCGACTTTTTCGTTCGCCCGCCTCGCCGACCCTCGCCAGCACCCCGGTGAGCCCCCAGCAACCCCCACTGGCCGCGCTAGGTTTCTTTCTCGCCGGCGTTGCCCAACGTCGACGATGACTCCCAGCCGTTGGATTAGAATCAGATCGAACGACCCACGTTGCCCCGTACCGCTTCGCACCCCCTGTCTCACTGACGAGTGGGGACACCCACTTAAGCAGCCCGTGGAGGCACTGCGCTTAGCAGGCCGGCCCGTTAACCTTTCCCGCGCAGCCCAGTTATTTGAATTAAACCTTTTCTATTTTATTTCAAACTCACTTATGTACCCAACTTCAAAAATCAACACAGATCGATTATGTGCACCAAATTGAATGAAACCAATTTTGTTAGAAAGGTATGGGAATGCTGAATCCAAGCCCGTTGGATTCAAGTCATTTGGATCTATAGATCACCCGTGGTAAAAATAACAAGGCAGAAGCTTTTATGCATTCAAACATTTTTCAAATTTAAACCAGAATAGCTTTTGAGTTGATTCCAACTCTCAAAAATCACATTTAACCATACCTTTCAGAATATATAAAAATATATAGGTTTACTTGCAGAAATATTGTTCAAGTAATAAAAGAATGCCCATAGTCATTTCTAGTCACTTTATTTAATTAAAGTAAAAAGGTAAAACCTTATTAAATTGTGACACCACTTTAAATCATATTCCCATGGACTAAAATATGTGGTGATGACATGTGTCGACATGATCCCATGTTTGGTTTGGAGAATATTAAATCTTAAGTAGTTTTTCAATGAGTAGAAATTACTTTTCTAAAATTAAAAAGAATTAAACCAAGCCTTAACCTTGTAATATAGAGATGATGTTAGATCATCTATAGGACCCTTGTGTGTGATGATTTCAAGTAGCTAAGTATTGTTTGGTGATTGTGTACCTCGTATTTATTCATAGACGCTAGTACTGATCAAGGATACGAGGAGGAAGAAGGATACTACGAGGAAGAAGCCGAGGAGAACTTCAACCACTGCTCTGCACAAGGCAAGCTTTACTATCAAGTTGACCAATGCAAGCCAATACCTGCAAGCTAACACTTGAAATTTAGCAAGCTTATACTGATATTGATGCAAGCTAACTCTTGCAAGATACCCTACTGATGCCACAAACCACTACTTGTTACTATGCCCACTATATGCCTTAAGCATATGTGATCATACCCACTTGATTAAACCAATCCTAGTTTTACTTGCAAGCTTCTTACTTTATTTCTTTATCAAAGCTCTTACTTAGAGTTTACTTAAGAGATTGGTAGCTACTAGAAAGATATGTGAAGGTGGCATAAAGAGCATAAAATTTGTCCTAAGTTAGAAACCTTGATATCATCCTAAGATATAAGGTGTACTTAGTTGAAACTCCCCTAGTTTACCACCACTCATTATTGCTTACCCCTACATGTAGATGCTAGTGTTAAGCATAAAACTTGATCAACTTTAGATGGGAATACTTGATGGAAAACTGGTTATGAAAACCTTGGAATGATGGATCATTCTATTGAAATGTTTTGGACATGTGTTTCCAAACACCCGATGATTTTGGTGATGAAAATGTTGAGGCATGAGCCTTAGCCCTTTATAAAACTGATGGTTGTCTGGATGCGATACCATTCCAATTTTATCGTACAACCACAATACCGGAAGATTGGGTAGGGCTTGACTGGAAACTTATATACCTTAGTATTAGTTCCCGCACGGCCAAGGTCTGAGCTGAGGCTACCTTGTGAAGATTGTCCACCTGTGCAGTACCCAAGATGACAGTTGGTCATGGTTGGGAGGCCAAACTCACAGGAGAGGTGCTTGTACTAGGGCGTGTAATTGAAAGGTTAGGATTGATTATCCGCATATTGAGTATGGTGAATTCAGGATTTGTTCCTGACGGATGTATAGAATGTTGTGGTGAAAGTGTACAATCTCTGCAGAGTGTCAAATTATTCGAATATCCGTGTCCGCGGTTATAGACAGTTGGAGTGGCCATACAGTTCCCCGTCAGACTTTTCAAAAATGACTTGTGAAATGAATTGATACTTTGACTTGACCACAACAGAGTTGTGACATGAGTTACAAGATCCCACTTAGGAGTTATAAAATTGTGATTAGCTTTGGAACTTCGTAGAGATAAATCTGGCTTTTGCAAAACAACCCTAGAACCTAGTGTCCTATTATCCAAAAAACCCTTTACTTGTTAGTACTAGTTTGCGAGTACTTAAAGAGTACTCATGGCTTTGTCCCTGGCTATTCCCATGGCCAGACTATGAAGAAGAGTACCTGGAAGATGGACCCCAGAAAGGTTACAACAACTAGGATCATCTCCCATCGTCAAGATTGCTCAGGACCTCAAGATGGAGCTTCGCCCATGCTACCGTTATTATTACGTATTTCGCTGCCTGATGTTGTATTAAGAACTGGATCATGAGATCCCTATTTGTGTAAGAACTTATGTACCGTTTATAATGGATGATCTACTATGGTATCCAATTCTGTTATGTCTCGCAAAAATGGTAATCCTGGGATTGCGATGTATGGCATAACAGGCATCTGGGATTAAAAATCCGGGTGTTGACAACGTTCTAACATAGAGATGAAATAAATCTCTCCTATATTCCTGAAGAAAGGGAAACTCCATGTAATCTTGAATTAAGAACAAATCAGAATATATTTTAAGTAATATAACATAATTTTTGAAATAAAAATATGCTACCTTGATCTAACAAGATTATCACACTATCACGTGATAACTATAGCAAATGCTTTCACTTTATCACTATGAGGCATCAAAAGAAAGGTAAAAACCAAAGTAGATCTTGAATATTGTTTGTCACAATTCAATCTCTACCACCATGCTACTCCATCTAATACACTCTTCTCCCCATACAAGTTCTTGCATACAACTTGGATCAAAACAAGAAATTAAAAACGGGGTGCATGATATGCATATATTAATACATCTTACACAAAATAGATTCCAATCTCAAATCATAGAACAAAGATACACCATATAGGAATTAGAAATATGACCATAATCATGTAGGGAAGCGCATATGGTACTAGATCTATGAAGAACAAGAGAGAAATAGATCAAGCCACTGCGGTAAACCCATAGTCCGGAGGTGGACTACTCCCTCCTCATCATGTTGGAGAGGGTGTAGATCTCACCGAAGGTGGCTCCTACGGAGTTTCCCCCTCCATTCTTCTCTAGATCTGACTATGTTTGATGGTGTTTTCGTATTTAGTGTGCTCCATCTCCAGGACTCCAGGGCGATCCTTATATAGGGATTTTTAGGTCAAGAGAACTCTGTGGGCGAAAGAATCAAGGCGATCGGACGGCCGAGGAGGGAGATAACATAGGTGGCATGCCCACATGGGCTGGGTGCGCCACTCAGGCTAAGTTGGGCCTCCTGGCCCTCCATGTGGAGTTCTTGTGCTCCAGATGATTCTCGTGGATAAATAATAGCATTCCCAAAAGTGCAGGTCCATTAGACTTCATATAGGTCCTTAAACATCAAAAACATTAAAAATAGTTTTTTTGCCCTCCTGGGTTATAGCCAAAATAAAGGGGATCTTTGGTAAATCCCCAAAAATCAATATAAAGCATAGATATAACATTATATATGATGCAAATATGTGGGAAAACATGTTAACAAACTATAAAGTTCATGTATGCATTTTACATGCATCAACATCCCCATGTTTAATTGTAGCATCCCAATTCTCTAACAATTGTAATGCTACTTGCATAGTCTATATAGTGATACTTCATACATATAATTCTTGCATTGCATCATCATTATATCATGCTCATATCACCATTCCACATTGCATTTGAGCATTGTAACATCCCAAAAAATATTAATTTATAATCAACCAAAATTGGGTTAAGAAAAGCTTTTAATATTAAAACATTATATAAATGCATGTGTGTTATGAATGTGTATGAATGTTTGTAATTGCCATGTTTGTTGGTTGTAAATGATGAGAAATGGTTTAAAAATCAAAACCATATCATCTAGGCCAAATCCAAACCAGATCAAAACAAAAGAAAATCAATATATGAAGCATATGAACTAATGGTCATTTTTGCAAAAGTTAGCACCTATCTCACTTTGAGCATTTCTAGAAAATGATCTCGAATAGAAACAATTCCATTTATTTTCTCAACTTTCTAGACCAAGTAACATTGAACACAATGGAGCTTTCAAATCTTGGAGAAACCTTTCCAAATGCATTTGAGAGGCAATTCAAAATTGAATATATCTTATGGATCAAGATAGTCATTTTTTGAAAACCATCAACACCTTCACCACTTAGCAAACCCTTACACCCAGAGACTACGAAGCTTATGACCAGCACACCCACCAAAAATAATTTGAAAATTTGGAAGTTTAGTTCTTACGGCCATTTAATCAAACACTTGGTGATCACAGTACAACCCTACCAACTATTCATTGTTTTGATCAACCTTGTGATCATCTTTGTGACCTCACCGAGCCTCCACAACGTGCCATTAACTCTCCCAGTACCATCCTGTGCAAGTGAGCTCATATCACTCGCCATTGTGACCAGTAGAAATGGTACCCGAGCTCACCCATGTCACCCCGACGTGGACACACTGCCACACGCCAAGCCACCCTCGCCCACGATGTCTAGGAGGTAGCCGTGACCTCACCGCCCCTTCATGTGCATGCCTCAACCAACGACCACCCACAGAGACGCCAGCACAGTCGTGCCCATTTAACACTCGACCATGCCGATCGCCGCGCCAGAGCGCCGAGGAATCCCACGCGAACACGTCGCCCCTCGCTCTCTCCTTGCGCCAATAAGTTCGCCACGATGCTAGCAATCCCCCAAACACGATCGTTTGACCCCGCATGCACCGTGACCACCGTACGTCGTGACGAACACCGACGGTACCGCCGCAAAGCATGGACGTTCTAGAATGATGGATACCGCTCCTCGCTGTGCCACTGTGCGCATGACGACCGCCCTGAAGCACCGCGTCGACCTACGTCCTCCGCCATGCCGATAGCTTCCTATAACAATGTCCCCGACGAGCCCGAGCCATGCCGCCGTGCCCCCTCTCACGTAGAAATCTCTCTGACCCGTCCCTGGAGCAAGGTGATCACCACATCGCCGGAATTTCACCAGAGCCCGCTGCTGCAGTGAAGAAGACAAACCAGCACTAGGAGCCGCCCCAGGAGCTGCCGCAACCACTAGTCGAACCGACATCGTCTACTAGCTTGTTCGCCCACCTCATAGGACCTAGCTTGAGCCCTGGTAAGCCCACGATGACCCCCGCGGCAGCGCTAGGGTTAGCACCTCGCGTGCCCCGTGTGACGAAGACGACGACGTGGATCCGTCGATCGAGCTCTAATCGTGCGGTCTAGATTGAAGGATACTGCTTCGTGTTAGATGAGCCACTAACGTGTGGGACCAAACCTGGTGCAGCCCGCAACGCGCGCATCGCGTAGTTGGGTCAGCCCGGTAGTTTTCCTGCGCTTAGCCCACAGATTCAAACTTAGGTTTTTCTTTTATTTCAAAACCTATACTATAGGTAATTTGAAAATCAATTCAGAAATTGATACGCCCAATTTGCATCACCATTTTATATCATAGTTTACCTCTATTCATTGATATTTGTCTTATTACGAGGTATTACTTATGGCTTTTCATTTGTTTATGCATGTTGGATGATTCCTAGAGGATGGACTGCCGGAGTCTGGATTCTGATGGAAAAGAAGGAATTTTTGGTGCAATTTCATGAAGATCAAAAAAATACCAGAAAAATATGGAAACATATTATTTTACCAGAAGACGAAGGAAGCTAGAAGGAGGGACGGAGATGGGCCTCAGGGGGCCCACACCCCCTAGGCACGGTACCACCTGACCCGCGCCTAGGGAAGGTGTGGCCCACCTTCCCGGCCTCCAACTCCGCCCCTTCGCCTATATCTTTCCTAAAGAACCCTAACACCAAGGGAGAGACCGCAGATAGATTTTTGCCGCCTCTGGGGGCGAAAAACACCGACAGAGAAAGATCTCTCCGGCAGACAGATTCCTGCTAGGGGAATTCCTTCCAGGAGAGGGGAGACCGTCGCCATCAACACCGTCATCAAGCTAGGCTTCATCGAGATCATCATCATGATCTACACCATCATCTCCACCAGCACCATCATCACCACTCTGTCCCGCTATAACAATTGTGTTGGATATTGCTTTAGTTCTTAGGGGAAACATTCCCGGTGTTGATTACTATTGTAGTTGATGCTTGTGAGTGGAACCAGTGGATTATTGTTTATGTTCAGTTTGTTATCCATTACCATATCATCTTTGATCTTGATCCATATGTTGTCTTGTGAGTAGTTCGTTTAGTTCTTGACGACATGGGAGAAGTCAAGTTGTTAGTAGTGAATCTGTGATGAGTTATTATTCAATGGTTTAGTATTTAAGTTGTGGTGCTATTCTTCTAGTGGTGTCATGTGAACATCGACTACATGATACTTCACCATTTATGGGCCTAGGGAATGCATTGTGTTATTGGCTACTAATCGTGGGGTTGCCGGAGTGACAGAAACCTGAACCCCCATTAGGACACCTTTGCACAAGGTAGCGTAGGATCTCAGAGTTTAAGGTTGTGGTTAGATTTATATCTTAATTACTTTCCTGTAGTTCCGGATGTTTGCAGGGGGTTTATTACAAGTATGTATTAGTCCTAGGAAGGGCGGTATGTTAGCACAGGTTCACCCACACAACACTTACAAACACCAGAGAAGAGTACTCAGCTATGTGAATCAAAAACACTTGACATAATTCCCATGTGTCCTCAAGAACGTTTGGTCCTTATAAGTATTTCCACCGGCTTGTCCTTTGCTAAGAATGGATTGGGCCACTTCCTCCGTTTGTTTATTACCTTTGTTACTTGCTCCTTGTTTTGTTGCCTTGTAAAAAAACTACTAAAAATCCGTTTTCTAAGTATTCACAGGGATTTACTGCTCCATACCATTGTTCAGCACCTTCTGCTCCTCGTTGGGATCAACACTCCTATTTATCGAAAGTACTATGATACACCCCCTACACTTGTGGGTCATCAAGACTATTTTCTGGCGTCGTTGCCGGGGATTGAAGCGCTATTGAAGAATGGAACTGGTAAGGGAAACTTTCACCGTGAGTATTGCTCTTGTTACTGCTTGTTACTTTGTTTCCAATATTGATAACCCACTTGATTTTATGTTTGGGAAAAATACTACCACTGCTAGAGTAGTAGATGAACCACCTCCTGTTGAGATAGATCCTTTTAAGATACCTACAAGTATTATTAATCGTGTTATGGATAATTATTATTTTGGGGATGGAACCATCCATCCCTGTGATCACTTGCTTTTTATCCATGAATTATGCGGGTTGTTTAAGTATGCAGGTATCACAACTGAACAGGTGAAGAAGAAGTTACTCTCCATATCCTTGAAAGGGAGAGCTGAAGAATGGTATAAGCTGCTAAAGAATGGACAATCCATGGAATTGGAGGAGATGTCATCTCTCTTTTACTCTAAATTTTATCCTCCCGGTGAGATTCATAAGGATAGAAATCAACTTTTGGCCTCTTGATGGAGAGAGTACAACTCAAGCTTGGGGTAGATTGAAGTTACTAATGCTTAAATGTCCTATTCATGAACTCCCTAACAATATTATTCTCAATAACTTTTATGCTAGGCTTTCTCTTCATGATAAAGATTTACTAGATATGCTTCTTGTGCTGAATCATTCACACGTATGAAGGAAGAAGCTAAATGGGATCTTCTAGACCGTATTCAAGAGAACACTGAAGCTTGGGAGAATGACAAAGGAAGGAAGTCAGGTATAAACTATGATTATGATTGCATTAAATCTTTTATGGGAAATGATGACTTCCGTGATATTAGTAACGAGTTTGGTCTTGATCCTCAAGTTCTTGTAAACTGTTTAAATGCCTTTGCCTCTTATATTGAAATTCCCAAGAAAGAGTGGGACAAGTACCATGCTCCTTAGAAAGACATTGTCACCCATGTTCCTGCTAGCACAGAGGTTTGTACTGTTGATCCTATTTGCCTGAACCTTATGTTGAGAAAACCCCTTTTCCCTCCAAGGTAAGGGAGCACTTTATTATTGCTAATGTGGTTAGCAAAAGAGCAAAGAAAACTGTAGGGTCCGATGAGCTTATTGATATTGAGCCTATTGTAGCTATTGTGTAAGATCTTGTTACTAGAAATATAGAGGATGAGCATATTGTCTTCTGCGAAGACGCTACTAATATTGTTTCTCATCCTAAGAAAGTTAGAAAATATAGTGTCCATGTGCTTTATATTAAAATTGGTAGTCATAGCTATTATGGTTTATGTTATATTGGTGTTAGTTCCAGTGTTATTCCTTATGAGCTTTACAGGGAAATTATGCATGAGATTGGGCCTTGCGAGCTTGAGGACATTGATGTGGTTATTCACCTTGCTAATAGAGAGCAAGTTTGCCCCATTGGCATTGTAAGAGATGTGGAGCTCCTTTGTGGTAAGATTAAATATCCTGCTGATTTTCTAGTACTTGGTAAAGAAGCTAGTAAAACCTATCCTAATATCTTTGGTAGACCCTTTCTTAACACTTGTGGGGCTATCATAGATTGTAGGAAGGAAAAAGTTTTAACTAAGTTTGTTGGAGAGTCTTACGAATTTAATTTTTCCAAATTTGCCAAAACTCCTTATGAAAATAAACTGCTTGATGAGGATTTCAGGGTTGAACAAGTTTCTGCTATTTCTCTTGCTCCTAATAATGCCTTGCAGCAATTCATGGAAGATCATGAAAGTGATGCCTTCAAGAAGGAAAGAAATGAGATTGATGAGGCTTTCCTTCGTCAGCCTGAGCTACTTAAGCATAATTTATCTGTGGAAGATTTGGGTACCACACTACCACCTAAAGGGGACCCTGTTTTCGAATTAAAACCTTTACCTCATGATCTTAAATATGCTTATCTTGATGACAAAAAGATATATCCTGTTATTATTAGTTCTAAACTTTCAGGAAAGGAAGAAGAAAGGTTATTGGAGATATTGAAGAAACACCGAGGAGCTATGGGCTATACTCTTGATGATTTAAAGGGGATTTCTCCTACTATATATCAGCATGCTATTAATATAGAGCCTGATGCAAAACCAGTTGTTGAGCACCAACGTCGTCCAAATCCTAAGATGAAGGATGTGATAAAAAATGAGGTATTAAAACTCCTTGATGCTGGTATTATTTACCCTATTGCTGATAGTAAATGGGTTAGCCATGTTCATTGTGTTCCCAAGAAAGGGGAATAACTGTTGTGCCTAATAAGGATAATGAGCTTATACCCCAAAGAGTAGTAGTTGGGTATAGAATGTGCATTGATTATAGAAAGATTAATAAAGTTACTAAGAAAGATCATTATCCTTTGCCCTTTATTGATCAAATGCTTGAGAGGTTGTCCAAAAACACTCACTTTTGTTTTCTTGATGGTTATTCTAGGTTTTCTCAAACTGATGTGAAATCATAGGACCAAGAGAAAACTACTTTCACTTGTACCTATGGTACTTATGCTTATAGGCATATTACTTTTGGTTTATGTAATTCTCCTGCTACTTTTTAGAGATGTATGTCTGCTATCCTTCATGGTTTTTGTGAAGAAATCGTGGAGGTTTTCATGGACGATTTTTCCGTCTATGGAACTTATTTTGATAACTGTTTGCACAACCTTGATAAAGTTTTGCAGAGATGTGAGGAAACCAACCTTGTTCTTAACTGGGAGAAATGTCATTTCATGGTTAATGAAGGGATTGTTCTTGGACATAAGATATCTGAAAGAGGCATTGAAGTTGACAGAGCCAAAATTGAAGCAATTGAGAAGATGCCTTGTCCCAGAGATATCAAAGGTATTCGTAGTATCCTTGGTCATGCTGGTTTCTATAGGAGGTTTATTAAAGACTTCTCCAAAATTTCAAAGCCCCTTACTAATCTTCTTCAAAAAGATGTACCTTTTGTATTTGATGATGATTGTAAGGAAGCTTTTGAAACTTGGAAGAAAGCTTTGACAACTGCTCCTATAGTCCAACCACCTGATTGGAGTTTACCTTTTGAAATTATGTGTGATGCTAGTGATTTTGCTGTGGGTGATGTCTTGGGACAACGTGTTGACAAGAAGTTAAATGTCATTCATTATGCTAGAAAGACTCTGGATGCTTCTCAAAAGAATTATGCTACTACTAAAAAGGAGTTCTTAGCTATAATCTTTGCATGTGATAAGTTTATACCTTATATTGTTGATTCCGAGGTTAATATTCATACTAATCATGCAGCTATTAAATACCTTATGACGAAGAAGGACGCTAAGCCTAGGCTTATAAGGCTGGTGTTGCTTTTGCAAGAGTTTGATTTGCATATTGTGGATAGGAAAGGTGCTGATAATACTGTTGCTGATAATTTATCTCATTTGGAGAACATTTCTTTTGACCCTTTGCCTGTTAATGATAGTTTTCCAAATGAGCAGTTAGCTGCAATAAGGGTAAGTCCACATGAGAGTCATTGGTATGTTGATTATGCTAACTTTATTGTTTCCAAGTATTTTCCTCCAACCTTTACAGCCCAGCAAAGAAGTAAATTATTTTATGATCTAAGGCATTACTTTTGGGATGACCCACACTTATATAAAGAAGGAGTAGATGGGATTATGCGAAGATGTGTTCCAGAATTTGAACAACAAGAGATATTGAGAAAATGTCATGGTAGTGCTTATGGAGGACATCATGCTGGGGATAGGACTGCACAAATGGTTTTACAATCTGGATTTTATTGGCCTACCCTTTTTAAAGATGCAAGGAAGTTTGTCTTATCATGTGATGAATGCCAACGAGTAGGTAACATCTCTAGACGTAATGAAATGCCTATGAATTATTCTCTTGTTATTGAACCTTTTGATTGTTGGGGATTTCACGGGGCCTTTTCCTCCTTCAAAAGGGTATACTCATATTCTTATTGCTATTGACTATGTTACAAAGTGGGTAGAAGCCATACCTACAAACAGTTTTGATGGTAATACCTCTTTGAAAATGCTTAAAGATGTCATTTTTCCTAGGTTCGGTGTGCCTAGATATCTCATGACTAATGGAGGCTCTCATTTTATTCATGGGGTTTTTAGAAAAACTCTCGCTATGTATGATGTAAACCATAGAATAGCTTCAGCTTATCACCCCCAAACTAGTGGGAAAGTGGAACTTTCCAATAGGGAAATTAAATCTATCTTGCAGAAGACTGTCAATAGGTCTAGAAAAAATTGGGCAAAAAAGTTGAATGACGCTTTGTGGGCTTATAGAACTGCTTATAAAAATCCTATGGGGATGTCTCCTTACAAAATGGTCTATGGGAAATCTTGTCACCTGCCTTTAGAATTAGAACACAAAGCTTATTAGGCAGTGAAAGAGTTGAATAGAGACTTTAGACTTGCTGGTGGGAAAAGACTTCTCGACTTAAGTAATCTAGATGAGTGGAGAGGGGAAGCTTACGAAAATGCTACTCTCTTTAAGGAAAAAGTAAAAAGATGGCATGATAGGAGAATTCTCAAAAGAGAGTTCCATGTTGGTGAGAAAGTTCTTTTGTATAGGTCTCGTCTCAGATTTTTTGCAGGGAAAATACTCTCCAAATGGGAAGGACCTTTTGTTATCAAGGAAGTGTACCGTTCAAGTTCCATCAAATGGTGACTCCAAAAGAATTTATCAGAAGCCAAACACCATAAACTGCAGAGTTCGTCCTTGAATAGGTAAAAGTGGTGAAAACAGAAGGTTCTTGAAACTCCAATCTTTTTATATTTCTAATGTTTTTAATACATAAGGGAAGTTACGAGACAAAACTGCAGAGGAAACAGAGCCCGGGGTGGACAAACCCACCTAGGCGCGGGCCCAGCCTGGCCGTGCCTAGAGGGGGTTTGACTCCCCCGAACTCCGTCTCCGCCTCGTTTCCATGTCAGTACCTTCCTTATGCCTTGAAACTTCTTAATATATAACCCCCTGGGTTCCCCGAGGTTCTTGCATCGTGTTCTCGTCGTGTTTTCGTTTCGATCTGTTTCTGTCAGGAAAATTCTCAGATTTGGAGCCTCAATGTTTTCCTCTGGATCACCCACGGGGGATTCCTCTGCGGACGTCCTCAGCCCGTACATGTATGAGTTGAGGATTCATCCCAAAGAGTTTATACTCAAAGAGGGGAAGGTACAGATGAAAGAAGTTCAAGGCCCTAAAGGAGAAGGCAGTCTAGAAGACAGGATGGAAGCGTTGGAACAAGAAGTTTTTAGGTACAAGAAGATGGCAGAACGCAAAGTGGATGTTATTCACAAGATAAGCTCAGAACTCATCACCAAGCATGAGGGAGAAGTTGCTGACCTCCGAGAAGAGATCTTCTAACTCTGTCAGACCACCAATCAATTGCAAGCACATCTCTATGACATACAGAATCAAAACTGTGAGTATGAGGCTAGATTTGATCGCATAAGCTCTGCTACTAGTTTCAGGATTGCAGAGACAAGGACATCCTTTTTGGATGGGGAACCATTGCCTTGGAAGTTTTATGATGACAAGAGAACACCACCACCACCGAAGGAGTAATTCGTCATTAGGATTGGCATCCCCTTGGCTTGTTCCAAGCTTGGGGGAGTGCCGCGGTATCTCCACCATTATCTTTTATCTTTTACCTTTTTAGTGGATTCATATTTGATAGTTTGATTTGCATGTGGAAGTATCTCTCCTTTAGTTGATTATCTATGTATCCCTTGGTGTGAGTGCCTTTATTGGAATATTAATGAGAAGTCTCATCTTTTACTTTTTGCACTTCTTATTATTAGTTTGCAATCTCTATTATATGACGGATCGTGTTGATCAGTATTCGCACCACTTTGGGATCATCAAGTGGATCTAAATTGGTTTTGGCAAACCGAGTTATGGTCAGTAGCACTACTATGAAAGGAAAAAGAAAGAAAAATCTTACAGGTATTTGGTATCATTTGTTTTCTTTCTTGTTAGCTCATAAGCTTAGTATTCTTTATTTAAGATCCTTTTGCGTCTTCAAGGAAGATTGCATGTTTGGCTTTATTACTTGTATGTTTGCTTGTTTCTTTCAACTCTCTTGCTTGATACCCAGCCTTGCTAGCCAAAAACCTGTTTTGATAAGGCATACTTCTCATGTTTCCAAAATCCTTTGAACCCAAAACTTTTTGCCACTTGTGTCCACCATATCATCCTAGTAGCTTTTGCTATTCCAAGCAAATTTTCAAGCTTCATCTATCTTTCAAATTAAAAAGTATTTTGTTATGTGAAAACTAGTTAGTAAAGCTCTCACGAACATGATGGCACACTTTATTTACTTGCCCCTAATAGACTTGAACCATTGTGAACATTGAAGTTGTATATGCTTGCATCTATACGTTGGAATTAGCAGAACCGTGCTATCACGGGGAACGTTTTCAACACTTCACTTGTACTCTATACATAGTTGATATCGTGATCTTTTGTCTATGGATGTCAATGGTGTGAAATAAAGAGGGAACTTGTAAGTCCATGGAGTTTGTATTCTGTGTTAGAGAAACGCCTGGGCCGCTAGCCTAAGCCATGCCTAATCATGGTGGAAACTTGCAGCATCAGCATAGTGAGCCATCTATGAAGCATCCTCAATAAAAAGCTATACATATGGTAAATAAAAAGATTGTTGAGATGCTCATTGTATGCTTGCCTTGTCATTTTGTTTATGGGAAAGCTCTTGTACCATGTGCAAGGGGTACCCTGTTGGCGGTTCTCAATGATATGCAAATACTTACAATGACAAGAACTTACCTAGACCCAAAGTTGAGTATGCATGAGGAGTGGCCCTCATATTCAAGGGACATGAGATTGCCAACTTATATTTCGTCAAACATATACTCCATCTTTGTTCACTTTAACCTTAATCATCTCAAGATGCTTATGATAGGGGCAATGAGGGCTCAAAGCTAGTAAGTACCATAATATTTTGGAAGCTCTTTATGACTTGTAATCCCTGTTACCCTCTAAGAAGGGACCTTTCTCCCACTTCCAAGTTGAGTCAGTAAACCTACATCCTCTCTTATATCCAGTAAGCTTTTGAGTTGTTGTGTTTCAAGCATTCATATGGTGATTTATTCAATCATGTCCTTTATCTTCCTAGTTTGCACAAAACTCTTATCTATTGAGTATTACTTTGAAAGCCTTCACTTGTGAAAAACCTTTTTGAGCAAAGAGTGTTCCTGTTTTGAAACTTCTACAAAAATCTTTTGTGAAACTGTTTGCCAGGTGTTCTCTGACCAAGAACAAGTTTGCGAATTCCAATTATGATTTATCTTTATGCATCTCTACTGTGACTGTTGTACTTGGCTGCAAGCTAAGTTATATAATGGTGAGTTGCTCTCTTCTATGAGTTGTGCAATGGTAAGTGTGATGCTTCTTGTTCGTATTCTTTTATCGACACTTCACTCCATAAACATGTGGACATGTTTACTGAGCTTAATATTCGCTTGGGGACAAGCGAAGTCTAAGCTTGGGGGAGTTGATACGCCCAATTTGCATCACCATTCTAAATCATAATTTACCTCTATTCATTGATATTTGTCTTATTATGAGGTATTACTTATGGCTTTTCATCTGTTTATGCATGTTGGATGATTCCTGGAGGATGGACTGTCGGTGTCTAGATTCTGATGGAAAAGAAGGCATTTCGGTGCAATTTCGCGAAGATTAGAAAAATACCAGAAAAATATGGAAATATATTATTTTACCAAAAGATGAAGGAAGCCAGAAGGAGGGACGGAGATGGGCCTCAGGGGGCCCACACCCCCTAGGCGCGGGCCCACCTGACCCCGCGCCTAGGGCAGGTGTGGCTCACCTGCCCGGCCTTCGACTCCACCCCTTCGCCTATATCTTCCCTACAGAACCCTAACACCAAGAGAGCGACCACAGATAGATCTCCGCCGCCTCTGGGAGACGGAAAACACCGAGAGAGAAAGATCTCTCCGGCCGACAGATTCCTGCTGGGGGAATTCCTTCCCGGAGAGGGGAGACCGTCGCCATCAACACCATCATCAAGCTAGGCTTCATCGGGATCATCATCATCATCCACACCATCATCTCCACCAACACCATCATCACCACTCCGTCCCGCTGTAACAATTGTGTTGGACATTGCTTTAGTTCTTAGGGGAAACTTTCCCGGTGTTGATTACTATTGTAGCTGATGCTTGTGAGTGGAACCATTGGATTATTGTTTATGTTCAGATTGTTATCCATTACCATATCATCTTTGATCTTGATCCATATGATGTCTTGTGAGTAGTTCGTTTAGTTCTTGAGGACATGGGAGAAGTCATGTTGTTAATAGTGAATCTTTGATGAGTTATTATTCAATGGTTTAGTATTTAAGTTGTGGTGCTATTCTTCTAGTGGTGTCATGTGAACATCGACTACATGATACTTCACCATTTATGGGCCTAGGGGAATGCATTGTGTTATTGGCTACTAATCGTGGGGTTGCCGGCGTGACAGAAACCTGAACCCTCGTTAGGACACCTTTGCACAAGAGAGCGTAGGTTCTCAGAGTTTAAGGCTATTTAGATTTATATCTGTGGCATCCCGCAAAACCACTACTAGAAAATCGCGTTGTTTTTGTGCATTGCATCATCATGACCGCATGCTCATGCCATCATGCCGCATTGCATTTGAGCATCGTCATCATCATGCATATGTTTGTCTGAAACTATTTTCGAAAAACATATTTTGTTTTCTAAATACCACGACTATATTTCAAATCCAAAACTCGGGACTCCGGATTATTTTGTTTCGTCTACCAATGGATTTCAAAAGCCCCGTTTTAAATATTAAAATATTTAGTTTATTTTTAGTAGTAGACAATGATCCGACCCAAATGCCACCCCAAGACAAAAATCAAACCCTAAACCCTTTCCTACCTAGACCTTTTCCTACCCACCCTATCCTACCCACCCACATCACCCGACCATTCCCAACCCGCCACCTCACCTCCCTGGTCCACCCCAACCCCCTGGACCCCAATCCCCACCCACCTGCCTCCTTTTCCTGCTGGCCCCACCTGGGTGGATAAAGGCCACCATGCAGACCTGCCCACACCCCCATGCCACCTGGTCCGCCTGCCCGACCCACTCCCCCCCCCCCCTCTCCCTGACCGCCTCCCTCGAGCCTCCCCACCAACCCACGCCTCCCACTCGCCTCGATCCCTCTCCCCATGGGCCCTGCCTCCGCCTCCTCGGCCACGAGCCAGCCCGCCTCCTTCCTCCCTTCGCAACTGCTGCCAGCCCCGGCCGCGTCCTCCATCCGCCTCCCCGCCTCCTCTCTCTCTCCACCCGCCTCCGTCGGCCTCCGCCTCGCCTCCTGCCTCCTCCCGCCTCGCGCCGGCCTTCCTCCTCGTCGTCTCCTCTGCACCTCGCCGGCCTCCGCGACCACCTCGCCGCGGCCCTCTCCTCCCTCGCGAGCGCGCCTCCGTCGCTGGTGTTCCCATCCTCTATGCGCCTCCCAGCGGCCGCCCGCGCGAGTCCCTCGACGCCGGCCTCCTCGCCTCCTCCAGCCTCGTCGCCGGCCGCGCGTCCTCCCTAACCGGTCTGTCCTCGCCCAGCCACCAACCTCTCCTGCAGGCGCGCCTCCACCTCATCACCATCCTCCCGTCGCCTCTCCTCTATCCGCCCATCCACCTCGCCCGCTCCCGAGGCCGCGCGCACCGGCCGCCGCGAGCTCCCCGTCGGCCTCGCCTTCTCCTCATCGCCACGGTTCTCCTCGGCCTCCCCGTGGTGCCCCCCTGCAGTCTCCGGCCCCGCGCGGCTCCGGCCGCTCTATGTCGAGCCCGTCCCCGAGCCACCGTCGCCCAGGCGCCCCGCTCTGACCCGCCGCCGACCTAGGCGGCCCCGCCTCGCCGAGCCGCGTCCGCCGCTGCCTCCTCCGTTCCGTGCTTGTCCAACCGTGGCCTGCGCGCCGTCGACCCCACCTGCTCTGTTTGTTGGGGACAACCAGTGAGCCTCCTCTGGTGTGTTCCTGTTGCTGTAGCTCTTGATGTCCTCGGTGGCCTCAATCCAGGAACCGGCCACGACTTCTTCGGTGATGTTACGCTCCTGCCGTGTGGTTATGTTGATGCCTGACTTGGTGTATTAGCCCCTTTGTGGTGTTGATGCGGTTAGTCTATCACAGGGTCAATCACAGAAAAGAAGTGCAACCGCCAAAGTCTTCGACACCGACACCAAGCCCGAAGAACCCTGCCTAGACCTCTACCTAGATCTGATGGTCGAGACCCCAAGCCGTAACTCAAGATTTAAACCGAAGACCGGGGAACGCCAAGGACTCCTGCCGGCCCAGGTGAAGCGGGTGCCTCAAGATCTGCTTCGTGGATGCCGAGACCTTGAAGACTTCGATCCATGGATCCGAAGACCGATCCCCGAGACCGAACCCTCGGCACGCCAAGATCTTCTCCTCGGAACGCCATGACGTCTACACGGACCCGAAGGCCACGGATGCGACAAGTTCTCCTTCCCGGATGCGAGCCCCGGATCCGAAGACTGCCAAGTCTTTCTTCCCGGATGCGAGATCGATCCTCGTCGAACCCTGAGACCCGACCCCGAACCTCTCGGAACCCAAGATCGCCGAACCCTAATGTGTGACCCCTTTCTCGAGCCCTATTTTATAAATGTAATATCAAACTGTTGCATATTTAATTGTCATACTCGCATGCATATTGGAGTGGTTTGGGGGCCTTATGCCGTTTCACCATATAATTAAATATGGGGTCATATGCAGGCTTATCTAGTCTAATATTGGCTCTATTTAAATTGGTGTAGCGAACCGGTGCTATCTTTTGCCATGTTAAGACAACATTTAAATTGTGGGGTATCTAAACAATTTGAACCATCTAAATAATTGTCGGGACCCCGGTTCCGCTTAAATATGATCTAATTGCATCGCATCTTAGCCATGTCATACATCATACACGCATCATGCCCGATCTTTTGTCGTAGTATTAAATAGTGCATCCGGTGTTTATTCTAGTGTTTTGCTTCTTCGCGGATAAGGCCGTTGAGTTGATGTGAGCTTCGCCCCGATCTTCGGATGAAACTTCGGCAATGTTTTCAGGCGAGCACCTCCCCCCTTTCTACCTATCTTACTTTTATAGTATTTATTCCTCCGTTGATCTATTGCTATCTCAGGTGGCGATGCTCTAGTATTCGTGCGTGATATTCCTTGCAGCCTTATATTGCCTTGGACACATCCTATGTACTGTTGATTGGTAGATAGTTGGACTTGCTTAAGTGCTGTTGCGAGTCGTCAAGTACCGCAGTTGTTGGAGTAATGCCGCATGTCTAATGGCTGAGATGATCATGGCTTTAATTACCGTTTAATAACTAAAAATTGAAGTAGGTAAATGCAGAGGCACAGGTGGGCAATAGATGTTATTTGGTTGTTAACCGTCCACGTGTGTCCCGTAGGACCCCGAGTTCTTGACACCTGTTCCGAGATCGAGCGCGCTAACCACAGGTGGGGTGTATGGGCACCCCCATCGATTAGTACCTGATTCCAAGTACTGTACTGGGGGCCACAAACTAGTTTGAGGTTTTATTTACTATCCTGTACTTATGCCATGCTTTACTGCTTTATTTAAATTGTGCGAGGTAATGCATAATCGCATCTTTAGGAAAGCGGAGTGTTTTCGGTATCGACAAGCCCGCCTCACTTTCGGTTCCCGATGCGTTACCACCGACGCAACCTTGAGTCCGTCTCGAGACCGCCGACTTGCTATGGTAGCTTAGTGGGTGGCCCCATGTACTTGCTTTGGGTCCGGGAAACGCTATGACTTAGGCCCGCCGACATACCGATGGGTGTATGTTAACTGATCCGCAAAAGGGTCGGTGCGTGTGGATACTTTGGTGCACCCTCAGGGTTAAATCTTTTCGAAAAGCCGTGTCCGCGGTTATGGACGACTTGGAGCACAGTTCTCGATCATAGACAACTATAACTAAAGTTTACTGTTATAATTTGACTTGTATCCGATGTGACTAGTAATCAGCTCCACTGCAACGGAATGGCTAAATAAAAGTACCAACAACTGCTGGGTTTTGGGATATCTCATGTT
Source organism: Avena insularis (assembly GCA_023614405.1). Taxonomy (NCBI): domain Eukaryota; kingdom Viridiplantae; phylum Streptophyta; class Magnoliopsida; order Poales; family Poaceae; genus Avena; species Avena insularis. Next base: position 135,557,685 of record CM042685.1, on the reverse strand, counting down.
AATTGTATGACTAGTAAGTGTTGCAACTACAACGGAATGGTTAACTAAAAGTGCCCACTGCTTATTATATCTGGATAACTACCTATACCTGACTAGTAATTGCTGCAACGATAACCGAATAACTAAAACTGCCAACCGTGTGAGTTCCTCGGTTGACTTCCTCGTTTGGTCTCGAGGGGGAAATACCAGGATGGGTATGCTTGGTGATAGTTTCAGGTTGGATCCGAATAGGTCTTCCTTGTCCCTCTCTGATAGCCGACAGTTATATCGAGTCTCTATAGGTTGTTTAGTGCATGCTGCGCCGCTTGATCCACCATACCTATGTAGGCGAGGACGCCATTCTAGCCTCGCCGTGCATGGCCTCGATCTTGACGCTCCTCTTTTTCCTTTGCCCTTTGTTGGCACCCCTTTTGTTTTAGCAGGTTTCGACGTTGTTAGCAGGGTTACCCTTCCGGCTTGGCCTGGGCAGGGTTATGGACGCCATTGGTTATTCTTCAGGGCTCTTAGCCCCATTTGCATCTTGTCCGTAGTCGGACGCTCTATCATTTTCAAGGTGATTTGGATCTTTGTATATTATATCTGTATTCTTGACTCATTGAGTCGCTGTTGTATATATCTGTTCTGTGGGTCCCATCGAGGACTGTTGTGTAATGTTATTACTTCGTTTTCCACCCGCACGAAAGTGCCTGGTGGGCGTCCTTGAATCGTTTCTATGCGGGTTTGGCGGGAAGCGCTAAAGCTTGCATAGGGCCGATTTGAGGGTGTTACAGAGTGGTATCAGAGCTCAGCAGTTGCGATACCCCACAAGTCCAGCCTGTAGGATAACCTAGCTAACAGCCGAAGTAGAGTGTCAAAACTATTTTTGCAAAATCGGTTAGATAGTTCTGATTAGGTCTGATTTTACTCCTTACCCCTCTACTGCTCTCCTCTCACCTCTGCGAGTTTGAATCCGCTCTCTTCTCTCTCTTCTAGTCCAGGATTTTCTCGTGGTTGGGTTCCGTCGTACCTTCAGGGTTTCGCTTCCTCCTTTGATAACGGTGTTCTACCATCCGGTGTTCATGCTATCTGAGGAATCCGTCTTCTGTGGTACCCTTCCTGGTTCCTTGTTTGTGCCTTCAGTTGTTTCCTGACGCGACGACAACCTCTACGCCAGATCCGATGCAGAGTCTGCATCACTCCTTTGTTTCTGAACCTCGATTGTCGAGATCTTCAGTCTGATTCCGAGAATGGTTGCACGTTTTTCTACTGATTGTGCAGAGTAATAGTTTGGGTGCGTGATGGATTGGCCCCCATGCCGACTACCCCTTCTATTCGCTTTTGTACATTGAAGTGGATGAGAATGCATCGGTTCCCTCTTTCTATCGGAGCTAGAGGTGGCTTTATTTGTGGATACCTCTACCTTCGCCTTTGTTTCCCGGAGTGTTCTCTCGACGATCACGGACAACGACCTCTTGTTAGTGGTGTCGCGAGGATCTACATGACGCGAGAAGACGCAGATCGCCGACCTTCCTTCCGGTACCATGAGGCGGATCTCGAGGGCGAGATCCATTGTTAGTGGTGTCGAATTGTGGCATCCCGCAAAACCACTACTAGAAAATCGCGTTGTTTTTGTGCATTGCATCATCATGACCGCATGCTCATGCCATCATGCCGCATTGCATTTGAGCATCGTCATCATCATGCATATGTTTGTCTGAAACTATTTTCGAAAAACATATTTTGTTTTCTAAATACCCCGACTTTATTTCAAATCCAAAACCCGGGACTCCGGATTATTTTGTTTCGTCTACCAATGGATTTTAAAAGCCCCGTTTTAAATATTAAAATATTTAGTTTATTTTTAGGGGCAGTGCAGGCCGATCCACCCAATGGCCACCCCAGTACAAAAATCAGAAACCCTAAACCCTTTCCTACCTAGACCTTTTCCTACCCACCCTATCCTACCCAGTCCCCAGCCACATCACCCCGACCATTCCCAACCCGCCACCTCACCTCCCTGGTCCACCCCAACCCCCTGGACCCCAATCCCCACCCACCTGCCTTTTTTTTCCCTTGGGGGCCCACACCCCCATGCCACCTGGTCCGCCTGCCCGACCCACTCCCCTGGCCCCACCCCGTCCCTCTCCCGCGACCGCCCTCCCTCGAGCCTCCCCACCAACCCACGCTCCCCACTCTGCCTCGATCCCCTCTCCCCGCGGGCCCGCCCCTGCCCTCGGTCGCCGTCTCCGCCTCCTCCGGCCACGAGCCAGGCCGCCGCCTCCTTCCTCCCCTTCGGCAACCGTCGCCGTCGCCAGTCCCGGCCGCGTCCTCCATCCGGCCTCCCCCGCCTCCTCTCATCCACCTCTCTCCGTCGGCCTCCTCACCGCCTCGGCCGGCCTCCTCGCCGCCCGGCCTCCTCCTCGCTGCCTCTCCAGACTCTCGCCCTCAACCACCTCGCCATGGCCCTCTCCTCGCGAAGGCCCGCCGCTGGTGTTCCCATCTCTACGCCTCATGGCCGCTGCTGAGTCCCTCGACGCCGGCCTCCTCGCCTCCTCCAGCCTCGTCGCCGGCCGCGCGTCCTCCCTAACCAGTCCGTCCTCGCCCCGCCACCAACCTCTCCCGCAGGCGCGCCTCCACCTCATCACCATCCTCCCGTCGTCTCTCCTCTATCCGCCCGTCCACCTCGCCCGCTCCCGAGGCCGCGCGCACCGGCCGCCGTGAGCTCCCCGTCAGCCTCGCCTTCTCCTCATCGCCACGGTTCTCCTCGGCCTCCCCGGTGCCCCCCCTCCTCGGCCGGCCCCCGCTGGCCACTCTATGTTGAGCCCGTCCCGAGCCACCTGTCGCCAGCGCCTGCCTTCGACCCGCCGCCGACCTAGGCGGCCCCCTCGCCGAGCCGCGTCGCCGCCTCCTCCGTTCGTGCTTGTCCAACTGCGTGGCGCTGCCGTCGACCCCACCTGCTCTGCTTTGTTGGGGACAACCAGCGAGCCTCCTACGGTGTGTTCTGTTGTAGCTCTTGATGTCCTCGGTGGCCTCAATCCAGGAACCGGCCACGACTTCTTCGGTGATGTTACGCTCCTGCCGTGTGGTTATGTTGATGCCTGACTTGGTGTATTAGCCCCTTTGTGGTGTTGATGCGGTTAGTCTATCACAGGGTCAATCACGGAAAAGAAGTGCAACCGCCAAAGTCTTCGACACCGACACCAAGCCCGAAGAACCCTGCCTAGACCTCTACCTAGATCTGATGGTCGAGACCCCAAGTCGTAACTCGAAGACAAAACCGAAGACCGGGGAACGCCAAGGACTCCTGCCGGCCCAGGTGAAGCGGGTGCCTCAAGATCTGCTTCGTGGATGCCGAGACCTTGAAGACTTCGATCCATGGATCCGAAGACCGATCCCCGAGACCGAACCCTCGGCACGCCAAGATCTTCTCCTCGGAACGCCATGACGTCTACACGGACCCGAAGGCCACGGATGCGACAAGTTCTCCTTCCCGGATGCGAGCCCCGGATCCGAAGATCGCCAAGTCTTTCTTCCCGGATGCGAGATCAATCCCCGTCGAACCCTGAGACCCGACCCCGAACCTCTCGGAGCCCAAGATCGCCGAACCCTAATGTGTGACCCCTTTCTCGAGCCCTATTTTATAAATGTAATATCAAACTGTTGCATATTTAATTGTCATACTAGCATGCATATTGGAGTGGTTTGGGGGCCTTATGCCGTTTCACCATATAATTAAATATGGGGTCATATGCAGGCTTATCTAGTCTAATATTGGCTCTATTTAAATTGGTGTAGCGAACCGGTGCTATCTTTTTCCATGTTAAGACAACATTTAAATTGTGGGGTATCTAAACAATTTGAACCATCTAAATAATTATCGGGACCCCGGTTCCGCTTAAATATGATCTAATTGCATCGCATCTTAGCCATGTCATACATCATACACGCATCATGCCCGATCTTTTGCCGTAGTATTAAATAGTGCATCCGGTGTTTATTCTAGTGTTTTGCTTCTTCGCGGATAAGGCCGTTGAGTTGATGTGAGTCATTACGATCTTCTGGATGAAACTTCGCAATGTTTTCGTAGCACCTCCCCTTTCTACCTATCTTACTTTTATAGTATTTATTCCCTCCTGTTGATCTATTGCTATCTGTGTGGCGATGCTCTAGTATTCGTGCTCGTGATATTCCTTGCAGCCTTATATTGCCTTGGACACATCCTATGTACCTGTTGATTGGTAGATAGTTGGACTTGCGCGTCGTAGTCGCTTGCTTAAGTGCTGTTGCGAGTCGTCAAGTACCGCAGTTGTTGGAGTAATGCCGCATGTCTAATGTTGGAGATGATCATGGCTTTAATTACCGTTTAATAACTAAAAATTGAAGTAGGTAAATGTAGAGGCACAGGTAGGCAATAGATGTTATTTGGTTGTTAACCGTCCACTTGTGTCCCGTAGGACCCCGAGTTCTTGACACCTGTTCCGAGATCGAGCGCGCTAACCACAGGTGGGGTGTATGGGCACCCCCATCGATTAGTACCTGATTCCAAGTACTGTACTGGGGGCCACAAACTAGTTTGAGGTTTTATTTACTATCCTGTACTTATGCCATGCTTTACTGCTTTATTTAAATTGTGCGAGGTACTGCACACTGTACTGTTTAGGAAAGCGGAGTGTTTTCGCGGTATCGACAAGCCCAGTCTCACTTTCGGGTTCCCAGTCGTTTACAGCCACTGACGCAAACCCTGAGTCCGTCTCGGAGACCGGCCGACTTCGTTGCGGGTAGCTTAGTGGGGTGGCCCCCATGTACTTGCTTTGGTCCGGGAACGTCATGACTTAGGCCCCGCCGACATACCGATGGGTGTATGTTAACTGATCTGGCAAAAAGGGTCGAAGTGCGTGTGGATACTTTGGTGCACCCCTACAGGGTTAAATCTTTTCGAAAAGCCGTGTCCGCGGTTATGGACGACTTGGAGCACAGTTCTCGATCATAGACAACTATAACTAAAGTTTACTGTTATAAATTGACTTGTATCCGATGTGACTAGTAATCAGCTCCACTGCAACGGAATGGCTAAATAAAAGTACCAACAACTGCTGGGTTTTGGGATATCTCATGTTAATTGTATGACTAGTAAGTGTTGCAACTACAACAGAATGGTTAACTAAAAGTTCCCACTTCTTATTATATCTGGATAACTACCTATACCTGACTAGTAATTGCTGCAACGATAACCGAATAACTAAAACTGCCAACCGTGTGAGTTCCTTGGTTGACTTCCTCGTTTGGTCTCGAGGGGGAAATACCAGGATGGGTATGCTTGGTGATAGTTTCAGGTTGGATCCGAATAGGTCTTCCTTGTCCCTCTCTGATAGCCGACAGTTATATCGAGTCTCTATAGGTTGTTTAGTGCATGCTGCGCTGCCGCTTCAGTCCACCATACCTATGTAGGCGAGGACCGCCGAATTCTAGCCTCGCTGCATCTGGCCTCGATCGACGCCTCTTTTTCCTTTGCCCTTTGTCGGCACCCTTTTGTTTTAGCAGGTTTCGGCGTCGTTAGTTGTGGTTACCCTTCCGCTTGGCCGGGCAGTTATGGACGCCATTGGTTATTCTTCAGGGCTCTTAGCCCCATTTGCATCTTGTCCGTAGTCGGACGCTCTATCATTTTCAAGGTGATTTGGATCTTTGTATATTATATCTGTATTCTTGACTCATTGAGTCGCTGTTGTATATATCTGTTCTGTGGGTCCCATCGAGGACTGTTGTGTAATGTTATTACTTCGTTTTCCACCCGCACGAAAGTGCCTGGTGGGCGTCCTTGAATCGTTTCTATGCGGGTTTGGCGGGAAGCGCTAAAGCTTGCATAGGGCCGATTTGAGGGTGTTACAATATCTTAATTACTTTCCTGTAGTTACGGATGTTTGCAGGGGGTTTAATCACAAGTATGTATTAGTCCTAGGAAGGGAGGTATGTTAGCACAGGTTCACCCACACAACACTTACAAACACCGGAGAAGAGTACTCAGCTATGTGAAGCAAAAGCACTTGACAGAATTCCCATGTGTCCTCGAAAACGTTTCATCCTTATAAGTATTTCCACCGGCTTGTCCTTTACTAAGAAAGGAATGGGCCACTTGGTTAGTTACCTTTGTTACTTGCTCCTTGTTTTGTTGCCTTGTCAGAAAACCACTAAAAATCCATTTGCTAAGTATTCACAGGGATTTCCTGCTCCATACCACCGTTCAGCACCTTCTGCTCCTCGTTGGGATCGACACTCCTATTTATCGAAAGTAGTACGATACACCCCCTACACTTGCGCGTCATTACAAAGTTACACTGAACCAAATTAAATGAAACCAATTTTGTTAGAAAGTAGATGAAAATCTGTAATCACTCCCGTTGGATTTTACCACTTTAAAAAAAATTCTAAAATCAACCATAAATGATTTTGAGTTGATTCCAACTTTTAAAAATCACATTGGCCATGATCTATCTGAATATGTAAAAATATATATAGATTTACATGTAGTAATCCTGGACCAAAAATAAAGACTGACTTTATAGTCATTTCTAGTCACACCAATATTATTAAATGACATTGTTAAACTTTGCAATTTAGGCCAGCCACTTTAAATCACACCCAAGTATTGGAATATGTGGTGATGACATGTTTTCATATGATCCCATATCTTAATTGGAGAATATTAATTATTAAGTAATTTTTTCAATGAGTAGAAATTACTTTTCTAAAATAAGATAAATCAAATATTGTCACCCTTTTATTGTAATGGTAAAGATGATGCTAGATCATCTAGTGTGGATCCTTGTGTGTTAGTTATGTATTGTTTGGTGATTGTGTACCGCGTATTTATTTATAGATGCTAGTATCAATCCGGGCTATGAGGAGGAAGAATTCTACGAATAAGAGGAAGAGAACTACGACCACCTTACCAACCAAGGCAAGCTATTCTATGAAAGAAAGATAAACCATGCAAGCCTCATTATGCATACTATTTATGATACCACCTTGATTATACACATCCCAAGTTTTACTTGCAAGCTTTATCTTTTCTCCCATTTATCAAAGTTACTCAAGTAGTTAATTAATTGGTGATTAGTGGAAAAGTAGAAAAGAGGTCATCAAGAGCATGGAACTTAATGTAGGTAGTTACACTTGATTAGCAACCCTCAATAGTGACACCCTTATTGATTGATGCTAGTGCTAAACTAATCTTGATCACTATAGATGGGAACACTTGGAGAAAATGATTATGAAAACCTTGTAATGATGAGTCATTCTATTAAAATGTTTTGACTTGTGTTATGGAACACAATGAGTTGAAGATGATATTGAATGGATTATGTTCCCTGACTTTGATAAAAACTGATGGTTGGGTTCGGATGCGATACCATTCTAATTTTACCGTACAACCATAATACCCGAGTCTGGGTAGGGCTTAACTAGAAGTTTATGTGTCTTAGTATGGGTTCCCTCACGGAACGAGGTGAGCTGAGGCTACCTTGTGAACGTGAATGCCCACCTGTGCAGTTCCCAGGATGGTCATGGCTGGGAGGCCAAACTCATAGGGGAGGTGCCTATAATAGGGTGTGTAATTTAAAGGTTAGGATTGATTATTCACATACAAAGTATGATGATTCAGGGTTATCCCTGACAGATGTATTGGATGTTGTGGTGGAAGTGTACCACCTCTGTAGAGTGTCAAACTATTCGAATAGCCGCGTCCGCGGTCATGGACAGTTGGATGGCCATACTGTTCCGTTCTCAGATGTTTTCAAAACGACTTGTGACTTGAAGTATGATTTTGAATTGACCCCACAAGGATGTGAGCATGAAACTAGTTTCCCTCTTAAGTCATCTAAACAACTAAAGTTAGGTCTTACTAGCAAGTACTTGTGAAATAAAATTGGCTTATTGCAAACAAATCTAGAGCTTAGGATTCCTATTAGAATGGTCTTACTGCTTTAGTGATAGTTTGCGAGTACTTAAAATTACTCATGGCTTTATCCCTGGTTATTTCCATGGACATACTACGAAGGAGAGTACGAGGAGGATGGACAGCAGGACGCCTTTGATAACTAGCATCATCTCCCATCGTCAGCATTGCATGTGACCCTGAAGATGGAGCCTCTACTACGCTACTATTATTCCGCTGCTATGATTTGTATTCAGACATGATCTTATGATCAACTATTTGTAAGACTATTATGGTTTGTAATGGATGATGTATTGTGCTACCAATTTTGTTATGTCTCGCAAAAATGATAATCCTGGGATTGCGTTGTACGGCATAACATGCATCTGGGATTAAGAATCCGGGTGTTGACAAGCATCATATTAAAACCCTCTTCATTTGGTTATTCTCATCATATTGCATTTGCCTATAAAATGTATTTGCTTCTTGATATCATGTATTTACCTCTTGATTGATGATATAATGCCCAATATAAGTTGAGGGCATCTCTCTTATTCTCGCCATCCCTAACAAGATAACTTCACCATATCAATCAATTCCAATATATTATATGTGGGCTTTCCTTTTACTACTTGGATTTTATTTCTAAGCCCATATATCCTTTTCACTATTTAGTGCCTGCCTTAGTGCCCATGCATCTACACCATTTTGTTTCCATATCATCACCTCCTTCTCTTATATGAATCATGTACTTTTTTATTTGAACCATCCCACCTTTCTTCCTTCTTTGATACACACCAAACCGCTCCAAAAATGAAGGTGCGTAGCCTTAGGAATCATCAATGGAAGATCTTATTACTGCACTGTCTCTGTGCACGCTCTCTGAAAATTCATGTTGACAGTGCTGAAGACAGTGGAAAAGCCTCAAGTTCAGACCTCGCTTACACACTTCCCGGTGAGTTTAATGACCCCAACAGAACCTCATTGTAGACCTTTGTCCCCTCTTCAATCTGCAACAAACCTCACTTGTCCCAAGCTTTGAGCCGTACAGAATCATCATCCGAAGTCGGCTCCATATCACTGTCAAAAATGCAGTTCAGTTTGTCAGCGTGTCGCTATTTTTTCCCTCTGTTCCCATCAAGATCCCTTCCTCCTATGTTGTTCTTCGGAGTATCTCAACACATGTTATTAATCTCGGCACCACCTTCTTTCTAACGTAGAAAATCGCACGCAAATCCGAGCTCGGACGCTCTCAAAATCTTCCTCCAAAGATCAGTGAAGCTAGCTACACTTGGTGTCATTTTATTTTCATTTTATTTTAGTTAACATGAAGAAGATGAGAGGCAGTCGTGACCTTTTTCTTGTCAGCCCAGCCGAACTCCTTCCTTTGATCATCACCAAAGCCCACCTTGCTTCCCATCCCAAAACATCGATGGACACACTCATATGTATTCCTCGTCTTCTTCGTTTCTCTCACGAGGAGAGCGCGTGCGCAGCGACAGCATATGGCGAGACGCACCTTTACTTCGACTGGAGCCCGCCGACCCGGACCGGAGCAACCACAACCCCCGCGTCCCCCTCCTTAATCCCTTCTCGACCCTAGGGAAATCTAGCCCCAGCGCCCACCCTTTTCCCCTTCTTCTTCCCCTACAAGCCACCGCCACCGTTGTGGTCTCCTCATGGTGCCATCGCCCCTGGCCAGCTCAAGCCAAGCCCTTTGTACCTAGAGTTGCGCCTCGATGTCCTCGTTCCACTCGACCAATCAGTTTGTCTAAGCGCGCAAGGAATCCACTTCACGGTCGAGTTTTCCCTCTCCATCTGTCGCACTCCGGGGATGTTTCCAACGCCGTTGAACGCTCCCCGGCGTACCTGTTGTGTCCTACTGTACCAAGGTGAGACCCCACATCTACCGGGGCTCTTCATGGTCCCTTTCTTCTCCTCTAGCTCCCTGCCAATTTATGAACCTTCCGCCGCTGTCACCGTTAGTTCACCGCCACGCCGCCTATTCGTCCTCCTTCTTGCTGAAGAACGGGAGCCAGAGCCACTCGGGATCATCACCAAGGCCGCCATCGTCCATGCCCGGAACCGGAACCTGCGCATGTCTATGTACGCGGTCACCGCAAAGGCCGAGTTCGCCTGTTGTTTTGATGCGCCTCCGGTAGGACGCGCTCGTTTTCAAGCGTCGTGCACATCTCTGAAGCACCCAGCTCCATCAATCGTTGGTCACCATGCTAGACGTGTTCTTTGACCCTCTACCAGGCCAGTCTAGTTCAGTTGGCTTGTTTTGCAAGTGATATGATTCACCTGCTTATGTGTTATCTTCGTAGATGCTTGTATGTGATGTTGTTTCTCCTGTCTTTCTGTTGCACGCCAATCACAACAGCAACGATGCACTGCCCCTCCTTGGTCCAGTTCGTCACCGTCTCTGCTTTGTCACGCGAGCGCGTGTGTTTCAGTCTGTCCGGTTCAGTTTTATCAGACTCATTTTTTGGGCACCGAAACACCGGCATAGATGCCTCAAAACCTGCGCCTTCTCCTTTTTTTCAACAAAATAATTCATAGACTAGTGGCTAGTCTTTCTGTTCTACCCCAAATCTACCACACTTTAAATCCTAGATCGCCCAAAATTCATCCCTTTTGTCTGAATGATTTTTTGCCAATGATATCTGAACTCTAACTAAAAATTTAGTTAAAGTTACAACCTCTTGCATGTGAACCCCTTGCGTATGTAAGCATAAGTATCAGTCTAGGTGCCTAGCTCTTGGCGTTCTTTCTAAAGCCCCTAGCAAATCCTAATTCCCATCAGCCGTACCTTCTCTTGTTTCCAAAATCGTGCATCTGTAACAATCTGGTCTTTTCACCATGTTTTGTTTAAGATCTCTGAGGGATTTAAAAAAAATAAAAAGTTCAAAAACCAAAGTTGATTGCTTGAAAATTCTCTATAGAAATATGCGCTCTGTTATTTTGTAAAATCTATATCTATACCTAATAATAAAACACGAAGTGTTTCTCCCGGTCCAATACTTTTTTGGACGACTTTACCCCTGCCAGTTAGGGATAATTACCCACTATGTCACCCGTAAGTTAAATAATGTTTTTTTTCTGATCGATCGCTTGCCGGCTTTGTACCTTGCATCGCTCCGTTCGGTTCGTATCATAACGGATCGGTCGTCCACGCGAAGATTAGACACCACCCGACTCCTTCCTCCCACTCATATATATGCATAGCCAGGGTACAAATTAGGGCATGCCGACTCCTAATCCAGCCTCGTCCTCTCCTCTAGGGTTTGTGGCCGCCGGCGTAGGAAAATCGCTGGCTCGGCAGTGATGGAAGGCCACGGGCAGAGCACCTAGGCAAAGCTGTTCATGTGCGTGTGTGATGGCTAAGCTGATGCATGCATGTTAATTAGCGTTTGCTGCTGGCTTACGTGCGACCGGCGTGATCGTCTGCGAGGAAGAGCTTTGACGATAGCTTCATAGTAGAATCTTCGGAGCTATGACAGTTAGCTCTAGAGAGGAAGCTAATCTGACCATGGTGTAAAACCTCGCGCTCTGTTGGCTGTCTGCCGCATCAACGACTACATGATCAACGGCATCGTCCTGGCCGTCCTTATGGTGACGAGACGATCCGATGTGCAGTCCTGGCTGCCCTCATGGTGAAGGACGATGATCACGAAAAGCAGCTCGAACGGCACAAGAGTTATAGATCCGCGGGTCCGCCTTTGCAGTCACCCAAGCTACCTACACCAATATGTGTACAACTCAAGAGTCCGTTCTTCATACATGGTACAAATTTTGAGCTTCTCCATCAGGGTTACCGTGTATAGCTTCCATGGCCGGTTTTCATCCTGATCTAGATAGTTGTCCATAACAATGGCAGCTACATGAGTGGAGTCGCTGGCATCGTGGTTTCCAGTCTGCCTGCACTGCCATTCTGCCGTTGCTAGCCCACATGGACTCCATCCGCTTAAGCCCGCTCATCTGATCTGGTGCGAGGTTGCACCGAGCATCTACATTGCCGACGAGGGAGTGTTGCGCGGTCGAGTACACTATCCTAAATTGATCCATGTGTTTCGGCCAAAGGGATCGGCACTGGTGAGTTCCACTTTAGAGGATTTCTGTCAAAAATTTCTCGGATTTATAATGAGATTTAATTACTGGCCAAAGTGAACCGAGAACTGTGTAGAACAACACTATAGACATTAGAAGTTCTCAATTATATTGTCTCATTGTCCTGCAGAGTTCTTCTTGCAACTGATGTCGTCCAAGGCTACCATAGCTGTCCAGCATCCTGTTTTGTTACGAAGCATATATGTACCACATAAACTTTCTTAGTAAATTGAGCGCATGCATGTTCCAAAATCCTTCAAGCACTTAACTAGCAATGCAGTAGCCGTATTTCTTTCCTACAAAAACAAACTACAGTATGCTATGCTTCAGATAGATTCTTTATGTCTCGGATCGAGAATACATTCATTCTCAATTTGGTTACAAGTATTTTATGATCTATCTCCTAACAATGGAGCTGCCGCCCTCCGGCCGTTTCTTTGAACCACCAGTCGAGGCTCTGGTAGCGATGTAGGGTGATAGGAACATCATCGACTACATGTCATAGGACAATGCATTGAAGCAGGTAAATAAATCAATAAAATTTAAATCCGTAGCAACGCACGGACTTTTTGCTAGTTTTGTAAAATATTGAAATATAATAAAAAATTTGGTATATTATTAAATGCTTTATTATTTGGTTAAACCACATATTTTTATCCATAAATCCTAATAATGCATATAAAATATGTTCTGTGATAAGGAAAATGCGAGGATTATGAACATGCTATCCAAAATAATTTTTGAGCAATTAAAAAAACTAAAATATTTAAATACTATTAAGTGCCTATTTTTGCTAAATCCATATCTTTTAATAAGCAATTCCGAATTCGACAAATGATCTGCCTAAATCGATCAGCGCGACGCGCCTGTTCTAACTATGCATTCCATGATATGAATTAAAGCATGCATCATATAATTATTAAAGGGGCAGCAAGTTTTATGCAAGCAAAACATGACTAAAAACTTAATCAGATGCTTTATTCTTGTACCCCACACCTCACCCATGCCATGCTATGTTATGCCATGTAAATTGTGTATCATTCCATCATGGCATACTTAATTGCTTGTTGCATATGATTTATATGATTGTGCAATGTATTTATTTTGTCCACTTGTATGTTCGGTTTTTATTCGGATAGACACCGAGCAAGAAGAATATCAGGAGCCTCAGGAGTATTACCCAGATCCATCTTATCCTGCATCTGAACTGCCAGGTAAGCATTTCCTCATGCTTCCACTACATATAGTACCTATTGCATCTATCTTATTCTTGCATCATATGTCGCGATCCGGATAAAAATGTAATCTCAAGTACTGCATAGCCTTTACTTTGAAACCCCACCAAAGTTTGTTCCCTCCATCCTATGAGATATTACTACAAGAGTTGCTTGAGCCATGCAAGTCGTAGAATTGAATGTGTAGGGTTTGTAAATGTTTTTGAATAATGAGGTACCTAAACAACTAAATTGAGTTGTAATGGGATAAGTAAAGAAGGAGGCACCGATGGGCATTATCTGCTATTTGATTTTTTAAGCTCACCTGTGTCCTGTAGGACCCCGAGTACTTGATTCTTGTTCCTTGACTATCGCACTATCCACATGTGGGACCATGAATCTCCTTAGTACTAGCTTGAGTCATATGTAATTTCAGGGGGCCACAAGTAGTTTGGGGCGTTATTACTAGCATGTACTTATGCCATGTGTTACTAGTTTATTTACTACTATAGCTCATGGAGAGCATTTACTACTTTCTGGTTTTGGACAAATGCAGAATGTTTATGTGGAAGCGACAAGCCCAGACACACTTGTAGGTTCCTAGTCATTTACATCAATTGTCTCTGTTGGAGATATGCCCAAGAGGCAATAATAAAATGGTTATTAGTATATCTTTGTGTTTATGATAAATGTTTACATCCCATTCTATAATTATATTAACCGGAAACATTAGTTTATGTGTTTTGTAAACATAGAAGAAGTCCTTAGTAAGCCTCTTGTTGAACTATATTGTTGATTAATAGATGATCATGTCTTCCTAATCATGGACATTAGATGTTATTAATAACATGGTCAGATGATTAGGATAATGATGTGGTGAACACACGCATATAGTAAGTGTAGTGTAAGATCAAGTCATTTCGAGTTTGTTTGCTACAAGCTTTCAAATACATGGTAACCTAATCCTTCGACCATGATATCATGGTAATCACCATCACCAGATGAATGCGTTGATGACATCAAACACCACTTCCATAACTGGGTGGTTATAAAGGTGGTATTAGGTATTCTGAAAGTATGTATTGAGGAACATGGATCAAGAGTGGGATTTGTCCATCCATATGTCATCCAATTGGCTTGCAAGCATGTGACTAGGACACAAGGGATCACATATCACGGAACGATTAAAGACTACTTGTCAACACCCGGATTTTTAATCCTAGATGCCTATTATGCCATACATTACAATCCCAGGATTACCATTTTTGCGAGACATAACAGATTGGATATCACAGTACATCATCCATTATAAACCATACATAAGGTCTTACACAAATAAAGAATATCATGATCCAGTCTTAATACAATTCAAGCAGCGAAATAATATAATAATAACGATAGCATAGGCGAAGCTCCATCTTCATGGTCACAGGCAATGCTGACGATGGGAGATGATCCTAGTTGTCATAACCTTCCTGCTGTCCATATTTATGATACTCCTCTTCATAGTCCGGCCACGGAAATAGCCAGGGACAAATCCATGAGTACTCTTGAAGTACTCGCAAACTAATACTAACAAGTGAAGTGGTTTTGAGTAAGATACTAAGCTCTAGGGTTGTTTTGCAAAAAGCCAGATTTACCTCTACTAAGTTCAGAAGCAAAAGCTAGTTGAAAATTTTATAACACTTAAGTGGGAACTTGAATTTCATATCACAACCCTGTTGTGGTCAAGTCAAGTCACGAATCATTTCATAAGTCATTTTGAAAGCATCTGATGACAGAACAGTATGGCCACTTCAGCTGTCCATAACCGTGGACACGGATATTCAAATAGTTTGACACTCTGCAGAGGTGGTACACTTTCACCACAACATTCAATACATCCGTCAGGAACAATCCTGAATTCACCATACTCAGTATGAGGATAATCAATCCTAACCTTTCAATTACACGCCCTAGTATAGGAACCTCTCCTGTGAGTTTGGCCTCCCAACCATGACCAACTGTCATCTTGGGAACTGCACAGGTGGACAATCTTCACAAGGTAGTCTTGGTTCAAACCATGGCTGCAAGGGAACCCATACTAAGGTATATAAATTTCCAGTCAGGCCCTACCCAGATTTCTGGTATTGTGGTTTTACGGTAAAATTGGAATGGTATCGCATCCAGACAACCATCAGTTTTATAAAGGGGCTAAGGCTCATGCCTTAACATTTTCATCATCAAAATCATCTTGTGTTCAAGAACACATGTAAAAACATTTCAGTAGAATGACTCATCATTCAAAGGTTTTCATAACCATTTTCACCAAGTATTCCCATCTAAAGTTGATCAAGTTTTATGCTTAGCACTAGCATCTACAAGTGGGGGTAAATACTAATGAGGGGTGGTAATCAAGTATGAATTAGCTAAGTTCAATCTCATGCCTCGGGATGACATCATGATTTTCTAGCTTAGGCCAAGTTTTATGCTCTTTATGCTACCTTAAAATATCTTTCTAAAATCTACCAAAAATCATGTAACCTTAACTAGAAAGCTTTGATAAAGAAATAAAATACTAAGCTTGCAAGTAAAACTAGGATTGGGTATCATCAGGTGGGTATAATCACATATGCTTAAGGCATCTAGTTTGCATAGTTGTCATGCAAGTTTTAGCTTGACAAGTCAACTGGTAGTATTATGCTTGCTAAGATATTTATATAAGCTTGCTAAGTTGCAAGTGTTAGCTTGCCTTGTGCAGAGTAGTGGTTGAAGTTCTCCTCGGCTTCTTCCTCGTAGTATCCTCCTTCCTCCTCGTATCCTTGGTCGGTACTATCGTCTATAAATAAATACGAGGTACACAATCACCACACAATTCTTAACTACTCTATTTAGCACACAAAGGTTTTCACTAGATGATAGAGGATCATCACAAACATTACAACCATTAAGGCAATAGTTTTATTTCCTTTATTTGAGAAAAGTAATTTCTACTCATTGAAAAACTACTTAAGGTTTAATATTCTCCAACTAAAAACATGGGATCATGTTGACACATGTCATCACCACATATTTCAGTACATGGGAATGTGATTTAAAGTGGTTTAATCTTTTTATTTTAATTAAATAAAGTGACTAGAATGGCCTATGAGGCATTCTTTTATCACTTGATCATTATTTCTGCAAGTAAACCTATATATTTTTATATATTCCGAAAGGTATGGTTAAATGTGATTTTTGAGAGTTGGAATCAACTAAAGCTTTTGTGGTTGAATTTTGAAAAATGTTTTAATGCAGAAAAGCTTTTTCCTTGTTATTTTTACTATAGAAGATCTACAAATCCAATTGGTTTGATTCCAATGGGCTTGGATTAAGCATTCCAGTACCTTTCTAACAAAATTGATTTCATGCAATTTGGTTCAATGAATCGAGCTAGGTTGATTTTTGAATCTAGGTACATAACTGAGTTTGGAACTAAAAGAATAAATCTAAATTTGAATTACTGGGTCGCGCGGGAGGTTTAACTGGGCCGGCCCACTACGCACAACACGCGTGCGGGCTGGTTAAGTGGCTGTCCCCACTCGTCAGTGAGACAGAGGGGTGCAAAGCGGTATGGGGGGATGTGGACCGCACGATCTAACTCTAATCGAACGGCTGTGGTTCATCGTCCATGCCTGAATAGGACGCGGCGAGGTTGAACCCTAGTGCGGCCAGTGGGGGTCGACGGGGGCTCACCGGGGCTCAAGCGATGGTCGGCGACGGGGGCGAACAACGAAGTCGACGATAGCGATCCTCCTGGTACCGGCAGATCCTCCTGGGGCGGCTCCAATCGATGGCGCCTCTCCTCTTCTGCAGTGGCGGGCTCCGGTGAAATTCCTGCCACCCCTGTGCTCGCCTTGCTTCGCGGGTGAGTGGGTGTGATAGTGAGAGGTGGGGAGTGAGATGGTGTGCTTAAATCGAACGGGGGTGGCCTCCTTTTATAGTGCCTGAAGGGGACCGACGGGCGTGGGCTGAGCTCGTCGTGGTCATCGGCACAGCGTGCTAATGGCATGGGCGATGATAGGGGGTGGTGCATTTCCTCCTGGTGAATCTCAACGGCTTGATGGCAAGGCATGGGGCGGTGCGGAACGGTCGGAACGTCGTGGCGCTCTGGGCAGGTCCGACGGTGGTTTTAATGGCGCACAGTGTCCATGGTCCGCACGGCGGCGAACGGGGTTGTCCGGAGGGTTGCTGGGGTGCTCGCTATCACACACGCAAGCGGCGAGAGCGGCACGCGGTCTATGGGCTTGTGTCTTGGGTGACACTCTGGCACGCTCTCGGCACGCTCGTAGAGAAACTGGGCGCGAGCTTTCCGTGTGGTCCAGTGGCTATTTGGGGTGGCGATGGACGGTGGAGAGTGTCCCAGACAAGGTTGGCGAGGCTAGAGCTTTTCTCCTAGCTCACTAGCGATATGGGGGTGGCAAGTATGCTCTCGGCATGGTCACCATTGATGGCTATTGCATGCTCACAGTGGGATAAAGCTAGTTAACTTAGTTTGATCATCTACTGAGAGTGTAGGGTGAGCTATAGAGGGAACAAGGTTGGCCAAAATCACTGCTCCTAATAGTGTTTGATGTTTGTTTCTTTGCTAATTACAAGGTATTTGATGAAATGGACGAAAGAGATTTAAATTTGAATTTTGGATTCAAACTTGTTGGGTGTGTTGGTTACATACTAGGGAGTCTCTGGTTAGTTGGATTGGTAAAGGGTCATTGTTTTGGTTGGGTTTTGAAAATGTGGGATCTTCACCTATGTTATAGATTCAATTTTAAATTGTCATTTGAATGGGGTTGCCAAATGTTTCTGTAAGTTTGAAAGGTGGGCTTTGATTCACTTTTACTTGGTCTTGAAATGGAAAAGTTTCTGTTTGAAATCTTGGAATAGAAACACTCAAAGTGTCCTAGTGAGCAAGATTGGCAAAAATGATCATTTGCCTTATTTGTTTTATTTTTTGATTTTCCCTTGATTTGTTTCTGCTTGGAAATGATTTAGATGATGTTGTTTTCATCTTTAATCCATTCCTTGCTATTTAGATCAATCACACAAGTCCATTCATGCATTCACACAATCATCACATACACACATGCATTCATAATGATTTGAATTAACAAAAGTTTTTGTTAACCCTAAATTTGGTGATTGGAATTTGATAATCATTGTTCAACATTTTTGGGTTGTTACACTATTTATCGGTAACGAGGTTGAACTAGGTATTGGAGATACCGACGATCAAACCTCGGATAAGTAAAGTATCGCGAGACAAAGGGAAATTGGTATCGTATGCAAATGGTTCATTCAATCACGTAGTAATCGTAGAAATATGTGGGAGCCATATGAATTTCCAGATTCATCTATTGGTCATTGATCGGAGAAGTGTCTCGATCATGTCTGCATAATTCACGAACCGTAGGGAGACACACTTAAGGATTCGATGTTGTTTAGTAGATATAGAAATGAGTTAGAGACCGAATGTTGTTCGGAGTCTCAGATTGGATCCAAGACATCACGAGGAAATCTGGAATGGTCCGAAGAATAATATTCATATAAGGAAAGTCCAATTCTGGGGTTCAGAAATGTTTTCAGTGTTTTCACCGGAATCTTCTGGAAGGTTCTAGAAGTTCCACCACCACGGAGGGGGGTACATGAATGTGCCATGCCGATGTGGAATGTTTGGATCATACCCTAGGTCACTTGGCTGGACAATGGGAAAGGAAATAATCAAACTCTAGTTTGAATAGTCAAATTCCAATTTGAAAAGTCAAATCCCAACATTGAAAGTCAAAGTCCAAGTGGAGGGAGGGAAGGAAACATACATGGGAGAGGTTTCCCTCTCCCTCCCTTGCCGCCGGCCACCAAAGGAGAGTAGGGGGGACTAGGGTGGCAAGCGGCACCCGCATAATGACCCGCAAAAGAAAATATAGGCAAAAGAAGGACCCAAAATCTAGCAAAATTAATGAAGGTTTAGTTAAAAAGTTGTGCCGCAACCCGCCCTGCTTGACACCCTAGGGAGGACTCGGCCTCCTATCCCCTTGCCGCCTCTCCCCTCCATATAAGGAGGGGTGGCGGCACCTCTCCACCCCACCCCACAAACCCTAGGCCGCCACCTAGCTCCCAAGCGCTAGTGCCCTAGCCTCCTCTAAATCGCCGCCGCCTAGCCTAAACCCTATCCGTCGGCGCCACCTCCTCCCCTCGGCGTATAAACCCTATCCACCGAGGGCCTCTCTAAATAAACCATACCCGCTCCAGCTTAGGCGAAGCCCTGCGTGATCTAGTCCTCCACTTCCACCACCACACCGACGTGCTGCTAGAATTTCGAGTAGATCTACAACCTCCGCTGCCTACTGGAACAAGGGAAAGGAAGGTCTTCATCGAGTATTGAATGTGTGACCGACTGCAGAAGCACTGCCGAAATGTGGCGCCGGAAGGATCGTCTTCGCTATCTTGAGATTGGCAAGTGAATGACTACATCAACCACGGGAATCCGATCTCGTTAAACGCTTTGGATCTACGAGGGTTAGTACTCTATAAACTCGTTGCACTGATCTCGTAGATTACATCTTGGTTTTTTTGTGTTCATTCGATAGAATTTTTTTGTTTTCCATGCTACGAACCCCTAAAGTGGTATCAGAGCCGTGTCTATGCGTAGATCTGTTGCAAGAGTAGAACACAATGGTTTTATGGGCGTTGATGCTTTTATTGTCACTTGATTTTTGTGTACTTTGCATCTTGCGGGATGGTGGGATGAAGTGGCCCGGGATAACCTTACATGTCATCGTACATGAGACTTGCTCCACGCTCAACATGAAACTTGCATTGCATAAGTGGCTTTGAGGGTGTCTGTCTCTCCCACCATAGTGAAAATTCAATTTACAACTGGCACTTGACAATACTTGTATCAACGTTTTGGTTCATGTTCGTAAGTTAGAATGATTCTTATACGAAAGCCCAACCACGTAAAACATACAAAGAAGATTAGAAGCGTCTAACTTGTTTTTGCAGGTCTTGTGTTGTGATATGATATGGCCATGATTGTGATTATATATGATGTATGCAATGATCCTTATTGTAATTTGGCAACTGGCAGGAGCCTTATAGTTGTCTTTAAATTAGTCAAGACATGCGTGTCTATTCATCATGTGTCGCTTTATTCCAAGTAGTTGTAATAGTTGTTGTTGGTGATGGACAACCATGAAGCGACGCTATTTACCTTGACGCCACGCTGGTGATGATGGAGATCATGTTCGTGCTTTGGTGATGGAGATAAAAGTCACAAGAAGAAAGGTCATATCATATCACATATTATGAATTGCATGTGATGTTAATCCTTTTTATGCATCTTGTATTACTTAGATCGCGACGGTAGCATTATAAGATGATCCCTCTCACTAAATATCAAGTAATAAAGTGTTCGTCATTAGTAGGCACCGCCGCTAAGACTCGTCATTTTGAAACATCACGTGATGATCGGGTGTGATAGATTCTACGTGTGCATACAACGGGTGAAAGCAAGATTTGCTCATGCGGATACTAAAGTTAACCTTGATGAGACTAGCATGTACAGACATGATCTCGGAACACGGAATACCGAAGGGTAAAGCATGAGTCATATGGATGATATGATGAACATGTTGATTGTTCGCATTTGAAACTACATCATCTCTCGTAATGATCGGACTTGGTGTAGTGGATTTGGTTTGTGTAATCACCAAAATTACTTGAGGGATGCTGTTTTGAGTGGAAGTACAATAGTAATATGATTAAAATTTGAACATAATTTATCATAAATTAAATCAAAGTGAATTTGCATAATTGTTGTAGTCATTGGCATCCGTTTACCACCTCACGCTTAGTTATAATTGAGATAATAGAACTATAAAATTCTTTATGGTTACTTTACGAACTGGTATCGTATTGCTTTGAGTGTCAATCTAAAGTTTTAAAAGTCCTATTGCAAACTTTCAGCAAACTCCGGTTACTCCATGAAGTTTAATAACTAATATTATATCAAGAGTAACAATTCCAGTGTTAGTATCTAAGTATCATGTTTGCCTCCATGATTCTTGATGTTCAAAAGATAGTTTTAATATCAAGTATATCTTGGATTTTTAATATCAAGTATATCTAGGAGCTAAAAGAATTTTTCAGAAACCATCATGTGTGGAAGATATTGCGATATCTGAAACGATATTTTTTTTGCAACATGATAGAGTATAATTTAGAAAAATATGTGTTGTCATATTTGATGAGAATTTCCAAAGTTTGGAGAAGTTTGTCGTCCTAATCCTCTAAAAGGTATTGGAGAGCAACATTATAATCGCGATTTGCCGTTATAAGCTGTAGTAGCCTGATTATGAAAATCGTCATGATAAGGACGAATAAAAGATGTAGGTAAAATGTTTACTACACTAAAATATTAATAAAAAATGGAATTTGAAAGAATGCCAAACATTTGATGATGGTAATCTACTTCAAAGTGCAAGTTCAAAGGTATTAGTATTTGACTATACACACTTTGGACTATGTGTCATGTGTATGATTCCACTATTGATGCTGATAGATTCTTTTAAAAAGAAAAGGAAATGCTGAAAAAGAATCTCGGAAATATTTGGTAGAAAATGAAAATACTAGAATTGTTCATCTTAGATATATAGATGATATACATGTTATGGTTATATTCTTTGCTTCTTAAACAATGTGGTTCTTGGCTATTAGATACCAAATTGGTTGGTGCAAAATGTCATACAAGACAACACAATTTGTCACATCCCAAGATTTTGGAATTCGGGACTAGAAAACAAATTGTTTTTATATGTCATTCATGTGCATTGTATTTGCATACATGCACAAATTCGGAAGATTTGAGTTATACGAACCAAAAACCCTAATTGCGATGTGATAATATATTCCAATAAGGAATTAAATAGGATTCATAAAATCCATTGTTTATAGAACAACAACTAAATATTATCTTAATATGATCCATTGAATATTTGAAAATTTTAGGAAAAAGTTTGAACTCATTTGGAGTTATAAAACTAAATCTACAAAAAAAATACTAAAAATACAAAAAGAAAAAAACAGGAAAAAAAATAAATAAACCTAACCTACGCAGCCGCGTGGCCCAGACCACCTAAGCCCCCTAGCTATCGGCCGCTTACCACCCCGCGCAGCAGCCAGCAGTGTGCGGAGCAGGCCAGCCCAACGACGCACCGCAGCAACCCACATCCACTCTCCCCCTCATTTTTTCTGCTGACATGTGGGGCCCTCCCAGTCCTCTTCCACCTCCCGACGGGAACGTGCTCGGCCCGAACTCCACCAACCGGGAGAAATCCCCGAATATTTCTGCAAAAATCGGGTTCAATTCTTGCCCCTTCTCCACGCCAGCACATCCTTATAACCTCCCTGCCCTTCTTCCCGTGCGTTTTTCTCGATTTCTCTAACCCCAGCCACTGAATCGATCAGAACCGATCTTGCCTCCACTGCAACCATTGCCAAGCCCTAGGCCGAGCTCGTGATCGAGTAATCCCGTCGCCCCTCTCCCTTATATTCCCCCTATCCTATTCCCCATCCTCGACCGCGTCTCTCTGTTGTTTTCCCCCTTATGTAGCACCCAGAGTGCCTCCAATTGCTCGTCGGAGCATCATCGTCGTCCATTGATTTCAGCCACCGAGGACTACAGTTCCAGGAAGCGAGGAACATCACCGTGGCCACCATAGATCCCGTCATGACCTTATGAATCCTGTGGCGCTATTACCCATCACCGGGAGACATCGGAGCGCCGCCCGGTGGCCACCTCTAGAGCCAGTGCCGCCGTCAACCACTGTCCACACCGGCGAATTCCGAAAGGTTGCCTCTCATCGGTCGGATCTGTCCTCAATGCTCAAGATTATAAATATCAACCGAAGCGGTACTAGCCAACTGCGTTGCGCCACGTGTCCGCTAGTTCGCACCACCGCTTTAGAAGCCTTTTCATCGCCACGTCGCCGTAGGTCAGCAAGTCAACGTCCGGTCAGCGGTGCATTGTCAGCGGTGATGCAATAAAACTGGAATATTAGATATTTAAGATTATCGAAATTGTGCAATCTTGCAAAATTCATAGAAAAAGAACTACATGTCAAATAATATACCGTTGGATTCATAAAATTGTGTTGAATAATATTATATGATAAGATATAATGTTTACTCTATATATTTACAGTAATAAATTAAATAGTTCAATGGACAATTTAGACTAAATAAATCATATTCAATTATCTATAGATTAGAAACTTACAAATAAAGTGTCTATAGATTCGTAATTTCATGTACAAAATTAATATACGGTTAGTCCAACTTTTGCTCTCTAGAATTACTGTAATAATTTAATTAGTTTTAATGGAATTTTAGAGTATTAAATCCATATTAAATAATTTATGTATCTGGAAAATATTAATAATATGTCCCTCGATTCACAATTTCGTGTAGAATACAGATCTGATTTTATATTTAATTTTTTTAATGTAAAGTATTTAAATCAAATAAACTGTATTATGTACTAATTAAATCATATAAATGAATCCTATGGCGCTATTACCCATCGCCAGGAGACATCGGAGCACCGCCGGTGGCCACCTCTAGAGCCCGTGCCGCCGTCAGCCACTGTCCACACCGGCGAGTTCCGAAGGGTTGCCTCCTATCCGTCGAATCTTGATAAGGCAAAGGTGTCCGATCTTTCGATGAGATGGTGATAGTCGATTTGGTGGAGTTCGGCCTTGACGATCCGACTATACGTGCGAGCACGAGCGCCAATGCAATCGTTAGGCCAATCTCCTGGAGGTTACCTATCCTGCGGGAACACGATCAACCTGACCAGCGAGGGTCTTAATTCCTACCTGAAATCGAGAACAAGTAAGAACTAATATTGCAATCAAGATATTGCGGATTAAGATGAAAGCTTTATTGAAAAGGTGGGATCCTATAGGTGCTGGTACAAGAGGCCTCTGCGACGCTAGAGCCTTGGCGAAGTTGCTATGATGGCTAACTTAATGTCCAAACAAAATCCGAGTCTATGGTGACGGCTATGGGGAGTATTTAAGGAGGAAAAGGTGGGGTTTCGGCCAGCCATAGAAGTGGTGGCCGAATCTAACCCTAGAAATCATTTTCTCCTCAAATACGGACTCTAAAAAGTGGCTATTTAAAATCCTGCGAAAATTACATGGGCCTGGCCCAAAATATAGGTGTCGCGGCACCATTTTAAACTATGGACGAATTTGTGAAGTATTAATCTTGAATATTTCGTCCAAGCCTTTTTTCTTTATTATGGTGGCCTCAAAGTTCTAAAATCTTCATCCGTGGCCTTCTCTTGAATCATCACATGATTACTTCCATCTCCATGCATGGCCATGCTCCAATGCTTGTCCCTCTCATCCATGCTTGTTCCATAATTCCTAAGAGTAAGAAATACATCTGATTTAGGCAGCATCATATTCTCATGTATGTGAGGAATAGTTCCAAGAACGAAAGTACCTGATAGTTAAGTTGTTTGGCACGAGATCTTGTGATAGGTCCTTGTATGTGTGTAGCTGTAGGTACAACGGAATGCATAGTTTGTTAGCACGGAACACAAATCCATCGTTGAAGACGAACTTGTTCCATGTTCTACCATCTCTACAATTCTGCAACACATCTTTAAATTCAGCATCATGCACATATTGTTCCTTAATAGTTTCCAATCCAAATATTTTGAAGTCAAGTTGAGATAACAAAGTATAATGGCGCGACAAAGCATCAGCAATAATATTATCTATAACATAAGGAAAAGACTCAATAAATTCAACCCACTTTGCATGACGATGATTCAACTTAGCTTGACTACGAAAATGCTTCAAAGATTCATGATCAGAATGTATAACAAATTCTTTAGGCCATAAATAATGTGGCCAAGTTTCTAATGTCCGAACCAACGCATATAATTCTTTATCATAAGTAGAATAGTTCAGACTAGCCCCACTCAATTTCTCACTAAAATATGCAACGGGTTTTCCCTCTTGTAATAATACACCTCCCAAACCAATTCCACTAGCATCACATTCAAGTTCAAAAGTCTTATTAAAATCAGGAAGTTGGAGTAAGGGAGCATGTGTTAGCTTATCTTTCAATATGACGAAGGCCTGTTGTTGTGCATCGCCCCAAAGAAAGGGCACATCCTTGTTGGTAAGTTCATTCAGCGGCGCCGCAATTGATCCAAAGTCTTTGACAAAGCGCCTATAAAACCCAGCGAGGCCAAAAAAACTCCTCACTTGTGTGACCGTCTTGGTATGCGGCCAATTCTCAATAGCTTCAATCTTGGCTGGATCCACTTCAATACCCTGTGATGTAACAACATAGCCAAGAAACGCAACTCGATTGGTGCAAAAGGTGCACTTCTCACGTAAAACATTGAAAATAGCACGTAAATGGTCCAAATGACCCTCTAAATATTTGCTATAAATCAGAATATCATCAAAATAGACTACCACAAAACGTCCAATGAAAACACATAAAACTTCGTTCATTAATCTCATGAAAGTGCTGGGTGCATTAGTTAAACCAAACGGCATCATTAACCACTCATATAAACCGAACTTAGTTTTAAATGCTGTTTTCCATTCATCTCCCAATTTCATACAAATCTGGTGGTAACCACTACGCAAATCAACTTTAGAAAACATGGTAGAGCCACTCAATTCATCAAGCATGTCATCCAAACATGGAATAGGATGACGATATCGAATAGTAATATTATTTATAGCTCTATAATCAGTACACATGCGCGAAGAACCATCCTCCTTAGGTACCAAAATAATAGGAACAGTACAGGGGCTAAGGGACTCACGAATATGATCTCTGTCGAGTAGTTCCTGAATTTGGTGTTGTATCTCCTTTGTCTCCTCTGGATTGGTTCTATATGGCGCGCGGTTGGGCAACGTAGCACCAGGAATTAGATCAATTTGGTGCTCAATTCCTCTAATAGGAGGTAGTCCTGGTGGTAGCTCAGTGGGAAAAACATCCTCATATTCCTGCAAAATGTTAGCAACAACGGGTGGCAAAGAAGGAGGCATATCCTCAAAGGAAAACAAAACCTCTTTGCAGATAATTGCATAACATTGAGTAGTGTTTACATCTAGTTCAGCAATATCAATTTTATTTGCAAGCATACATGGACTCTTCAAACGAATTTCAGTAGCATGTTTAGAATCAGATTTAGTGGTCTTTGGTGGTACAAAATATGCAGCAACAATCTGATTCTCACTTTTATTTTCTCCTCAGTTTTAGCTCTACTAGCTCTAGCAAGATCATCTTTTAAAATATGTTCGGGAGTCATAGGTTTTAGACCAATTTTCTTTCTATCATGCATAAGAGAATAGTGATTAGTTTGGCCATTATGAACAGATTCTCTATCAAATTGCCATGGTCTACCAAGTAACAAAGAACAAGCTTGCATAGGTACAACATCACAATCAACAAAATCAGAATATGTACCAATTATAAAATGTATGCGTACCGTTCTTGTTACCTTGATCTTGCGAGAACTCTCAAACCATTGAATGTAATATGAATGTGTGCGTTGTCTTGTTGGAAGTGCAAGCTTCTCTACCATGTCAACACTAGCCAGATTATTACAACTCCCTCCATCAATGATGATCCTTATAGCTCTTTCCTTGACAACACCACGTGTTTGGAACAGGTTGTGGCGTTGATCTTTCTCAGATTTGCTCAATTGCAGACTCAACACACGTTGTGTAATTAAGCTCTTGTATTGATCAGCAGTTTCAGCTCCCATTACCTCTGTCTCTTCATCAGAATCACAATTTGAAATGGATCGTATGGGCACCTAGAGGGGGGTGAATAGGTGCTAACCAATTTTTAATACTTTTTCAATTTTAGGCTTGACACAAAGTAAATTCTCTAGATATGCAACTACGAGAATTTCCCTATATGCAACCCTAACTACTAAGCACGTAAAAAGAGGAGCGGGGAAACCGTAGTGGAGCACGCGGAGACACAGGGATTTGTTTTACCGCAGTTCCTTCCTTGTTAAGGGAAGTACATCTGCGTTGGAGGGGTGGGCGGTTATAAGACCACCACGCCATAATAGGCCTCACCCTATTTTCTCCGATGGATCTCGCCACCAGAGGCCTGATCCACCTTCTCCAATATTGGATCCCTTCGAGGCGAGAACTGGTGCCTTTTACAACACTATCGGGGCACACACCCACAACTGAATTGGGGGCTCCCGAGATGACAACAAGCTGCCACAAGAACAAGGTTTATCAATATAAACAAAAACAAGGATCTAGGTATTTGCAAGAAATACTAGATCAGGGGTTCTCCAAATGAATGGAGAGGAGATGAAGCGCTTGATTGTTGATGATGAAGATCGAGTTCTCCTCCTTCGATTACCCAAGGGACGGGGCCTTTGGGTGGATCTAGGTGGAGCTCTCTTGGATGAAGGTTGCATATCAGATCTCGTCTTTTTCGAATGAATCAAGAGATCTGGCAGGAGGGGGAAGGCTAGCTTAAATACCCCCTCCCCAAATCTGGCCATTGCACAACTTTGGGGGCGGATTATCCGCCCCCCACTTGGGGCGGATTATCCACCCCCTGGGAAAACTCCGCCCCAAGGGCGGATTCTCCGGGGGAAACTCCGCCCCCTCTCTGGGGTTGGCGCCTGCGAAACTTGGTGAAGATCTTGGGGGGGGCGGATAATCCGACCCCCTCCAGGGCGAATTATTCGGCCAGACCGGAAAGTCCGGCCAACACTCCGCCCCCTCTCTGGGGCTTGCGCCTTAGCGATGAGCAAGGGGGTGGACTATCTAGCCCCCCTGAGGGGCAGATTATCCGGCCAAAACTCCACCCGCTTCTAGGGCTTGCGCTTGCTTGGGAAGAGGGAGGGGCGGATTATCCGCCCCTGGTGGGGGCGGATTATCCGCTCTCCAAAGGCAGAATCCTTTTCCATTTTTCTCAAAGAGAGCTGCAACACTTCAACACACATTAAATAATCCTTGATATTGTTATCTAACACACAAAACACTAGGGATTATAAAATGTTCTTTCAATCTCCCCCTTTTTGGTGTTAGATGACAATATTAGGATTTGTAATGAAACCGGCTAATGCCACCTTAAATAATGAAAGACGCTCCCCCTAGATGTGTGCATATTTAAAATTTGCATTTGAATACAAATACACACACTAGAGAGAACACAACTTCCATAACAAAGATAATTGAAACAAGGTGGTTTGGGAAACAAGGTCATACCACCGGGATGAGAATATAGCCAAAGAATATAGTTTGTTTGATAGCCTCCAAGCACATCCCAACCATACCAGCAATATTGATGCATACATTAGATAGGCCCATGATTCCATATGCCATCAAATATGCCTCCATAGATAAATCCATAATTCCATGAGATCCACAATAGATAAATCTAGAAATCCATGAATACCACACAACGTACCAAACTTAGTGAAACACGACAAAGTCTTACATAATCAAACACAAATAGCAAATGAGTTCACACTAAAAAAGGCACAAGCAAGCAAATAAAACGACTGAAAGAAAGATGCTTGTGCCCGACCCTTGCAAATCCACGAGACCTAATAGAACTACTTCTCCCCCTTTGGCATCGAAATGCCAAAAAGGAAGAAGAGCGATGCTAACGCCCCTGAAGATCACTCCTCCTCATCCTCATCGTAGTCAGTCTTGTCCCCTTCCTCTTCATCATACTCATCATCATTGTCATCAGCTGGAGGAGTGGGTGCCCTCGGTGGGGGAGGAAAGAGGCAACTCTCGAGCTCGCCATAGTTGATCCCTGAGGTTTTCAACTGAGCATACAGATCCGGAGCAGTGGCAGGAGGTGGATGGCCAGTGGCACCTGAGACATGGTGGAGAATAAGCTGCTGCGTGTGATCCCTCTCATGATCCCTGCGGTAAGCCTCATATTGGCCCTTGTGAGTGTCAATGCTCATGCAAAGAATGTGCCGCTGGAACCAAGTGAGATGCTTAACCTCGCGTGCCATTGGGGACACCGTGTAACGACGACCATTAGCCCGAGCATCACGCATGAAGGACTCCGGGGCAGTGGAAGGGTGATGGGTCTTCTGAGCCTTGTTGTAGATTTTCTTGGGCTTTTGAATTCCATCCAGAGCAGTGCCAAAATCCTCATGTGGCAACATATGCTTGACGAGCATCATTATGAAAGGAGCATAAGGAATAGAGAGCCTGTTGATCATAGCATCCGTCATCTCATGAAAAATATAGTCCATGACATCTAGTTTGTAACCTGTGGCTGATCCAGACTTAGTGGCACACTCGTGAGCAAAAGGAAGGCGTGGAACCAGGTGGGATCCTGTCATTATTGCCACCACTAGGAGCGATGCAGTCCCTAAATATGCCAACCAGGGAGGCATACATGGGAGAGAGACCAGCGAAAGTACCAGCAACACCATCAGAAGAAAGGCAAGGAGCAAGTGTAGTATCCTTGGATGGCTTCAGAGGAGAAATGATACGATGCCCCGAAGGAGTGTCACGGCCATGGAATGCATAACCAAGAACCTGCCCAAAGGTGCGAAAGTCCGACTGAATCATGGTGGTCCCTGTCATGCACTTCATAGTACGACGCTCATCATCGCAAATCACCAGAGTCGAGAAGAACTGCCGCACCACAGAGGAATCATAGTTGCATTGGATAGTCATGAGCTGGTGCAGCCCCATCTTGTTGGTCACACCTAGTGCCTCAATGAGCCTTGTCTTGGATTGAGCCTCAGTCAAATTGATGGGACGCATGGGGCGAAGCTTGAGAGTAGCATAGACATCATCATGAATAGCCCGAAAGTGGGCATTCCAAAACATAGAGTCCTCGGGGGGGGGGGGGACCATCACTGCCAGCCTCATCATAATAATCAGTCTAGCGAATGGGGGCATACTGAAGACTGTCCATAGCCTTGTAATTGGGCCGAGACTGTTTGCCCTTGCGATATGAGGTCCTCTTAGTTTTCTTACTTGCCTATGCCATCCATTCAGCCTCTCTTGCTGCTCTGCTGACCTCGGTCTCGTCAATGAACTTCCCTTCTGTAGTAGGCTTGAGATAACGGGCACGGGAGCGACGGACGAAGGTCTTGGTCGGCTTGGAACCACCTATGAAAAGCATTAGAGGGATAGCATGGAGATAAGCATACACACAAGTCCAGGAGAAAACACGGAGAAAGAGTAGCAATGCAACCCATAACCAATGATGTGTATTGCAGGATCAGGACCAAAACAGACCAGATTTTAATCTCCAGGCCGGATTATCAGGCCCTGGCAGGGGCGGATAATCCGCCCCCCATAGAAATTTTCTGGATTGGCCTAGATCTACCATGGCAAAACAGATCGGGTACTAGGGTTGCAATTCTACTGATTCTATCATGTAAGGAACAACACCAAGGATCTTCTACAACGAGATTTCCACCAAATAAAATGCATCCCATACAAAAGGAGAGAGATGAGGGAGTTACCCTCACTCATTGGAGGAAAATCGTGGAGGAGAAGATACCGGAGGTGAAGAAGATCCGGAAGAGCCGGAGAATCAGTGGTCGAATCGACTCGGGAGGCGGATGCTCGGCTGACGGCAGGGGCAGACGTAGGGTTGGGGGAGGACTGGCTGCTCTGTTTGAGCCTGCCCTCCCTGACCCAGCCTATAAGGGGCCGATTTCGCCCGGGCGGATAATCCTCCCTCCACTTAAGGCGGATAGTTCCCCCCTGAAATTCTGTAAATTACAGATTCAGGCCTGAGCATCCTAGCTAACCCCTCGATGGTGTTTTAGAGAACTTGTGTGCAAGAATAGATGGTTCAAGGAGGGAGAGAAAGGCCTGGGTTGAGAGCATCAAACTGAGATGGTACTACACACCCAAATTTGCAAGAATCAAATCAACCAAAAGCCAAATTTGAGTGTGTTTTCCATAAGAACATGAGATATGCAAGAAAATCCAACGAGACCCATGAGAAACCAACTCTTCTCTAGGAAGAGGGCGGTGGCTGAAGCCACCATGTTGGAGCGCATGGCATGACACCGCGAAGATGTATCTTGAGTTCAAAACCAATGCTCATCGATGACCCACATATCACAAAATGATATTAAGGGAAATGATTTTACTTGCTTTCGGCATTATGGGGGGAGGGTTGGCCCAATCAATTAGGACCACACTCCCCCTATGTCTATGCCCGCATCTAAACCAAATACATGAATAAGAGCTCATTCCTCGTGCAAGGGTAGTCAAGCCAAGCTCCTTGAATCTATGATATTTAGCTCATTCCTCAAATAACAAAATCTTGCTTCATCAAGAGGCTTCGTGAAAATATCAGCAAGTTGGTTCTTCGTGCTCACAAAGGATAGGGCAATATCACCACGAGAAACATGATCCCAAATAAAGTGGTTGTGAATCTCTATATGTTTTGTTCTTGTATGCTGCACGGGATTTTAAGCAATTTTGATATCACTTTCATTGTCGCATAATAGAGGCACTTTGTCACAATTGACACCATATTCCTTTAAAGTTTTCCTCATCCATAACAATTGTGTACAAGCACTTGCAGCAGCAACATATTCAGCTTCGACGGTTGAGAGTGAAATACAATTCTGTTTCTTTGATGACCAACACACTAGAGACCTGCCCAAGAATTGACATGCACCAGAGGTTGATTTCCTATCATCTTTGTCACCAGCCCAATCTGAATCAGTCATAGAGAGAAACTTGAACCCTTGGGATACCATAACCCAAAATTTGGGGAATGAACCAAATATCGGAAGATTCGCTTGACCGCCACTAAGTGGCTTTCTTTAGGAGCGGCTTGGTACCTTGCACACACTCCTACACTTAACACGATATCGGGCCTAGATGCGCAAAGATAGAGGAGAGAGCTGATCATGGATCGGTATACCTTTTGATACACGTCTTTACCCTTGGGATTGAGCTCAAGATGACACTTTCTTTGCATTGGGGTAGCAACGCCATTGAGATCCGTCATCTTGAACCTTTTGAGCATGTCTTGGATGTACTTTTCTTGATTAATAAAGGTTCCCTCTCTAAGTTGTTTGATCTCAAATCCAAGAAAGAACCTCAGCTCACCCATCATGGACATCTCAAACCACACACGTGGGGCTTGCTTAAGTCCATAGAGCGCCTTATCGAGTTTGTAGACATGGTTCGGAAATTTGGGGTCCTCAAACCCCGGGGGCTGCTTGACGTATACTAACTCATGTAGAGGACCATTAAGGAAAGCGCTCTTAACATCCATTTGTTGTAATTTGAAATTATGATGGGCTGCATATGCAAGAAGGATACGGATGGACTCAAGACGAGCCATAGGAGCATAAGTCTCGCCAAAATCAATTCCTTCCACTTGAGAGAATCCTTGAGCCACGAGTCATGCTTTATTCCTCACAACAATGCCATTTTCATCTTGTTTGTTCTTGAAGATCCACTTGGTGCCGATAACATTGCGGCAATCCTTTAGTTTCTCTACGAGCTTCCAAACTTTGTTGCGTTCGAAGTTATTTAATTCTTCATGCATTGCAACAACCCAATCGGGGTCTTCAAGAGCATCAAAAACCTTCTTCAGTTCAACCATGGAAATGTGAGCTTGATGATCATAGAAGCTTGCAAGTTCTCTTCTAGTGGATACCCTTCGTCGTAGATCACCAACAACCTTGTCAAAAGTGTGACCCCTTAGTTCAAGGTTCCGATCAGCACGAGCCTTGCGACGAGCCTCAATGTCCTTATTGTTTCTAGAAGGAGTTGATTTAGTATTTGTATCCTTGTCTTGATTACTGCCTTGCCCTTGATCTTGGTCTGCATTAACACCAGAAGATTGCTGCTGAGTTTGTTCTTCAGGGCCGGATAATCCGCCCCTTAGAGGGGCCGGACTATCCGGCCTGGGAGGTGAAGCACCAGAGCCTTCTTCCTGAGGGTGCCTGACAGGATTTGGAGACCCAGGGCCGGATAATCCGCCCTCGGGGGCCGGAGAATCCGGCCTGGGAGCTTCAGAGTTGTTGACTTCTCCTCCGGATCCTCTAGAACGAGTTGGAGTGCCAGGGGTGGATTGTCCGCCCCTTGTAGGGGGCGGATAGTCCGGCCTGGGACTACCAACTTGTCCAGGGGACAGATGATCTTCAGCAGATTGCGGTGTTGGTGCAGGACTTTCTCCAACAGTAGGAGCTTGTTGATCTTGTGTAGATGAGGGCTCCACATGTGTGGAGCATTGTCCTTCCCGATCCGCCACAAGGGGTTCCTCAATGGGGCAGAAAAATCCCACGCCCATTCTTCTTATGGCATGTTGGGGTATTTCAACATTTGCATCACAAGCATCAACTTGCCCTACAAAGGAGCCGTTATTTTCATCGAACTCCACACTACAAGATTCTACAACAATCCCAGTGAGCTTGTTGTAGACTCTATAAGTGTGGGATTCGGCACCGTAACCAACAAAAATACCTTATAAAGCCTTGGACTCAAATTTTGACAAACGGACACCTTTAATAAGAAAGAAACACTTACACCCGAATACCCTGAAGTATGAGATGTTGGGCTTGTTACCGGTAAGTATTTCATATGGAGTCTTGTCCAAAATATTTTGGAGGTAGAGCCGGTTCGATGAGTGACAAGCAGTGGATATGGCTTCAGCCCAAAAATTATATGGAGACTTGAATTCAGCCAACATTGATCTTGCCATGTCCATCAAAGTCCGGTTCTTCCTCTCGGCTACACCATTTTGTTGAGGGGTGTATGCAGCGGAATATTGATGTCTAATCCTCTCTTCACTCAGAAACTCATTCAAAGTGTAGTTCTTGAATTCGGAGCCGTTGTCACTTCTTATTTCCAAGATAGGAACATTGTGTTGACGTTGAACTTCATTGGCAAAGTCAATGACAGTTTGTTGAGTCTCACTTTTCAGCTTGAAAAAATAGACCCATGTGTATCTTGAGTAATCATCGACAATGACCAAGCAATATTTCTTCCCACCAAGACTTGCATGAGAAGGAGGACCAAATAAATCCACATGAAGTAATTCCAAGATCCTCTTTGATGACACAATAGTCTTCCTCTTGTGGGGAGAGTCATGCATTTTTCCTTCCACACAAGCCCTGCAAACACGATCTTTGGCAAAAGAGACATTGTCTTTTAGTCCAAGGATGTGGCCACCCTTCTGGAGACTTTGCAAAGTTCTCATGTTGACATGGGCTAAACGGTGATGCCATAGCCAGCCCGCGTCGGCCTTTCCGAATAGACACATCGGACCCGAAGTGTTTTCCCCGAGAAGTCCACCACATACAGGTCATTTTCGACGTATCCAACGAAAGCGACCTTTAGAGACTTGCTCCACAAGAGTACCACCAAATCATCATCGATAAAAACAACAAAACCCATCTTGCCAAGGGCACGAACAGAAAGAAGGTTGTAACCGAGGGTCTCAACAAGCATGACATCCACGAGAGAGATATCATGGGCAACCACAACCTTGCCAAGACCCAATACCTGAGATTTATACTTATCACCATAGGAGACTGTGATATTATCATGATTTGGACGCATCTCCGTGATGATCTCCTTGCTTCCGGTCATATGACTAGTGCAGCCACTATCCAGCACCCATTTCGACCCACCGGAAGCATAGCCCTGCAACAAAATTACTTCTTGGTTTTAGGTACCCATTTTTCAATGGGTCCTTTCATGTTAGTAACAAGGGTCTTTGGGACCCAAATAGACCAAGCAATATATTCATCAAAGGGACCGACATAATAAGAATAAACATCGCCATAGTCATCACAAAAGAGTTCATAATTCAGATTGTGAGACCCTGCAAAACCAATATTGTTAGTCTTGTCTTTTGTGACATTCTTCTCAGCGGTGCTTATCTTTGATTGCACATTCTTGGTCTTGTTCTTCTTGGTTTTCTTCTTCTTGGACTTGGTGACATACCCAAGTCCCTCTTTACCATGATTTGACCTTTGCTCGCCAAGGACTTCATCAAGCACACCTTTGTCCTTGGTAGTGATGTCCTTGATCACTTCTTTTTCCACACTAGCATTTTCCTTGTTACTATATGTTGAGTTGGACAAGCTAGGAGTATCATATTTGGCCAATCGACTTTGAAGCTGATCATGTGACTCATTGAGAATAGAAAACTCGTTTTTCAATGCCTTATGAGCATTGTCAAGTTTCTCCAATTCCTCGGAGAGTCTATCATGAGCAGCCCCAAAGTCAATCCTTTCCTTCTTTAACTTCTTTGCTTTGGTGACAGCATTGTCACGTTCCTTAACAAGTGTAGTCACAATTTCATCATGTGACTCTTCAATAGACTCAAGCCTCTCTTCAAGAGAGACCCGAGCCTCTTCCTCCTCTTCAAGATCATTTTTAAGGCATCCTCCCTTTCAATTCAGCCCTTTTCCTCAAGGAGAGCTTCGTTTTGGGCCAGCTGATCCATAAGAGCTTCAAAACGAACTTTGTGCTCACCTTGCAAGTTAGTGTAGAAATAATCCAAAGCAATAATCTCTTCTTTAACCTTAAGACTAGTAGGATCATCCATGTCAATCATAGCCTTAGGAAAAGAAGAGTTAGAAGAAGTTACCTCGGAGCTTCTTGCCATGAGGCAAGTAGCATTCTTGTTGATGATGTTTTCGTTCGGAGAGTCAAAGAGAGATGTTGATGTAGAGGTTGATATAGCAGCCACCTCTTGAGAGCTATCATCATCGTCCTCATCTTCACTCTCCGATGAATATTCTTCTTGAGCCACTAGAACAATCTTTGGTTGCTTCTTGAAAGGAGCATTCTTCTTTACAAACTGTTTCTTGCGTGGAGCTTTTGATTTATCCTTGAAAATGAGTCTTCCTCCATTATCCTCCCTACTTTGATATGGACACTCAGCTACGAAGTGCAGCCGGTCACCACAGTTGAAACAAGTTCTCAGCTTGGGACCATTTTCTTTTCTTCCATATGCTCCACTCTTGCGTTCCAGTTCAGCTTTAGCCTTGGCTGGATCTTTCCAGAAGTTTCTTGCATAAAGAGCCAAGTATTGTCCATGAATCCTTTTTATATCCTCAGGACAGTCCAGACCTTCTAGGGCATATTCATCATGATCAATCACACTAGTCTTCAAGGCCACGTTGACCCCTTTTTGCATCCCCATAGCTCGAGCACAAGCATCCTCGGCATTCTTGGCAGCCACTTTGAAGGCGGCCATTTCTTGCATTACCTCATTGGATGTCATGATGTGATAGTTATGCCTACCTTGGAGACTTTTCAAATCCGTGGGCTCAAACGGCATAAGTGCACTTACATATTTGCGCTTGATCCATGCATCATCAAGATGAGCGGCACCATGATTTCTGAAGTTTGTGGCTATAGCCTTAAGCCTCCTATACATGTCTTCATGGTCTTCTCCGTCCAACATATATAATCCTTCACCTTCGTTGCTCAATGCATCATATCTATTCCATTTCATAATTTCATTTCCGATGAAGAGCTCGGTGAGAGCATCCCAAGCTTCCTTCGCTATACTAAGATGCTGAATGTGTGGCATAGCTTTGTCACCCACACCAAGCTGTATCATGTGTAGAGCTGTAGCGTTGAGTTGGCTATCGACCACTTCTCTTCTTGTGAGATTGTTGGGGTTTCCAACATGAAGACCATTTTCGATGATCTTCCACAACTCTATGGAGGAATTGCACACATGAGATTTCATCAAAAATTGCCATTGAGTAAAAGTAGATGCAGAAAGTTTGGGTGGATCACCCCTATTATGTATATGTGGGTGAGGAATAGGTGGATCAGGGGAATACACATGAGAAACCTCATTGTATCCATCCTTACCGCTATCCTTTTTCGAGGAGGAGCTCTTGCTAGTGTCATCACCAACCACTTCGTTATCTTTAGAAACAGTTTTACCTGTTTCCTTGGATTGCGGAGTGGTATCCTCAGAGTTAGATGGAGGTGATGCTGCGGATGTGGAGAGACGCATTATCAATTGACGCATCTCTTTCATCTTAGCCTCCATTGAACTCACCAAGGTTGTTTCCAACGTCTTGAGATCATTCATGGTGACTACCTCCGGAGCATCACTCCCATCTACCTTGGAACCCATACTTCTCTTAGGCGGTTAAGCCCGAACTAAGAGCCGAGGCTCTGATACCAATTGAAATGGATCGTATGGGCACCTAGAGGGGGGGGGGGGTCAATAGGTGATAACCAATTTTTAATACTTATTAAATTTTAGGCTTGACACAAAGTAATTTCTCTACATATGCAACTACGAGAATTTCCCTATATGCAACCCTAACTACTAAGCACGTAAAAAGAGGAGCGAGGAAACCGTAGTGGAGCACGCGGAGACACAGGGATTTGTTTTAGCGAAGTTCCTTACTTGTTAAGCGAAGTTGTCAACACCCGGATTTTTCAATCCTAGATGCCTATTATGCCATACATCGCAATCCCAGGATTACCATTTTTGCGAGACATAACAGAATTGGATACCATAGTACATCATCCATTACAAACGATACATAAGTTCTTACACAAATAGGGATCTCATGATCCAGTTCTTAATACAACTTCAAGCAGCGGAATACGTAATAATAATGGTAGCGTAGGCGAAGCTCCATCTTTGGGGTCACAGGCAATCAATCTTGTGATGGAGATGATCCTAGTTGTCGTAACCTTCCTGGGGTCCATCTTCCGGTACTCCTCTTCATAGTCAGCCATGGGAATAGCCAGGGACAAAGCCATGAGTACTCTTTAAGTACTCGCAAACTAATACTAACAAGTAAAGGGGTTTTTGGATAATAGGACACTAGGCTCTAGGGTTGTTTTGCAAAAGCCAGATTTATCTCTACTAGGTTCCAAAGCTAGTCACAATTTTATAACTCCTAAGTGGGAACTTGTATTTCATATCACAACTCTGTTGTGGTCAAGTCAAAGTCTCAATTCATTTCACAAGTCATTTTGAAACGTCCGATGGGGGAACAGTATGGCCACTCCAACTGTCCATAACCGCGGACGCGGCTATTCGAATAGTTTGACACTCTGCAGAGATTGTACGCTTTCACCACAACATTCGATACATCCGTCAGGAAAAAATCCTGAATTCACCATACTCAGTATGCGGATAATCAATCCTAACCTTTCAATTACACGCCCTAGTATAAGCACCTCTCTTGTGAGTTTGGCCTCCCAACCATGACCAACTGTCATCTTGGGTACTGCACAGGTGGACAATCTTCACAAGGTAGCCTCAGCTCAGACCTTGGCCGTGAGGGAACTCATACTAAGGATATAAGTTTCCAGTCAAGCCCTACCCAATATTCGGGTATTGCGGTTGTACGATAAAATTGGAATGGTATCGCATCCAGACAACCATCAATTTTATAAAGGGCTAAGGCTCATGCCTCAACATTTTCATCACCAAAATCATCAGGTGTTTGGAAACACATGTCCAAAACATTTCAATAGAATGATCCATCATTCCAAGGTTTTCATAACCAGTTTTCCATCAAGTATTCCCATCTAAAGTTGATCAAGTTTTATGCTTAGCACTAGCATCTACAGGTGGGGGTAAGCAATAATGAGGGGTGGTAAACTAGGGGAGTTTCAACTAAGTACACCTTATATCTTAGGATGATATCAAGGTTTCTAACTTAGGCCAAATTTTATGCTCTTTATGCAACCTTCAGAATCTTTCTAGTATCTACAAGTCACTTAAGTCAACTCTAGGTTGAAGCTTTGATAAAGAAATAAAGTAAGAAGCTTGTGAATAAAACTAGGATTGGTTTATCAAATGGGTATGATCTCATATGCTTAAGTCATATAGGAGGCATAGTAACAGGTAGGGGTTTGTTGCATCGGTAGGGTATCTTGCAAGTGTTAGCTTTCCTCTATGTCAATATAAGCTTGCTAAATTGCAAGTGTTAGCTTGCACATTCACTAGTAGTATTAGGCTTGCTAAAGTAGAGTGTCTTGCAAGTTTTAGCTTGCATTGGTATAATATCAGATTGCCTTGTGCAGAGCAGTGGTTGAAGTTCTCCTCGGCTTCTTCTTCGAAGAATCCTCCTTCCTCCTCGTATCCTTGGTCGGTACTAGCGTCTATGAATAAATACGAGGTACACAATCACCAAACAATACTTAACTACTTGCAATCATCACACATAAGGGTCCTATAGATGATCTAGCATCATCTCTAACATTACAAGGTTAAGGCTTGGTTTAATTCCTTTTATTTTTAGAAAAGTAATTTCTACTCATTGAAAAACTACTTAAGATTTACTATTCTCCAAACCAAACATGGGATCACTTTGACACATGTCATCACCACATATTGTAGTCCATGGGAATGTGATTTAAAGTGATGTCACAATTTAATAAGGTTTTACCCTTTTATTTTAATTAATTAAAGTGGCTAGAAATGCCTATGGGGCATCCTTTTGTTACTTGAACATTATTTCTGCAAGTAAGCCTATATATTTTTATATATTCTGAAAGGTATGGTTAAATGTGATTTTTGAGAG
Organism: Avena insularis; assembly: GCA_023614405.1. Classification (NCBI taxonomy): domain Eukaryota; kingdom Viridiplantae; phylum Streptophyta; class Magnoliopsida; order Poales; family Poaceae; genus Avena; species Avena insularis. Next base: position 135,517,877 of record CM042685.1, on the reverse strand, counting down.
TTGGAATCAACTCAAAAGCTATTATGGTTTAAATTTGAAAAATGTTTGAATGCAGAAAAGCTTCTGTCTTGTTATTTTTACTATGGGTGATCTATAGATCCAAATGATTTGAATCCAACGGTCTTGGATTCAGCATTCACAAACCTTTCCAACAAAATTGGTTTCATTCAATTTGGTGCACTGAATCGATCTGGGTTGATTTTTGAAGTTGGGTACAGAAGTGTGTTTGAATGGAAATGGAAAAAGTTTAATTTGAATAACTGGGCTGCGCGGGAAAAGTAAACGGGCCGGCCTGCTAAGCGCAGTGCTCCCGCGGGCTATTTAAGTGGGTGTCCCCACTCGTCAGTGACACGGGGCTGGGCGAAGCGGTATGGGGCAACGTGGGTCGTTCGATCTAGTTCTAATCCAACGGCTGAGAGTCATCATCGACGCGAGACAACGCCTGCAAGAACGAAACCTAGCGCGGCCAGTGAGGGGTGCTGGGGGCTCACCAGGGTACCGGCGAGGGTCGGCGAGGCGGGCGAACGACGAAGTCGACGACGGCGAACTCAGGGGTGGTCGCGGCAGCTCCTGGGATGGACGAAATCGATGGCTCCCTTCTTCTCCAGAGGTGGCGGGCTCCGGTGAAATTCCGGCGGGGTGGTGCTCGCCTTGCCCTGAGAACGGTGTGGCACGATCAGTGAGGAGAGGGGAGTGAGATGGTGTGAAGAAATCGAGCGGGGGTGGCCTCTATTTATAGTCGAGCGAGGGGACCGTCGGGGCGCATGGTAAGCTCGTCGGGGGCGATGTTACAGCGACTAATGGCATGGGCAAGGGTAGGGTATGGTGCGGTGTCTACTGGCGATGATCAACGACATAGTTTCGAGGCATGGGCGGTGCGGTTTGGTGCAGAGCAGCGATGCTCTCTGGCGAGCGGCGTCTTCGACGGCGGGCGGTGGTTGTGCGTCACGGGGCGACAAACGGGGATGTCTAGCGGTCTCCTGGGTCGGTGGCGATCGTGTGTGCACGCGGTGAGGGCGGCGCGCGGTCCGTGGGCGCTGGTCGAGGGTGGTGCTCTGGCGCACGCTCGGCATGGCCTCTGGCGGTCTGGGCGCGGTTCGTGTGCGTGGTCCAGGGCTTGGCAACGCTTCATGGCTGGGCGGTGAGTGGCGGTGGGCGGTGGGTTGCCTCCTGCATGCTGGCTAGGCTTGCTGCTGCTCCTAGCTTGCTGTCGACTATGGGGTGGCAAGGGTGTGCTTGGCTGTTCACCATTGATGCCAATGGCAAGCTCACAGTGGTGCTAGTGCTTGGCTAATCTTCCTAGATGATCTACTGAGCTGGTTGTGAGCTAACTAGGGAACAAGTTAGGCCAATTTTACTGCACACTATAGTGTTTGATGTTTGTTTGAGTTGTGTCTGCAACCTGTTTGATGAAATGGCCGCAGGAAATCAAGTTTTGAATTTTGAAAAGATTTTTGGTGGGTTTGCTAGATTGTTGCTGGTGAGTCTGCAGATGCTTGGGTTTTGAAAGTTGAGCTTGTTTGAGTGGTTTTTGAAAAAGTGGGATCTTCCCATATGATAAAGATTCAATTTTGAATTGTCATTGAAACTATGCATTTGAAAGTTTCTGGATGATCACAAAGTGGGCCTTGATACTTTGTTATGAGTACATTCAAGGGGTGCAAAGATCCAGAAAAGTTTATGTTAGGTTCTAAAAGTTTGAGACAGCCAAAGTAGGCATGAGAGTTAAATTGGTCAAAATGACCATTCATTTAATATATGTGTTTTGATTTACTTGTCTTTAGGAAAAGCGTGGGAAATGTTTTAGATGATGTTTATTTCACCTAAGAAACATTTTACAAGCAATGAAACAAACAACCAAGGTGGTTTTAAAAGAATTCAAAACCAATGCATACACATATGCATGCATTCATAAATTTATTTAGAAAAGTTTTTTGTTAACCCTAAGTTTGATGATTAGAGTTTGATGATCCAAGCTTAGTATTTTTGGGGTGTTACAAACCTTCCCCCCTTAAACAAAATCTCGAGATTTGAAAAGAACGAAAAGATTACCTAGGATTTGAAGAGATCAGAAACTCCGTCTGATGTGATCTTCGCTCGTGTAGCTTCCTCTTCTATGTGGTTGCTCCACTGAATCTTGAGAAACTTGATGCTTCGGGTTCGGGTAGTTCAAAAAGCTTCTTCCAAAATGCGGATGGGTACTTTAGGATAGGTCAGGTCATCGTTGATCTCTATGGTCCGATGATCGACATTCTTGAATACTTCGGTCTTCTCGGGGACTTCGAGACACTTGCGAAGTAACGAGATATGGAATACATTGTGCACGGATGACATCTCTTCAGGTAGCTCCAATTGGTACGATACTTCTCCTCGACAGTTCAGAATCTTGAAAGGTCCGATATATCTGGGGGCTAACTTTCCTTTGAGTTGGAAACGCTGCATTCCCTTCAATGGCGACACTTTCAGATAAACAAAATCTCCTATGTTGAAGGCGAGGTCTCTACGCCTCTTGACGGCGTAACTCTTCTGTCGGGATTGGGCGGTCTTGAGGTGCTCACGAATCTTGTGAACCTTCTCTTCTGCTTCTCGTAGGATGTCGGGTCCAAAAATCTGACTCTCTCCTACTTCCGACCAGTTCAAAGGGGTGCGACACTTTCTTCCGTGCATGAACTCAAATGGGGCCATTTGCAAACTGGCTTGATAACTATTGTTGTAAGAAAATTCTACGAACGGCAGACAGTCTTCCCACTTGGATCCATAATCTAACACGCATGCTCTCAGCATATCTTCGAGTATTTGATTTACTCGCTCCGTTTGTCCATCGGTCTGAGGGTGATACGCGGTACTGAAATATAGGCGGGTTCCTAAACCTTCTTGAACTTTCTTCTAGAATCTCGAGGTAAACTGAGTTCCTCGATCCGATACTATGTCTTGGGGACTCGATGCAAACTAACGATTCTAGTGATGTACAGCTCCGCTAGCTTCGAACTCTGATAGGTGGTTTTGACGGGCAAGAAATGGGCGACTTTGGACAATCAGTCCACTATGACCCAGATAGAGTCATTTCCCCTACTAGAATTAGGTAGTCCAGTGATAAAGTCCATTCCTACAGAATCCCATTTCCATTCCGGAATCTACAAAGGTTGCAACAATCCAGCGGGTCTTTGATATCCTGCCTTGACTCGCTGACATATATCACACTTGGCGATATAGCTTCCTATTTATCTCTTCATCTTATGCCACCAAAATTGCTCTTTCAAATCTTGATACATCTTAGTTCCTCCGGGATGGATAGAATAAAGAGTATCATGAGCCTCCTTCAAAATAACTTCTTTCAATTCAGAATCAGCTGGTACACAAAGGCGTCCTTTGTACCACAACACTCCTTCATCCTCGGTGAATCCGGATACTTTGCCTGTACCGATACGACGCTTGATTCCGTCGATACTAGCATTTTCCTTTTGCGCCTCCTTAATCGGACTGATCAAAGTGGGCTGGAGTTCTATGCTAGCCAAAAATCCTTCACTTACTAATTCCATTCAAAAATCTTCCATCTCCTTGTGCAAACTTGGTTGCTCCTTCAAAATCATGCAGTTCAAGTGGCACGGCAATCTGCTAAGGGCATCGGCTACCACGTTGGCTTTACCCGGGTGATAGTGAATGTCCAGGTCATAATCCTTGATTAGCTCAATCCATCTTCTCTGCCTCATATTCAGCTCCTTCTGAGTGAATATATACTTTAGGCTCTTGTGATCCGAATAAATCTCACAACGATTTCCCATCAGGTAATGTCTCCATGTCTTCAGGTCTAGAACTACTGCTGCGAGTTCGAGGTCATGGGTTGGGTAGTTTTGCTCATGTTGCTTCAATTGTCGAGATAGATAAGATATAACTTTGCCTTCTTGCATTATCACACATCCGAGACCAATCTTGGATGCGTCACAATACACATCGAAGGGCTTCGCGATATCCGGCATGATCAAAATTGGGGCTGAAATCAATCTCCTTTTGAGTTCCTGAAAACTCGCTTCACACTTGTCTGTCCATTCAAACTTCTTGTCCTTCTTCAGCAATTGGGTCATGGGTCTGGCGATACTCGAGAATCATTCTACGAATTTGCGTTAATATCCCGCTAATCCGAGAAAAGCACGAACTTGGGTTTGAGTGGTTGGGGCTTGCCAACCTTCTACATCTTTCACTTTGGTAGGGTCAACGGCAATTCCTCCGGCTGATACAATGTGACCGAGGAATCCTACCTCCTGTAACCAGAATTCACATTTGCTAAACTTGGCATACAACCGATGCTCTCTAAGGGTTCCAAGAATGGTCCTTAAGTGTAGCTCATGTTGTTCTTCTGATTTGGAATAAATCAGAATGTCATCGATGAAAACAACGACAAACTTATCCAGGAAGTCCATAAAAATCTTATTCATGAGGTTCATGAAATAAGCGGGGGCATTGGTTAATCCGAAAGACATGACCGTATACTCATACAATCCATATCTGGTGGTAAAGGCAGTCTTTGGAATATCCTCTACACGAATTTTGAGTTGATGATAGCCAGTTCTAAGATCAATCTTAGAAAATACTTTGGCATCGGTCAACTGATCAAACAAATCTTCTATCTTGGGCAAGGGGTACTTGTTCTTGATGGTGACATCATTCAACTTCCGATAATCCGTACACAAACGGTTACCTCCATCCTTCTTGTCCACAAACAAGACAGGTGATCTCCATGGGGACGCACTTGGTTGAATCAATCCAATTTCCAACATGGAATCCAGTTGCTTCTTGATTCGCCAGCTACGACGGGTTCATACTATAGGGTCTCTGGGCTATGGGTCCGGTTCCGGGGATTAGTTCAATGATAAACTCGATATCCCGATCTGGGGGCATACCGGGCAAAACATCTGGAAATACGTCGGGGTATTCACAGACTATCCGGACTTGGTCAATGGTAGGTTGGGCTATACTCTTGATGCATTTAAACTGACGAGGTAAGGTTTCAGATATATGCTCAACTGATATTCCGGCTGTACTGGTCATGGTGATGGCTTTCTTGGCACAGTCAATCAATCCTTTATGTTTGGACATCCAATCCATTCCTAGTACTACTTCCAAACCTTTAGTTCCGAGTACTATCAGATTAGCATAAAAATCAATGCCATGGATTCGGATAGGGACGGCTTTGCAAATTTGCCTAGCCTTGGTGGTTGATCCGGGAATTTGCACAATCATCACATGCTTCAATTTGGTTGGTTGAATTTTACTAGTGCATGCAAATTCTTCGGTGACAAATGAATGAGATGCACCAGAATCAAACAACACTCTTGCAAGTACTGAATTAACAGAAAACATACCCAGCATGACGTCTGGCGCTTCCTGAGCTTCTTCAGCATGCATGAGAAAAAGACGGCCATTGCGGTTGAGTGAATTCCCTGGGGAAAATCTTCTTCCGGGCTGAACACGACGCTGCTGCTAAGCTGGGGCATTGGCATTGGGGGCTGTAGCATTCTTCTTGTTGGGGCACTCGTTGGAATAGTGGCCTTTATTTCCACAGTCATAACAGGTCACTTGCGACTTGTCCTTGGCTGATACAGGCACAATATTGCTTCCAGTCCTCGGGGCGGTGTTGGGGTTGGCGGTAGCATTGTTGGTGTTGAACTTGGGTGGGGCACGGGTGAAATTGCTAGAGTTGCCGGGGTTGTTGTGATTTCCTCCGGGTCTAGGGTTTCCACGGTTGGGATAGGTCGGACGGTTCATCGGGGGTCTGTTGGTTCTTGGGGCAAATCCTGGAGATGGGTTGGGGCGGTACTTTGGGGTCTGATGGGTTCCTGGCTGATGCATCATACGACGCTTGCGGTTCTCATTGGATTGGTTGATCTTTCCTTCCATCTGGATGGCAGAGTCGACAAGGGCTTCAATATCTGCAAAGGGGATATTGACTAACACCGTCTGCATCTCGTCATGCAGACCATTCAGGAATCTTTCTTTCTTCTTGGCTTCGGTGTCTATCTCGTCCGGGGCATACCTAGCTAATGACAAAAAAAATTCACGGTATTCCACTACCGTCATCCTTCCTTGCTTCAGCTCTTTGAACTCGTCTCTCATTCTCTTGATCAAACCTGGTGGTTCATGGGTTCTGCTGAACTTGACCTTGAATTCCTCCCAGGTCATCATCTGGCCTCCGGTCATTGCGCGAACACTGTTCCACCATGCCCTGGCATCTCCGGCTAGATAATGGGTGGCGAACAGGACTTTCTCGTTGGCTTCCACTCTGGCGACTTCTAGGTTATTTTCCATGGTTTGCAGCCAATCATCGGCGTCTAGGGGCTCTTCTGACTTAGTGAAAACAGGTGGGTTGGTATTTTGGAAATTCTTGAGCTTAGATCCATGGTTGTCCTGATTTCCGTGGCCTTGGTTGTTGTGGGCTAGCTGGGCTATCTGCTGAAGAGTGGCTAGGTTGGCTTGACGTTCCGCTCTTTCAGCTTTGCGGTCAGAAGTCAACAGTTGCAGGATCTGCAACATCGGGTCCGGGGCTGAATCACTTCCTCCACGTGGCATCTGAAGATTGAGATAGATCATGAGAAAAGAGGGAAATTTCTAAGGTTTTGGGGACTTTGAAAAGTTTTAAAGGTTTGACTCAGATTTTTCTAGCAACTTGCTTTTTCATTCATTCATAGCACACAGTACAACACACACCACAATCAAAGAAAAACAGATGGTTTTAAGAACCATTCTGGAAACTACGATACAGTGGGACCGAATACTACTCACTACGCTAGTGCTCAAGTGCTACTACTCCTCGGAGTCTGTGGCTTCATCATCTTCATCATCATCGATGAAGGCGAAATCATCCTCATCGGTGAAGAAGTCCATGGCCTGATCCTCCATAAAATCATCGTCATCACTGAGATAGGAGTAAAGGTCTCCACGAAGATCCTCTCCGGCATTCTCCCTTTCTTCCAACTGCATGTCTCTCTCGTGGATGGTCTCCTCCAAAGATGAGATGCAGTGGCGAAGACGGGCAATAATGCGCTCCTTCTTGTCGAGCTGATGGCGGCGAGACTTGCGATCCCTTGCTAGCATGGCGATGGTCTGGTCCTTTGTCTTGATGATGGCAGACTTGTGGTTGCATTAGTCACGGCAGTTGTCCAACTCCTGCTGACGATCATACATCATGAAGCTAAGGTGGTCCAATTGAGTCTTTAGCTCGGGGTGGTATGGGGCTTCCAGTGGTTGTCCATTTGCATCACTCCTTGGGCAAAACTCAAAGCGAGTAACCTTGATCTGATTGATGCTCTGCCCACACAGACGGGAAAGAGCTTCCTGCATTGCTCTGGCAAGTCCATCGAGCCAGTTGTTTTCCCTCAAGGTAAACTGAATTCCCTCCGCAGTGGGAGGTTCAATCTTTCCTCGGAGACTTGCAACAATTAGCCACTGCAGATCTTCTCCTCCTTGATCATTGAGCTGAGCTTCGAAGAACTCGGGGTGCAGACGCTCCAGAAGTTCTGAAAGCTGATCCAGATCCCTCTCAAAGATAAGGTCTCCTCCGTTCCCAAGTTGGTAAAACTTGCTATACTTCACGTCCATCTATAAAAATAGAGGATGAGTAGATTAGCAGGGTGATCAAGTGTGTCAAAATTTTATGTATTTTGCAAGAGTTTTTGAGGAACATGAATTTTTAGGAAAGAATTAAAGAGATAAGAATGAGAATAAGTTTTTGTAAATATTTGTTTTCTTTGGTTTTGAAACTAAGTTTTTGGTTCAAACGTCCAGTCTAACTAGGGTCTCCTATGGTCAGGATGGCTCTGATACCAACTTGTCAACACCCGGATTTTTCAATCCTAGATGCCTGTTATGCCATACATCGCAATCCCAGGATTACCATTTTTGCGAGACATAACAGAATTGGATACCATAGTACATCATCCATTACAAACGATACATAAGTTCTTACACAAATAGGGATCTCATGATCCAGTTCTTAATACAACTTCAAGCAGCGGAATACGTAATAATAATGGTAGCGTAGGTGAAGATCCATCTTCGGGGTCACAGGCAATGCTGACGATGGGAGATGATCCTAGTTGTCGTAACCTTCCTGGGGTCCATCTTCCAGGTACTCCTCTTCATAGTCATCCATGGAATAGCTGGGACAAAGCCATGAGTACTCTTTAAGTACTCGCAAACTAATACTAACAGGTAAAGGGGTTTTTGTATAATAGGACACTAGGCTCTAGGGTTGTTTTGCAAAAGCCAGATTTATCTCTACTAGGTTCCAAAGCTAGTCACAATTTTATAACTCCTAAGTGGGAACTTGTATTTCATATCACAACTCTGTTTTGGTCAATTCAAAGTCTCAATTCATTTCACAAGTCATTTTGAAAAGTCTGACGGGGGAACAGTATGGCCACTCCAACTGTCCATAACCGCGGACGCGGCTATTCGAATAGTTTGACACTCTGCAGAGATTGTAAACTTTCACCACAACATTCGATACATCATAGAACAAATCCTGAATTCACCATACTCGATGATGCGGATAATCAATCCTAACCTTTCAATTACGCCCTAGTATAAGCACCTCTCTTGTGAGTTTGGCCTCCCAACCATGACCAAGCTGTCTTCTTGGTACTGCATGTGGACAATCTTCACAAGGTAGCCTCAGCTCAGACCTTGGCCGTGAGGGAACTCATACTAAGGGATATAAGTTTCCAGTCAAGCCCTACCCAATATTCGGGTATTGTGGTTGTACGATAAAATTGGAATGGTATCGCATCCAGACAACCATCAGTTTAAAAAAAGGGCTAAGGCTCATGCCTCAACATTCTTATCACCAGAATCATCAAGTGTTCAGAAACACATGTCCAAAACATTTCAATATAATGATCCATCATTCCAAGGTTTTCATAACCATTTTCACCAAGTATTCCCATCTAAAGTTGATCAAGTTTTTGTTGGAATTATGCCCTAGAGGCAATAATAAAGATGTTATTATTATAATTCTTGTTCATGATAAAGTTTATATTCCATGCTAGAATTGTATTAAGCGGAAACTTTAATACTTGTGTGGTTTGTGAACAACACCATGTCCCTAGTACGCCTCTATGGACTAGCTCATTGATTAATGATGGTTAAGGTTTCCTAACCATGGACATGAGTTGTCGATTAATAATGAGATCATATCATTGGGAGAATGATGTGATGGACAGACCCAAACTAAGCGAAGCAATTAGATCGTGTCATCGTGTTCATCTTTGCGAAGCTTTTATTATGTCAAATATTGTATTCCTTAGACCATGAGATAATACAACTCCCTGGTATCGGAAGAAAGCTTTGAGGTCATCAAACGTCATCCTATGAGAGGGTGATCATAAAGGTGTCACTCAGGTGATCGGAAAGTATCTGTTGGGTTGTATGTATCGAGATGGGATTTGTCCCTCCCAAGTCGGAGAGATATACTTCGGGCCCACTCGGTAATCGATATCAACACCGCTTGCAAGCATGTGGTTAAGGAGTTAATCACAAAGTGATATCGGATTACGGAACGAGTAAAGTACTTGCTGTGAACGAGATTGAACTAGGTATGACGGTACCGACGATCAAATCTCGGGCAAGTAAAATATCGCGACGAAGGAATATATATATGGGATTGATTGAAT